>CM049850.1:16133792-16803407 GCA_027422415.1 Schizothorax lantsangensis | reverse complement strand
TGTCTCTCTTGTTCTTTCAGTGCCATATGTGAGAGGGCTGCTCTGTGTCCTCGGCACATTAATACACAATGACCCTCACAGGGCTTACAGCAGAAAGCTCAAGTGCCTTTTTCTGTTTTTCTGACTGATCTTTATTCTTCACCTTCACTGTCTCATTCTTCTCTCTCACTCTCATTTTTCGCCCTCAGAATCAAACTGCACGTTCTTTAAATTCTACACTTCTGGAGAGAACGCTGTCATATTTAAGAAAACGACAGAAAAAAGTAAGTTCTTCCTGTATACTCTGCCCACTTTTCTCTCTGCCGTCTGTGTGCTCTCTCATCTGTTCATTCTCTTTCCACGCTGTTTCTCTCATTGAAAATCAGTCATGTGTTTCTGTCTCCTCCCCCGCTCCATGTCTCTCCATCTCTCCACATCTCATACTGTGTACATGCACAAGAATGCATCGTAATTGAGCTCTCTTTCTTGTTTCACTTATTTCAAGTGCATTGGCATAATTATTGAATACCCCAACAAAATACATGCCCAAAAGTATCTGGACGCCCAGAGGTTCAAAGGTATTCACTCTTAAAAATAAAGGTTCCAAAAGCAGGTTTTCGCAGGGATGCCATAAAATAACCATTTTCGGTTCCCCAAAGAACCTTTCAGTTTTTTCTTAGTGTGAAAAACATTTTAATAATCTAAAGGTGCTTTTTTCCACTATAAAGAACCTTTTGGAAAGGTTCCATGGATGTTAAAGTTTCTTCATGGAATCATCAATGCCAATAAAGAACCTTTATTTTTAAGAGTGTATGCCAAAAAAAAAAAGCTTCTGTCATTTTCTCACCATTTTGTTCCGAATCTGTATGACTTTTTCTCCTGTGGAACCAAAAGAAGACATTGTGAAGAATGTACTGGAATTTTTTTTGGTCCTCTGAATTCATAGCTTTGTGTAAGAAACAGACTAAAATATAAGTTAATATTCACTAAAAATCTCAACATTATCTCTGTATAAAACAGATCCAGATCATTTTGATTCTTGACTAAATAATTCACACTGGTATTGTGAACTGGCTCAACAGATTCGCTGAAAATATCTGACTCATATGATCAATTGGTTGATGAATCAGGTATCGCTACTTCTCTTCAAGCATGCCGGAGACCTACAAGACATGCCAAGATTTTTAGTGAACAATGACTCTATTTTCAGTCTGTTGCTCACATGAAGCTCATGTCTTGGAATATAGCTCACATTTTATGATACAATAGTGTTCCTGTATCTCCACTGGTAGACCATAATGCTAGCCACATAAAAATGATTTACTGCTTAAAATCCAGATTGAACCTCATTGAACACCTTTGGGATAAACTGGAATGCTGAATGTGTGCCAGATCCCATTGGCCAAAATTGGTCCCTGATCTCACTAATGCTCTCTGGTCTGAATGGGAGCAAATCCCTTCAGCCATGTTCCAGCATCAAGTGGAAAGCCTTCCCAGAAGAGTGCAGGACCATTAATGCCAATGGTTTTATAATTAAATGCTCAACAAACACAGCAGGGTTTAGTTGCCCACATATGTTTGCCTATATTGTTTAACGGTGGATAATTATGTATTAGAACAAATATGACTTGTTGTTTGCTTTGTTTCTCTCTTAGGTTTGCATATAGCAGGTGCAATGTTGGCTTTGTTGAGTTTGTTTCTGATGATCATGGGCTCTGTGTGTATCACTATGTCTCTCAGTAAGAGTGTGCCCTTCTTCCTCAAGCCTGCTACCATCTGCTTTGTCTTCTCAGGTACCTCTTAAACACCTCATACCTGCATTCGGCGACTTTAAAAACATACCAGCACCATTCAGCTGCACTAAATCTGAAGTAGTTATGGAGGAGGCTTAAATTTATTGACACGTCATACGAGTCAATGTTCTGGGATTAATGGGGGATTGACAATGGTCAAGCGCACTGTGTCCCATTGCTGACATTCTGAGCTTAAACCTCAACCATCTCAATGTCAGGCATCTCAAAAAAATACAGATGGCTATATTTTAGGTCACTTCACTAATCGTGTGTAACCACTCATATTTAATATGAGTTTGAGGTATATCATATGAAAACATTCCTAATGTACTCACGGTGAAGTTCTTTTTCGTTATTCTCTTAGGGTGATAGAGTGGTGAGAAAGCAGCAGTTAAGAAAGCATCTGATCATATCCATGGGGATACGTTTGCACCAGTTTTGCAATTCGGCACTCCAGTCAAGTCATGTCACATTTATTTATACAGCACTTTATAAAATAGTTTGTTTTAAAGTCAGCAATTTGCAACATGAAAAAAAACAGTGTCAGTGTCACTTCCAATTAAAATTACAACCTCAATTTTTTACTATAAAGCAGTTATTTATTGTGTTCATGTTTTCACTCAAGTCTCAACTAAGTGAACTTTTAAATGAGTCATTTAAAAAGAGTCATGAAAAGGCCTCAGACTCACTCATTAGTTTACACATTTGAATCAGATTCGAGTTGATTGATGTTGAATCATTACTAACTTCATAAGTAACTCTCTCACTGAATTGCAAGTCTTGGAAATGAACAAGAACATGCTACCACGAAGTGTACTTAACTTGAATTAATTAAAAATTCAGATTTGTTGGAATCAATTAATAATAGCATTCCAAGAAAACATTTAAATATTGTAAACAAAAAATGTTAAAAAAAAGCAACAGTTTGCATCAATCTTTTTGAGTTATGACAACTTCTAATGAAATTCTGTGTAAATAACAAACTTAATTTTTAAGCTGTTTCAACTAATTTCAACAATTGATTGGTGGCTTTTTCAGTTCAACCCCAGTAACCACAAAAAAATAAAAACATTTTAAATGTCAACTTTTAAATGTCAGACATAACATTAGCACAAACAGGTCTTTGCCAGTCCATTTTTTTAGTTATCAAGAACATTTCATTAAGTTACTACAAAAATCACTTAATAGAAATTTCTAGGTACGCTTAATATGAAGTCGATGTAACAATCAGCAGTATTTTGTCAACAGAGCTCATCAAAACAATTTTGCAACTTCAAATATTTAATTAAATCATTAAATTAGTATTTGTTAACTTGCAACCATGCATTTAAGTTGTAATAGGTCTCCTGATTTTCTTTTTAATCGTTGTTTAGCATATGAGATCCATAAAGTTTTAATTTGTATTTAACAGCCACAAATATTCTTCCAAAATGCAGTGATATTGTTTTTTACAAAAATACAGTAAGGATCAATATAGGAACAGTATCAAATTGGAACTAATTTACATTAAATGTATCTATATAACTTAAACTGTCAGCATATAGTGACCGCCGTTACAAGCCAAAATAGGAAGCTATGTACTGTGAAGCGCTTCTGAAAAAATCTTTGAGCAATTTTGTAATTTACCAACTACAAATGTAATTCTGCTCCTGAGTGTTTCACATTGAATTCAAATAGGTGAACCGTTCCTTTAAATAAAATGACCTTTCATCTCCACTTTCCCCAGGTATCCTGGTCCTCTTGTCCATCATAGTTTTCCACCAGTCTGTGCTGGCGTTATTGGCAAGCGATCACAGTATCCCTCTCCATCACGAGTTTTCCTGGTCAGTGGCGTGTCTTGGCTCGGCTGGGGCCATTCTCATTTTTGGAGGGCTTATGTTCCTGTTGCTTTCCCTCCCCTACAACCCCCTGGAGAAATGTTTTCGTCAGCAGAGCAGTAGTGATGCCTAGCTGTCAGAGGACTGCCGGCGAGTTAAGTAGCACAATATCTTTTATACTCTTATGCTGCTTGTGGAGATTAATTGATGTTATAAAGGACTCTCAAAAGCCAATGTTTTGCAATAACTTGCATTAGTTTGCTCAATCTCATAATCTATAAGATTATAGACCTTAATGCTTATACACTGACTCTGAAATTTGAACTAATATTTCTATGATGGTTATGTACATAAAATCAGTGACCAACAGATCTGTTTACTGTCTTGAAAGGCTTCCTTTACACAACATGCTGTGCTGTTATGTGTTGTCCCTTTATCTGCATTTGTATAAGAAATCTTATTTGATTACTAGGCATATAATACTGACTTGTCAGGTATCTGTGGGTTGAAAGTGTTAATTTCTTTTTTTTAAATAGGCCATCCTATCAATGGTAAATGCCTGTTTGCACCAAGAAAGATAACTATATTAGTGTCAGATAACATTGTTTATTACAAGAGCACACTGCAGTTTTTTTGCCTGCTATTTTTGCCTAAATGCTAGTGGTCTTTAAAGTTGAATGGATTCTGATTGGCCATCAGTGCTTTTATCATTCATCAGCTAGAAAAAAATAATTCAGAAAATGATTCCAGCAATATTGTTCCTCTGTTGCATTTTCATTATAGCTGTGGTGTGGACTTCTCATTTCTCATATAATTAAAATGACTATTAAAACTTTACAGTTGTAGTTACCATTGTAGTTATCGTCCTTGATGCAAACAGGCTTTTAGAATTATTATTTCAACTGAAAACCAGCTTTCAATGTTGGTTTATACTAGCAAGTGATGGCTTAAGCCCGAGACACATTGCACGATTTCCGGCTGTCCCAGATGAAAGACTGGCATCGTGAAACAATCGTGGTGAATCAGAAATCGCCACGATTGTTTCACGATGCCAGTCTTTCGTCTGGAACAGCTGAAAATCGTGGTGTGTCTCGGGCATTAAACTTGGCAGGTAAGCTTCATTGACCAGAATTATGTTGATGGTGAAGCTGGTTGACCAGCTGAACTAGTCTAGCTAGTTGTAAACCCAAATGGGAACATCAGCACACTAGCATCACAACATAATGCTGGTGACCAGCTACAGTGATCCCAAAAAGTAACACTTTGACACATTTAAAAATAGGAAAGTACTTGGAAAGTCTTTCTACCATCTTTCTTTAAAATAAATGCTACTTGGTTTGGTAATTAGCTATACTTGGGATCACTTTATACTGGTCTTTTCTGCTTGGTTTTCAATGAACAAAGTCATCAGCAGACTAGATATCATAGATTTCAGTGCATAGATTTAATAGGATGGTTTATTTATATACATTTAAAACGATGCTTAATATTATACATATGAAACGGATGTGTTTCTGAGTGTATAAAAATGTACAAAATCGATTGATGTACATGATATGGACCCACTGTTGAGCCACATTTCTATGTAAATACTGTGTGTTTATATTGTACTCCAGCTTTTCTTTAGACACATCCCTTATCCCTATACTGAAGACCCTGTCCTTCACTGAACTTTCTTCTTTCTTTCATGTCTGTTCTTCACTTGGTTGTTTGTCACTATTCGTCACGCTCTTTCTCGTTCACTAGTTTTGCTTGAGGATTAAATCTCTTTCACCTAACAGTCTCCTGTACTCCTTCCCTCGCTTGTTTCTTAATCTCACTCCTTCTCTTTTGCCACTCGCTCAGTCTAAATTTAGCACATTGCTCATCTAAGCACATCATGTAGAAGTGGATGAGAAATATTATCCTAGAATGTCAACTATGCCCCCCCTCGACGTTCTTGATGATGTTGATGGCTTTTGGGTGGAGCTGCGTCTGCCGTCCCGTTCCTCCCCTCCCACCCGAGTGTTTGTGAATTCAGTGCCAGTACATTTGGAAAGTGAGGAAAGGTCTGAGCCTCCGTAATCTGTGTCTTTCGTCCAGTCTAACTAAAGCCTCCATCCTGTGCGTAACAATCTGGATCTCCTCAAACCGCAGAAATGACAGGTGGCGAGCATGTTCCTGGAGCAACCGTCTCAACATGTCCTACAGCGAGCTTATTACCGGCCCATTTAATTTAGTGAATCTGTAGCATAAGAGCGTGTGGGCTTATCAGATGGGGGGGGGGGGGGGGAGTATGTCAGGAGTAGGGAAATTGGAGCTGTAGGTTGACACTCAAGCCAGAAGTCTGCTTGTATATATAGCCTTTTAATAGTGCCTGCCAGACTGGCGGGCTGTTCTTTCACTTTTTATGTTTACGAGTGCATGGAGGGGATAAAACAGGATCTGCTCGCGCAGGTTTATTAATTGTTGATCGGGACCGAAATGAGTGCATGTTTGTGGGTGGGTACAATAAAACCCTCTCTAGACAAGTCCTCCAATAGTGAGAAAGTGATGGCCTGCCCATCTGGAAATCAGGAAAAAACAAATAGGTCAATATTCATTTACCCAAATTATACACAGAAAATGGTAACATTTAAATACGAAGATTTAGATTTAGAAGAATAAATATTCTGCAAAATATCTAGATTATATCTGTTAAAAGGAATTTTTCTTTTTTTTTAAAGCTGATTATTAGAACAGTGGTTCTTAACCTTTTTGACTCAAAGGCCTCCTCTTGTTTACATGACTTTTCCAGCTGTTTGTGATTTACATAAGGATAAGTTGTTTTTTTCTATCCAATAAAGTATTTGTGTTTGACAGAACTAGAAAAAATGAGATTCATTGATATTGAAAACATTCATGCAGTTTTAAGATTTTATTAATTTTATGTGACATTTACCTCATATAAAGAGTCTTAAGAGTCTTGGGTGAATTAAAATAAGAAATATCTTTATTGTTTTGGCTTATTTTAATATTAATTTTGCCTTATTTTAAATTAGTTTAAGGCATCTTAAGGCCTCCTTGAAGATTTGCTGAGGCTTCTAGCGGGCCCCGGCCCCTGGTTGAGAACCACTGAATTTGAAGTTTATGGAAGCCCGTTTTGTCCTCAGAGTAAAAAAAAACAAAAAAAACATAATGGTGACTTTTTCACTGAATTTTGACTGTCACTTTTTTGTATTTTAAGTTTTATCTCACAATTACCTATCTGTATTTTTTTACTGTGAGATGGAAACGTGCTTCCATGAAAGATCATCTTAGTTATCATTTATGGATAAAGATGTTAAAAACACACAAATGACAACACTCGTAGATTGTCTGTTGTTTCTTTTATATATAAAATTCGTGCAATACAGTGTTAGTTTATCACACATTAAGATAAACCATATTTTCTCTAGATATATCTATTCTCCACTACGTAATATTTATAACTGACCACATAAAAGCTGTCTGTGTGTAGTTTTTCACCTTTTTTTTTTGTATGAATTAAAAAAAGTCCCCCGACTGCAGGAGATTGTGATTTGATGACCATTTGCACTCTTTTATAATGTCCTGTGTTGACCTCTTGTTGGCTGGGATCATGGAATAAAGGTTAAAGGTTAGCAGAATGTCCACATATATAATCTCTCATTTAGAGAAGCAGACGGATCAAAGGGAGTCAGGTGAAGCACAGTGATCATTTGTTGTTGTTTTTTTTGGATGGGAGTTTTCCTTTGGGATGCTGTCATGATCACATGACACAATGGAGGGAAAACACAAATGACACCGGGCATGCCCCACATAGTGTAGCCCAATCAGAGCTCAAGGAAGACAGTGTCCTCATACATATTCAAAAAAGCCCGACCCACCCACCCATTCTGCCCTTTTCAATACATAAAGACTCCACCCCACCACCTTCACATCTGTACTCTAGATTTTTAAAGTATCTCTTTTTTTCAAATACAGTTATGTGTAATATACATTTGCATTTCAAAATGTAGGTTTTTTTCCATCCTCCCTACCTCCCTCCGATTTGAAAAGCAGTTTTGGATAGAAGTCCCTCTTCTAAATGTCATCATTCGTCATTTTCTCTATACAAATATATCATCTGTCCCTCTTTGACCAAGTGAGGGAATGTTTTAATGCCCCAAAACAAAGGTTTTCAATTCAACAAGTGCTACTTCTACTGCTAATAGTGATTTTAACAAAAATAATATGATGGTAGGTTTATACAAAAATCTTTTTCATTTGAACTCTTTCAGTCCATCAATAATGGTGCCGATCTCTTTACTGAGCTGGAAGACAGATATACAGATATTACACTAAATTGCATGTTATCAAAGGGTAGAAAATAAAACTTTCTTTAAAATAAATAAAATGCTTCTCACAAAGTTAGTCGTAGTAATAATCTTCTCACACATATTGAATACACTCATGTTTCTGCAGTGCTCCGTATCACGTTTTGGAATCACAGTCAAAAATCTTTGAAAAGCAAAATAGTCTTTCTAGTTTAAAAACTAGAATCATTCCACATGTTATGAGCTAGCAGTTCAAACGTAGTCATAATAACAACACTTCACCGTCTTGAAACTCCACGTCTAAAATCAAGCAAAATAATATCACAGTATCCCATAATAGATTAATTAAGATTAAACATGTTATAAAACAGTACTGAAGAAAAAACAAAAACATGGTGTTGTTATTATGAGATGTTTGTCATTCTTTTACTAATTTTTTTCATAAAGTGAAACATTTGTCAATGCCGAGAGACTTATCCTCTTTTTAGTTGTTTTCCAGTCTTTTCATCTACGTTATCTCGCTTTTGCGCTTTATAAACTATGCCAACTCTCTCTATCTGTCTACACAGGTGTAGTTTTCCTATTTAGTGTGTTGGAGTTACTCTCTCTGTCGCCTTTTCCTAGCCTATCCAGCGTTCCCATCCCTCGTTCCCGCTCCACTGTAGAGGAGGAGAAAGGTGGAGGCTGGGAGGACGAGACAGAGTTGCTGAGTGGTGCGTTGGAGTTAGAAGAATTCTGGATGGCTGAGGGATTGTGGGATTTGAGCGAGGGTAGCGTCCCACTCATCATCATGCCTCCTCCGCCCCCTCCGCTCTCTTTTGGGAAGCAGTTGTGCAGCTGGTATAGCGTGGCGCGGTCCACCGTGCCATAGAGCGGAGGGGCACCCAGCCCTCCCAAACCACCCAGTTTGGGGTCTCGGGAGAGGGTGTAAAGGGAAATATCGCCCCCTGGCAGAGCGGAGCGGGAGTGAGGGTTGGGTAGAGTGGACACCGATATTGTCCCCTGGGAGAGTAAAGCAGACGGGGGCATTCCGAAGTTCTTCCCCCCCGGTGGGCCGCCCACGGGAGAGGGGTCTCGTGAGCGCGAGGGGTCTGTGGATCGAGAGCTGGAACGTGATCTACGGCGGAAGCGGTAGCTCGGGAGCCGTAGCATGGCGTGAGTGGTGCTCTTAAAGATATCGGTGCGAGAGCGACAGCGGAGCTCCTTGTTCTTCTCGATGTAGATGTTTACCGCCAACACGCCCACCATCTCAGCCAGGATGAAGGACAGCCCGCCGAAGTAGAAGGACCAGCCGTAGGAGTACTGCCATTTCTTATCCTCGTCCTTCTTTGGGGAAATGTCGCCCAGAGCGGCAGAAATGTACACTATCACACCAATGATGTTACTCAGGCCTAAAGATCAATGATCAAAAACATGCCAACTGATCAAAACTCTCAGAATAACAAAAAGATTCTGAAGCATTCACAGTCCAATCTGGCAGTTAGGTTTTATCAGATAAAATGTTTTACATTTCACAGTAATATTCTGTACGGACAAACAATATTCTTTTTGTAATTTAGCATAATTAGCATTTTATACCATTTTGTGGTGTTTTCTGCTGTCAGTATATACTGGACATACAGTGGGGTCCAAATGTCTTTGCGCAAAAGCTTCAATTTCACATTTTTCACATTTTTTGGGGGATAAAAATATACACATCACTGTATATCATTGAAATTTACTGAAAATGTTACAAAAAATTAACATGAATTTTAGATAAAAAAAATTATATATTATTATATTAAAATAATTTGTAATATAATATAATTTAATATGCATTATATTGCATTCTAGATACATATTTAATTATAAGATACATATATTTTTTATTTATGCGTTTGGCAGTTGCTTTTATTCAAAGCAAATTTAAAATGAAATGTGTATCCTGAGTGGAGTGTAAGCTGCTCTGGATAAAGGTGTCTGCCAAATGCATAAATAAATAAAAATAGGAAATAATATAACATGTATCTTAAATGCAATGCAAGATACACACATTATATTATATATCATATTATATTATTAAAATCTAAAATATCAATTTAAATTAACAGTTTTTTTTGTTAAATCCCAGATTTAAGACTTTTAGACTTTAGGATACCACAGTGTATGACACGTTTTTCTAGTACAGGTAAATATTAGATGTAATTTGACATTTAGTCCTGGACCAATGCCTGTACACACACCATGCACACACTTTACCTGCCGCTACAAACAGAATGCCAGCCCCCAGCACGATGTTCCTTTTGCTCTTGTAGAAACGGCTGGCTGCAATACAGACTCCTCCCATTAGCAGCAGGATAGCACTAAGAATGGGAAAGATGTTGGAGGCCCGGACCACTCCTGCAGGGAAAGAGAGAATAGCGGAGTAGGGAGACAGATGGAGAGCATTAGAAGCGTGAGACATGATGAGTGCAGGCGAGTCAATTCTGTTCAGGTCTTTAACACTGCATTCTTATCTCCATGCCACATTTTTAGATATAAAAAGCTAAAATGAGGCACCTGGGTAATTAAATGATGCCATTGTGCACTGTGTATGAAAAAGCCCCAGAGGAAAAATGTTCCCCTGGCAGTTCGGCATCCCATCTGGGACCAGTCAAGCTGGGACAGTGCAAGGAAATGCCATCTAAATACCAACCAAAATGCCAACCTGTGTGCATGCATGCATTTATGCGTGTGACATGCACAGGAAACTAGCACAGAAATGTCTTGGAGCATTTCAGGGGATATAAAGCCTAGGATTGAATTTGGAGAATTATTGTGAATCTGCAATAAGTTACTTAAAAAAAACAGGGAAGAAAGCATAAGGATTTAAAACTAAACAAGAATGAGTAAATAGTGGAAATGCTTTATTTTTGGGTGAACTGTTTCTTTAACAAGGCAAAGACATTTGCTGTAGCTGCCTGCATTTCATTCATGCTGCAGAAATGCTTTGTCATGATAAAGTCTGTGGTTGTAATAAAGGGCAGCCTCTTACGCAGGACGTATTCTGCTCCATCATGATCAAAGTCAGCATCCTCTGGGAAGTGGTTGATCTGGGAGCACACACCACGCTTCACCCCTACAAGCAAACAGACAGGAACATCAGAGGTAAGACATCCTTGCAACAAGCCTCACATACTGTGCATATGTTACTTCTGAGCTTAAAGGGATAGTTTACTTTGAAATTAAAATTTGGTATCTATCAGCTTACCCCAAGGGCATCTTTTTTTCTTCAGTAGATCCAATTTTTATGTTTTTAGGTCAAACCGTTCTAGTCTGTCAGTCATATAATGGCAGGTATAGGTCCCTGTCTCTATAAGAGGGAAAAAGAACATGCACAGAGAAATCCAAATTAAACAATTCCCCATCGTAACTACACATTGATGGCCTAAGACACAAAACGAGTGGTTTGTGTGAGAAAACGAACGAAAAACGTCGGCGTCAACGCTTAACGGAGGGCGTGTCTGAAGCGTGGTGCTGACGCAACTTTTCAAGCGCCAACGGAGGCGTCAGCCAATCAGATCGCCTCATGCAAATACCCAATCCCGTTCATTCAACACCAGAGAAGTATGTGATTGGTTGTTGTAACTATGACGGCGCGTCAGCACCACGCTTCAGACACGCCCTCCGTCAAGCGTTGACGCCGACGCCCCGTGTGAATGCAGCGTGAGCCAGAGCGCACGCACACACACGTCACACACCGGATGTGTGTGCGCACTCAGATCACTTGGACATGGTTGTGTACAAGAGGTAAAAACAATATAAATACTGTTCGTTTTCTCACACAAACCGCTCGTTTTGTGTCTTAGGCCATCAATGTGTAGATACGATGGGGAATTGTTTAATTTGGATTTCTCTGTGCATGTTCTTTTTCCCTCTTATAGAGACAGTGACCTATACCTGCCATTATATGACTGACAGACTAGAACGGTTTGACCTAAAAACATAAAAATTGGATCTACTGAAGAAAAAAAGACACCTACATCTTGGATGCCCTTGGGGTAAGCTGATAGATACCAAATTTTAATTTCAAAGTGAACTATCCCTTTAACTGAGAATGAACCATCAAAACCCCTCACACTTTCCTACAAATGTGTCTACATGATCACACCCTGATGTACAAACACTGCACTTTCTGGCAGAGATTGTAGTTGGATTCTTTTAATATGTAATACTTATCTAGATCATAATTAAGTGACATTGCTGTTTCATTAAACTTCTGTTCAAAAGTTTTAAATGTTTTTGAAGGAAGTCTCTTATGCTCAACCAAGTTAAAACAGTAATACTGAGAAAATGGTTATTTTAAATTATAATATATTTTAAAATGTAATTTATTCCTGTGATGTAAAGCTAAATTTTCAGCATCATTACTTTGGTCTTCAGTGTCACATGACCCTTCAGAAATTATCAATGTTGAAAACTGTTGTACTATTTAATACTTCTGTGGAAACTTATACATTTAGTGTTTGATGAACAGAAAGTTTGAAATAATAGCATTCATTTGAAACAAATGATTTGTAACAATATAAATGTTTTCACTGTCATTTTTTGACCTAATTAATGTCCTTGCTGAATAAAAATTTTACAAAAAAAATAAATACAAAACGAGTGTTTTAAATGGAAAACTGCATGAATATAAATTTTCTCCTACTAAAATAATACTACAGTCACATGTTTTTTTAAATAGATTTTTCCATAACAGGAACATTATAACTTAGAGATAAAGATACAAAAATATTTTCTCATAATAAAACAGACATTAATGTGAGAGACAGACAGACAGGCAGATAGATGAGAGACAGACAGACAGATAGATAGATAGATGAGAGACAGACAGACAGACAGATAGATAGATGAGAGATAGACAGACAGATAGATAGACCCTTCTGTAATCTCATTTAGGAATACTGCAAGAGTTCTGAAATACCAATGAATGGCCTAATTAGCAATCCAAACTCTTTAAATTAGATAGGGAAGTCATTTTTGGATTGTAGCGCATGATACAGATCTAATTCTCTTAATTCATTATGTTCATTTGTTAAGATGTGGAACAGGAAACACACACATGCAGATAGGCCTGGAGTCAGTCAGGGAGTGAATAGCTACCCGCTCCAGTGCAGACAGACAGACAGACTGACGCTCTACGATGACATCATGACGGGTGTTGATTGATGGAGTGGGAATGTGATGGATTGATGAGACAGACGCAGGGAGATACAGGTGGACAGGTGTGTGTGTGGGGGGGGGTTCTTTTCACAGATTTTGATGTCTTTTTTATATTCCTCCTGTCATGGACATTAATCTGTAAGAAAGAGATGAGGGCACAAAGGGGAAAGGTGTCATTAAGGAGAATCTGACCACCATTTGGGTTCTTTGTTAGAGATACTGCATCTTTCAGCAATGGCCTTGTCTAAACAATAGTTACTGCTATCAAGTGCACATTCCAGACTTTCCATCTTTTGGAAAATATTTTGAGTTCCACAATTGTGTAAATGTCCGTTAAAATCACATATAAATATGTGGCTTTTATCATGAGGATATAGGGAAAACTCACTCTAGATACATTCACACTGTTGCCATTCAATATGACAATAATATTATTAAAATATTTTATGTATTATTTATTGTGCCAATATAATTGTGGAAATCATTTTACAGTAAAATTGTAATAAAAAGTCTTAATTTCTTCACATTTCAAATGTTAAACCATAGCCTTTATTTTGGTGGAAAACTGCAGGAGATCATAAAACTTCTCTTTTGTTCACAATATTTATAAACGATTCTCAATTCAAGTTTGCATATTTGCAGCTCATGTGTAAAAGAACATAGTGCCGCACTTTGTTTTGCTTTCAATGGTTCTCATTTCATCCCAACGTATTTGTCATTCATCCCTGCTTAATATCTGAGGGAATTAACTGATTGGTGGAACAATTCTTTTGGTGCTGCCTCTTGCTTGACTTGAGTAGTGCACGTGCACAATTAAATACAGAGGTGTCACAAGCTTTTTGTATAGTTTAGTCATAATTTGAGGTCAAATTGTGTACCTGCTATGCCGCAGGTTGGCAGGTCTGCATTACCCACAGAAATCCAGTCCAAAGCACTGATCGTCTATCGATCCCAACTGAAAAGACCATGTTTTAGTATTTATTTATTTATTCATTTTTGGTGTATGCAGATGCCACATTCATCTGCTCCCATCAATGTGTCCACCATCTTGGAACGGTCAATGTGTCATCACTCAATGTGTAAAAATCAATCACTTTCCAAGATTGCACTGCCTAGATTTAAATTTCCAAAGGAATGGCATAACCTTTTTCTCAGGTGAGAATGTGTTGGTTTTTGTTTTTATATTAATAAACAGGTTTTTAAACTATGGTAACTTTTAATGTTGTGTTATCTAAAGCTTTTGTCTTGTTGTATTGTGTTAGTTTAGCAAAAGCATCTGCTGAAGGCTACTGCTCATGAGTGTTCACAGACAAGCCTTGCCTGTTGCAATATGGCGGATGGCTTATGAACAGCAGTCCATAGAAACAGCGGCTAATGAGGCATTATGGTTAATGACCAGCACCAAGCCAGTATGGATACTCATGCTGGTCTAAACTGGACTTTTCAGCAGGTATTTACCTACTTACCATGACCTTGCTTTCTCTGATCTAAGCTACATAAACATGAAAGCAACTCATTAGCTTTAAGAATAGTATTAGCTTCTGCTATCGATTGCTCCAGCAGCAGGGGAGTGTAGATGAAGGCAAGGACGAGGCCCAGCATCTGTGTGCGTGCGTGTCTAGAATCGAGTCGGGGTGATGTGACAATCAGTGCACATATCATCACACAGCCAACAGTATTTGCTGCTTGGGCCGGTCTAGCTGTGACATTCATTATGCAGATCCAAAATGTCCGCTTTCCACTTCACCTGCTCTTAATTGTGTTTCTACTAAGCATCCATCTTGGCTCTAATCCCTGGGGGAAGCAAGGATGTCTTGACCTCTAAACTATACCAAGAGTGCTGTAACACTACAGCGAAGAAAGAGGGGAAAGCAAGGCTTTAATGAGATAGAGGAAGAAACAAAGAGAAACGACTGAGAGAGAAGCCGCGCCGCTGTGATGATTGGGGATCCAGGCTTATCTTTAATTGAATGCTTTGTTATCAGAGAGCTTAGCCATAAGGCTAAATTAGCAGAGCACAATGGCTGGCTGCAGGCAGAGCGGAGAGCACATTACACGGGGATGAGTGAGAGCACGAGGTGCTAGAACGGCCCCTAAGACCACGACTGCTGTCCCTCTGTGTTGACCTCTCAATGCAATCAGCTCATCCTTTTAATTAGGCCTTTACAGACTTTTTTGGGCTTCGCTCCTACACTCAAAACTCTTTAGCAGTAAATGGCCATATCAGGGTTCAGGACGTATATATGTTTTATGATACTGTGTCTGTTAATTATCCTTAAATACTATTTAAATAAAGAATTGAACACTTTTGAAATGGTTTCATCCTTTATACAGGCATGTTAGCCATTTTCAGAAATTTAAATGATTTTCAGAATAATTTACTTGATTATGAAAATACTTGAATAATATGCATCATGTAAAGCTTTAGAGATCCTATTAATTGGCTTTCCTGTAGCTCAAATGGTAGAGCATGGCGCTAGCAACGCCAAGATCATGGGTTCGATTCCCAGGGAAAGCAAGAGCTGATCAAATGTAAAACTGTAACTTGAATGCAATGTAAGTCGCTTTGGATAAAAGCGTCTGCTAAATGCATAAATGTAATTTGATGAATAATTAAAGTAAACATTAAAAATCTTATGATTTTTATAATTGGAATCATCGCCAGCCTGTAAAATAATCTAAGACAGGTTTTTTTATACTCTTAAAATAAGAATATGCCCTATATATATATATATATATATACTGTATATATATATATATACATATATATATATATATATATATATATATATATATATATATATATATATATACATATATATACATACACCGGTCAAATGTTTGGGGTTAGTAACATACATTATTATTGTTATTTTTTAAATAAGTTAATTTTATTCAGCATTTGATTTGAAAAAAATTACAACAGGTTTTTAAAAAATATTAAGTACAACATTGTTCAACACTGATAATAAGAAATGTTTCTTGAGCCCCAAATCAGCATATTAGAATGATTTCTGAAAAAATAATGTGACTGAAGACTGGAGTAATGATGCTGAAATTTCAGCTTTGCCATCACAGGAATAAATTACACATATTAAAATATTTTACAGTTGAAACCAATTAGTTTAGATTGTAATCATTTCTCCACAATATTGCTGTTTTTACTGTATTTTTGATTAAATAAATACAGCTTTGGTGAGTATTGAAGAGATTTCTTTCAAATACATTAATAAATCTTACCAACCCCCAACTTTTGAATAGTATTGTGTATATATAATTGAACTGATAACAGACAAATGTTTTTAATTTCTTACTTAAAAACTAGGGCTGTCAATAGAATAAAATAATTAATTAATCTCATCATTTCCATATAGCCTGTAGAATTACAAATGCTACAGAAATATCATCAAATTCTGTAAATGTTTTAAAAAGCATTTTTTAGTCACTTTCACTAATCATTAAATTAATTGAAACACACACACTCACACACACATACTGTATATGTAAACATATACATATACATACAGTATATGATAATCTCTTCGATGTACTATTTGCATTTGCCAAACTTTGGCCTAGTATTTTATTTTTTTAGTATAAACCGTCTCATCATAGGGCTGCCCTGACGAAGGCAAATGTTAATAAATCTTAACTCTCCTTTTTTTTCAAATAACTGCACACAACGCCCACACACCACACACACACACACACACACACACACACACACACAATGTAACCAAGAGCCAAGACAGTGGCTGACCCTCCAGACAACAGATCCTCCACAGGCCAGAGTGCGTCAAGGCCCCGGGGTCCTTCTTCTCCTTATTATGGGGATCCTCTTGTGTGTTATTGCCGGTGCTGTTGCAGATGAGCGCCCGTGAGTACAGCCAATAATCAGTGCCGATAGCCACCGTCATCAGGCCGAAGGATGCGAAAGCACCCACGATGGTGAGAAGGATCTGAATGCCCTTCTCACACACCATGCCTATGGGAGAGAGCGAGAGATGTTAAACATCACTGCCTGCCCATCTATCTTTCCTCCCATTTGATTTATTTTA
Organism: Schizothorax lantsangensis; assembly: GCA_027422415.1. Lineage (NCBI taxonomy): Eukaryota > Metazoa > Chordata > Actinopteri > Cypriniformes > Cyprinidae > Schizothorax > Schizothorax lantsangensis. The sequence goes on along the minus strand of CM049850.1, from coordinate 16,786,281 downwards.
TATTGATAGTATAGAGGTGGAGAGATTAGAAATGTCTGACTTCCTTTTCTTTTTGGCATCAGCCTGAAGATCATTTAAAGGGATAGTTCAACCAAAAATGTCGTTCCAAACCTGTAAGACCTTCGTTCATCTTCGGAACACACACACAATTTTTTTTTTAAAGAGTATCAAAAAAGATATTTATTTTCTGACCCAGACAGCAACACAACTACCATGTTCAAGGCCCAGAAAGGTTGTAAGGACATCATTAAAATAGTCCATGTGACATCAGTGGTTACAGAATACTTTTTGTGAAGACTTTATTCAATGATTTCTTCCCTCCCAGAGAGAAGTTGCTGTTACATTGCTGTCTATGCAGGGTCAGAAAGCTCTCTGATTTCATCAAAAATATCTTATTTTGTGTTCCGAAGATGAACGAAGGTCTTAAGGGTTTATAACGACATGAGGGTGAGTAATTAATGACAGAATTTACATTTTTGGGTGAACTATCCCTTTAACACTGTTACCTGATTGGACGAGCTTACCTGACGGCGAGTTTCTATCCTTCGACTCAATTTTGAAATCTTTCTTTTCCTCGTCAGATGAGAATGTGCTGTCCCTTCAATCCGGGCAGCATCCATCGACTGTCCTCGCACACTCCTTTTCTCCTTCCTGCACTCGTTTACTCCCCCTGTTTTTCTGCTGCTCTCACAGGTCGACCACAATGGAGAAGCTTGTGTTGATGCCTTCGTGTGTGTATAGTCTTACTTTGTGTCAGTTCTGGTCATTGCTGATAAAAAAACCTGGAGATAGAGAGGAAAGAAAGATTGAATTCTGCCGCAACTTCTTTGCCACAAAAAACTGTTTGAGGGAACTTTGGCAAGGAATGATTCTAAAGAACTTGGGGAGAGAGGAGCAAAGGCAGGTCTCCACTGTTACCATAGTAACGCTGAATCGCAAAAGCATGGAGAGATGAGAGGGGGGCAGTGCTTTCATCCCTCGGGATGAGATAAGGGAATAACTGACAAACATGCAATTCAGCAACATCACATGAATTGGATCATTGCAATGAGCCTGTAGAGACTCCCTGACCAAGCAGGAGGAGAAGCGTTACCTCACAGCGCTGGATGCTTTATGTTAACCACACCTATACGAGGCAAAGATGCTCACGAACGCACACATACAGTGAAAAACCTATAAAACCAGAGGACAATCGTGCAGTACGCATAATTTAGCAGACATAATGCAGGGCTGCCTTGACTGTTAATAATTTATAATGCAATATGGCACAGCCATCAAAATGGGTTAAACCCTGTTCGCATGGTGAGCCTCTGCAGTACAGATTTGTAGCCCTTGTAGAAAAATCCCTTTCGAGTAAAGCATGGATGGAAAATCTCAGCCGTTTCTAATGTCACATCAGTAACATAAAAAATGACCTAAAAACATTGCAAATGTGGAATTTTGCATGTGGCAATCCGAGCGATTCTAACTAAAGACGTTTATCAGGTGTAAACTGTTAGATAAGCTGATAGACTGTAAATACAAAAATAGCACAAACAAATAAAATATAACCTGTACAAAACCAGTTTAACACAACCAATAACAAAAATGACATACAATATTAGTTTCAAGCAGCCATTAATGAGAATTATTTGGGATAGTAACCTTTGTGTATTTATATTTTTGAATACTCATATTGTACATTTGAAGAGTTCAGATGCAAAAGCCTCTGTGCCATCTGAAATTTTCATCTAAAATGAGCATTTTTTTCAGGCTCCTATACATTGCCATTTACTCTAATGGCAATGTACAGGTCCTTTTCTATGCAATTAAAGTGAAATAACTGAACATAAATATAGGAGCCTGATAAAAATGCTCATTTTAGAAGAATATTTCATACGGCACTTAGAGGCTTTTGCATCTGAACTCTTCATTTGTACTTATCACAGATATAATATACTAATAATAATATAGTGAAGTGCAAATGTTATGTTTTTAGAAACTTAATTTCATGTAATTGCATATAACGTAAAATGTATTAAATGCAATTCAATTATTTTTGAGCCACTTCCGTAGAATTTAATTAGCCTACATCTTTATATGTGATTTCATAATTACTTTTATTGTCTTTGAAATATGGTTAATGTGGACTATATACACCGACAAGGACTTACTGTAAACTAAAATATGTATTTTAATGTCATTCCTATTGAAACTTGTACATTATGTTTAAAGTTATTTTATATAATATTTTGTAATTAGACATTCATAGTAAAGAAGCTGCAAATTACTACATTTATACATGAACTTTACATTTATTAATGAATACCACACAGTTAAAGTTATAATCAAGTACTTGTACTTTAGTATGTTAGTCTACACATCAAAATAAGTGAACTTGATAAAAGCAGATGGAGAAGATGAAAATCTCTCATTTAATCTCTTCTCACACAGTGAAGTAATGAAGTTTATTTTCATCAATACAAGAATCTGGGACTGAAACGGCAGAGAGACAGTCTGTTTCCGCACTCTCAGTCGAGTCTCAGCAGGGAATAAAGCATCATGTGACATTAACCTGTGTAAACTGGGTCCAAGACTTCATTACTACAGCTCCCGTCTCTGCCAGCAGCCCTTGTCACAAAGTCATATTCACAGATCACAAACGCCTCTTTTCTAGCCATGTAATCACTGATTAATGGTGCTTTATCACATTGCCAGTATTAAGGAAGCTTTAAAACTTCAGAAATGTAGGTTGCCAAGTAGCTAATTGCATTGCAGCAATATTGTATACTACTAACTACTGCACTACTAACTTAGAAATATTTATAGAATTAAAAAATGCTGCATGAGAACACTTACAATAATTACAATAATATTCTCTACATCTAGTACTGTATGCACTACAGGTGTACTATAAACCTAATATGCACGATAAATTTACTATTGCATTACAAATCTAGTATGCAATAACTAGAAAGTACTACGATACTACCACACAGTAAAATACACTAACTACCATGTTCAATGCTCTGTAAATTCCTCTCAATGTTGCAGCAAGTAACCTGTGCCCTGAGAAATGTGCAGAAATATGCAGTAAGCTCTTTTAAGTTAAACTGTATTATCCATCACTGAGTTGGTACTCTTTCAAAAGGTACTAAAATGTACAATTTAGGTACTACTAATATGCAACCTTTGGGGGTAAATAAGGTACCTTTTGAAAAGGTACTGGCCCAGTGACAGCTTTTGTCCTTTTATTCTGAGAGTGTGTGGTATAAATACATATGTTATACTTCAGTCTTTTGTATGTAATATGTAGTATGTGTATCGAATGTACAGTACATTTGTAGCATGCACTAGTATGCACTACTGTCTAGAGCACTGCAAATGTAGTATAAAATGCTTTCTGTCAGAAAGATGTTCTGTTTTTGAAAGAAGTCTCTTGTGCTCACCAAGGCTGCTGCTGCATTTATTTGAAATTCTATTTTAACATATTGTAAAATGTAATTTATGTCTGTAATGGTAAAGCTGGATTTTCAGCATCATTACTCCAGTCCTCAGTCACGTGACCCTTCAGAAATCATATTAATATGCTGATTTGGTGCAAGAAACATTTATCATCAAATGTTGAAAACAGTTGTGCTGCTTATTTTGTGGAAACCATGATACATTTGTCAGGATTCTTTGATGAATAGAATGTTTAAAGGACAGCATTTATTTGAAAAGCAAATTATTTGTAATATTATAAATGTCTTCACCTGTTATTTTTGATCAATTTAATCCATTCTTGCTGAATTAAAGTATTTTTTCGTAAAAAAAAAACAAGAATCGTTCAGTGCTACACCTAGCAATATAAATGTATATGTAATTATGCAGAGTGTAGCAAAAATACATATCACCTTGGATGCATCTAGTCAATCTCTACATGATTTAAAATACTGTACAATGTGTTCTGCCAAGTACATTGTGTTTTGTGCAAATAATCATTGGCTGCCCATAGCATGAAACATCTAAAAAGAAAAAACTAACTAATGCTGCATATTCTTAGGCCTATGCAGTTCATAATAATATAACTGAAATGTTTTGTTTTAGTGACATTTTGGGTAAATCTGGGTCCTGGAGGGGAAAAAAAACTATTGAGAACCACTGCATTACAGCATTCACTGCTTAACAAAACATCATTACTTCTCCTCAAACAAATAATTATTATATTCCTCCCCCCAAAACCAAGTGTTACTGATTAATAACAGGCCATCATTTTTTTGCGGTTCACATGACTGCCCACAGAAAGCCAGCGAGAACTGAACAGCCCTGAGGGGTTTAACTCCACCTCTGCAGGCCCCAGAAACATTAACTGAGGCAGTATGAAATACACTGTTCTTCTAATGTCAAACTAATCAGCCTGAGAGTCACTCACAAGACAGTCGGCAGCTTTTAGTGTCTGTTTCTATGTGATGCCTCTGCCATACTTAAAACTGAAGAAAAAAAAAAGAGCATCAAAATGAGAACCACACACATAACACATGATATGAAGCAGATAGCCTCTGCATTTCCACAGTCTGCCACATCTATTGCGATAAATACATACAAACATATGGCTTGGCAGACCACAAAAATCACATATTTATTTACATCTATTTATAATCACACAGGCACAAGAAAAAACAGCAGAGATCTTGTTCTCATGAGACTGTCGTGGTGTAATCAGCCACAATGTGGCTTCCATTCATAATTTCACAGTTATTGCTGCCGTGTGAGAATTGATTAGCAAGGCTTGGGGGGAGGAAAAGACACAAAGTAACTAATTTCCCCCAGATCATTACTTCCTCACCATACATTCGACACATCAAGATGTGTACGTCGAGTAACCGATCAAAATTACAGACAATTAATACACCATTCAGATAAATCATGTCATAACTGTGAAAGGCGAAGCCATAATTATGGGAAACGCGTCCAATTATTATGACTCGTGAATCAAAATAATTAGCACATAAGTCCCTGCCGCAATCATGACAAAGAGCATCAATTATGACCTCTTTTGCACCGTTCGGAAGAAAGGGAGAATGAACGTGAGCCACAAGCAGAGAGCACATGGAGAGAGAATGGACAGAGCAGACGCAATATAATAATGGAAAGTCAGAATTAAATCAAAGAAAAGCAAGCGCATTGAAGTTGGATACCTTTGTGAAAGGAAACACTTGAGTGATTCACTTTGAAAAGTGAATAGCATTATACATCAAATGAAGCAATGAAAGACTACCTTCACCATTCTGATTGGATGAATTTTTCGCTGCTGCAGCATCATCGTCATGCTGAGGGTGTGAGACCGCACTGAGCTCAGAGATGACATCGCTAATGAAAGATTAGAGTATAACACCTGAGCTCTCGTTCCCACATACCCCTTATTGCACCTCTCACATTCCCACTGCTCTCGTTGACTGTAGTCATATCTGCCATGTGCCCCAGCTGTGGACATAGAGCCTGTCCCACTCACACTTTGAGTGTCATGCACACAAAATGTGTTGCCTTTTCACATTCTCATGAATACACATGTCTTCTGATTGCATTTTGACACATCATGTTCCTGTAGTTTGAACGGTAGAGCATAGCACAAGGTCATGGGTTCAATTCCTTTGGAATGCATAAAATGAAAAAAATACACATTTTAAATGCAACAAATGTCGCTTTGGATAAAACCATCTACCAATTGTGAACGATTGATTGCTTTGGCATTCTTGCATTGTAATTGTATTTACTTAAGCATGAAAATTATTTTGTTTAATTAGTAAAGGGTAACTAAGGTTAAGTTAGTCCGGTATACCCTGACCTTTGACTAAATAGCACAAACAAGTTATTAGTTTCATACTAAGTATAGTTCAAATCTATTAACATATTTTCTGACATATTACTCGAGACCAACTGATATAAAAATTAGAATTAAACTTTATTTGGAGTACTACTTGTGCACAATGCACATTTCTTAATATTAAGCCTAAAATGTCTTTTAATTGTCACTATTAATGAGTATTGCATGATTTTTGAATATTATTGGTCTTTAAATGCAAGATATTTAAAGTGTACCTAAAGTAGGCCTATAGCAGGGGTGGCGAACTCCGGTCCTGGAGAGCTGCAGTCCTGCAGCGTTCAGCTCCAACCCTAGTTAAAACTCACCTGCCTGTAACCATTCAGACCTTGATTAGCTTGTTCAGGTGTGTTTGTTTAGGGTTGAAGCAAAACTCTGCAGGACTGTGGCTCTCCAGGACCGACGTTCGCCATCCCTGGTCTATGCTGTACTTGCAATAGTTCCACTATAGCACAATCAAATATACTTCAGTATATCTTTAGTGGACTTCACCACTACTTCCACACAAAGTGCATTGTCCAAATTTAGTTGTTCCAATTTTTCATACTTTAAATATACCAAAAAGTATGATTGCACATAAATATGTACTGTATATGTATTTGTAGTATATTTAGCATGAAATAAATGTATTTCAAATACATTTTAGTATATTTATTTTTCACTAGGGTGATTATACCACAATACCACAAAAGAGTTTAAAAAATGATTACGTGACTGCTGCAACAAACTGAAAAAAACCTGAAAAAATACTGGAAAATGTCCCTTCAAAAGACATAACTCAGAAAACAAAGCATAATATGGATATCGTGGATATCTAGTTAACTTCAAAACACTTGAATATCTTCTAAAGTAGTATTTGCAAATCCAGTGATTATTTCATCCTTGAAAGTAAACATGACCTTGTTTCAAGACTGATGAAACATAGCCCTTACTCGTTGAAGTAGCATAAAGTCAGCCAATCAGATTAGAGCTTGCCAGAACGAGGAAATGAGTCTGAAAATGAAATGCTGTGTTTAGTTCAGATCATGTTTCCCCCTAAAAGACGTGAATGCAATCTTGCCTGTATTGTGCTTCAAGTCAATGTGTTCATCATAACTAATTAGTCATTTAGCTGACACATTTCATAAATAACTTCCAGTAGATGTTTTTGTTACATGGACCGTCCCCTTGAGCAACCTTGAGTCAAGTGGCTTGCTCAAGAGCACAAAAGTGATAGTGGTGATAGTTCATAGATCACCCCTTCCACAATCTTTCTCTTACCAGCCAAGCTCTACACTACACATTATCAGCTGACATGATCAATATCATGATGGAAAGAATGTGTAACTCTGTTAGAAGAGCGGTGATGAACCAGCAGGCACTACATTTATACTCTGTCAGAGGAGAGGCAATTTACATAATATCAATATGCATAGACGTAAGGCTTTCAGGAGGAGGTCACCTTAAAGATTCAAATTCAACAGTCAGAAAACAGTACAAAGTACAGGATCACTTAATAACATAACATCCATTTATGCCCCAATTGAACACATTAAACAGCCAATTCATGCCTAGATCTACTAATAATCAGACTACAAAAAATGATTCAGTTGATCCAGTAGATTCATTCTAAAATACCACCAACAAAACTAAATCTACACTATTCCTAAACTGATCCCACAAATAAACAAACATAATTTGATCATACAGTATATACACTGCAGTTCAAAAGTTTTTTTAATTAATAGTTTCGTTCAGCATTGAAGCATGAATTTGATCAAAAGTGACAGACTTTTGACAAGACTTTTACATTGTTAAAAAATATTTTTATTTGGCATAGCCTAAATGCTGTTCTTTTGGAGTTTTTAATTCATCAAAGAATCCAGCACAACTGTTTTTACCATTGATAAATATATAGTTCAGTCATGAAACTCTTCCGAGCAGCTGTCAGCTGATTGGTTTACTTAAAGCTGATTGCTTCATCCAATAATTTGTTTGTTTCTATCTACGTAACCTATTTATCCCTGACTGTATCGAATCAGTTCATTGCAGCGCACCATGGGATTTTGCTAACCCTCCACCTTCCCCAGCACCACCTGCCTAGATCTGCTTGGGGGGTTCTCCCTGTTTTCCTTGCAGCAGTCTGAATTCAAGTCACGGTTTCATGTGCATTTCAGATGTATCCTTACTCCTTCAGCAGCAGCAGCGTAGCAGATCTAGTCCGCCAAGACTAAGCCTATCTACATTCCATGCTTACTAATAAATGCTGGTAAAATTCATTATGAGAGTCGTCATGATTGAAATAAATGTTTTTAAAAAATGGTTCTTGAGCAACAAATCAGCATATTTGAATGATTTCGGAAGGATCATGTGACACTGAAGACTGGAGTAATGATGCTGAAAATTCAGCTTTACCATCAAAGATATAAACCACATTTTAAAATACAGAAAACAATTACTTTAAATTGTAATCATATTTCACAGTATTATGGTTTTTACTGTATTTTTGATCAAATAAATGCACATCACCACGTGGCTTAAAGTGAATTTCACCAAAAAAGAATATTTGCAATATTGAACAATTTGTTCTCATTAAAGGTGAACTAAGTGATTTTTGCCAAACAATGTTAATATTTGAAAGCACCAAAACAAACACGCTGATACCCCAACAGGACCTTGCCCTTATTTTGAAATCTCCACCCCACACGAACGTACACAACCATGGCAATGACGATCACGGAAACAAGTTAAGATGACACACAAGCATCTTCAAACAAAAGCCAACATGGATAAGTTGTGTAAAACGAAGCAAAATCAACGTTAGTCACCTATCAAGAACAAACAACACAACAACGGCCTTCCCGCTCCTTGAGTTCTCTCCACCACTGGATATTTATGCGGGTCCTACGTCTTGCCTGATCGTAACCCTTCTTTTTAATGTTTTGTTTCTCTGATATTTTCCTCTTTTTTTACCTGCCATCTCTCTCGTCGATCTGCTAATATCATGTGCACTCAAACTGAGCGCTCTCTTCTCTCTCTGTCATTACAAGACACGGCCCCCTTACTGCTGATTGGCTACAAGAGTGTTTTGGACTCTGTCCAACGCTGGTCAAAAGCATTTTTCAAAAATCGTTTTGTGCACCTTTAACAATTACAGAATATTAACAAAACCACATTAAGCAATTAGATGAATTTATCACGTCTCCTCACATTCAGACAAACAAGCAAGCACAGCTAGGCTTAATTCCCACCAAAGAATATATCACTCCTGCACACACATCCTCAAACATCTGATAGGTGTTTGAATACATGATACAGTAGCAGTGTATGAAAGAATGAGCATTTCTGCTCAGGGATATTCCTTCTTATACAATAATAAATCCATGGCTCTTTTATTTTTAGTAAATTCTTTTCAGATGAACTTTAGACATAAAGATCATTTGCCGTGAGGCAGCTGCTCAATGAACAATGAACAATAATATAGTTGCAGTTATGCTGCTGTATCCCATGTAGGAAGCTCGGAGGAAGAGAGCAAGTGAGGATATTCATTTCATTTGATTAACCTGGATGTCCGTGTCTCCTCCCACAAGCAATTAACAGTCTCTAAACAAGCGGCATTACCTTGATTCTTAATTCCTTTTGAGATTCAGACAACAAATGTACAAACTGACTGAATGAATAATTTTCTCTTGCTTACAGCTTGCTATAGGTTCTGTTTGATGACTATGCATGAAGGGAACAAATGATCACAGTCTGTCTATTGCACTATTTCTCGTCTGTATTTAAGGTAGAGGATTCTCCTTCTATGAAAGTTTCAGTCCCAGATGGGACCGATGAAAGGGAGAGTTAATTATTACAGCTCTAAGGACAATCCAAAAGCCTGTGTAAGTTGTTCAGTTTGATTCCACATTAATATGGAATCTAACAATGTTTTTAAATGTTTTTAAAAGTCTCTTATGCTCACCAAGGCTGCATTTATTTGATCAAAAATATAGTAATATTGTGAAATATTATTACAATTTAAAATAACTGTTTTCTCTTTTAATATATTTTACATTTTAATTTATTTCTATGATAGCAAAGCTGAATTTTCTACAGCTGTTAGGAATCATTCTAATTTGGTGCTCAAAAAAACATTTGTATAGCTATAAATAAAAGTGTTAATCGTTTTATTTAACTTTAGAGCTTTATATTATATTATATTATTATAGTTGGATTACAGGTCACATAATGTTCTGTGCTAGATCGAACCGACTGCATGTTGATGGTAGATTTCTATTTAGGATTTAAATGTAAATTGCTCCAAAATTGCTGTTTCTTTATTAAATATCACTATTGCTTGAAAAAGACATCAGTCATCTGTGCCAAAATGGTTTAAAATTAGGACTATTGCATCATTGCACTAGGGTGAAAGTAAACACACTGCAAACAGATGTTGCCTGACTCATCTGATGTTACTGTCTGATAAAAAGCCACACTATTGTAACCACGAACAGGACGTTAACCGCACTGACCAAAAACAATCTACATATCAACAAAACACAAACCAACTTCTAATTCTGTTTTAACGGCGTAAACATCCATCACTGATGTAGGTAGAAAACTCTTTTACTGGCGTCGTGAGGATGCAGCTTTGCCATAGACAGCATTGATCGGGGGTATGAGGGGTCACTTCACTCCACTCTGTTTGTCTGCTGCAGTATGACTGTTTTAAAAGCTGTATTGGTCTAGTGGGAAAGAACAAGTGTGCCTGGAAAAGTGTCACGACTAACACAACGTGCAGAAGCCAATTACAAATCAATCAATGTCTCGATTATATTTATCAATTTCAAAACCATGCAGAGGCTTCTTCTCGCAAAGATAACATTTGTCATTTACATCTGAAGCATTACAGCCGCATACAGGACTCCGTTTTTTTAGTTCACTCCTCTAAATTATAGATAGAATAAAGGAGATAATCTCAGTCAGGGGTCCGCTCTTTAATAATTGCAAAAAAGCCATCCGCTGGGGTTTCTCTTCCTTTGTTGTAGTCTGAAACGCTCTCGGTTCCTGTATAGATCGTGGGAAAATGGTGTTGGTATAGAAATGCTGACACAGGATTCTTCAGAGTATTACATAATTATGATCCCAGGAGACACAATCTGCTTAAACAGAATCCTCTAAAGGAGAGCGATACAACCTGAGTCCTGACCAGGTGCTTTCTCTCATTAAAACATTTCTGTGTGGTCATAGGCCATGTAAACGATGGAGGCGCATCTTAGGCTTCCTGCGAGCACACAAGCATGCTGATTAAGGTTTCTGTGCCAAAGCCAGACACTGCCATCACTAGCTGGCACTGTGTGATTATTAAACTCTCATTCATTCATTTTTTTTACAGTAAAACACACTGAATAAGACATATTGTTACTTGTCAACTGAGTAAGTTAAATAAATGTTCAGATAAACAATACTGCAGCATGTTCATAATGAGTGATTTGAAACGTGTACCCAAGAAATCTGGTGCCAGGTTTTATTTTATTTATTTACATAAAAAAACACTTCTATTTTCTTTTTGCATTTCTCTTCTTCTCTTCCTAATATAATTAGTTGTCAAATAAAGCTAGCTTTGTATATTGTAAAATATATTATAAAGTTGCTTTGGATAAAAATGTTGCTAAATGCATAATTATATTTATATATTATATTTTATTTACAATAAAAAGAGGCACCTGTAGTTTCCAGAATGTTGATGTAAAAATACACTGACAATGTTACAGGCATTATAGGTTGCCATTTTTGTACAGTATATTTAAGTTAAAAAGTAGTAAGTTATGCTACTGTGATAAATCATTAAAGTATATGTTAATGTGCCAACCTGTTTAAGCTATTAATAATTTCGTTTTTTGCAACATATCAACCTGGTGTTTGTAACTGATAATTAAAACAAGAAGCTTTTTCTAAAAATGGCAAATATATTATTTTTTTCGATCACACTTTATTTTAAGGTCAAATTCTCGCTATTAACAAACCATTGACTTTTGCCTCAATAGACTCCTAATTTGCTGCTTATTAATAGTTAGTACGGTAGTTGGTATGTTTAGGTATTGGGTATAAGATTAAGGATGTAGAATATGGTTATGCATAATATGTTTATGTAAGTACTAATAAACAGCCAATACCTTAATAATAGGCATGCTAATAAGCAACTAGTTAATAGTGAGAATTCGATCCTTATACTAAAGTCAGTGTTACCATTTTTTCTTACTAAATGGATAGCTTACTATTAACCAGTTAATAGGATTTTACTGCATTTTTACATCATTCCTTCTGCTAAAATCACAGTAAACATATTTTTTAATGATTAGCCTAGATTATAAAACATTTTTACAGCGCAGGCCTTCATCGTATCAGTGTGACAGGTGCATCTTCTCCTTTGAAAATTGGCTAATGCTGAAATAGAGGCCTCCTGACAGCAAAAGCCATGTTCCTAAGGTCACATGATGAGACTGAAAAGCATGGATCAAACATGCACGAGCAGGGCTGTGAAAAGGTCCACGCTCGTGATCAGTGAGATCAGATAAATGGTCAGGGTGAAGTGTGGGGGTTGACAGGGGGAGGCTGGGCGCTGATGCGAGCCGCAGTGCATTCATTAGAGGAGCCCTCATCGACACCGAAAATGGACGCCTTTCTCTGAGAAAAAAAAGCCCTCCATTCTCGCTTCAAAAAGCTGAAGGAACAGGATGCGTCCAAAGAACCGCAACAGACTTGCTCTAGAAGTATATCAGCGGTGTTTGTTTCATCGAGCTCCAGATAAGGAGAGTTTATGCTGCACATGCATAATGAATGCGAAGATGCGCTTTCAGATGCACAATGAAGACGATTTCATTTATCCTATATTTTCCCCCGTTTAACAAGCATTTGCAGAAACAACCAAACGCAGGCGAAGAGCTTTGAGAAAATCGACAGCTGAGCTCGCAAGCTTGCAATTTAGCATCGATTGATTCCGCTCTTTACATTCCACATGGACACACACACACATGCAAACGGAAACATCCAAACAGCCCCCAAAAATCGCGAGCACACGCAGACTCCAGAAAATCTGAGATTATTTCTTACCAGATTAGTTTGTCTCGTGTTTGAAGATCGTCGCACTCCCAAAGAGGAAGACGAGGAGAGATAATGCATATCAAGAGAAATGGACTGGAAACGAGGTTAGAAAAGAAAAGAACGGAGGGGTTTGCGCGTCTCAGAAAGCGTTTAAAATGTCGTCAAATTCTAATAAAAACAAGTTACAAATCTGAATCTCTCCTAAAACAGATATAGTATATAGGAGATATTCAACGCGCACACGTCCCCACGTCACTCGAGCACGGATTTGTCTAGAGCGCGTGTAGCTAATGCGTGTGCGCGACTGCGTCTCCCCCGCCCGCGCCGCAACGCTTCGCTCGCGCTATCCGTCCCTTTCCTTACTCCCTGAGAGAGTGTGTGTGTGAGAGAGAGAGAGAGAGAGAGAGAGAGAGAGAGAGAGAGACGTAAGCAACTTGTCGCATACCAAATTCTGACAGACCAGACGAAATATTCGCGCCATTGTGCTTTTGAAATCAAGCTTTTTCCCAGACCACCCTTACACACAAACTCCATCTCCAGGGACGCTGGAGCAGATGAGAGGGTCAGGCTTTGCCTGCATTTTGGGGACCAAATGTTCCCACAATGACAGCACAATATGAAATATGCTGACTACGTTTGCATGGACAATTTTACAAACTTTACAGCATTAAAACTTTGAAAGCTTTTCATTCTTATCTCTTGTGGAAGTCTTGCAGGTGCTTTCTCTCTTTATTTATTTATTCCATTATTCGTATTTTGCACAATTATTTAATCAATATATTGTCTGACTGCAGCAAACAAGAATACAATGACCTGCAAAATTTAAGTGATGAGGTACTTTAATGTGTCTGTATGTTGATTTCATACTCACTTCTTGTAATACTTAAAATTAATTAATTAGTTAAATAATACATACATAATACTTATTTTATTATGTATTAATACATAATAATACATTAATTAATACATAATAATAAATTTAGGTATGTATCCTCCTAAAATGTTTCTTCAATATTGAAGAAAAAAATAAAAACTGGTGTAAGAGTTACTTTGAAAAAAAATTCTGCTTAGTATAATTGCTAGTAAATTACAAAGAAACACCAAATAACATTGAATTAAACGTGCACTTTTTAGTGGAAAGACTGAAATAGCATTTTCTTCTAAAATGTTCTTCAACAATCTTTGTTTTATTTACAACTTAGAAATATAACTTTGATTGTGTGTCTGTCGTGCCCCCACGACTTGAACTTGTAACCCGAAGGTCGTGGGTTCGAGTCTCAGGTCCGGCGGGGATTGTAGGTGGGGTGAGTGAATGTCCAGCGCTGTCTTCCACCTTCAATACCTCGACTGAGGTGAGACACCGAACCCCCAACTGCTCCCTGGGCGCCGCAGCAATATGGCTGCCCACTGCTCCGGGTGTGTGTTCGTGTGTGTGTGTGTGTGTGTGTGTGTGTGTGTACTTGGATGGGTTAAATGCAGAGCACAAATTCCGAGTATAGGTCACCATTCTTGGCCAGACGTCACTTCACTAATATCACCAATAATTACCAAAATATTCTGATTTATTCAGGCAAAAGCCATCTGTTTATTCAGATTTCTAGAAACCAGAATATTAGCTTAATCCGTTTATGGGAAAAGAGTTAATGCATTTAAATGACATTTACATAATCATAATATAACCTAGATGCTGATATTATTCACAATGTGTGTACAAAAATGTTTAATAAACATACCAAATAGCATCCTGTAAATGTAAAATGTTAAAATGCAGCAAGGTTTGTCTGAGGTTTAGGTTTATGGGATAGAAAATATCATTAGCAGTAGAATGTAAAGCCCCCACCATCATAGAAACATAAAGCAACTTGCTTTACATATTGTCCTCACTGGTTTTGCAGGAGATGAGAGAAACAGGCATCTAGGAGATGATGTTAGTACCGCACTGCTAATGAAATGCAATGTTATCCAGCCTGAGAAAGAGCACTGAGTTCCGCAGAGGGAGAGAGAGAGAGAGAGAGAGAGACGGAGAGGGGGGTGTATGGAGGGAGGGAAGTGAAAATGGCAGGTTGAATGCGACAGATGCCTCAAAATTGGCTTAGAGCGGGTGAGAGTGTATTTCTTATGCTTTCAGTCGTTTTAAAGATCAATGAACACTCAGTGTGTGTGTGTGACTCCCGGACGTGCGTAAAATAATCTGCGGTCGAGTAAAACGTGAAAGCGTGATGGGTAATCATGCGAACAGACTAGTCCCAATTTTGGACCGAGCGAGTTTTTTGGCCTGTCATTGGTCTGGTCTCGTGTAAGCGCGTGGCGTTGCCAAGATATGCTCCTCATTAAGCAGACTGTCAAATGACCAAACTCGGACATCTGCACAGTAGTACAGTGAACTACGACCTTCAAAGGTTTTCTCGACTGATATTCATATTAATTTCCTCTCTCCACCTCTCTCACTCACACACGGAGCAGAGAATGGCTAATGCTGGGTGACAGCTGCAGCTCTTTAATGCAGTAATGTTGGTGAAAAGAGAGCTATATCCAACTCTTGACTGACACACACGGGCAGACTCCCCCACCCCCTCATATAAGCACACACACACACACACACACACACGCACACACACTATATTAGCTGTTTGAGATACTATATTAGTAGGATTGGTGCACACGCAAGTGCAACACTTTGGAGAAAGGAATTACTGAAATGCGACTGTTATGACATCCTACTCAAACACAAACACGCAGAGATAGAAATAGAGAGAGAGTTTTGATCAATCGGACTGCACGCGTCCCTGTCCCTGAGGCAATGGAACGATGAACCGCAGAGCAGAGAAGCACTTAACAGTCAGTGCAGAAAATACACACGCTATATACACACATTCACATTGCTCTGTCGTTTAATCCTCAAGTATGTGCTTTTTGATGTTGAAATACATTTAATAATCCAGTGCAGGGATAACTATGAGGAAGCAATTCGTACGTTATTTTCCGAAAATGTTAACTCTTTGTCTTTGTGGCAGGATAAAATATTCTATGTCAAACAGTCCGACACAGATTAACCAAAGACGTCAGTTTGGGGCGGGGCTATGTGTGTGTTTGACCAATGGAAGACAAGGGGCGTGTTCAGGAAACCTGTTTGACAACGATCATTAATCCTGCAATTCCGTTTGTTGCCGCTAGTGGCATAGACATTATACACTTAAAGGGTTAGTAGTTCAACCAAAAATGAAAATTAGCCCATGTTTTACTCACCCTCGAAGCATCCTGGGTGTAGGCCGATATGACTTTCTTCTTTCAGACGAATCCAATCGGAGTTATATAAAACATTTTTCTTGCTCTTCCAAGTTAGAATGGCAGTAAGTAGGCGGGTGTTTTTTTTTTTCAACAGTCCAAAAATAGTCAAATAAAATGCATCCATCCATAATAAAATGTGCCTCACACGGCTCTGGGGGGTGAATAAAGGCCTCCTGTAGCGAATCGATGCATTTTTGTAAGAAAAATATCCATTTAAGTCTAACTCTTAAATCTAACCCTTTCAGTTTTAAGATCAATACATACCGTAACCGTAGTGCTTAAATTTACACCTCATCTCACACCCCTAGTCAAGAGACAGATACAAACACAAAACAAAAAAACAAGAACACTTTATAGTTATAGTTAGTCTCTGGTGTAATAGGCATTGCCATTTCATAGTCTAACAATTGAGCAAAAAATTGCTGTAAAAAATACAGCAAAAATGTAGCTGTGATTTGTTATACTCATTCACAATAATGTTGTATGGTTACAGTTTTTTTTTTTGCCGCATGCTCTGCGTTGACTTGAACGATTTCAGCACTACGGACAGCGCTTAAGCTGCTGTTTCAATACAGTCTCTTAACCACTAGAGGGCGCTGTGAGCGCTCACAATTTAAAATATGCTGTCAGGCAAGTACTTATTCTGTGGACCTACATATGATATTTAGAAAAGAGTCTTACAAAATAAGAACATTTAAATGATTTTAATTTAGTTTTTCTCCCTCTAAATTTGTCAACATTCTGCAGAAAGTCAGTGAACCAACTCACGGCCAAAACACAACAGTACACAGTATTTATACAAGAAATATTCAATATTTCTCAAATTTTTGAAAAACAAACAAACAATATGTTCATCTTTTAAAATTTGTTCAGTAACAAGTAATTCCCACGTTAGCATTTAATGATAATATTAACACTAAAACTAACAATTCACAGATTCCATGATGAGAAATAACTTAAGTTCAGTAATATATATTTTTTTTCTATCACCTATAGAAGGCAATAGTTCTCTTATGTGCTCTAATTTGCATGTCTAAATACATGAATTGTCAGTTCTGTTGTGTGCGATTGTCAAGTGTTCTGCATGAACCCTCATTCGATCCATTGCAGTTTATATGCTACAATTTCACAACATTCAGTCTTAAAAAGAGGCCTTTTGTTACAAACAGAAAAACTTCCTTTTCTCATATAAAAAACTACATCTTGCCTTACATCATCTTTCTGTTTCTCAATGTTTATGCATTATCTCGGTAAAAATAAACACTCTATAAACTTTCTCTTCTGTCTGCATTTAGCATGGTGAGGCGCTCATGCGCATATGTGTGTGATAGTGTGGGGGCGGCACTGCAGCGGGCGCCGCAGACAGAGGCAGGGTCTGGGATGCTGCAGCGGCCCTGTGCGCCCCAGGGTGGAGGGGATGGTTGTGGGAGAATGGAGCTGCAGAACCTGGTGATTGCAGCTGGTATACAGCTCCAGAGTTGGGGCTGGATGCAGCGGTGATTCCCGGAGATGATGTTCTCTGCTGGCCGCTGATCTTCGGTGGGGGCTGGGGGTTCTGCGTGAGCTGGATGGAGATGTCACTGGAGATCTCGGAGGTGCTCCGAGCGCGCTGGGGGGGAGGCCAGCTCTCTGGCTGCAGGTACTGGCCGCTGTAGTCGCTGCACTCAGAAAGGCGGGGGCGATAGAGAGCCGGTTGAGGCCGATATATCTCCTCTTCAGCATAACGCTTCATAAAGAGATACACTGACATGACACCAGCACCCTGAGAGAATGAGAGAAAGAGTTTAACAGAGAGAGAGAGAGAGAGAACAGATGTGATGTCATAATTGAATCATTACAAATGTTCAGGACAAATTTGTTTTACATTTTCGGTCACACTTTATTTTGAGGTTCAATTCTTGCCATTAACAAACCATTAACTACGACTTTTGCCTCAATACATTACTAATGTGCTGCTTATTAATAGTTAGTAAGGTAGTTGGTAAGTTTAGGTATTGGGTAGGATTAAGGATGTAGAATATTGTCATGCAGAATATGTGCTTTATAAGTACTAATAAGCCAATATGTTAATAATAGTAAAAATAGTTAATAATAATAGACATGCAACTAGTTAATAGTGAGAATTGGTCCCTATACTAAAGTGTTATCACATGTTCTTTTATTTTGTCTGACCAACATCTTTGTGTTTCTCAACAACGCATTCGATTGGTAAGATTTGTAATGTTTCTGTAAAGTAAAATACAGTAAAAAATACAGTAAAACAGTAATATTGTGAAATATTATTATAATTTAAAATACATGTTTTCTATTTGAATATATTGTAAAATGTAATTCATTCCTGTGATTGTGAAGCTGTATTTTCAGCTGTCATCACTTCAGTCTTCAGTGTCACATGATCCTCAGAAATCATTCCGCTGATTTGGTGCTCGAGAAACATTGTTTATTATTATCAATGTTGAGAACAGTTGTGCTGCTTAATATTTGTGCGGAAACTGTGGAAAGAACAGCATTTATATATATTTTTTGTAACAGTGTAAATGTCTTCACTGACAATTTTTGAGCAATTTAATTCAACATTGATAAATAAGAGTTATTAAAAAGGTCTTACCAATACCAACTTTTAAACAGTAGAGTATTAACAGTTAAGTTATGGGAAGATGATTTGGTTATCGTAATAAAATCAGAAGTGAGCCTATGAGAATAATTCTGCAGACCTGTGGGGTTATTTATAATGATTAATAATTTCTTATTTGCATTTATTAGTAATCTTATCTTTTTAAAGTGCTTTTTAATGTTTATTTATTATATATAGTTTGAAAATATGCACAAAAGGAATTACAGATTTATTTAGGTATGTTTTTAGGTACGTGACTACACTCTTCATTAAACGAAGAAAAACCTGAGGTCTTAAACTGACCTCCTTGAGCTCAGGTTATTTAAAGTTTTCCTATTGCAGTCAATATGAAACAATATGATTAAGGGCTCTAAATACAGTATTCAGACCCTGAGTAGCAACTAAAATGAAGCACATCTGAAGCTTCACATTCATAATACATAAAGAGCACATTCAAAGCTCCTGCTCATCTGAAGTGTATGTCAGAGCAGGGTCATGTTAAAAGCATCTGCTTCAGCAGCATCAAGTGAAATAATTACAGTACCATCATTTGTTAAGCCCCTCGGGCCTAGAAGAATGGATATGTTCAAGTCAGTGAAGCTTTCACAAGAAATATGACTACATCTTGGCCATTCAAGGCCAAGGGGCTTGAATTTACTCTGATATTTTGGACTGAAATTTCATCCTCTGACCTCTTTGAGCAGGAAGGAGCTGGCAGCAAATGCAAAGGACCAGCCGTAGCGGTAGTTGAAGAACTGCTCTGGCTCCCGCGGCCTGTTCATTACTTCATCATTGATACAGGAGATATACAGCACCAACCCCACCACCAGACTCAACCCTGAGAGACAGAGAGAGAGAGAAAAAATAAGTGAAGAAAAATCAACAGACCACCAAAATGCCACCTGCTGAATAACAAATATTAAATGCAGCTGCACGAAAACTAGAACAACAGAACTAAACAATATAGTTAAATAACTGCACTGTGATGCACTTCTTGTCAGGCCCCTGAGGAATTACTGCTCACCCTGGGCCAACTCAACAGACACACACAAGTACTGTACACACTCCAGGGCTCTGCCCGGCCACTGATGAGAGGACATCAGCTCCATCTAAATAAATCACAACCCCAAACTCTCCCCACTGCAGGCGCAGCAGGCTAGGAGAGATGCATGGAGGACAGAGGAGATCAATCTGCTTGGTAAGTTTGACGTCACGCGTGACCATTTCTGAGTCCAAACGCTCTTTTAGATGCCAAAAGCATACAACAATGCTAACATACTGTGCACCTACTGTGTGCTGGAATATTACTAAAAATCATAATTCTAACCTTTATATCAATATTGAAATTACTGATGGTCAGACTTTAATGAATCGTTAAAATATTGGTGTCCAGGACGCTGCGAGCCCAGAGACTGTACACCGTGAGTTTTTAATAGCTTAGCTTATATTTGTAATAAATAGTGCTCATAAACGGCTGTTGAGATAGAGTAGAGGTTTGGACCAGGATTGCAAGTTTAAAGAATAGTTCAGCCAAAAATGAAAACTTGCTTTAAAATTAATCACCCTCAGGCCATCCAAGATGTAAAAGAGTTGTTTTTTTCATTGGAACATATTTGGAGAAATTCAGCATTAAATCACTTGCTCACCATTGGATCCTCTGCAGTGAATGGGTGCCGTCAGAATGAGAGTCCAAACAGCTGATAAAAACATCACAATAACCCACAAGTAATCAACACTACTCCAGTCCATCAATTAATGCCTTATGAAGGCAAAAGCTGCATGTTTGTAATAAACAAATCCCTCATTAATGTGTTTTAACTTTAAACCATCGCTTCCAGCCAAAATATGAGTCCATAATCCATAATAATGTTTCTTCCAGTGAGTCCATCCCCTGTTGTCCTCTCACATCAAAATCCACCGACATATTTGTTAAGAACTATATTGGACTTGATTTGTGCATATTTCTCTCCTGATTCAGACGAGATGACTTTTTCACTAGAAAAATAAATATTGTGGATAGAGGATTTATATGAAGTTGATAGATTTGTTTTGAGTGAGTCGTGTGGATTATTGTGATGTTTTTATCAGCTGTTTGGACTCTCATTCTGACGGCACCCATTCACTGCAGGGGATCCATACTGAGCAAGTGATTTAATGCTAAATTTCTCATCTTGTTCAGATGAAGAAACAAACTCATCTACATCTAGGATGGCCTGAGAGTGAATTTTCATCAAATTTGAATTTTTAGGTGAACTATGCCTTTAACAAGCAGAGGCAAGTAGATTGTGCGTAGCAGAGGGCAGAGGAATGTGAGTATGTGTGCAAGTTTGGACAGAGAATGATGGCAAAACTGTAAAAGGAACAAGGTGAGAAAAGCTCACACAACGTGCACAAACCGAGAAATGCCTGTAATATTTATCACAACAGCCGAATGACCGATTCTTTCACCCACATACACAAAACAAAAACACATCATTCCTGCTACATTTCACAGCCGCTCCATCTAACGGCACTATCAGTGCACTTGATCTTTACTTTTTAATGGCTTCGTTCAACTGAAGCACTTTTATCAGCCCCGAGCAGTCAGAAATGCCCATTACATATTCAGCAGCAGGCTGATAGAGAACACAGAGAGAAAAGGACAAGTAAAAAGGTGTTTTTCAAGGGCGGTCTGTCAGGAAGTTTGTGCTGCAAGAGGAGAGAGGTGTTTTCGATAAAGTTGAAGGTCTTTTCTGGCCGTGTGCAAGGTTGAGGCAGCGCTGCAGTAAACAACAGTGGCATCTGCATACAAATAAGTTCTACATTCAGGTTAGGGTTAGACTCTCACTGCAGACTGATATATATTATAATGCTATTTCATGCATGTTTACAGTGGAGTTCAAACCCAGTTCATGAGGGAAAATGCATTTATTTAGTGCTTTTTTAATGTCATTCTAATAATTCTATTAATTCTATAATTCTAATAATGTTATTCAAATTCTCTCATTTTAATAATTTTTTTATACGTAATGACAGCAGCACTCAAGGTGCATGAACCCCACGAGTTTTTCCACAAGTAGATCATTTTCTCCAGCATGATTTGAGAATGATCCAAAGAGCATCTTGTGCTTCAATGTCTCAAATTTGCTGGTTTGATTAGGGACTTAGAAATGAACACATTTTGTAAATATTAAATATATAAAGTGAAATGTGACTTTAAAGTTTAAATATATAATCCAAAGAGCATCTTGTTCTTCAGTGTCACAAATGTGCTGGTTTTAGGGACCTAGAAATGAACATATTTAGTAAATATTAAATATTTAAAATATACCTAAAATATAGCTAAATCCTACATTTTTATTGTGGAAATTCAAATTGAAATAATCTTGTACAGTGTACTATATGGTTATTTTAAGTTTACAAACAATACTAATTCAATCATTAAATGTAATTTCATATGAGCTCTTTATATTTAAACAAATTTGTGCTGCAATGGCTACTAGGGTCTCTGTCTGATTCCGTCTAATTGAACATGTTTTATATTTTATAATCTTGCTGACCTCTGCTGGTGCAGCACTGAACTGCATGCTCAGATATTTGAGGTATCTATTGGAAAATAAATCTGGCACCATTGACTGATGAGTTTAATCTTCACATTTACATGATATAGGACAGTTGTGCCTAGATGAATAAATGAATGTGTTTTTGCTCTGTGTTAGAACATTACATGAGAAAATAATAAGAGCAAAAGATATGCAATCGTGTAATGAGAGCTATCATGTGACAGAGGGTTAAGATATCTTACTCATATGATAGATGTGTTATTTTACAGAATAACTAATGCAATAAAAATACAGTACTTCCTCCAAAGAAACTTTATCACTGCATCCACTGGTTCCAAAAACTGCTAAATAATAAACAGATGGAGCGATTTCATGCTCAGACACAGGTTTATGATTGGAGGAGACATCAGTAATGTAATACAGATGGTACTGCTCCATTCTGGTGAGTACAGAACACAAATCCTCACACATTTAATCTTCCTGAAAAAAAGGGATCTGTATTAAATATGTTATGAACTATTTTTAACGGTAAGAGTATTTTAGAAAGTGACTTAATTCAAAAGAATGTTCCTCCAGGCACATTTGTGATGACATAATTATAGATGGCACAACATCTATCCTAAAAGTGTTATATAAAATATTATATATAAATATAAAATGTCTAAGAAAGAGAAAATTTGAGATATAACTCATAAAGGGTCACAAAACATTGCACCAGGTGTTTCCACCTTGCAGAAGGAAAGGTTTCCCACTACCTGAGAGGATGAAGAAGATTCCAGAAACGAAGGCCAGGATGGTGCGCTGCGGACGGATGTGGCCCACGTTACTGATGATGAAGGCCATGAAAACGAAGAGCAGGGACACCATAGGGAAGGGCGTAGCTGTCCGCACCATCTCTGCCAGAACAGTAAATACATGTGTGAGAACTGTGCGTGTAAATGTGGACAATATGTTACTTTGATTTTGAAGTCACGTTCACTCACTGAGGATATTTGCAGTGTTTTCTGTGGTGATTTCAATCTCTGGCTCTGTGAAATACTCAGAGGCCACACATCTACCTTTCTCTGAACCTAAAACAGTGAGACAGAGGATATAGTGAAAGATATTTATATAAATAAAAAATACAGGAACTACATAAATACATATGAACACATTCAATATTATTATATTATATTATTATTATTATCGCCAGTTTTATGTCTTTTTTGTTTAAAGGAATGTTCAGAAATCATGGAAATATTCATGACTATTTTATTCGACAGACAGTATTTTAATATTATGAAACAAACAACAAAATAAAAGTAATAATTCTAAGTAGGTAGATGCACTTTTACTCTAATACAAAGTAATATATATATATATATATATATTAAATAAAATAATACTTTAATAATTTTATTTGACATCAGTAGAATGATAAATTATTAAATGATAAAATTATTTAATTTTGCACAGCACATTGTCTTTTTCACACTACTTTTCCCACAACTTATGAATAGGTCTTTATACATGAAAACATACAATATATTTTTTATATTTACACTACTGTTCAAAAGTTTGGGATGGGCAAGATGGGGTGGGTAAAAATTATATCATGTTTTTGAAGGAAGTCTGTTATGCTCATCAAAAATATAGTAAAAGCAGTAATACTGTGAAATATTATTACAAATTTGAAATAACTGTTTTCTATTGTATTTTAATTCTAAATGTAATTAATTACTGATGATACTTTGATGGAATTTTCAGCAGCCATTACTCCAGACTTCAGTGTCACATGATCCTTCAGAAATTAATCTGATATTCTGATGTGCTGCTAAAGAAACATTTTTATTATTATCAGCGTTGAAAACATTTATGTGATACTTTTTCAGGATTCATTAATGAATAGAAAGCTCAAAAGAACAGGATTCATTTGAAATATTTTTTTTTTGTAACATTATAAATGCCTTTACTCTTAATTTTGACCAATGTAATATATCTATGCTGAATAAGGATTTAAAAAAAAAAATCTTATTGAGCCTAACTTTTGAATGGACATGTACAGAACTACATATAATATATATGTGTGTGTAGAGGGTCCCTTGCAGGCAGATCAGCATGTTTGGGCATCCTTGACATCCAAAGGTTGTATCATAGACTACTATCTAAGACCTTAGTGTATAATATGTGTGTGTCCGCACCTGCTATGAAACACACTCTCCAGAGGCCTGAATGTAATGCCATCTTGACATCGACAGTTTGGTTCTGCTGCAGTATGATTCCCTCCTCCATCAGCAGCCAATAATCCGTCGCCACGGCAACCCCCACCAACAGCAGTCCAGACGCCCCAAACACTGTGGAGAGCAGAGTCAGAGCCCTGCTGCTGCAAGAGCTCATCTGCACACACACACATCAACCGTCAGCACTCAAGCTCCAAATCACAGCAGAAAAAACATCAAATCTAGACACTACTACACAGTCGCTGTTACTCTTCAGTTCACCAGTACACATGCCAAGAGAAAACAGATAAGAGGAGTGTAAAAGATCACGAGAGACAGTTCCTGTCCCACTGTGGCGGTAATCAGCCAATCACACAAAAGGTCAAAGTTCACCAGGCTTAACGGGTGGCATTCGTTGAAGCAGAACGTGAACGATTATTGGCAGTGATTCAGATGGCACAACACACACATCACACACAAGCGCCTACAGAGTCATGAGTCATAGCTTTACTGTGAGACACAGACCTCATCCGTACCGAGAAAGAAACAGATGTAGACATGAGTAAACACACACTGGTCCTGCTCACTAATTCACATCGGCATGCCCTGCAGAGTGATGCACTGTGGGAGAACAGAATCTGATAAAAGCTGCTATTGGATTAGTTCATCCAAAAATGACAATTCTTTCATTAATTACTCACTCAAATGTCGTTCCAAACCTCTATGACTTTCATTCTTCTGCTGAAGACAAAATAAGACATTTTAAAGGATTTTACAAATCATTATTTTTGACAATTAAATGGACTGAGCCACCATAAAAATATTATAATAATGATAAATATGACTGTATTGTGAGTGTTCTGGAGCCGTACAACAGAATTTGTGAAAAACTGACAGAAATTTAAGTCATTATTTAAAGGGGTCCTATTCTGCTTTTTCACTTTTTGAATTTTAGTCATTGTGTAGAGTGTATGTTTGGGCATAAAACGATCTACAAAGTTACAAATCTCAGAGTCCACTCCAAAGGGAGATATTTTGTTTTAAAAAAATCCCTTTTCAAGAACTACAACGAACGGCTTGTTTGGACTACAAAGTTGTTTTCCTGTATTTGTGACATCACAAATTGTAAATCCCGCCTACAGAAATTCGAATGGTTGGCTGGTGGGGAGAACGCTTGGTTGAGTACTGCACGTTTCAAAATCGAAACCCCTGCTGGTGTTTTTATATCACTGTATTTCTGATGGAAACTAACTGTTTTCAGAAAATTTTGGATGTCATTTTCATTTCATCTTGCATATAATGTCTGATAAAGCAGCGTTTGTGAGAGGAGCTCTGTTTTGTGGACAGCGTTACCGGGGAAACCTCGAGCTCTCCCGCTCCAACAGCGCCTCCCGCTGGCAGAGAATTCATTTGCCGTCTAAAACACCGTCTAAGCTGTTCGCCAATCACAACGCACTGGGACAGCTAACCAATCACAAAACATTTCGTTTTTCGGAAGGCGGGCCTTCATCAAACCCGGAACTAATCGAGCCGTTTGTGTGAGGCTGGGGAGAAAGGTATTGTAATAATGTAAATTATGTGAAAAATAATGTGATTTTCGAACCACCAAGCATGAGAGCATGTTCTAGTACACCCCCAAAACAAAATCAAGACTTTGTAAAAGAGCATAATAGGACCCCTTTAATGATAATCTTCCGTCAGGGACTGAATAATTGCATCAAGTGAGTTGAACTCAATAACCAGATGAGTCAAATCATTCAGACTGGTTTTGTGAAATTGATGATTTTCATTAGAAAACGATCACAAGTCGGATTATTTTCAGAATTGTAATTTCAAATATAGATCATGAGACCATGTTTATGATGCTTTTGCATCCTTTTTGAAGTCTGAAAGCTTGAGTCTTCAATCAGCTGCATGGACCAAAAAAATCCTTTAGTGCTCTACAGAAGATAGAATGTCACGTTCGGCACGAAGGCGAATAAGTGAATTTGAATTAACAGTTCATTAAATGCTTTGAAACTGTGTTATTTTAGTATTTTTTTATTCTTGAGTATTTATTAATATTTTGCTAACTAGCTTCAGTTTTCATTTTAGTTTAAGTTTTAGTAATTTTGTTTTGTGCTTTTCTCATTTTTATTAGTTTTATAATGTTTCCATTTAGCTTTAATTAATTGATAATTTTAGTTTTAGTCATTTTAGTGCTTTTAACATATTTTGTGTCAGTTAGTTGCCAAGAAAACATTTCTAAAGGTAATTTTTAATAGGGATGCATCAATCCGATACTCAGGATCGGTATCGGCTCCGATCCGGTCATTTTCTGTGGATCGGGTATCGGAGAGACCAGACCGATCCAAATCCGATATTGTGTGTAACTATTCTGTGTTATTGTTAAGCCCCACGAAAGCACAAAAACATTATAAAGCACCATAAGAGTCCAAGAAGTGTTCTGAAGCCGTATGGAGGTAACGTTAAGATGAATATTTAAGTCGTTAAATTCAAGTTCATGTAAACTCTTCTCTCTGCTGCGGCTGTCCGTTACCTCCGTTCAGCGTTCAAACTGCGTTTTGGTTACTACAGTCAAAACAATGAAACTCTCTTCAAGGCGCTCAATAACAGATTTAAAACCGTTAAAAGAAAAGGCTCAATAAACTATCGCGCAGATTTAATAAGCTACGCATCAATATCTCTTTCCTCTGTGCTTTGAACTTCTCTATCCGGAGCTGTGCTGTGACTCCGTGCTGCTTCAAGCGTATCATTCTGCACACGGGAAGCGCATAAGCGCTTTGTGCCGCTCTCTATTTGAGCTTTTCGTATTATAATACTTTAGCGCAATGAAATATTATTTATAGCGTTTCTTGTACTGTCCTATCAAGGCTATTAATAATCTAATGTATAGCACAGTAATGGAGGCAGGACTCCTCTATCATATGTTGCTGCCTTCATTACTGTGCTATATATTTAAAAGAAATGTCTTTTAATTTTGTAGTTTATATTTATAAATAAATACATTTACTTGTTTTCATTAATGTATTTTAGAACAATGCAAAGAGCAATGTGTAACATTTTACAAGATTTAGTCCTTCACATATTCACTTTTATTTGTTCCCCACTAAATAATGTTATTTCACTAAATGTTTAGATTTTATAAAATTGTGCACTCATGATTTTTCTAGAATAACTTTTGCCGCTAAATTATCCACTAACCTAGTTTATAATAGTATTTTTGTCATAGATTATGAATGGGCCTGTTTACACCGGCACGTCATGCGTTTTCTCTGATCTGATATCTATCTGATTTGTTGAAACGTTTCCATTTACACTTGGCCACATAAATCTTCACAAAACGATATAAATCCGATCTTCAATTCCCGCGCTGTATATAAATTTAACGAAGTTCACGTCAACGAAATCAAAAGCGCTGCATTTTATTATTATCAGCTCATTTCCAGATCAAAGACCGCAATATGAGAGCGCGCGGCATCATTTTGTCTTAAATGAAGATATTGTTTGAGCGTCTGTGTCTTTCTTTCAGTTTCACTCGCGGCAGTTTGCGCGTCTGCGATGCTCAGCTACTCGTCTGCTGTGATGCTTGTTGCATTAGCGCAGTCATATCTGACTAAAATGTCATATAGCCTATAACACTGTCTCACACGTTTATTATTTTTACATTTTGGGAGGAGTAAAATTCACATATGTGGTTTCAACAACCAGATGCATTTACACATGTCCAGTTTCATCTGGAATGCGGCCCAGACCTCCTCCTGAAGTGTTTTGAGAGATCGGATTTATATTACAAAACGCATGAAGTGACCAGGTGTAAACAGCCCCTATATATATTTTCATGTTATTTTTCATTAAAATTAAGTTGTCTAGTAGATTGTGTTTAACACACAAAAGAGTGACACAGAAGTATAGAAACTCTACATTGATATAAAAAAATAAATAAAAAACACTGTGCTAGGATCGGATCGGAATCGGCGATACTCAGAATTTTCTGGATCGGATCGGATCGGATCTGAAAAAATGGTATCGTTGCATCCCTAATTTTTAATCAGATCTAAAAAAAAAAATCTAAAAAATGCTGGGTGAAATATGGACAAACCCAGCGACTCGGTTGTTTTGACCCAGCGGTTGAGTTAAATGTTTAACCTAACCTTCTGGTAATTTTATTTAACTCAACTATTGCTTAAACATGACTATATTTCTTGCTCAAAATGAACCCAAAATAGGTTGGAATTAAATGAACATTTATTAATATGTTCAATAAAAGTTGAATAAATAATAATTAAATAAAAAAAATTAATTGCTTGTTAATAAATGTTCACCTTTTGATTACTGCTGATGCCTCTAGTAATTATGTGACCTTTATTTAAATTATTTTTAATAGTTTTAGTTAACGACGCTTCTTCAAAACTGAGAAGGAAAGGTACAGACTGTAAAAGAACAGAGTCAGGGCAAGAAAAGACACTGGAATGAGGAGAGGCCATATATGGGGCAACTAACTAAAAATGGCAGTATATAAATGTCAGAGTGTACACTATGAACTAGTGTTCTCTATGTGAAATGTGTTGTAAAACTAAGATTACATCCTCTTTCTGACCCTGTGCACCTCTCTGATTCTCCCAGGGCAGAGCTCTGATCGATTCTTAATTAATGAGGGATGCTTTTTGTCTCAGTTGTGAATGGATGACAGCGCTGACGACAACTTGAAAGGTCTTTTCAAAGCGAAATGTGCATATTGCTCTCTGTCATTGTCTCTGCATCTGTGCCGAGCTGATACAGGAACGCTTTCATCCTGTCATTCGCTCTCTACATATTTTAAGATTACGATTTGACATGTGATTAATGAAATGAATGCTGTCATTCGGTTACATGCGTGAGGTTGAAAGAATCAGTTTCCTGTCTGCGCAGTCACTCAGCTGCTGCTGCTATGGCGACTTTTATGATGGATATTTTTGAAGAGGTTGTATAGAGTATGTGTGAGCGAATGTGTGTGTGTGCTTTTTCATGCTGTCATTTCCTGTGTGTCTCTCCGAGCTGGTGATTCAGAGCAGCACCCTGAGCAACAAGAGAGGGAGAAAAAGAAAGCGTAAGAAAGAGAAAAAAGAGACGGAGACTCTTGGCTTCCAAAATGAATCTCAGAAGTTTAGACGAGACTGTTTATTGCATCTGTGTGAATAACGGAGAGTTCGACCTTTTGCCTTTCATCCTGCCGCAAAGAATGACACAAGCCCTAACACCAGCAGTCAACAGAAGATGAACCTCAGCAAATGATGGACAGATTTTGCAATGCAGCAAAAAAGGCACAGCGTGAATGCTGTTGAGGAAAAGTGCTGGTGCTGAGTGCTCTGAAGCAAACACAACAGAGGCAGAGACCAACAATGTCAAACTCCAGCTTGACCGTCTACACTGAGAGGTATTTTTTCACTGAACTCTTTCGCCCGCAGCTCTTCTGCCCCCTCAAGGCTGCGTGTGCTGATGTAGAAGAGAGGTTACTTCTCCATGACAAAATCAGTCCACCTCAAACTTGCATATTCACCCACTGATTTCCTTTTTTACGTTTTTACATTTTTGTGGGGTCTGCACATCCGATTTGGTCTGATCTTGACCTTTGCTGAAGGAAATCTTTGTGCACTGGCACAACTTGAGGTAACTCCCTTGAGCTTGGTGCCACACAAAGTGTGTACTTAAAGGGATAGTTCATCCAATAATGTTTTTATTTTCATCATTTACTCACCCTCATGCTGTTCCAAACCTGTATGAATTTCTTTCTTCTGTTCAACACAAAAGAAGATTTTGAAGAATGTTGATGACCAAACAGTTGCTGGTAGCCAATGACTTCCATAGTATTTTATGACAGAAATTTCATTTTGGAGTGAACTATTCTGTGCACTAATAGTGTGCACTATTCAAACGCAGTATGATGTCAGTGTGGCTTACACTAAGTACGCTTGATCCAAAATATTAAAGGAACAGTTAACAGTTAAGAAAATATATTGAAAAATGTATTTTTGACCATAAAATCTAAATCATTGAGATCCAGTGTTTTTTGGACCCCACTGACTTTCATTGTATGGACAAATACAGTTCAACAAGATTTTTGATGTTCCATAAAAGAAGCAAGTAGTCTCCAGATTTGAAACGACGTAAGGGTGAGTAAATAGAATGTTCATTTTTGGGTGAACTGTCTCTTTAAATATGTTTGCATATTTTTGTTTAAAGGAACACTAAGATATTTAGTAGCTATCTGAATGTATTACAATAAATACATTGTGAACAAAAGACATACAGTACAGTGAGGAACGGGGACAGAGAGAAGAGAAAGAGTGCCAAGCCATATGTAGGCTAATGTATGGAAAGACCTTGGCCCAGTAATGATGGAGTTCCCACCTACATGCCAGCGCGCGCCTCCTGGGGCACTTGACTGAGCCAGTTACAGTCTCAACTACCTCAGCTACCATTCACTCACTTCTGCCCAACACAAAAATGCTCAACAGCTGCAAATATTAGTAGAATCACCGCATGCCAGTCTCCTGAATGACCCTGGACGTTTACAATTCACAACGGACCACAAACAACGATAAATCTTCCCCTCACGTATCGACACAACATGCGACTCGCTCACAGACCTGCTGGGATTATAGAAACGCGTCTGTACTCGGTCGACATGCAGCCATAAACGCATGTCCGTTCGTTTTCTTTAACTTCTGTCTATAACAGCTGACAAAAGTTCAAATATGCTTTGGCTCAGTCACGCATTAGTTGAGAACAGTAAAGAACAATGAAAGCAGACTGAAGAAGCGTGTACTCACCCTGCCCGTGCGCGTGGAGCTGACAAGTATGCAGGCACAAGCCTCACACCAGGGGTGCCTGGCAAAATATCCGCGCTGTCTCTCTCTCTCTCTCTCCCTCCCTCTTTCTTTTTCTCTCTTACGTGCGTATTTCCCACTGATACCCCGTTATCTTCTCCTCCCTCACATCTTCACGCTTACAGTCCCTCTTTTTATCCCAGCAAAACGAAAGAGAGCAAAAAGCAACGCAGACGTTGTGCTTATGAATATGTAGTAGGGCTTGGGTTAGTAGTGCGCAATGGAAAACGTACTTTTGAATTTTGGATGATGGATGGAAAGATTGTATGAAGCTTACGTCTGGTGTCTGCTTTTGACAGGGAAAAGACGGTTGATATTTCAAAACATTTATGGCTTACAAATATCAGTTTGATAATATAACAGCCAGTAGCCTATAGGGTATCCATGCTGATTTTCACTTTCATGTTTTTGCATTTAGATTACCTTTGCAGTCATATTTTTGCTCACTTTAAGTTAATCTTAGCTAAAAAGCTAATCATTTAATACCAATGCAATAAAAAAAGTTGGTTAATTCAGACATTGCTAGTAAACTTCACAAATATTTGCACAGAAACGACAAGTAACATTGAATTTGAAATTTAAATTAGTCTGAAATTGTATTTTGTAATAGAATAATTTGTTTCATTTACAATTTAAAATATTTTTTTACAGCGTTAAATTTCATTTTTAGAAAATCTCTAAGCAAATACCATTTTTTCATACTGTGCATTATATTGTAATGCCTATATGGCTGGAAGTGTATTAATTTGTTGTGTCTGTAAAAGTGTAGACCTGTCAAATTCTAACAATCACCCTCATGTAAGAGAGACAGAGAATGTCAGTAAATTAGTTTAGGTATGGAGGGATAGACAGATTGGTCAATAGTGTATTGTGAGAAGACAGTCTAGCAAAGAGTGGCATAATTTACAGTAAATGAGTGAGTTAGAAAAAGAAGACGAGCACTCATTTTCTCCTTACATTAGTAATTAGTGCAATTTCCCCTAACGATTTGTCATAATTCAGTCTTTGCAGCAGCATCCAAGATTTACAGTGAATATTTGTTGGAGTTAACAAAAAATGTGCAGCATCACAAATTTGTCTCTTCTGAAACTTTAAACAAGATGCATGTATGATTACTGGGTTCCTTTTAAGAAAATGCAAAAGTCTGTCTGGGAGAAACTAAAATATTAAAGAGATTGCATGCATATGAATATGCAAACACACTTTCACTTTAAATTTAGAAAGACAGCATGGATAAATGCTCACTTTTGTCGTCATCCATGTCAGAATCAAGCCTCATCTGATCATTTCCAAGTTTCTTCTCCCTGTTAGTCTCATTATACTTTATAGTGGCCTTAGCCTCATGATAAAGTATTTTTAGGCATGATATCAATAGCATAGTACACTCCGACCTCAAGAAGTGAAGAAGGGAAAGAGAGAGACACAATTCTACATTATATTCAACAACACACGACAAGCAAGCATTTCTATGAACACCTTCAATCTTCAGTTCAAGAAAGAAGATGAGGTCACAGAACTAAAAACAAAGTCAGAGTGGGGCATTAAACAAAAGAGGAGTGACGGAGATGAAGAGTTACAGTAAGGAGGTTAGGGTAGTTTTTAATAGGCAGGGTATCTAAGGGTATCCTGTTATATCACTCAAGCCCACTGGGACAGCACTGATGGAGCGATGAGTGAGAGAAAGTCTTGAGATTGAGAGATGAGAGTAAAGGTCTGCCGTCTCATCAGCACGAACACAGACGCCAGAGATGTGACCAGTGAGAGGAGGCCAAACAGGTGAGGGATGGAGTGAACACACACAAAAAGTGCTCAGTTTAAGTCATCTATTTTATTTTCACACTTTGAAAACACAAAAAATCTATCTATCCATCATGCACATTTAACCAAATTATCTTTGATACTGAGGTTGAATCGTTTATTGTGATTGGAAACAAATAGAGACATAGTATATAGCATAATTACATCACTACATGGAGTTTTCACTAATTAGTACATTAATATTTTAAGTAGCTTTTGTAGATCTACCTACAGAGCTTAGTTCCAACCTAAAAACAAGCACCGCTGTTAATTGGTTGCGTTCAACTGAACGCTTGGCAGGTGTGCTGTAGCTGGAACCAATCTGCAGAAATGTACAGTAGATCTCCAGGAGCAGAACTGATTTACAAAGTATCCCATTTTCATAACCACAAGATCAGCAAGACAGCGATGAAATAAAAGGCTGGGAAATGTCGAACAGGATCAGGCAGTGATCAATCATTTTTGCCTTGTTACAAATTCCAGGGATGATTTTTTTTAAATAATAATATTCAGTTATTCCACATTCACGTCTTTTTACCTAACCTTTCACTCCTCCTAAACTGTCTTTCCCTCATAATGCATGAAATGTTCCCACTTTTCCGTTGGCAGTATTTTGTAGTCAGTGCAACTTTCAAGTTGTATTAGATGGACATTTTGGGCACAGGGTGCAGACTCGGGTCTTTCCAGGTCAGGCATCATGATTTTTCACTATGCGAGACAAGTGCATGCTGATCTCGAGACCTCAGAGTGTCTAAATAACCATATTCATACCAGATTCAAACAAATAACAATAAATTCATCCATAAATGTCAGATTTCGCTGTTTTGAGACCAGTTTGGTAATAAAATGATCATCACTTAAATTTAATCAATCCTATGCACTATAAACAAAATTTTGGTTGATATAATTTGGAACCACATTTTCTTCACACTAGAGGTTGCAAAACATTGTGATTACATGGACATTTTTATTTTATACTGATGATATGGTTTAACATGTTCTTAGAAAATTTCTGTAATTCTGAATAAACATTAACATATATATACTTTATAATACACTGAGCATACTTTATATAGATATGCATATAAATATATGGAATAAATCATAAATATCTAAATTTTGTTTTTCATAAAGTTATTTGTTTTTATTTATAGTCTGTATAGAACCATATTTGGATTGAATTCTGATGCATCTACAGAGATCAGTATCAGCTCTAACATTCATTCGTGTCACAAACAAATAGTTTATATGCTGAAGCATTAATCTTTCTTTTTGCATTTAGCTGTCATTTGTGACTCCTAAATCATAATACTGAGTTTCTACACCAGTTGTTAGATGAAAGGATTACCAGTATTTGCTCACTTGTCTGCAATATTTAGTTACCTAAACCAAACCAGAGCAAACAGGATCTTACACAAAGACAAGCAGAAACGCATTAGTTTGATCTGAGATTAAATAATCAGCTTGAAGTGAACTTTAAAACATGGGGGAAATCATGTTCCTGCTGGTTTCTATAGTGAACTCAGTTATAATTAGGTCATGGCAACTACTAGCATCCGAAGGGATATCAAATAAGATCCTATAGTCCAATGAGATAATGGCATGAATGCATGACCCTTAAATAATTCAGGTTGATACTCTCAGAGTGGACCGGCTAAATATTATTAATGCTTAGTTTGCTTTACCGTTAAGATGATTAAAATCAGTGTGGTGTTGTTGCAGAAGGTGATTGCTGGTCTAATTGAGACAGACTCCTATTTTAAGCAAGCTGAAGCCAAATTACACATTCTTTTTTCTGGTCACCGTAGTTTAAATCATGAACAAGAGCAGAAAAAGTCAAAAGACGGTTGTGTGGATTGATTGACGTTTTCTCAGACAGCTGTTAGGGGTGAAGGAAGAAATTCCTGGTTTATGTAGGTGAAGTCTTGGAATTCCTCTTGACTTATAGCGGCGAGAACATCCGGGTCAGAGGGCGTGAGGGCGGAGGGAGCGGATGTGAAAAAATTATCAAAGTTCTCTCCTTTTTTGCCTCCCTGTGGGAATAACAAATAGAATCAGCTGGGTTACGTTTATTTCTATTAAATACCAAGCAAATTAAGTGGATGCTATTGACGTCAGTTCAGCGCTGTGAACTCAGAGCACCTCTACTTATCTGCTGTGCTCACATACATTCACACAGCATAATATCCACATAGATTAGCATGAGTAATATGGGCAAAGAGCTACAGGCAATGAGGGTCAGGTTTATTTTGGTTCTTCCGTCTTTACAAGACAACACCAGTAAATATGCACACACACATGCACAGATGCACGCTGAAAATAATAAAGAGAAGCAGGCAGAGAGTATTAATAAACTTCCAGATACATGGTTATGAGTTTAAAATTACAAAAACAAACACACACACACACACAGTACAACATTTATCTCCATAAGAAAATGAGGACATACCACAACTTCTGTTGGTTCTATGTAAAGTTAATTATAATTACTGTACTACAGATAAGCAAATGAAAAGCTAATGTGTTTGCAGTAAAAAAATAAAAATATATATAGCAATATATAAGCATATAGTTTATATATTTTATATAATTATCTATCTAGCATTTATTTATAATTTATATAATTTATTTTATTATATATAAATATACATTTATATAAATGTATCCATCATTAATTCATCCATCCATCCGTCGCTCTATCTATCTATCTATCTATCTATATATAATTAAATAATAATTTATAATTTTTTTAACCCAAGCAAATTCTACCCCTTTAAGAAAACCAATTTGGAGTTTAAAAACAACTATCTTTTTAATTACTGAATGAATGAATGAATAATTTATCCCCAGTAGTTGTCCCTAAAGGGAGGTTTAATACAATTTTTATCATATACCGTGATCAATCAATCAATCAAGTCTATCTACCAATCCACCCATCCTTTTACTTATTATTTAATAAACTTTTTTTTTCTTTCATGGTGTGGAGTTTCCATTTCCTTCTACTGTTATTTAGATAGTTTTTTTTTTGTTTCCTCTACCCCAAAACCAAATCATCGCACCAAGCTTTTTATATTTTTACATTTTCTTAAAGACATTATTTAGTATGTTTAATAATCCAGAAGTTTTTCTATCATTGTGGGGCATTTCTGGGGTAAAGCCTGACCCACACACAGAGACAGGTGTTGTGATAGGTGATACTGACAGTTCTGGGTTTGAAGGGAGGCTGTATCTCCAGTCTCTCCAGTCGGTCCCAGTCTATCCAGCGGAAAAAAGGATGCTCCCGCAGCTCTCTCTCTGCATCCTCTCCTCCACCCAAACGCTTAGCAGGGTTCTTGGTGAGGAGCTGCGAGAGAAACAGATGGAGAAAGAATGTTAGAAAAACATTGTATGCTAATTTAAGTCAGATTTTTTTAGAAGTTGTGTTGTATTAAAGATGGGATAGATTGCCCTGTGCACTGTGAGCAAAGTATGTAGGCAGCAGAGATGAAAGAACAGGAAGTAGATTACCCCTTTGCAGATGGCCACAGCCTCCCGAGAGAGACTCTTCGGATATGAAACGCTCTGTTCCATGATGGACTGAAACAGCTCCTCCTCATCTATGCCATCAAAAGGAGGCTGATGAAAAGAGAGAGACAGAGGGAGAGGGTGCCGGGGATGAAGATCTATTGAGAAAAGGACAAAATGAAAGGCTCAGGGAAGCAGAGGATGAAAAATTACCTGCCCAGCCAGCATCTCATAGAGCAAGACTCCATACGACCACCAGTCCACTGCTTTACCATACGGCTGATACGCCACAATCTGAAAACAACACAAATCTGTTATAACCGTGGTTTTTTTTTTATTCTTTTTTTTTGGGGTATAGATTTCCCAAAGTGTTAATTGAGAATGCCTTTTGAATTCCAACTTAATTCTTTAATTTGTATTGAGGTAGCAAACAGGATGCAGAATTATCATTTGAATTTAAGGAAGTAAAATGAAATTCATTATAACATATATCATTAAAATTTGCTATTTTAAGTTGAATATAACAAAATACCTACACTACAATTCAAAAGTTTGGGGTCAGTAAGATTTTTGTAAAATAAATGAATACCTTTATTTATCAAGGATGCATTAAAATGATCAAAAGTGAGAGTAAATGCATTTATGATATTACAAAAGATTTTCAAATAAATGCATAAACAAATCAGTATATTAGAATGATTTCTGAAGGATCATGTGACACTGAAGACTGGAGTAATGGCTACTGAAAATTCAGCTTTGCCTCACAGGAATAAACTACATTTTATATTAAAATAGAAAATGGTTATTTCAAACTGTAATATATTTCAAAATATTAACTGCTTTTACTGTATTTTTTAAATCAAATAAATGCAGCCTTGGTGAGCAAAAGAGACTTCTTTCAAAAACATAAAAAAAACTTACCGACCCCAAACTTCTGAATAGTAGTGTACAGTAGGCATTTAAATATATTCAATAAATTACACATTTTAATATACCATATTTATTAAAGATACTTCACAGAATACTCTTCAAAATGGAGCCAAACAACATGAAGCAGGATGATAAGATGGAAACTTTAAGTAGAGCTCTATAGGTAAGTTTGTTCTTGTCCTTTTGTTCCTCTGTTCATGACTGTTGAATTTCATTGAATTGCAATTCAGTAAATTCCACTTCCATCATTCCAAGTCAACATCCTGTGGAATGTGACCAATTAAACTCACATTCCAACTCCTAAACTTAAAGAAGGCCGATTTTTAAATGGATCTGGAATTTTGCCCATCTTTGCTAAATGCTTCGTAATTTCATAATGTTATATTCTCAAAATCATATAAATTATAAATATTCCCATTACAGAGTTAGATGGATGCTATTAAAGCCCTCTCAATGTGCAGATAAGCTCATGAAAATCATATTAAAGATAATTACGCAATAAATATGCCAGTGTCTCTGTGTCAGCCGTGAGTGTGTGTGTCACAGCGTGAGAAAGAGAGATTAATTTCCTTGCCTGCAGGGACACATATTGCATCTTTTCAAAATGGCAGGGACACAAAGATCAATGGCTTTTTTTTTACATAATGTGATCAATGTGAGCCAGTTTAACTGCCGGGGTAATACAGCACTGACGCATACTGGGCTACAGTAGACCCACATTCACATCGCCTTTCCATCACACAGCAAAACACAAACATTGACGATTTAGCACATACATCACTCGAGCGGGATGTCCGTCATGTCGCCGTGTAGTAAACACCGCAGTGAACCTAAATGAACTCACACAGAGACATGTAGATGCACATACACGCAGACATGTGCTGACTTCACACATCCACCGAGTGTTCATGTAAACACAGAGCTGAGGTCATGAAGAAGAGAAGATGAATCAGACGGGAGCAGAAGGATGGAGATGGAGTAAAGGAAACCTCAGGTGCGATGTAATCAGGTGTGCCACAGAAGGTCCGAGTGGTGTCCCCTTCCATCAAGCCTTCCCTACACATCCCAAAGTCTGCTATCTTTATGTGTCCTTCACTGTCCAGCAGGACATTGTCCAGCTTTAGATCTCTGCAGACCAGAGAAAGAGAGAGAATATTAAGTGACTGTAACACATGGTGAGTTTGTGGAAGGAGACTGTCATCATGTCTTGTACCTGTATATGATGCCTTTGTTGTGCAGGAAGAACAGACCCACCGCGATCTCAGCAGCATAGAACCTGCCAACATGAAAATCTCTCATTAACTCCATTAAACACACATTCTTCCACTGCAGGACAGAATGACAGAATGATGCCAAACAGGTGAATTTAGAAACAGAATAGAGGGGGTACTTAAACACTATAAAAAGTGAAAAAGCAAGCAATAGTTGTGGATTATTGTGTTTTTAGCAGTTGTTTGGACTCTCGTTCTGACGGCACCCATTCACTGCAAAGGATCCACTGGTGAGCAAGTGATGTAATAGTAAATTTCTCCAAATCTGTTTTGATGAAGAATTAACTCATCTACATCTCGCATGGCCTGAGGGTGAGTACATTTTCAGCATGTTCATTTTTGAGCAAATTATTACAGAAGAGAAGTGCTAAACTTACGCTGCATGCTGTTCTTTAAACTTTCCGACGATTTGGATGTGAAACATAAGATCACCACCGTTCACGTACTCCATGACGTAATACAGACGATCCTACAACACAAAACTGATTATCAGCAATCAGCAGATATGGAATCAAAAACGAATCGTCAATCAGTTCGCTTGTTCTCATGCTATACAAGTAAATAATACAGCAAATGCCACAGTAGATTAGCAATCAGTCAAATTATAAGACAAATGTTTGGAAGTTCATGAACAGAAACAAGACGTTGTGATCACAAAATGCCATAAATATCACATTTTTACATGAAATTATACTTACATTAAAGTATGAGTAAAGTGACGAAATTAAAGTATCTATCAAAATATTTAGTTTTTACATTTAACTGAACTGAGAGTAGAATAAACCAAAAAAATCTTAGTTTATTAAACATTGATGCAATTTGTTTGACTGAAACCAGAGTACTTTGATTATAACCCTCCACCCTCAACAGTTTTCAACATTAAACATAAGAAATGTTCCTTTAGCAGCAAATCAGCATATTAGAATGATTTCTGAAGGATCATGTGACACTGAAGACTGGAGTAATGATGAAAAGTCAGCTTTGCCATCACAGGAATACATTACCTTTTAAAATACAGATATTTTAAATTGTAACAATATTTAACAATATTACAGTTGTACTGTATTTTTGATCAAATAAATGCAGCCTTCATTAATATATGACAGACTTCTTTCGAAAACAATAAACGAACAAAACTTACTGTACTATGAAACTAACTGTACTTTACACAACCTGCACAATGAATCGTGTGAACTGTGTTGCAAGCTGAGCCCACCAAGTTTTCTCAGTTGCTTCAGTATTTGTCACCTACAGCCAAGGCAAGATAACAGCCCACTTTATCTCCAGAGGCATCTGACTACAGCATCTGGTGTCTGTAGGGCTTGAACTTCTGATCAGTGGGATGCTGCATTTTTCCACTGGACAACTGATAGCTTTGACAGGAAACTCTAATTCATGCACTTGATACAATGAGACAGTTTACATACACAAAGAAGTCATTACCAAACACGGTCACATTGAGTGTTTGTTACAAATTCAATCGACAGGGGGGAAAAAATCAAGTGATTTAACAAGAGTAATTCAAACCTTCACAAACCATTAAAGCCAGACATAAACACACACACACACACACACACACTCCTCTTTTTCTCTCTTTCAGTACCGCAGCTGCCAATGTATTTCATTAGGCTGATTGCCACTTTGCAATATGTGTCTGCTGAAAGAGGTCAGACAATTAGCTCTATGAAAAGTCATTTTTTCAAAGCAAAATGAGGCAACTAACATTGCAAAAAGGCCCTCCAGATTCATTAGTTACAAAAATTATTTATCATGTCAGAGTGAAATGATTGTCGAATCACCTTTTATTACGCAGGTTGTTCCAGGTTGCCAGTTTAGGACTCACATGACAGCATTCCACGAATATAATTATTACATTGTCAGAAGCTTCTGTTATTTTGTTCACCCATTGTTGACATTTTATAATCCCTGTTAGTCAATATTGTAAAAGCAATCTGTTCTTGTGATTTGTCTCCCTCTCAAGACTGCTAACAGCCTTGTTCATGGCAAATTAATTGAATCTATCGGTGCCTATCTAGGCCAATGTAAACAATCTTTTAATGAGGTAAAAGAAGAATACTTACGGTGATACTTTCATTTTTACTATGATTGAACAGCTTTACTCCATAACTGATACAGTCATTAATCTGGCATACAAACCTCAGTAGAGGGTGATGAACAATCTAGGCATATTAGAAGCCTAATAAAAGCTGTTTATTTTACATGGAGTGGGTTAAAACTCATAGTGGCAACCATTTTTACATCACGTGACCAGATGAATATTTAGGTGCGTTCATGGCATTTTGTAATTACCGTAATAACTAGAAAATCCAGACATTCTACTTGAGGCCGTTCTCATTCTGAATTGTGTGTTTCTACACCATTAATGTCATGATTTAATATAATTTGACAAGACCACAGTTTAACAAGTAACAGATTTTACGCAAATGCTTTAATACGCTTTATTTAGTTTATTTAGCAGGAGATTAGACACTACTTATCTAAATCTGTGCTGCTACATTAAACTATATTGTACGTCTTTTGTTTATTTTCAGATTAATCTTGCATTATTAATACATTAATAATAGGCAAAACAGAGCAGAAATATTACATTTTATATTATATATTACATTTTAATAGTTACTACATTATACTCTTGAAGCTGCCATCATTTTAATTGGTTCAGCATCACGTTGCTGCAGTCATGTGGTCAGAGAGTTTATAAGATGAGTTTTGTAAAGATATAACGTTTTTTTTACAATTTACTAGTTATGGTAAATCCGACATGCTTTGATTGTTTTGGTAATCCTGTGTTAACAGACACTATCACCTGCAGAATGGCATCAGAACTTGAAAACTTTAGTGTGATGCTGCATCCACGCCACTAGGTGTCAGTATACTATCAATCAACACAACAAAAACAAAAAATTACTGCGTTCATATTTAAAAATATCCAGTTTCTTTCCTGGGAGACCACATGTGGACATGAAGGACCCACAAAATGTCAGTACTCGTGTTCCAGCTGCGCAAGGTCAGAAAAGTGAATTAAAAATGGCCCTGAAGGTGAAGAATGCATCTGTTCCATCACTAAGGGCCGAATAACATTTCAGTCCATATATATTTCATAATTTACAAATGTGCATATGCATGTATAAACCTCATCCCCAGGCTCCCACTCTCTTTTAATCATTAACCGTTTACACACTCTCACACACACATCGATGAACACACAGACCTCGGTTTGAAAGGCGCAGTAGAGAGAGGTCAGGAAGTGAGGTCGCCCCACGAGGCCCAGCACTCTTCTCTCCACCATGGCGCTCTCTGTGTCCTCATCCTGAAACAGCACGTCCTTCTTCAACACCTTCACCGCAAACAAGCGCTCGCTGCCCCTCTCCTCTGCCAACAGGACCTGCGGGATGACAAGGAAACCTTGCGCTAACACTTCTTAAACATTAATAATTAAGAGTTCATCATCTTCTGCTCACATTCCTACAGCAGCGACTCGATTGGGCAAACACAAAGCAAGAGCAGAAAACATCATTCAAAACGAGTTTAACATTTATAAGGGAACATTACCTCAAATCAAACAAAAAAATGAACAGAAATTCATTTCATTTACTCGTGTGATCCTGTTCTATTCCTGTCCTTTTTTTCTGCTTTGTGTCATTTTTCAATCTCTGGGTCCCAGGTCTCTCTCCTCTGCTCTTCTCTTTAATCTCTTCCCTCATTTCTATCCTTTCTTTAGCACGGTTCTACGCCCTGGAGGATGTTCTGTCTACTGAGTATAACCCTGGCCTCTTATATAACCAAATATCTTGTGAGGACACACACACACACACACAGTGTGCGCACATGCGTATGCACACCAGATATACTCGTGCACACACAACATCTACTTTAAAATGATTTTATATACTGTACATGAACACAACCACAAAGGCAACAAACATTCCTCCACAACGCTCAAACAAGAGAGTGCAAAATGTGCACACACACACACACACACACACACACACACACACACACTCCCATGTCATTCCTCCTCAGGGATCAAACAGCTCAGAGTCCTTCACTTGTGTGCTCTGT
This sequence comes from Schizothorax lantsangensis, assembly GCA_027422415.1. Taxonomy (NCBI): domain Eukaryota; kingdom Metazoa; phylum Chordata; class Actinopteri; order Cypriniformes; family Cyprinidae; genus Schizothorax; species Schizothorax lantsangensis. The sequence continues at coordinate 16,743,278 of CM049850.1, read as the reverse complement.
GCTGACACACGACAACAGCATTTAGATTCTGCTCAGCACAGACAGAAGAACTGAGCGTTTTGTTTGACCAAAACAAGGCATTCGTTCTGAAATATTCCAACAATCCCATGGCTGCTCTTGGATTTGCAATCGCCAGGAGTTTCTTACACGTATCACAAATTCTGCTTTATTTATCACATAACAAGACCGGCCGAACACACAAATAACCGTGTGCCTACATAGCTCCAGGTATTTTAAGGTCAATAAGGTCTGCATCTCACTGGGCCTTGAGTCAGAGCTTCTGCCTCCTAGAGGAAGCGAGGCAGAGCCACAGCTGCAAATTTTAGATAGGGAAATCAGCACCCTCTTCTTGCAGCTGGGACCAAAGCTTTAGCGTTTCCCCTTCTGCCTGAATTAGCAGCAGCAGCCCAGGAACGAATGAGACAAGGGCCTAATTCAGTTCCAAGGACATTGTACCCTTCGCACTCCTTATTGCATCTACGGGGAACATGGAAGTAGACGTGTTTGTTGATGGGTGAGTGTGGTCTCATGTAGCCTGAATTTTGGCATAAAAGTCTGGTCTCGCTTGCAGCCTGTTTTGTCCCAAACCCGTCTACTTAGGCTAAAGGCCAAAGTATACTTTGACACAAGTATACTTATCCCTTAACCCCCCCCCCCCCCCCCCCTCATACAAGTGCTTGTCAACAAGGCCATCTATCGTTGTTACGTTCTCCAGTAGTTTATTGTTTGTATTCCGTCTTTGCCGCGTTTTTGTGAAAAAAACAATCTGGGCCAGTGTTGCCACCTTGTGGACAAAAATAATTAATAAAAACAATATGCGAGTCGAGTAGCATGTCCAAATTCATAGCGTTCATAAAACAGTAGGCAAAAAGTACCTAAAACAAATGTAGTGCCTACTAGTGTTTGGTCCTAGTGCTTAACCAATTGAGTTTGAATGGGAGAGATTTACTAAGGTCACTTTATCTTAATTTTATGTTGTTACTTGTTTTTTCCAAAATGTCCTGAGTCCGTGTCCAGTTCAAGTACAATTCCGAGTCCAAGTTGATTCATAACTGCAGTCAAAGTCCAGTTTCGAGTCAGAGTTTGAAGTCCAAGTCCAAAGTTTAAGTGCCCCAACTCCAGTACCTACTATACAGGATCCGATTTCGGATGCAGCAACGGTTTTTCAAAGTATACTCAATTTAATTCAACACATGCACAAGTTTCACCCTTGTCTAGTGTTTGTGCTATTTCTCTCCAGAAGTTATGACCGATAAAAATGTCTTTGTACCCATTAAAACTACAGTTGCGTGTATGTCTTAAAGGAATAATTCACAGAAAAATGAAAATTCTGGAATCATTCACTCACCCTCATGTCGTTTCAAACCTGTATGACTTACTCTCTTCTGTGGCACATAAGAGAAGATAATTTGAGAAATGTTTTGCATTCAATGGAAGTCAATGGTAACCATAACATTTTGGTTACTAACACAAGTCACATAGGTTTGAAATGACATGAGGGTGAGTAAATGATTCCAGAATTTAAATTTTTGGGTGAACTATTATTTTAACCCCAACACAAGAGCTTGTCAACGTCACCAGTTATTATTGTTGATGTCTCCAATAGTTTGTAGGTGTTGTTCTGTCTTGACAGCCTGGGGCAGTGTTGGACAAACTAAATTAAGATGAACTAATTAGTGCAAAAAAACATTCAAAGCACTTGTGTGAGCTGAGCGTATAGACAACACTTGATGATTAATAAATTCACTTCAATGCACTGTACTGTAACTAATCTAGTTTAAACTTGGGGACTAATCTATATATTTGTCATAGATTTGATGTCTCTAAGCTCCCAGACTCATTATTTTGTCCTTCAAAGCAATCACTGCATCAACTCATTACCTTGTAAACATAATTTGTTTACTGACAGACTAATTATAAAAAATGGTGTCTTTACTCTTGGAAGTTGCGTGAAGCCAGCCAAACAGACTGAAACTTGTTGATCATAGTCCGCGCTTGCCATTTTGGTGTTCAATATGCATCAGACGGTCAGTGAACAGAGTGGGCGGACTGTGGGAGTTCTGTCTGAGTCGAGTCTAGAGAGTTTCCTTTAAAGATTTCTGTTCCACTGACGACCAGGAGGACAAATACAATGATTTATTACACATACAGCAGGGTCCAAATGTCAGTGAAAAGTTGACTTGAAAAATTAGGTGTTTATTTGCTTCAGTGACAGCATACACTATTCATTTTACATCACAGAATTTCATTGTTTCCGATTTTTCAAAATCCTGAATCCTACTTCTAGGTTTAAATTTGATTTTGAATCTCATATTTTCATTGTGGCCTTCTCGAACCCACTATATGTGTATGTGTGTATGAAAAAAGAATGTAATTTCAAGCACCTTGCCAAAACTCCCTTTGCCCAGAACCATGAGGAAGTTGAAATCGTGCAGCCTGACTCGGCCTTTGCCCGTGTGCAGTGCAGTGGGAGTCAGACTCAGAGCAGGAGGGGTCACAGTAGGAACAGGCTTCATCACAGTAACAGGAGAAGGAGGAACAGAGGGCATGATAGCAGCATCTGGTACCTTCAGAAATGAGGAGAAAGATGGGATGAGAGAGAGAGAGAGCACAAGAATAGTTTGTTTCAATAAAGAACTACACTGCCCTCCTGTGGATGTGCTATGATAGTGACACAATTATGGTGCTCACTGAATGTGGTCAGACTAAGATGACATTTACAGAATTTGTAGATGTGGCTGTTTGTGACTGCATGATGTTAAAAAGAACATTTGATTTTAGCAGGATGTGTTTATTTGTGGATCTGAGATGGCCCTAGGCTTCTACAGCACTCTCTTGGCTGAATATTGCATGTTGACACTTTTATCTAAAGTGATTTACAGTACATCTATTACTGGGATAATCTCCCCTGGAGCAAAATGGAGTAAAGTGCTTTGCTCAAGGACACAATGATGATGCTTTATGGATAGTCACTTGAAGATTTCAGCCAACAACTTTTCTGTTTTTACCACAACTTATGGAAGGCAACTCAAAGGTTGCAGGCTACACTCCCTACAATAGTGCTTATGGTAGGTAATAAAAAATTGCTAACATGAAGACAATAAATGTAAATTTGTTAAAAATTCACAGAAGTAGCTACAGATATTTTCTTAAAATTTTGTAATGTAGCTCTGAGCGATACAGATTATCAAAAACTTGGATCTACAGTATCTATTGGTTGTTGAATGGATGCAATGCGAGCTTGCAGTCGATTGTAAGAAAGAGGTGAGGTTTGTTAATTAACATTACTCTCAATAAATGCTGTATTGTTCATTATTATTAAATTGTAGAAATTGTATTAGTGTTAACATATAGAATGTTATTACAAAGTGTTTATATAAAAATGAGCTGTATAGCTGGTCAGAACACAAATGTCACACACACGGTGGGTTTCGATGTTTTATGGGGACATAGGCGTAATGTTTTTTATATTTTATACTGTACAAACTGTATTTTCTATCCCCTCACTCTAACCCTACCCTTAACCTTACCCATCACACAAAACTTTCTGTTTTGTGTGATGTTTGATTTCTGTTTGACGTTCAAAAAAGATCATTCTGTATGAGTTATAAGCTGTAAAATGTCCCCACAAGATCAAAATTTACTGGTATTACTATAGTTGATATACTGTAGTTGTGGGGACATATGATCCCCATAATGTAGGGAATACCAGACCCCCCCCACACACACAGGAGGACACAAATTTTTATAATGACATGGGTATGACAGGTATTACAATGTGAAGGTGATTTATGAGGACAGTTTTGGTGTCCCCGTAATTCAAAAGGCTTATAAATCATACAGAATAAGTTTTTTGAAAATCTAAAAATGCAAAAGTTTTTCTGTGAGGAGTAGGTTTAGGTGTAGGGTTGGTGTAGTTCTGTGGAAAATACTGTTTGTACTGTATAAAAACCATCATGCCAATGGAGAGTCCCCATAAACCATAAAAAACAACACACACACCCACACACACACACACACACACAAAAGGTGTAAACAAGAATGTTACCAAAAATTAAATAATAAACCTTTGATTAAAAACTAGTAAATTTGTTCAGATCATAAATGTGACAAATCACAGAACAGTCATCAGGAATTAGTACAAATAAGTATAATAACATTAAAAAGTGCAGATGATATGAGAGAGTACCTGCAGGTCTGGGTCAGGTACAGGGATGTTATAATACTCTCCCTCATCCTGGTTGAGTAGTTTGAACCAGCCGCTGACTGAACGTCTGAATATCTCACTAACACCGAACGACAGAGCACCCATGAAGTCATTCCGTGAGGTCCGATCCCAGTCCCAGACCTCTACAGACAAACGCCTGTCCCTCTGCCTCCCACGCACTGAACTACACACAGACAGGAGGACAGAGAGAGATAACCTAGCATCCACTCAGAAAACCACAGCAACAGCTTCTGCATCATATGCTCATACAAACAAAGAAACACAAATAAGACTCACAAGGTGAAGCTCTCGTTCCAGATAGGGTTGAGTGTAGAACGGACGGTTTTGGTTTTCTGTTTGCTCTGGCTTTTTGGATCAGGAATGAGTTTGAGCTTCACATAAGGGTCCGACAGGCCGTTAGGATCCATGGGTATCAGGTTATATGCTTCATGCACTAAAACATACATTACACATCGAGAACTGATTATGTGTGTTCATGCATACCAGTACTGAATATTGCATGAATTAAACCATGCAATAGAACAAAGTGAATATCTCTGTGGTTGTGCTGCTATGCTTCGTACAGTGAATGTGCTTTCAGCTGTATTGTAAAATTGACCTGTCAGAATGACATGCTGCTGGTTGCCTTTAAAAGAACAGCGGTGCATTTTAAATGCTCACATTCTCTGTAGAGCATTAGTAGTCTTCTCACTACTCATTAGTCTCTCTATGGTGGTGCTGATCTAAGAGCCACAGGCTTAGTTAAGTTGACACAGTGCAGCTAATGCATTGTAATACAGCAGATTGTGTGTGTGTGTATAATTAGCTTTTTCCTCATGTACTGATGATGCTATATGCACACATTTCCCTCTGCTGGAGGAAAGTTGAGCTGTGCCATGCGGCTCATAATGCATCTCCAGTGGGCTTCCTTAAACAGCAAATTCTCTCTGTGAGCAAAGGAGTAATTCTTCACTGGGGTATAAATAGGGGAATCTTAATAAATATTACTTAGCACTTTCTATGAATAGGACATAAAACAAGGGCAGATGTTTTATTTTCTATTCATTTTATAAGGGGGTTGAATTTTTTTTGCAATCCTTTTACTAAAACGTGATTTCTTTTACATTGTAATTTTCTAGTAATAAATATTAAATAACCATAAAATATATGCAATTTATTAATATAACCCAACATAACTAAGAAAGCTACAATATATAATCAATACAAGCTATATAATTATGATAGGGTTTATCTAGTTTATAAACAAATGATAGTTTATAGATGTTGATAGACTTATATTTTTACTAAAGAAAACTATTTGTTTTGTATTTATTTATTTTTTACAATATCATGGGAAACAGGGTTGAATGGTTGCATTTGACAAAAGCAGTCAAAAGTATAATTTGTGTAAAACAGAAAACTTTTTTACTGAAAGGGTTAAAAGGAAACTTTTCTTACTAATTCTTCCCATAATGCTCTGGAAAGAGTCTAAATGATATTGTTTATTGTGTCATTTTGAGGAATGTAACATAAAAAAAACAATAAAAAAATAATTGAATATCAAAAGTCAAAAATGTCAAGACATCTTATGTGGCATAGCACAAAAATAAAAACATGTAGCATACAATAACAAGTAAAACATGTAGGTACCTACAAAAATATCAAGGGATAGTAAAGTTAACTGCATTCATGATTGTGCTATTTAAGAAGACGGTCGCACTTTATTTTAAAGGTCCAATTCTCACAATTAACAAACCATTAACTATGACTTTTGCCTCAATAAACTCCTAAATTAGTAGCCTACGGTAGTTGTTAAGTTTAAGTATTGAGATTAGGGTTGTAGAATATGGTCATGCAGAATATGCGCTTTATAAGTACTAATAAACAGCCAATATGCTAATAATAGGCATGCTAATAAGCAACTTGTTAATAGTGAGAATTGGTCCCTGTACTGAAGTGTTACCGAAAAGTCTAATAGTGTTCATCAGTTTGTAAAAGTTACAGTTATGTTCACCTGAGATAAATATGTCCTCTTTCTCTCCACGCACGGTCAGGCGAATCCGTCCTCTTTTCTCAGTGTGGTCCTCTCCACACAGGCTGGGGACGCTGTTCTCACAGCGCTTGTGTACATTCATGTCACAACCTCTCTCACACAGACACACAAACACACACATATCACAAAAATAAAAGAGAGAGAAAGAGTGTGAGGAAAACATTACATATAATGTAGATAGTCTCCTTTCAATTAAAAAAACAACAATTATAAGGAGCAGTCTGCCTAATACTGTAAACCTTTTATATCTAATACAAACAGTGTTAACAGCCACTACAGTACACTGTACGTTATGAGACAACATGCTGAAACAGCAAGTGCTCTCAGCTGCCACCGCCTGCTTTATTATTTTCTGAAAGTGTCATGCAAATTAAATTAGATGACATGGTTGTTATTACATGGATTAAATCAGAGTTAAAGGGAATTAATTCAATCTAATATATAGTATGAGATATCTATTAAAAGCCTGAAAAGCATTACTCTACAGTTACATATTACATAAAGTTGTGTTGATTTAATGACAGCAATCTTGATGATTATGCTATGCTAATTTAGATCTAAGAATTGATACAATAGAAATTTAAACTATATGAATGTTGTTCTTCACCATATTGTTTACAAGCAAGAGACTTCCACAGACAATTCATTGAAAGTTATTATAATAATATTTAATGTAACTGAAAATTTATATAAAATGTACAGTCATTTATATACAGTATCATTGCATAGCTGGCAGGATTAAGCTGGAAATCCTAACTTGCACTAATTCAAGAAAATTAATTACCAAGTAATTGCTCAAATATAATATAATTTTTTATATTGTTTTTGTTATACTGTATTATAGTTTCAGTTTAGTAGTGTTCGATTGTGGAATTCTAATTAAAATGGCAAAACAATTTTTTTTAATATAATTATATTATATATACTGTATATATTTATATTATTATACAGTACTGCTGGAGTTATATTTTATATTAATATTTTACTATTACACTAAAATAATAATAAAATATATAAAAATAATAAAAAAAAACTTAAAGTAACACTATATTATATTATATTAGCACAATAAGTCATGAAAACTACTGTGAAAATCTGGGTAAATAATATACTGTGACTACATTGCTCTAAGTCCACAGCATGTCAGTCTACAGTCTAGATAAGATGAACTTCATTTGGATCTCAATATAAATAGACTCACTGGCACATTGCATGCCCTGATGTATGAGGCCATACAGCAGAGACCCACAGTGATCACAGAAGGTAGGACTGGAGTATGTATGTACTTTAAACTTGTGTTTGCTCTTGAGATCCTGGAGAGAGGGACAGACAAAAACATTGTACTCATTTAATTATTTAGTCCGCCGGCAAAATCACTTTGATGTGATTTCATATTTAACACAGAGGGACGCCTTGTACACCCAGTTCTTGGAAATAGGTTGGCCATGAGAGAAAGAAAAAGAGATTTAAATTATGTGTCTGATAAGAAACCTTCTCATACTGTTCTTTGCTCTATAAATAGGACACTCTTTATGCACAGACACAGCAAGCATATGCACAAACAAACACAGATACTCTACTTTCCCTCTGGTTCTCTCTCTCTCTCTTTAAAGGTCCAGAGGAAAAGCTTCATTTTGAAGTGACTTTTTCACTGGGAGCCAATTAGCTAGGGCTATTTTGAGGATGAATGGTGGATGAATATATGAGTTCAGCTCAGCTGTGAAAACTGAATCCTCCTAAATGCCTAAACCCTCTCCACCCCACCCTGGTTTCTCTCTCTCCCCCTCATTCTCTCTCTCTGCATGCTGCCTGCTCCTTTTCTTCATCCTCTGACAATCTTCCTCTTCACTTCTCTTCCTCTCTGTCAGTCTGCCTCATCTGCTTCTCACACGGCATCATTGTCTACCCTTCCTTACGGCCTAGTCGCACATGCACAGCCTTATTTTACAACCATTTTATTTAGCTGCTTATGAAAAAAATCTCAGACTTTAAGGGTGAAATAAAGACTGCAGCTCTGTTTTTATGAATAATACTGAACGAAATATACTATCCAGCATCTTGGATTAGTTTTTCATTCTGGGAATGAACACAAAGCATACAGCAAGAGACTCCCACAGATGAATTCATTAAAAAGTTATTCTAATAATTAAGGAATTTGAACAATTATATTATTATATTATGATTTATTTATAAATCCTTGCAAGGCTGACAGGATTTCGCTGTAAATGCTAACAAGCTGTATATGCACAAAGAAACTGAGAAGTTAAATTAGTTGAATAAATTTTAATATAATATAATATATTTATTATTATAATAATATTAATAATATAATATAATTTCAACAATTTTATTTGCAAGTCTCCTTTTACCTCATTTCAAAAGAATTCAAAAGAAATTTAGCACAGACACATATACTATGTAAAATAATCAATTTTTAATTATGCAAACTATTTTTCATCACTTTTGTACTGAATGAAATATACAGTAGCTTTATAATCAACATTTATGTCACGTCGCAATGCATTCCCCGCAAAAGATGTGGGGATGTGATGTCAAAAGAAAGTATATTTGCAGGCAGTAAAATTAAGTTGTCTGCCTTTTGAAACAGAATTTGGAAGCAGCCCATGATGCCTTTGATGAAAAGAGCTGCCTACATAGGCTGCTAACGTGAGTGTGAGTAGCAGTGTAACACCATCATATCACATCCCCTGCACGTTTTATCGTAGTATAGCACGAATAAGAGAGACCAAGAGAGAGAGAAAATTGATATTCTTTTTCCTTTAAAGCCTCCTCTATTAAAGAAGGAGTGCAAGAGAGAGCAATAAAAGGCTCGTCAAGAAAAATAAAAGATGAGCGTGACGGTGAGACCTACTTCCATATTGGCTTACTCAGCCAAAAAAATAAATGGCTTGCCATGCAAAAATGTGAAAATGAAGAGATGAGAGACGGATGGGGTACGGATGATACAGTAGAATAAAAGATGAACTGCGGTGATCATAGCAGACCATCAAGCATGAAAAGAAGAGTTATATGATGATCAAGCAAAATAATGAAAGGAAAATAAAAATAATATAGAGTGAAAGGACAAAAACAAAAAAATAATAATGCTAAATGGCAAAAAGATGACATACTGTATACATTAACAGTACATACATACCTCTGCTTTGGGAGCAGTGATGGCTCCGGGACAAGTAAAAGTGACAAACTCATGGCAGCGTTTGTGCACCACAAAACTGCAGACTAAAAGAAACATATACCATATCTAGTAAAGCAATTCTGTAGTGTCATATGCAAGTCATCAAGGTTTATTAAGTAAAATGGTAGCACACTACATTAATATTTTATATGCTAATGGCTTATAGGAGATTACTCATTTACAATGCAAAGCTCATTTTTCAGAATTTAATCAGAAATATTATGGGCAAGATTTACTAAATAGGGCAAATTAGCACGAGAACGCAATCCAATTGCCATTGAGAGTGGAAAGTTCTGCGGGTGATCTACTGACAATCCTCAAATTAAAGAAAACAGACGCAGCCAGTTAATTTCATAATGATCAATGCAATCTACTAAGAGCAGTGCAAATTAGCATAGGGTCGCAAACAAGCAGAGCTGATGATAATCACATTGGTGCAAAATGGGTGAAGACAAGCTTATTTTGGAAGTTAAATAATAGAGCAAATACCAATATACTGACTACCGCAAACCTCAGGATTCCTACACATTTTCCATCTCAAAATTCCATACTTTTCCAGACTCAGTAGATTTTCAGACCATGCTTAACATAAATGGTTCATAGGAACATTTTTTTTATCTTTATATTTGGTATATAGTACAGTCACCTGTAAATATTTTTATTTTTTCTGAGGTTTATTCATTGATTTTGTGTGACTTTGTTTACACAACCGTAAAGAACGCTTACAAAGCTGTACCCCGCCCCCACCTCGGGTACTCAGACCACATCTCTGTTATGCTAATCCCAGCATATAGACCACTTTTGAAACTCGCCAAACCGGTTCAAAATCTCATCACAATCTGGCCAGAGAATGCTACTTCAACACTACAGGACTGCTTTCAGTGCACAGACTGGAACATGTTTAAAGAGGCGGCCACCTACAACAACCACACAGACCTGCAGGAGTACACTGAAACTGTGACTGCTTACATCAAAAAGTGCATGGATGATGTGACAGTCACTAAGACCATCACCACACGTGCAAACCAAAAGCCGTGGATGACAGCAGAGGTTCGTGGGCTGCTAAAAACCAGAGATGAAGCATTCAGATCAGGAGACAAAGCAGCCCTCAAAACAGCAAGAGCCAATCTGTCCCGTGGCATCAAAAATGCAAAACGGTCACATGCTCAAAAAATCAATAATCACTTCACGGACAGCAGAGACACACGGAGCCTGTGGCAAGCCATTCAGACCATCACTGACTACAAGCCCCCGCCACAGGCCTGTGATGATGATCCATCCCTCCCCGATACACTCAACCACTTTTATTCACGGTTTGAAATGCAGAACGACACACCTGCACAAAAACTGCCCACACCTCCCAACGACCAGGCGCTCTGTCTGTCTGCAGCCGACGTAAGGAAGACCCTATCCAGGATTAACCCACGAAAGGCTGCGGGTCCTGACAACATACCTGGCCGTGTACTGAAAGACTGTGCTGCACAGCTGACGGATGTCCTAACAGATATCTTCAACACCTCGCTGAGCCAGGCAGTCGTCCCCACATGTCTAAAATCCACAACAATCATACCGGTACCAAAGAAATCACCTGTGTCCTGTTTAAACGACTACCGTCCCATAGCACTGACCCCAATCATGATGAAGTGCTTTGAGAGGTTAGTCATGCAAAAAATCAAAAACAGCCTCCCCAACACACTCGATCCGCTCCAGTTTGCATACCGTCCAAACCGCTCTACGGACGACGCAATTTCCTCTACCCTCCACCTGGCTCTTACCCACCTAGAAAACAAAGATTCCTATGTTAGAATGCTGTTCATTGACTTCAGCTCGGCATTCAACACAATAATCCCACAACAGCTAATAAATAAACTAAACCTGCTGGGCCTTAACAATTCCCTCTGTAATTGGATCCTGGACTTTTTAACCGGAAGACCTCAGTCAGTCCGTGTCGGCCACAACACCTCGAGCACTACCACACTGAGCACAGGTGCCCCACAAGGCTGTGTTCTCAGCCTGCTGCTCTTCAAGCTGCTGACCCATGACTGCACTGCCAAGTTCAGCTCCAACCACATCATCAAGTTTGCTGATGACACAACAGTGGTAGGTCTCATCAGCAACAACGATGAAACGCACTACAGAGAGGAAGTGGCACAGCTGGCTGAATGGTGTGGCGCTAACAATCTGTCCCTAAATGTGGAGAAGACAAAGGAGGTTGTGATGGACTTCAGGAGGAGGAACTCCACTGACCACCCCCCACTGACCATCGACAGCTCGACTGTGGAGAGAGTCAGCAGCACTAAATTCCTGGGGGTGGTCACTAAATTCCAGAGGATCTCACCTGGACCACCAACACCATTGTCACTCTCCAAGAAGGCACAACAGCGCCTACACTTTCTCCGCCGGCTGAAAAGAGCAAGTCTCCCACCACCCATCCTCACCACATTCTACAGGGGCACCATTGAGAGTGTGCTGACCAGCTGCATCACTGTCTGGTACGGGAACTGTAGTGCAGCAGACCGCAAGACCCTACAGCGGACAGTGAACACGGCTGCAAAGATCATCGGTGCCCCTCTCCCATCCATCCTGGACATTTTCCTTGCACGATGCTCCAGCAAAACCAACAGCATTGTGAAGGACCCCACCCACCCCTCCCACACCCTCTAGAAATGTGTATTGGAATTTTTCTTGCGTGCTTACGCATTACGATTTCTAGTTTTATCTACTGTGTATATACAGTATACGTATATAACCTATTTCCTTTGTGTATCACTGCCATCTTACTATGAAGAAAATGAAACCTGGAAATTACTCAAATCAAATTCCATACTTTTCCAAACTGCGCAGGAACCCTGAAACCTAAATCACCTCGCATGATTCACTTAAACGCTCTCCTCCCATATCATTTGCTTCTGAAAGAGAAACTCCTACAAAAGCATATGCAATCAGGTCAGCTGCAAAAATAACTGTCTCCACACCTTTCCATCGCTTATGTTTCACTGCTTGCTGATAGTAGTTGGCAGTAGACCGGGTTTGCAGTGGTGCAAGCTGCTAGTAAATCTGGCCCTAAATGTCATAATTCGTGATAAAAAATCATAATGCAGCAAAAATACACTGTTATAGTGGGATTAAATCGAGGGAGTATATTATATTGCTACAGGTCTTTTTAAAGTTGTGATGTAATGGAAGTAGCGTCAGATCTTTTTTTCCGTTTTGGGACATGCATCCGACTGAAATGGATTATCGGGGGGAAAAATGCAGGGCAGGGACTTTGTTCTATTCATACTAAAAATATCATAACTAAAAATTATGAGGTAAAAAATAAAAAAAAATAAACACATGGATGAAACATTTACAATAAGATCAATAACATGCACTTAGAAAGGGTGAATTGTTCATGCTGACTTAAAGTTATAACCCTTTTTGGCATTTTTGACTACAGGGCAGTACAGAGAACGGACAAAAAGTGAAGTGAGAAAGAGAGAGGGGAACGGGATCAGAAAGAACCACAAGCTGGGATTTGAACTCGGGTCAAAAAATGGCTTTGCTCAGATATTGCTGTCTCAGCTTACCTATCGTCAAAGATGAATTGCTTCAGCAAAACACTTTTGGATCTTCACAGGGCCATAACCACTATAGACACTGAGGGGGACATGTATTCCCCCAATATTCAGATCAAATTGAGGCCTACACTTTAAATTTGGCCCTATTTAAATATTTAATATTTAGTTACATCATTGGATCTTTATGCATAATAACAATTAACGGTACTTATTTCATAAATAGCCAACAAAACAAATGGCTCATGAAAAACAGAAACACTGCTATAGATAGGCAGGAAGATCTGAAAAAAAACTTTGACGATAAATTAATCTGTGGAATGAATTTAAATATGGTAAAATATGTGTTATACATTCAAAATTATTACCTTGACACTGGAATCCTTGCTTTCCAATTCCCCTGTAAAACATAAACAACAACTCACATCATGTGTCTAATTATATTGTGTTTAATTGCATAGATTTGTGAAAAGAGGAGATCATAGAGAGCTGTGGTGTTGTGTATGTGTATGAGCTCAGAGGGCAAACAGAAGACATAAGCTGCTGAGGCCGTGACAGATGAGGTAATTTCAAGAAATCCTCATCTGACGGGCAATTTAAGTGCTCTTCAGTTCACCATAATAACAGGTTGCTCTGCTCCTGATATCTTTGCTATGCAAAACACAACTTAGCATAAATCCCTCAAGTGCTAAAATAAGATACTTTGGCACCCAACACTTTGGGCATGATCTGCTCTGAAATGCATCTGAGTGTATATACGACTCTTTAAGAGCATCCTTCAGACCAGTCAACATCAACATATACTCAGAAATATAGGTTGAGACAAGACAAGGGCAAAGAGACAGCGAGATGGAAAAGAGGATTCAAGTTAATAGGATTCAGCAGTGATTTATCTACTGTAGGGTTAGTTTGGGTGAATTTGTCCAGTCACCTCAATGTCAAAAAATGGTTGAATTGACCTGAACTCACCCTATACTTTACTAAAAATATACTAAAACTTATATTTCAAATAAATGTTGTTCTTTTGAACTTTGTATGCATTAAAGAATGCTAGAAATGTGTCATGATTGCCACAAAAATATCAAGCATCACAACTGTTTTCAATAGTGCTGTCAAACGATTAATCTCATCCAAAATAAAAGTTTTTGCTTACATAATATATGTGTGTGTACTGTGTATATTTATTATGTATTTATAACAACACGCACACACACACACACGCATACAGTATACATTTTGAAAATATTTACATGTATATATTCATATTAGAGTGATTTCTGCAGGATAATGTGACACTAAAGACCGGACTAACAGCAGCTTTGCCATCACAGAAATAAATTATACTTTAAAACATTATTAAAACAGAAAACAGCAACAGTATTTGGAATAGTAATGACATTTCATTTCAGTCTTTCTCCTTAAAAATCTACTTAAACATTTTGATGGTACTCATACCACTGACAGATAGTAGGTTAGGAGTACTTTGAGTTTGTGAAAATTATAAAGCTAAAAATATACAAATGTACTTTACAATACTTTGGAAATGCTGTACTCCAATAGACATAGCAATAAAACTGCAATGAATTGAAATGAATGGACAGAATGAGAAACAGATGCATCTATCAGAAGCTATTTGTGTTGTACTAATGAACACGAGGTCTATAAGTGGGCTATGCATGGGCCATATGGCCGGCCACAGTTCTATGCAGGTTCTGTGGAGCTTGTGGTTAAATGGCAGCTCAAACAGAGAGGACTGCATAATTTAAGAGGCCCCTCAGGGCATGGGTTTTATGAGGCATGGAGGAAACTGAGAACAAGCATAGTCATGTAACACATGTGCGGGACAGTGTTCTTCTGCCCTCTCCGTGTATGTCATCGAAAGTGTACTCATTGTAAATGTCAACTGAGTTCATTAGTCTTGTTTTCTAGTAAATATTTATAGATAAATTACTATATTTACACAATTAACAACAGCATATGTTGAATTAAGTATATTACTTATTCTTACCACATTGGTATTTTTTTCCAAGTATAAACCTGATTAAGTTTTATTTAGGCTTAAAATTATGTATGGTTTATTTGGAAATATGCCTTATTGGAAGATAGCAATTTTTTAAATTGTATTTTTGTACATACACCACCATTCAAAAGTTTGGGGTCAGTTATATATATATATATATTTAAAGAAATTAATACTTTTATTCAGCATTGATGAATCAAATTGATCAAATGTGACAGTGTTACAAATTTTTTTTTCTAGTATTTAAAGAATGTTGCAAAAGTTGTATCATATTCTCCACATAAATATTTATTAGCACAACATTTTTCAACATTTATAATAAGAAATGTTTAAGAGAACCAAATCAGCATATTAGAAATGACACTGGAGTAATGATGCTGAAAAATCAGCTTTATCATCACAGAAAGAAATTATGTACATATAAAAAACATATTATATTAGAAAACAGCTATTTGAAATGTTAAATATATTTCATAAAATTACTAGTTTTACTGTATTTTTTATTAAATAAATGTGGTCTGGGGGAGCATAAAAAGCTCTATAAAAATATTTAAAAAAAATCTTACAGAGCCAAAACTTTTAAACAGTGTAACACAAAAAAGATCTGAAAGAACAAAATGCTCATCACTTTAAAATGTATAGTCTTTTAATAAATAAATAATGATGTAGTGTTATGGCTAACTGTATTTGAAGAGGCTTCAGATTATAACAATTCAGTATAAACTACAAAGTACATGACAAGTCCAGTACAGCATTGAAAGTGAGTTATGATATGAATCACGATATGGACATTAAGATTTTAGGACTAAATCAATACATAAATGCAGTCCAGTGTAAAGGTTAAGGTAGAAGTATCGGTTTACAGCATAATAATGTTAGGAGTTATAGATGTGGCCAACAGTGTTAAAGGTGTGAAGTACCAGATGAAGTCAGTGCAATGGCTGCAGAAAGTAGGCTGCTTGAAGAATCGGGCTGTGAACTGGTGGTCCTTCACTTCAATGACCCTCTTGTGCTTGAGAGCTCCCTTCCTCTGGAAGACTGGCAGCCTGGGGGGAGGAGAAAGAGGAGAGGGGAGCGGGGAGGAGGAGGGAGATGGGGAGGACAGGGCCAGGGGAGACAGAGATGGAGACGGAGAGACCGGGGTAGACATGCTACCAGTTGGGTTGGAGAGAACAAGACACAGAGAAGAAGACTGGGAGAAGGATGGACGGGTTATGCTAGCGAGGGGTTAAGGACCAACAAGAGGATTTATAAACGGGGAGAAGAAAAACGTCTGGTAAAACACAGATCAAGCGTAAGAGGTTACGTGGAAAGTAAAGGAAGGAATTCAATAGGATGTGATGGCAGTTCAGTTTGTGATGTTGAGGAAATGAAAGGAAGAGATTCCGAGGAGGAGGAAAGGGAGGGTGAGAAACAGAGAGTGAAATAGAGGTTAATACACACTCTAAGAGAAACTTCCACTGGGACTTCAAAACGCATAGCGATTAGTGTACCTTCTGCCCTACTTCACACACACACACACACACACACACACACACACACACACACACACACACACACACACACACACACACACACACACACACACACACACACACACACACACACACACACACACACACACACACACACACACACACACACACACACACACACACACACACACACACACACCCTACATTCTCCATGTCAACCAGATACCCACCACCTGCACTGTAAAAAAAAAAAAAAAATAAACAAGTTAGCCAAACTTAAACGTTTAAGGCAACCAGCTTCAGCAGATTTTTGAGTTTTCTCAACTTATTTTTTGTAGGAAATTTCTCTTTTTGTTGTATAAACTTAAAACAAGAAGTTGAGAAAACTCAAAAGTTTGCCTAACTTTTTTTTTTTTTACAGTGTGCTCTTCCACATTTTCTGCAAGCTCATTGTCTCCCCACATTGTTTGTTATACAATTTATTAAATCTATAATATAATACAATGTAATGTAATATTTATTTTAATTTTAGAAAATTATTTTTTAAATATAATTTTTGTCATTTTATAGCTTCAGTTTAGTAGTGTTCAGTTGTGGAATTCTTATTAAAATGGCAAAACAAGTGTATATATTAGGTGTGCTTATATAAGTGTATATGTATTAAATATAATTATATTATTAGACAGTTCTGGTGTTATATTTTATATTACCACTAAAGTAATACTATAAATACTGTATATATCATTTGTTTTATTATTAAAATGACAAGAGCAATAAACAAGGCATACATCTAAACATCTGTGATATAAACTGACTGCTGTTTTTGGCTGGTTTGAGGTCAGTCAGAAGTGGAGTGCTTTAGGATCGATCAGACTCACATTAATAAAAGAGAATGCATCAAGAAAAGCTGAAATGAATGATGACACACAGGATCAATTCAAACAGGAGACAACACCGAACAAATGATCGTCACATTAATTAAAGAGCAGATCTACAGAGCTGGAGACTGAAGAAAGGAAACACAAAGAATTTAGGACATCCACCAATGAGTGACAGACTACATTTATGAAAGAAAGAAAGAAAGAAAGAAAGCTGTAAATACCTGTAAGTGTGGCAGTATGGTTTCTCCTCTTCCTCCCCTCTCTCTTCCTCTCACTTCTTCTCAAGACTCTTGTTATTCTATGCAATCAATCCTTGGCTCATAAAAAAGTAAAAGAAAAAAAAAAAGAGACAACCTCACCGGAGAAACGCACCTGAAAAAAGAATCTAAGCCCAAAAAGGAAATTAAGAATGAAGGGAAGGATGATACAGCAGCTTTCCAGGAAAGAGAGAAGAAGGAGGAGTGTACGGCCGTATATTCCTTTATCCAATAGAGTATAGAGGGGGTGAGGAAAAGAAGTGATTTTCACTTTCCAAGATTGATTCTGTTTTTACCAACAGAAAGAGGGGATAAAATGAAGCTAGAGAGAGAGAGAGTGAGAGAGAGAGAGAGGGAGGGAAAAAGTAGATGAAGAGAAATAGGCAGCAATTCATTTTTGAAATCTGGGTTACCCCTCTCTAGAGAGTAAAAGAGAGACAGATGATGGGAGGGTGAGGAAAGAGGACAGAGCGATGAAGAGAGGGAGATGTTGGCCAGCAGCTCTGTCACCAGAAGCTCCTCCAGTGCAGACAAGTGTTGAAAGCAAAGAAATCTGATCAGTGATCAATAATCAGCTTCAGTCTGTAACACTGCCAGTCTCACTCTATAAGAGTGTTTGGACAGACGGGTGTCTTGGCAGCCATGTTGCTCATACGTAAGAACTCTGAGGCCTGATCGACAGCTCCAGTGAACCACTGAGAATGAGACAGGAAGTTCAGCATTCCTGAAAAGAGTAACAAAGCATTAAACAGCATGTAATGGTGCTTAATCACCTTATGAAGGCAGAAGAGTCATATTCATTCAAACTGAGCATGTGACCCTGTCAGATTTATAAGCCAGGTTGACAAATAAATAAAGAAAGAAAGAAAGAAAATTATTATAAATTCTAATATGAAATGTTTGCATTTATGTTACTCACAAATTATAGGTCCCATACAAATATATAAAAAAAAATAAAATTATATATATATATATATACACATATATACAGTATATATATATATATATATATATATATATATATATACCATAAACATTTTTGGGGCAGTAAGATTTATGAAAATAATATTTTTCTTCAGAAAGCATGCATTAAGTTGATCAAAAGTGACAAGAAAGACTATTACACACACACACACACACACACACACACACACACACACACACACACACACACACACACACACACACACACACACACACACACACAAATCAACTAAATTCTGTTATTTTGAACTCTATATAAGAATCCTTTTTTTCATGGTTTGCACAAAAATATTGCACACCACAACTTTTTCAACAATGAAAATGTTAAGAAATGTTTCTGAAGCACCAAATCAGCATATTATAAAGGATCATGTGACATTGAAGACTGTACTGCCCTACAAAGGCAAAAGACCTTAACTCGCTAGTGTGAAACTGAGAAAAATGACTAAAGTTTTTTACTTGTCCAACCAAATTAATTATAGGTAGGACACTGGAAATTTGGCAATTAGATGTTTTAGTAATGAAAATTATCTACATTAAAAAATTGTGAGCTCAAAGTTGATTTTTACCCCTTTTTTGAAGTTAATGTACTCTGCCTTTGCATTTTCTGCAAAAAGTGAGAAGTCACACCAAGGCAAAAGACAATAACTTCCACATTATCAATATTTTCTTGCTGATCACATTTACAAAATCGTTATAGTAACACCTGTATAAAATCTAGTGATCATGGGCTATCTCATATAGGCTATTGCGTATAGAAATGTGACTGTATTATTATTATTATTATTTTTGACCGTAATAAGCAGACTAAAAGTTAAACATGTGAGTGGATACCGTTTTGCAACCAATTTATTTGCTATGCTCAGTAACGTAAAATAATGCTGGACATAGCATAATTGCTTATATTGACTTGAATGAAATAGTCTAACCTAAAAGAACAACTTGTGGATTTATGTGAACGCCAGCAAGCAGGCATGCTCAGAAATGTGTGTGGATTAAACATCTCCGACGACGTTCAGCGCCATGGATTGATTTTGTCGGGTTTCAAGGTAGGATATGGATTTAATTGCGAACTGTTAGGCTACTGATTTTATGATTGATCATGCTACGGCATTCAAGTACACACGCATCCAACTAGAAGTGACAGCCTGGTGAATAATCTGCATTACAAAAAGAAAAAAAAAAATCTTCAAAGGTTATTGACGATTATGTATTGCTGCCAAGGTGTCTAGTCTTTACAGTGCTTTGTTATATGGAGCTGTTTGGTAGATCGCAATCTAATTAATTTGTTCACCATAATTAAAATGCGGCAGACTTTAATGGACAGTAAAAAAAGGCAGAACACCATATAAATCCAAGCTTGCACCGTAACTTCATTTTGACGCACAGTTAAACAAAGTCAGAATGCCGTAACTCATTTTGAGCGTTCCAAACAAAGTGAAAGAGCGGTAACTGGTGTTATATGGTGTTCTGCCTTGGTTTCTCCGGGGCTTTTCGAAGTTAAGGTAGAGACCACCCATTATTTTCTCGGAAAAACAACGAAATTGACTCAAGATACTTATGTACATGATAAAGGATGTCTTGAATTTCTCAAAATATCAATAACTAATTTTCGACAAAAATCGAAGTTACGGTCTTTTGCCTTTGCACGGCAGTATAGTAATGCTGCTAAAAATTCAGTTTTGCCATTACAGGAATAAATTACATTTTTAAATAAAATAGAAAATAAAATTTAAAATTGTAATAATATCAATGTTATAATAATATTGTAATGACATTCACAATAAAACTGTTTTACTGATTTTTTTATCAAATAAATGCAGCCTTTAAGAACATAATAGACTTATTTCAATCACATTTTAGAAATCTTAATGACCCCCAACAAAAGTAATGCACAATATATAAATAAATACACAAGGTTCATGTCACCCAAAATGCTTGCATATAAAACAACATACGATAGACAGATAAATTATTATAAAATTAAAATATAAAAATACAATTAAAATGGCTCAAGGGTTCACTTGTAATTTTTCTAGTTTAATAAAAAACAATAACATACAGTATTGTGTGAGGATCTGAACCTATAGGTCACCCTGCACACTATACAAAAAATATACCAGACTAACACATCCCACACAAATACAAAAAGTGTTCATGTCTCATCTTGCCTAGAGCAAAAGTGAGTCAGAAGTGCCCCTGGTGCCCCCTGAAAACAAATAGGTGCATGATGCTCCTGCACACAGGTGGCTATCTGTAGCTCTCACAGCTGCATCAGAAACCAGGTCACAGTGTGAGACAGAGAGCAGGCAGACAAGATGGCCGTCAGACACTGACATTAAAAGAGGGAGGAAGACCAGAAGGAAGGGCGACAGTGAGGGGTCTGGCCACAGTGCTGCTATATTGGGACGAGGGTGCAAGGAGCGGTGTTAGGACATAACACTAACCCACTAACATCCAGAGAACAGGAGTGAGACAGAGTCCAGGAGGTGATGCGAAGGGAAGGAGAGGATGAGCGGAAGAGGGAGGGAACAGGGGAGCGAGTAAAAGGTTGAAGGTCTAATTATGTAAAATGTAGGTTATTAGTCTCCTGATGGGGACACTGTGAGAAAATTAATTAACAATTATAATTAGCAAGATTGTTAGAGAGCAAAATGGTGTCATTGGACAGGTATGTGTTTGGAGACTTATGGGTGTGTGTGTGTGTGTGTGTCGCTGTCATTGAGAGGGAGGGTGTGGAGGTCAGCGTGTTTTATATCTTAATTTCAGATAGAGGCACATGCTGCAGCGATGATTTCAGAGCTTCAGTGTCTAATGTCTGCAGTGATAAATCAATGCCAGCTTCAAGTCTCTGGTCATGCTGTAATAGCATCATAATGCAGAATATAGATGGGCTTAACAAAGTGAAGGGCCTGTGCACTTATCTATAGTCATCTATATTGTTATGTGGAGAGGAGAAATTCTTGCATTTAAAGGGAAACTTCATCCTAAAATGAAAATTCACTTATTATTTATTGATCCTCATGTTGTACAAAACCTGTGTGACCTTCTTAATCTGTGGAATACAAAAGAAGGATGTACAATGAAAGCTTGAAAAAAGTTAAAAGCACCATAAAAGTATCGTAAAAGAGAGCCATATAACTCATTTCCTTTATTCCAAATCGTCTAAAGCCATTTAATAAGCTTTGTGTGTGGAACAGTCCAAAATTTTAGACCGAAAGATTTGTTCTAGTATATACTGTTATATGACCAAATCTCTCTTGAGTTAGATATTGTCAATGAATCAGTTGATCCAGTTCACAAAAGCAGCCTGAATGATTCATTCACAGATCAAACTGATTCATCTCACTGAGGATCGCAGCAGCTAACTGTAAGCTTGTTTCTAAATAAATTAATTGCAACTTTTTATCTCACAATTCAAACTTTTTCTAAGAAATTGCAAGAAAAAAGTCAGAAATGTGAGATACAAAGTAAGTCAGAATTTATCAAGTGCCCGAAACAAATTTCCATATAACAGCTTATTGGAGGAGAATATTATCAGTGAATAAGTTACAGTATGTTTCCTCAAACAATGCTAGAGCACAAGTCATATGAAGCACTTTTATGATACTTCTATGATGTGCCCTTCTTTAAGCTTGAAGAAACCATCACAGAAGTTCTAATGGTTTCCACTACAAATACCATTACAAAACTTACAAACCATCAACTGTTAACCATTAAAATCATTATCTAATGGTTTCCAGTAGCACTGTTGCCAAGTTTTTTTTTTTTTTTGTGGAATTGGGCTACTTTTTTCCCCCTGCGATTTAAAGTTTGACATATTGCATAAATTGTAATCCACTAAAATGTGTATTAAAATATTTTACATTCTATTAATAATAAAACACATTACACATACTGTTTATGATTTCTACTAGTCATTTTCAAATTGAAATTGTGTACAACGCATACAGTATAAAATATGTATTTTAGGTATGGGAATGGCATGTGTTGAGTTTTAATATTGGGATAGGGTCTTTGGGCTTGTTTTGGGCGATTTTTGATTGGCCCTTGGGCTGGTTTTTGTTACAGAGATCTGGCAACCCTGTCCAGTGGTGTGTTTTGGGACATATTCCATTAGGATTTAGTAGTTTTAGCATGCCATAAATAGAAGGCAACAAATTATCTGTAGAGACCCACAGGGGCGATTACAATTCCCATTATAACTGTTTAAACCATTACAAATACTTTGAGGGTTTCTATTGTTTATTTTTCTCCCAGCAGGAAGCCCCAGTCCCTATTTATTGCAGTTGCAGAGAAAAAAAGTGACAAAATTTGTCTTTTGTGTTCTACACAAGACTGATTTGGAAGGACATGAGGGTGAGTAAATGATGACAATTTTCATTTTTGGGTGGGTTAATACTAGATGATTCATTGCATTACTGGGCTTCTGTAGTGTAACAAGACATCTATAAAAATGAAGAATAAAAGGACAAACTAGTCAACAAATGATTTGTGCAGACAGAATGAAAAGGTGATGGGAAAAGAGGACAAAATAATTTTCACCTCTAAACACGTGAACAGCATATACTGTTGGTATGCGGTGCCAAAGTATGGCAGGCTTTCAGTATCATGTTACAAATGTGGCCATGAGGCAAATCACAGATATGCATCATGTTTAGCCTTTTCACACCTGTCATCTTTAAAGGGGAGCTTTTTTATCATCACCTTGCTAGAACAAACATCCAAACATTGTCGCATAATAAGAAAGACACAAAACTTCTCACGGATTTCTCACCTCAGAGGTGTTTATACTGTAGAAAATCACAGAAAGAGCACTCTCACTAATTATACTTTTTTTGCCATCGAAAATAGCTGCAAACAAATACAGATTTGAGTTCACAGATTTTTTGATGGGCAAAAACCTGTATATTTATCAAACATGTTCAAGATTTTGAGCTGTTATTTTTTTTTAAAACATTTTGTTTTTATTTATCATGCATCTCCTAGCAACAATGCATATTTCAGCATTCTGCATTGTTGTTTTTGGAATAAGCTCAAAGTCTGTGTGTGATCCTCAGTCGTATAGTGTACGCTGTCCAGTTTTTCCCTGTAACTTACTCTGTAAAGACTGAAAATATAAGATACCTACTACTGTAGTGTTTCAAAATGTGTAGTGTTTTCACTATTCCCTTTACAGTCCATTAACACAGTCCGCTTTAAGAAGTGAATGAAAATGACTATGCAAATTTATACACTGAGTGTGTTGAAAAAAAACAAAAAACTGTAAATGGCATCTTCTGGCGAGATGCAGAAATTCAATTCTGTGCGACCCACACTGTGCATATATATTCTCTAGCAGACAGCTGTTGAATATAGTACATGGGTTCCACACTTGTTACTAAGGTGCATTATGGGATTGAATTAGTGCACTTGATAATGTTCATTATGGTTTTGGACACCACTACAAATGGCTGTTCCCTCAAATAGTGCCACTAAATAAAATTATAAGAAGCGATTTCAAACACAGCAAGTGTTTTCTGAACAAATCGGTTGAGTGAATAATTCAATGATTCACTTATAAATTTAGTTTAAAAATAGCAGATTTCTCTTACTGGAAAACTGGGTCGGGCTTTCTGGGTTGGCACTTAAATGGTTCAGGTCATACTTAGAAGGGAGAGGTTATTATGTGAGTATAGGAGAGCATAAGTCTAAGTGGACGTCCATGACATGCGGAGTCCCACAAGGCTCAATTCTTGCACCGCTCTTGTTTAGCCTGTATATGCTCCCACTAAGTCAGATAATGAGGAAAAACCAAATTGCCTATCACAGCTATGCTGATGATACCCAGATCTACCTGGCCTTATCTCCAAATGACTATAGCCCCATTGACTCCCTCTGCCAATGCATTGATGAAATTAACAGTTGGATGTGCCAAAACTTTCTTCAGCTAAACAAGGAGAAAACTGAAGTCATTGCATTTGGAAACAAAGATGAAGTTCTCAAGGTGAATGCATACCTTGACTCTAGGGGTCAAACAACTAAAAAACAAGCTTGGGGTGATTCTGGAGACAGACCTTAGTTTTAGTAGTCATGTCAAAGCAGTAACTAAATCAGCATACTATCATCTCAAAAACATTGCAAGAATTAGATGTTTTGTTTCCAGTCACGACTTGGAGAAACTTGTTCATGCCTTTATCACCAGCAGGGTGGATTATTGTAATGGTCTCCTCACCGGCCTTCCAAAGAAGACCATAGACAGCTGCAGCTCATCCAGAACGCTGCTGCCAGGATTCTGACTAGAACCAGAAAATCTGAGCATTACACGCCTCAGGTCCTTAACTGGCTTCCAGTTACATTTAGGATTGATTTTAAAGTACTTTTACTCGTTTATAAGTCACTCAATGGCGGACCTAAATACATTGCAGATATGCTCACTGAATATAAGCCTAACAGACCACAGATCATTAGGATCGAGTCAGTTAGAAATACCAAGGGTCACACAAAACAAGGGGAGTCCGCTTTTACATAGCCGCCCGCAGTTGGAACAGCTTCCAGAGAGAGAGAGACTGTTGAAAACTTGTTGCTGTGCATTAGTTGCTAAAACTGCACTTTCTTTTATGCAGAAATCATCATTTAAATCATAATTTTAAATCAATTTATATAACTTTTTAAAATTCCTTGTTTTTATTATTTTTAATTCCTTGTTTTTATTGCTGTGAATGTGATTTGAATTTTGGTAATGGAACAAAGGCAATAGTCACTGACTATCTGGAACACAGGCTTGTTACAATGCCCCACTCCTGCTCGTAAAAATGAACAGAACAAGGAGAAGGTAGTTCTGGGAACACACCTCTCTCACATAGAGAGGGGTTGGAGAACAAAGGCAATATCCACAACTCAAGGGACAGAGTTGGAGAAATCCACAACTCAAACACCTTTAGAAAAGCCATAAAAATCCTTCATTACCTCTTTGGGGGCCATAATTGTGTTAAAATGACTATGCTACACACATAGAAAAATTGCACATACAGATCTGTGTTAGAGATGCTGTCACAGTGCATTCCAACAGTAAAATAGACCAGTACACACAAAAGTGTGGATCATTATAAAATAACACTCACATATTAGCGTTTTATTTGCCAATATTTAAATTTTTTGCTGACTGAGCCTTTTTAATTCTGACTGCATAATACTCCTATAAGCCCCAGCATTTCAGAGCTAATTTCTTCCTCTTCATTTGCTGATAAAGTTTGAGGCAGTTTAAATCCAGAGAGCATTGATAACACAGGCACTTTTGCTTCAGGCACAAAAGCAGTGTTAAACTAACCTGAAACATGGCAGCCTATTTTCAGAAAAAGCACTGCATTCATTAAATCATCAGTGAGCCACTGACACCTCCTGTGTGACTTTTGACAGATATGAGGATGATGAGGCTGTCTAAATGAGTCTGAGGAATGGCAGGAGGATATTAATAGCTTCCTTTTTACAGGATTTTCCTTAAAGCTTTCGCAGGCTTTCTGTAGTGATTCTCATCTGAAAGGTTTTCATGAATGTGCAGATTCAAATCTGAGAAGTACATTTATACACTTGATTTGATGCGTGCACCTGTATGCTTTTCTTGGAAACAGATTAAATGGGCCATATTTGAGATTTTTGTAGTATTTCATTTATTTTTTTCTCCCCGAGTTCCACTAGTCAAGGTTTCTTACACCGAAAGCAGTCATTATGTACCATGCATTACACCATACACCATTTTTCCTCCCTTCAGTATTATAATTGGGTAGCCTATTTTTATTGCTATACCTTTAACACTTTTATATGTAAATTACTTTTGATTGGTTTACCTACATGTACTAACCAGAGGCGTTTCCTCCAAGGAGGCAAGGGAGGCAGTGCCTCCTTAAAATATTGGATGTGAAAAAAAATTGTAGTACAAAAATAAACAATGCAAATATTACAAAAATTAGCTTAAAGGGGTGGTTTACTTTTTTTCTAGGCTTGATTGTGTTTATGGGGTGCAGTCTAACGTGTTAACGCATTCTTTTTCACATACTTTACCTTTATTCCACACCGCTCTGTCCCTTCTCCTCTAAACGCGCTGATCATTTCCTGCTTTTATGAAGACCCTCCCTCAGAAATACACAATGGGCTCAGATTGGTCAGCTGGCCCAGTGTGTTGTGATTGGCTAAACTGCCTCTAGTGCGCGTCTGAACATCCCACCCCTCACCTCAGCAGCATGTGCACCCGTTGTATTGTAAACAATGGCGGCGTCTATATTTCTTATAAATCTGAGTCCGATTGAGAATATTAGTGAAGAGGATCGCGCAGAACCTGTGCAAGCACGGCTCTTAATGGTATGTTTTTTGTTTGCTGTTGTCTCATACTTTTAGATATGCCGTTATTGCTGTAAATGCTACTGCTTCTGTTAGCTTTTAATATACGGTTTTATCCTGATTAAATCTTTAATACAGCACGGCAACCGCACGCGCGTCCATGTATAACGCTTCTCATAGCTGTGTGAAAATAAGTGTATAAATGGAACAGTTCATTGTTGGAGCTGCTGATGATCTGAGAGAGAGAGAGAGAGAGAGAGAGAGAGAGAGATGCAGAGCAGGAGGACGCAAGGAACAGTATTAAGAACCGCTGCTTTAGAACATTGATTTTGAAACTTGTGAATCCATTAGAATCGTTAGAAGATGGAATCGTGATTCATATATGAATAGATTTTTATGTGCACCCCTAGTTTTCTCTTCCTCTTCTCTAAAGCAACGCAGCATGGCCCCGCCCTCTTCGTTGCGTGTTCTTGGGGGCGGGGTTTATCTGGGTTCGTGATGTAATGGACCCGGGAAGTAACTCGTTGTAGTCCCTACGAGCCATTTCTGGAGGCATTAAACTGCCAGAATTTTAAAAGACGATATCTCCGTTTGCATTGAACTGTCAGCGCCGCAACTTTGCAGATATTGTTTACTCTCAAACAGCAACATTACACACAAACGTTAAAAAAGTGAAATCGCAATCAACCACCCCTTTAAAAAGTGTATAAATACACTCATATTTAGTGTATAAATGTATAAATACACTTGGGTTTCTAAAGAAATACTGTCCAACAGTGACACCAGCAGGTAAAGTTACAGCGGAAGTCTGCGTCTCTCTTGCCTCCCCTGAGCTCATTGAGTTTTAACAGACCCGCTAAAGCATGCGGTGATTTTGGTGGGGGGTAATTTAGAATGAATGGGGAAAGTCACGGGAGAGGAGGCAATACTTCCATCGCGATATGATTGGACTGGTTATGATCGGTTTATGTCTCTTGTGTTCATGTGAGTAATTTTAAAAAGTAACTAAACAACTAACACACTTAGATATAACCACTTTGTTACATAATTTTAAGACTTGAAATGGCCTGAAAACTTAGTCAGTAATCAGCTTGGTGAAATTTTAAGTAAATCCAAATAAAAAAAGGAAATCCTAAAGTAAATAATTTTTCTCCAAAAAATAAAAAACAGTTAAAAGTTAACTATTAAAAAAAAATGGCTGAACATGAGTTCACAAATAAAATATATATATATATTTTAAATTGTTACTGCCTTGAGTTATTTTGGAATAAATTTAAAATGCTTAAAAACACAAACTTAAATATAAAACCACTGTTTCTGCTGCTCCAAAAGTGCCGCCTGCAACATGTTTTTGATGTTGCTCACTCTTTTTTTTCTGTTTTCTGGAGCAACTCTGAGCACTTTTGTTGCAATCTATATGAATAATCAGCCTATGTTACAGTTTAAAGTTAAATATATTAATATTAATAAGGTGAGTCTGATTAAAAATACTGATTAAAAACAGCACATTTTATTTCACAATCTTAATGTCCATTATATTTATATGATATATATTTCATATTTCCAAGGGGTCAGACATTTGCTGCTTGGCATGGTCCAGTTAGACCTGCTAGTAGATGTTATAACTACACCGTTCTCCTGCCAAAAAGCATCTCTCCTTATTGACGTTCAAAAATGGCAGTGTATTATGTAAATATTTAATTATATTATAGTAGATTTTGTCAGTGCCCATTTTCTTTGGAATGATCTTAAAAGCATGAAATGGGCTTATATTTATCCCTGTCTGCTCTCTTTGGCGTCACAGCTCATGTACCGGCGGGACAGTCATTAGTAAATAGCTTGGGACTGTGGCATCAGTCAATCAGCATTGGCATTACGTCATTTCTTTCTGCGGCTGATCAGTCACATGGCATTTACGGCTCAAAATGATTGGCTTAAAAACCTCTATCTATTGCAATTAAAGACCACCTTGATTATTTCAAATATACTTTATACAATGTGACTATTTCAAATTGGTTGCCACTCTGCTTAATGTTTAAAGGAATAGTTCACTTAAAAATGAACATTTAAATTTTTTCACCCATCTGAGATGTAGATGTAGATTTAGAGTTTGTTTCTTCATCTGATTTCAGCAGATTTGGAGAAATTTAGCCTTACATCATTTTCTCACCAATGGATCCTTTGCAGTGAATGGGTGCCATCAGAATGAAAGTCCAAACAGCTGATAAAAACATCACAATAATCCATAAGTAATCCACATGACAGTCATCAATTAACATCTTGTGAAGCAATAAGCTGCATGTTTAACAAATTCACCATTAGAATGTTTTTAACCTCCCTTTAAAATAAGAGTCCTCTAGCCATAATATTGCTTTCTCCAGTGCAAAAAGTTGCCTTGTCTGATACAGAATCAGAATCAGAATACAGGAGAGAAATACACACAGAAGCTAGGTTTAAAGTTAAAACAGCTTAATGAGGGATTTGTTTCTTACAGACATGCAGCTTTTCCCTTTATAAGACATTAACTGATAGACTAGAGTCATGTGGATTATTGTGATGTTTTATCAACTGTTTGAACTCTCATTCTGATGGCACCCATTCACTGCAGAGGATCCACTGGTGAGCAAGTAATGTAATGCTAAATTTCTTCAAATTTGTTCTGATGAAGAAACAAACTCTACATCTTGGATGGCCTGAGGTTGAGTACGTTTTCGGCTAATTTTCATTTTTTGGTGAACTATTCCGACACAGACAGCCAAACAAGCAGTTAGACACCCATCAAGAAGCCAAACACACACATACTGTAGCAAAATCAGCAGCTTGCTTTATTTCCGGCTCGTTGATCTTAACTGCAGGGTGGATTTGTTAGGAACTGAACTCAGACGCTGATGAAATTCGGCCATCCCAGTTGAGTGCATTGTCTGGCCAACTAATCACTCTAATTAGCTTAATTACTCAATTAGCTACTCAGGTATAACAAGTTGCAGAATGCAATACCCCTCAATAATCCAGATAAATGAAGGTCAAAAGAGTAAAGATCCATCCGTTTCAGCCTTCTAAACCACAAGCTGCTCTGTTGTGTCGTAACATTTGGAAATTCACATCAATCACGGTAACACTGATTAAATAAATATCTCTTCCAAAGAACAAGGATTAATTTCTCAAAGGGAAGCTAGTAACTGGCAGCTATGTGGTCAGAAACCATAAAACGCATAACAAATTATGCAGCTTTTTTGTTGTTGTTGCTGTTGTTTAATTATTTTCTGACACCATTGTTCAACCACACCACATTAGTGGCTTTTAGAGCTTTGTAAGCGGCTTATGATATACACTTATGAAATATTTGTTTACAGAAAGATAAAGGTAGATTCAGAGGATTAGAACATCAAAGTGCATCTTTCTCTCTCTCTCTCTCTACTGTACAAAGCAGACAGAGTTCATACTGGCCACAAGCCATCAGCTTATTAGTCCTGACATTGCAGTAATGAAGAGGAAACATTCTGCATCTATACAATCCCCAGCCTTCTTTTTTTTCTGCCTCCCCTCTCTCTCTCGCCGACCAGAATCTGACCAATTACATGAATCTATTACAGCAAAATGAAAACATCCAAATGTGCTTGTGTCTGGTCTTGCTTTTCCAACTTTCAAATGAAATTAGACACAAATTACATTTCAGAAACATTGCTTCTGGAAACCAAAAGGCACCAGCGGATTGCTTCAGCTTTCCCACAGAAAGGTATTCAACTGTGGCATCTCATAATGATCTAGTTTGAAATGAGCATATGCGTCTGTTATTATTATTAACTTTTCATTTTTATTTACTTTAAAAGGATTTTACTATTCGAGAACTCAGAGCTTGTTTCAGGTGCATAGTGAACGACACAAACAGCTGCAGAGAATCCAAAGGCCTTTGAACCGACAAAAATAACTGACAAAAACAAGCATCTTTAATCGCCTCTGCGCCGTATGCAGCATTCGCTCGCAATGGTGTTATCCATAAAAGCAGCAGCGAAGTCCTGCAAGACAAATTGATATTAACGCTAATGTCAATAATGATGAGAGACGGGCGCTATGTCATGTGAAGTTGGAGTATGCCCCTGTGGATTCTGGGTAATTTGTCGTTCGGTCCCAGCGCAGTAATGTGTGCGGAAAAAAAAGGAGATCTGACAGGATTTGCTTTGTGGATGAAAAGATGAAAAGGTGCTCTCTATCTCTCTCTGTCTTTCCCCTGTTCTTGTTTTATTTATTTTTTTATTTTATTTTTTATTGAGAGATCAAGTCAATGCGCTGGTGCACCCTGCGGCACGCTGGGCTAATGATGAAAGAGAGAACATTGCCGCTTCTATCATGTGCAGTACGTTATGTGTGCAAACGTGAATCTATGAGCGTGTGTGCGTCAGCATCAAATCCAGCTTCTAACACTTTCTTCGCTCGCTCGCGCACACGTGCGGTGTTAATCTGATCATTGATGCTATAGTGAGAGGATAAGTGAGGACTCGGATTCTGCTGTGCCGTGGCAGAACTCTTCATACCCGCACGGCTTTTGAGTGACATAAACACGGCTCAGTGTTGATCGATGCGCAGACATCAGCACACCCCAGAGATGGCTCATCTACAGCCGCTGAAAACACTCCCAAGACGAGGCTGAAAGCTCTCCGCCATCATACCGATAACACTAGATATAGTGCACTCCAGCTATCTCGCTCACACAGCATATGCATAAAACACAAGATATCCGGCACTCTCTTTCTCGCCCCAGCGGGCACACATACACACGCGGCTCTAGGGTAAGCGAGGACGAGGAGAATAAGGGTTGAATTCCAACATCAAAGGTTATTTTTGGTTATTATATGCTTGTGTTTCAATAATGTTTTTTTAAAGGGATAGTTCACCCAGAAATGAAAATTCTGTCATTATTCACTCACTCTCATGCTGTTCCAAACCTGTATGAGTTTCTTGCTTTTGAGAAACACAAAAGAAGATTTGAAATTTTTCAAGAATGTTGGCAACCCTACAGTTTTGGCAACTACTGACTTCCATTGTTCTGGACAAAACAGAATTTTTTTTTTTTTCTAAATAAATCTTATTTTATGTTCCACAGAGGAAAACTAATTATTGACAATTTTTGGGGGTAGGGGTTAATTTTAGCCTGGTTGGGATTACACTAAGGTGACATTAAGGTGCAATCACATTCACTGTTGTTTGGCAAAATTTTCGCAGAATAAATCCAGTCATTGCAATAGAAATCGAAGCAATGTGGAATTTCGCGAAAGATTTCCACATGCAGATTTTGCAACAGGTTCAAGTTGGTTAATGAATTTTGGAGCATTTACCAACAAAAAGCTGCTTGGTTTAAAAGTGACATTTGAGTGAGCTGCGCTTCGCACATCAAAAACTGAGCTTTTTTTCTTCAATATTTCAACAAAATTTCACTAAATGTGACTTTAATGTAATTTCCTAACTAATAATTTTTATACTTTTATCATTTTTAGATTTTATTAAGCAACAGAAGTGTCATAAAAATGTAAAAAAAAAAAATTCTGAAAAGAAACAAAAACATCAGTAGGCAATAGGTTTTCATTCAAGTAAGTTTTATCGTGAATTTTGGAATATTGCATTAAAAAATGCAGGATTGAAACACCAAGATGCAAATCAAATTTCCAAAATGTGCTTAAAAATATTTATACGCTTGCCTAAGGTAAATAAATTCCTGAATGGAGAAAAAAAGTCATGTGATGTTACCTCAACAAGTCATGTTATTGAATAATTTGCTTCTAAAAGGCCCCAGTGGCTAACTTCCATTTCCTTTATTTTATGCCAATTCCTCTGGAAGTTGATGGTTTTGTTTTTCCAACTTTACTCGATTGTTTTTGCTATATTTATTTATTTATTTATTTTCACATAAAGTTGCAACTTGCATTGGAACAGAGCTAATAATAATTACAAAGATAGTAAGACTTTATATTATACAGTATTGATCATCTAACTACCCATCTATCTATCTAGACTAAGTTCAGTTTTAGAAAAAATATTTTTTTTACGACAACTAGAAGCATGTAGGCTTGCACATATAACTCATTAATATCTTTTGTATCATAAAAGAGGATTTTTATTAATATTGTGCATGACTGTGCGCAGTTTGTATTTGTCATGTTAACTGACAAGGAGAGGAAGATCACAGCTCATCATGGCTCTGCGTACAGAGCT
Organism: Schizothorax lantsangensis; assembly: GCA_027422415.1. Classification (NCBI taxonomy): domain Eukaryota; kingdom Metazoa; phylum Chordata; class Actinopteri; order Cypriniformes; family Cyprinidae; genus Schizothorax; species Schizothorax lantsangensis. The sequence continues at coordinate 16,710,125 of CM049850.1, read as the reverse complement.
GGTGGCTTATATAAGGTCAGGTCTGGTCTTCAAAGATCAAAGCTCAGATCACATCGCTCAAAGGAACAGAGAGGGGGAGGTTCAGAGAGATGCGTACCAAGAAAGTGAAGAAAGTTCTTAAGATACAAGAGAATTTACTTTATCCCCCCCCCCCGCAGGCATGTGTGGAAGGCAAGACACTCATTCTCATCTGCACAGATGCACACGTAAACAAACCTTCCCATATTCACACCCAAATACAGTTACAAGATAAATAAGAAAAGGCAATGAGTTTTTTAAAGAGAGTATTCTTTATGAAGCAATTCTTAGCACTGACCCCTTCAAACCCCTTCCCAGGACATGATGTCATAACCAAACAAAATCTGATTGGTGGAGGAATTCTGTCTGGACTGTACAGTACAAAGGCAATAAACATCCTCAACTGATGCCCGTCACACACATACACACTCACATTGCCTTTAGTTACAGTGCAGTTTACACAATGCCACATCAATCCATTTAAAAAATAGTGAGAAAGCTAAAAACATATCCAAAATATGTCTTAAACAATAATAATAAAATGCTCAAACAAAATAAATTTTAGCTGTTAAGACAAAGTGAAGCAGTAATTATTTCATTCTTTTCCTTCTGCATTTTGAATGGGAGATGGGATTACATGATTATGAATGTGATGTGACATGGAGGACCCTGTTCAAAAATGGGTTTCACAACATGTAAGATGTAAAAGCACTTTCATTGCATGAGAAAGCAACACTAGAGTGAGTTTCCAGGATTGAGTATCAGACGTTATTGTTGGTGTACAGCTGCAGCTTGTGGAATAAGGGTAGGCTAAGTAAAGCATGTAGTGGTCTATCACAGGGGCTGACCTGCTTTCACACAAACACACATGCACACACACACACACACACACACAGATCTCTGCTCAGCTGTGATCAAGAGGGAAGAGCTGCACTTTTATCCGTCGAGCCGCCTGTCGAGTAATGCCTCATATCATGGTGCCAACAGCTACCTGGAGCTACTCTGAGCCTCAAGCTCCTGAGGGGGAGAGAGAGCAGGAGAAAGTTCTAGAACACCTGCAAGATTCGGTATCCATGAAGCTGCAGTGAGTGTGTGTGTGCATGTCTGTCCTGAGTGAGTCAATTATGCATTATAGCAGCCCAATGAGTGAGAGAATAGTGAGGAAACGGCTGAATAATCTGGTAGAGAGGTACGGAGGAAAAAGAGAGACAGATACTTTGTATTGATGTGTATATATAATGTATGTGCACCACACTCTCTCTCACATGCACAATCACCACATAAATAATGAAACAAAGCTGTATGTGCAGTACAAATATACAGTACCTGCATACAATCTGTTTCCCTTCTCTTACTCGTTCACTCACTAAGTACAGACCTTTAAATTCCTAACGTCACTCATTGGCAAGCACAAATGGAATATGAGGACTTTAAGTTTTAGCACTGAATTTAAAGGTGAAATTAAAAGTTCTAAATACCTATTGGTAGCTAAAAGCTTATTTAATACACTACCGTTCAAACGTCTGAGGTCAGTAAATATTTTGTAATGGTTTAATGTTTTTTCATCTGATCAAAAATACAGTAAAAAGGGGCCAAGCACAACAGAGGTAAAATGAGTTGAGGAGCTGTCTTTAATTACTCAGTAAAGAGCTGTTCTCAAACCCTGCTCCTGAAAAGCTACCTTCCAGCAGACTTACGTTCCAACCCTGCTTCAACACGTGTCTGTAATTTTTAGTAGTCATGAACAACCTTGATTAGCTGGTTCAGGTGTGTTTGATTAGAGTTAAAGCTGAACTCTTCAGTTATAAGCAAAAATGTCAATTTGTAAAATATTTTTTGACCAGTAGATGCTGAAACTACTCGTGTGTCCTCAAGTCATGCTTGTTATAACACATACCGTTTGGTCAGAATTCGTGTTGTGAAGATATAGCCTCAAGACCATTTTTGCACAAACTTCGTCAGATTTGTTAACGTGCTTTACAGAAATGGTTTGGTATATCAGAAAGCTTTTGACAACTTTTTGCCAGAATACTCTGACGATGAACCGAGTCAATTTTGGTGAAAATTTGACAAACCGTTGCGAAAAATCTTTCACTCGGCATGAGCCATGGAATCAGAGGGACAATTTTTTTGCTTTTAAACTCACGGTTCAAAAGTTATTAGCAGAAACATGAGTGCAATTTGGCCTGTTGGTGGTGCTAGAGATAGACATTCCAAATTTGCTATGGTTAATATTGAGACTGTCCTCTGTGTGCCAAATTTCATAACTTTCCCGCAAGCGGTTCTATAGGCTGCCATAGAATTCCTGAGCAGAAGAGGAAGAAGAAAATTAACAGATACAATAGGTGCTTGGCCCCAATAACTGTTTTCTATTCTAAAATATAATGTATTACTGCGATTGCAAAGCTGAATTTTCAGCAGTCGTTACTCCAGTCTTCAGTGACACATCAGAAATCATTTCAGTAGAAATAATTCTTATTACTACCAATACTGAAAACAGTTAAATATTCTCTGAGAAACTCTGATGAACATTCAAAACAGCAGCATTTATCTGAAATAGAATTTTCTTCATTATAAATGCCGTTACTGTCACTTTTGATCAATACTGAATAAAAGTATGAAAATCTCACTGACTCCAAACTTGAACAATAGTGTAAATGAACATACAAGATGAATCAGATGAGCGTAAGTTTTTAAAGGATGTTGTTTCCGAATTTTGGGCACAGATTCCGTGTAGGAAATAAATAGCAGAACCTAGAATTACTGATAGCAAATGAGAAGCACACACATAATGCATCAGTGTGGTTGCAGCAGTGCAGAAAAGAAAACTAGGTTTTTCTCTCATGTACTGACGCTCAAACATGCAAACAAACAGTCACACTGAATCTAAAATAGCAGCTGGCCAGCCCTTAACACAATATGTGACTTTAATTTCCCAGCCAAATATTGACCACCACTGACAATTCTAGCAACAATATCCAACCCTGTACTTTGTCTATTTCACAATCAGGTCACCAGTCTAAACAGACGAGGGGAGGGGATGAAGCCTTTGGTGAGTGTTTGTTTGGCGATGGGATGACTTATCTATTGCCTACTATGATATGTACCTCCTAACCAACATGAGTCAGTATGCCAACATTATTTTACAGTTAAGTTTACATACATTACCCCATCTAGTCAGCACAGTAACAGTGTGTACAGTCCAGCCCAGACTCTCACTACAGTGTCATGGTCATCAGGTACAACTCTTCAGTCACATTTTCAGTCGTTTATCAATTACATCACAACTTTAATTGATCATTATCTTCAACAATCAATTGATAGGAGCAGGAACACAGTAGCTACTGGTCTCTGTTTTTTTTCTGGTTTTGTTTTTTGCTAACTGAGAGAACATACAGAGGGATAAACAGAGAGATTAAAAAATATCTAAAAAAGCAAAATGCCAGAGGTACATTGTTTAAGTTGCCTAATCAATGGTTCTGTGGAAAAAAGATCAGGAGAAAACGACAGAATAAGAAGAAATCAGCAGTTAGACTGATGAACTGATAGGTGATTGAATGGATGGATGGTCGGACTGATGGATGGAATACTAACTGGCTAGATGGAAAGCTGGAATGGCAGAATGTCAAAAGGACAGACCAGCGATAAGGACGCAACACAACATGAGCAAAGGGCATAAAACACAAATGATCTGAAAGCTATTTAGGTAGTATCAGAGTAATTGTGAAGATTTGCTATAAATAATGAAAAGATGGACAGAAGGTTGGATGAATGAATGAAAGGATATTAGACTTGTTTCTTGTTTTTTCTTCACAGGCACTAATGTTTTCACAGTCATATAGGAGGAATCAAAATTCAAAAATGTCTCCAGAGTCTAGAATTGCTACAAAGCTAAAACATTTAAAACTATATCTACCACTTCCTCCAAGTATATCAAACTTAACTCATTATATATACCTGTCTGTATATATATATGTATATATTTATTTGTACATATATATTTTGTATAGATAAATGATATGATGGCAATGAAAACTGAATACAATGGGCAATAAAATATCTAAGTCAATTCACAGTATAACATGATACATTCTCAAAAACATAGTATATAGAGATAATATTTCTTTTTGTTCTCAAGAAAAAAAGCTACATGGGAATTATAAGTCCGTTCTGTACATGCAGTCACAGAATACTGTGTTAGCGCCTTCTGACTCAGTAAGGGTCAATGACAGATCAAGTGTACTCATGGCACACTATATTAATTCAATCATTCTACATCCATCTCCCTGCCCCCCGCCGCGCTTCCATGCCGGGTGCGGTGGACTTTCCGCTGACGCACCCGTATTCTCGGCATTGGAAGAAACGCTGACTGAGGGGATTAAGCGGCTGTGTGTGATTCGGTTTACACAACACGCAATTCAATACCTGAGCTTGTTATTTCTTGACTCATGCGATGACACGTGGGTCTTTAAAAAGTGGAAAAGCCCTAAATTTCACTGCAAATGATGACGAACCTTCCCCAGGCGGTCTTGTTTAAATGAACAAGATATGAAAGGGAGACAAACATCACTTATTTCCGCGTGAACAGGTGTATCAAATAAAGGGCAATCGAATCTGTTGATCTGTGACGACATGTACAAGCCCTCTATGCCCACCATAATAAAAGTGTAATTGTCACTTCTTGTGATGTGTAACTGCATCCAGAATGCTACAAAATCTACCGCATATCTACTTTTTGCTAAATCATTTCAAAGCTACATTCAACTACAACATGGGCAAATAAGCGGTGCCTGACGTCAAATAGGTATTCAGAAACTGAATCTCTGTATGACTGACATCAATTCTTTCGCCAAAATAAATGGTGTAGGATGCTTTTGGCTAAAAATCGATCAGTATTGTGTTTGTCCTTGACTCCTCATTATCATATGTTAATGTTTGCACTGACAAGAGTCAGCAACTTGTGCTTTATTACATGCAACTCTGCACTGGAAGTAGGCTTGACTTGAAAAATCAGTGACAATGACAGCCTCAGCTCTTCTAAACAATGGCGTTTGCCATCTCAGAAATGCTGTAAGCTGTCTGTTCCAGTTCTAACACGTGGTGATTAAGGAACAAAACAACAGGCATGATCCACTCATGGTCCACCATTTGTAATCGTTAACGTACAGTTTTTAATATTATGTAGCCATCTAGTGCCAATCATAAATATTGCAACCCATCATCGTTTGATGAAAGACAAGTATTGCTTGTATGCAAAGAAAGGACCACCGTATCGGGCAGTGCCGTGGATCTAGTTGTGACAATTTGAAAATTCTGCTATCAAAACAAATAAATAACTTAGTAAAAAATTGCCCTCGCATCTATTATCCCAATATTTAACATCAGACACAGCTGGTTTACCCTTTTGTGAAAATACAACCACAGTGAGAGCAATAAACAGCATTAAAAGAAAAGAAAACCTGAAGGGAAAAAAATATACAAGAAAAATTGCTACATTTTTGTTTGTGTTCTTATTGTTTTTCTTTTGAAGTACGTCTCTTTAGAACATAATGTCATCTCTATTTGATGTCAAAGTGACACCATGGCATTGGAGTTTTGATAGGACAACCAAAGTTCTGATGAGTGAAATGGCTCCATGTAAGTTCTGATTAGCTTGGAATCAGAAATACAGAAAAAGAGTGACAGTTTACTCTTGTTTACTTTGAGGTCAAATTTCATTTAATAATTTTCCAGCATGGCCTTGAAAGAAGAAGCCAAAGGGTGATGGCATAACATCAATGTTGCAAGTGTCAAAAAGAAAAAAAGGGCATTTCTGTATCTATGTGCATCAGGTTGCCATGGAGACAACTTTTCAGTCAGTGGGTTGATGCTGATCATCTGAGCCTCTCCAAGACTGCATTCAGATTGAATATAGATTCATTCTGAGTCATCTGTAAATAAACTGAATAGTCAGTTTGAGCCACAGCAGTATTTGATGTCTGTCGTCACATGTCGTATGTGCACAATGCAAAAAATGTATTTTCCTTGTTTGAGGGAGTGTATATGTGTAAACATGACATCATTACTCACAGAAAAATCCCAGACATTTGCTATCCACTGTTCTCATTGGAGGAGAGGAGCACGGAGGACATCGTAATACTCAGCTCAGACCGAAGATGGAGCACGGCTGGAGTATCCATTGTAACCGTGGCGGAATTTGTTGAGCCATTCCCTGCTTTGACTGTTGTTTCTTTGCTGCTCTGGTCACTGTCGCGGACGTTTTCCTCGTCTTGGTGCGGCACATGTATGTGCATCACACTCCAGCTGCGCTTCACAGTAGAGCTCACACACACGCGCAGCAGCGAAGCCCCGTGTCATACTTCACTTTCTAGGCTGGAGAAATGGGCAGAACCACGACGTGAGCACAAGCTCTTGGCTTTGAGTGGCAGGTGTGGGGAGTAGAATCGCCTTGGCTGGGGCACAGACCGAAGTCTCTGGTACTGAAGCTTAGCGCTGGCGGTGGCTGCTTGGGAGGAGCCAGAAGCACCCCCGGGAGAGAGCACAGGTGGAGGGGACATGGATGCAGAGGATGGAGGTGGAGGAATGGGCATGGGTAGGGAGTTGGGAGCAGAAGGTACAGGTAATGAGGGCAGGAGTGGCTGAGGTGGGGAGGGTGATGGCTGGGGTATGTGTTCGGAGAGCTGGGCTTGCTGGGAGCTTAGGTTGGACTGGCTTCCGGATTTGTCAGGTTTAGCGGGTGGTTTGGGCCGAGAGCTTCCACTGAAGCTGTGGCAGTGGGGAAGCAGATCCTCCTGGCTGTGAGACTGAGTGCTGCTGTGTTTGTGGTGTATGTGGGGCCTACCGTGCCCATACTGTGTACACGTACATGATGCTGCGTCTTGCATTCTATCCCGAGACCTCTGACCTTTGCTCTTTGACCCACTGCGGCTTCGCTTCTCATCCTTCATCTGTAGTTTGTCGACTGACCAGTAGCGTCGTGGTGGTGGCAGGGAAGTGGGAGGGGGTGGCCACTGTGAACCTAGCCCTCCACTGCCTCCTCCAGATCCCCATCCAATCCCTGTACCTGGACCCGAACCCCAAAAATCACCTGCCAATCCCCATCCTTCTGCCCGACCTAAAATAGAGTCATCTCTACTATTGATACTTCCACCTTTCTCTCGAGCAGGGTACGTTCCAAAAAACCAGCCCCCACCCCCAATTCCACTAGCTCCACCCGCTCCAGTTCTTTCCCAGTATCTCTCAAAACGGCCAAACTCTCCTGAGGACCCCTCATCGGAAAAGCTTTCCTCTGCTCTTATTCTATCCCGCTCAGACTCTGACACTGCCCCTCTCCCTGCCCGCTGCACTCTCTCCTCTATTCTCTCTCTTTCTCGTTTTCTCTCTCTCTGCTCTTCTTCCCCTTCTTCCTCCTCATCCTCAGAGTCCCACTCATGGAAGGACAAGCCTTCTCTTGTGTTAACTCGCCCCCTTTCATAGTGGAGAAGCAGTGGCCTGCGTTCTCCTACTCTCCCTTCTTCCTCTCTCTCTACCCCACTACTCCTCCGTCTCTTGGACGAAGAGAGGAGTGTATGTAAAGAGGAGGGAGGGGAGGGTCCGGAGGCCTCCGTGCCACCTGCTTCGCCTCCACTGACCCAGAATTTAACTGAAGAGGGGAGTTTGTTGAGGTTGGGATAGCGTTTACTGGATGGTCGGTGTTGTGAATGGGAGCTTTTGGGTCTTCTCTCTCTGCCTCTACCTCCCCCACTCTCATCTTCTCGTTCGTCCCTGTCGTCCTCACCTCCATCTCTTCTTCCTCTTTCTCTCTCTCCCTCCCAAGCTGAAAGGCTGCCTTTGTCTGCAAATGCACTGCGATATTGAGTGGAAAATGACGAGTACTCTCCCTCTCTATCCCCATCCCCCTCTCCATCTCTCTCTGCCTCAACATCACCATCCTCTGGCTCCGACCGCTTGCCGGAAGACACCTTCTTCTTCTTTTTTGTTTTCGTTGCTTTCTTTTTCTTCTTTTTCACCTTGCGACGCTTCCTTTCTCTTTCTCTTTCTCTTTCACGTTCCTCCCGCTTTTTTCGTTTTTTGTTTTTCTTCTTTTTCTTTTTCTCCTTTTCCCTCTCTTTCCTACGTTTCCTCTCTCTTTTCCTTTCTGTATCTCCCTGGGCTCCGCCACTTCTCTCCCTGTCCCTCTCTCTCTCTGCCCATCCTGCCCACCATTCCTGGAGCTGTGCTAGTTGACTGCCACCCCTTTCTCTCTCTCTGTCCTTCTTATGCTCCCTGTCTCCAAAGGTGCCCCACGGTTTGCGTGGGGGTATAGGAGGGGGAAGTCCATGAGTGAGAGATCTAGGTGAAAGTATGGACCGCTCTCGGTCCCTGGTTCTGCTGTGGCCCTGCAGAAGACTAGACTCTTCGGTCAGCTCATCCAAATCCTCCTCATCCTCTTCCTCAGCCTCTCTGTCTCGGGTGCTGCGAGATGAAGCTGTGGAAGTGGATGAAGGAGAGGTGGAGCGTGAGGATGTGGCTGAGGATGTGGTTGAGGAGCTGGTGGTGGATGAGGAGGATGATGTGGAGGTGTAGGGGAGTGAGGGAGAGGGGGATGGAGGAGTGTAGCTTGGGGAAAGCGTGACTGGCACCGGGATGGGGAGAGGAGGAGAGGGTCTCGGTCTGCGACTCGCTTCCCTGCCTCCACCTCTCCGGCCCAGTGGCAGGATGTTCTCGTACAATGGGCCACCAGGTTCTTTGGGCTTTTTTGGTCGTCGTTTCCTCCAGAAGGATGAAGGGAGAGGGGGAGAGGGGTGCTGCAGCGGGGGGTTAGGTGTCAGCGGGGCTGGGACCTGGCATTTAGGAGGAAGCCTGGGAGTCCCCAGAGATTTAACCCCTCTACCCTGACCCCCTCCACCAGTACCCGCTCCCACCTTCTTCCCCATGCCATGGTCCATGCCCTTCTCCTGGTAGAAAGCCACACTAGTTGGCGGGGGTTGTTGGTGGGCTCTGGGGACTGTTTTGGGAGTTTGAGAGCCTGTCTGTTGGTCCACACATGGCCCAAGTCCCTCTGGATCAATAGGTCCATAGTAGCGCTTATATCCATCTAGACCACTACCTGCACCTCCACCACCTGCCCAGGTAGGTGCCACCTTTTGAGGCAGGGGTCCTGTTTCTGCTAGAGCTCCTCTCACACCCATGGAGGTTGTGGCACTAGCAGTTTTGGGTAGTCTCCAGCGGTCCACAACCGCTAACCTGCGATCTGGCCGGGGTAAGAAAGTAGTGCATGGTAGTGGAGCTCCTACAAGTTGAGTATTTGTGGGACCCAAGGCCGCTCCAGAATGAACAATTGTGGGAGGGGATCCAGGAAGAGGTGTTTTGTAAGACTGAGGAGGTTGAGGCTGTTGTGGTTGCTGCTGCTGCTGTTGCACCATGGCAATGGCTGGAGTGGATACAGCTGAAGTGACCACATGTGAGGAAGAAGCAGGAACCATGACAGTGTGATGGTGGCCAGGAACTGTGACTTTAACCCCACCTTGTGCAGTTTCATCTTCAAAACTGCAGCAGCTATACATTCCCTAAGAGTACAAACAACAAAGATATAATAGTGTAATGTAATAGCAAATCAGTGTCAATTACATAAGCATCACTCTCATCTCATCTGTAATACCACAGGCATAGTCCATATCACAGTCCTTCTCAATTTACCCAAACACTCCCAAATAAATTTCTAGTGACTAATAATCAGTCACTCTCTCACTTCACACTCTCGCTCTCACCCTGCTGAAGGCGAGTAGGAAGTCCAGTTTGCCGGACTGGCCCATTTTGTTCATGCAGTGCCGTAGCCTCCAGTAAACCAGGTGTTCCCAGGCGAAGACCAGCAGACTTAGGCCCATGGCCACTAGTAGCATGTAGAAGACACCAGCCATGTTGTCTATGTCTAGTTTGGAGCTCATCACCTCAATTTTATCATTATGACAGATTCCTGAGAGCCAGAGACGCTCTAGCATCTCAATCTCATCTGAGCGGAAGGGAAGAGAAAGACAAGGCATTAGCATTACTCGCTTTCTCTGTTAATAAGTGATACAACTACTTGGCACAGATGCATCAATAAAACATGTATGAATGCAGTATGGTAGTGACTTGCCTCTCCCACATGCCTGTTGTGGCAGGAAACAGATGCTAATACTAAACGTGTGTAAACCTACAGTAAGTCAGGTGCTATTTTGAGATATTTAAAGTATTATATTGAAAACATTTCAGGTCAGAGGTCTACTGAACTGGTCCCAGTGGGTAAAAGAAACATTACTGTGAAGGTCTGTTTAGAAGCTGATCAAAAGGAGCAGACTGTTAATCCTGAAAGAGTGAAAGAAAGAGGAAGAGAGCAAGAGGCCTGTAGGCTAGCAAAGGCTAGGTCCTGTGTAATGATCTACCCATATCCTCTTTTCCTCAGAGGGTAAATGAGAAGACAAAAAAGGAAGGAGAGCAAAGTTCTTTGTCTTTTCAATGCTGCATTGTATCATGGGAAATGAGAGAATGTGGAGAAATAAGTAAAAGGCTGGTGGAAAAGAAGAAGAGAGTGACTTTGTCATTATGACAAATGGCAGAAGCAACTATTCTATTCAGAGAGGGGGAAGTTAACATAAAAAGTGGGATGAAGACAGATGGCAACAGGGGGAAATAACGGTATATGTGCATTGTTTATGTTGGTCTCAGTGTGTGCATGAGGGTGTGAAAGATGGAACAGAAAAGGGAAAATGAAATAAGATAGAAGGAGCAACAGAGTGATAGGCAGAGGGCGGAAAAACAAGAGGACAGACAGGGAGACAGAACGGTGAAAGGGTGAGATCATAATCATTTAATTGTGCCGGAAGATGGTCAGGCCTGCTGCAAACTCAAGAGAAAATCAGAATCTCACCTTCTATCTACAGAAAGACGAGCTTGTGAATTACCCCCAAACCTTACTAGATAGAGGCATGTACTGCAGCATTTACTGCTTTGATGAGGACTGGCCAACTGCACCACGTTATCTCAGCTTGGGCCATCTCAAAACAGTGCTGTGTAACATAATAAAAGCACATCATCACCCATCACACTGTAAATGACAGTTGCGTTGTTCTTACAAAGGTTGAATTATGGCGTCTGTCTCTTATGCTATCAAAACAAACTATCCAGCAAGCGCAACCTGCGGGCATTAATCACAATGTAGATGAGATGCTGCAGACACATCACATAAAGCATTTCACAAAAGAAAATGCAGTCAAGCAGGACGAATTCCACATGGGACTTGAACTGATAACAGCACGAGCCCGGCTCGGATCCGAGCACTGCCTCACTCTGTTGACACTGTCCATTCACCTCCTCCTGACTCCTGCCAGTGGCTCTGGCAAACCACTTCACTGACCACAGCCAAACTCAGCAGGTGTGTCATACTGGGAACATACATACACACACAGCTACAGTATATGCTAACACACAGACACCATTCACACACTTGCACAGCTTTACAAATACACACCCACATGCACAGTACAAATTCTAACACACGTACACATATTTTCACACCTTTGCTCTTGCCATAACAGCTTATGTTTGGCAATGGAGCTCAGGGCTGGCACGGTTAAGTGGGCACATTTTAACAGTTAATGCTTTAGCAAGGTCTTTAAGCTCAGGCAGACAGCCAGTCTGTGCCATCTGCGTGACCTCCAACACCGTTCCCTGTACAGCCCCCTCTGATCCCGCCCTGACCCAAACCACTATCACGCTAAAGCAAACACTGCTCTTGGATCAGCCTTAAAGGTCAACACTTTTATAAACAGATCGGAAGTGCCACGGCATCTCTGACCACTGTAATAAGTCCTCTGAATTGTTAGTAGGTGAAAGGACTTCTATTCGAGACGACCACTGCACAGAAAGCGGCTGGCCCTGAGATAAAATAACAGAGGCTTTTAGCAGGTAAGAAGTGCTTTTGCGTGGCACTGACCAATAAGGTTACCTGCGGTGTTTAAAAGACATGAAAAGGCTGTAGATGGACAAGTGGTTTCCTGTGGCTCTATAGAAACATAAAAGTAAAATTGTAGTTGTTGGTTGTACAACAAAAAAAAATGACTCAATACCTCTGTAGTAACTTCTCACACGGTTAAGCTTCAGAGCTAATTGACTGGATTGGCACAATAGCACATTTTTAGTTATATTGATATGCCTTCCACAAATATGCTAATGCAGAAAAGAAGCAAACATTTTTGCAATCTATTGCCCACTCAAACAAAAACACTGACATGGTCTTTCATGATTGTCCAATGAAACAACCTGAAAAAAAAGAGTGATTACATGTTGTGCTGCCAATTATAGACCACTTTGAGGGATGTAAACGATAACAATCTAATGCAATGGTCCTATCACATTTCTGCTTTAACATATTTGTTTTTCATAATTTCAGAGAATCCATAAAGGTCCACTTTTTGATAAGAACATGCTATGATAGCCATGTTAACGTTAGTTACAACTGAATCGCCTCCTGTTAACGTTTTAAAACAGTTTCATGACAAGCAGGGTCAATGACATCACTGCATTGAAATGGTCTATAATAGCAGAAATCTGTTAAACGAGACTAAAATATTTTGATAATAGTAGCTATTTATCCTCCCAAAACCTCACAATGCTTTTTAACACTTTAAAAGGTAAAACAAGGACAGAATTCAGAAAATAACATCAGATAAATCACCCAACACACTCAACAACCACCAACCAGATGAATAAAAAAAAAAGTCACTGTTCATTTCACATGTAAAGCTTCTCAGCTGTTAAATGGTGGGTGTTAGCTAATGGAACCTGGCACCAGTGTGACGATCTCACTGTGGAAACCTGGCGTACACACACATTCTTTCAGTCTCTCTCTCTGACACACCAAACGCCAAAGAGGATTTAAACAGCAATCAAATAAACCATCCAGTTGAAACAAAACACTGTGAGATAGCTAGTGCGTATATGTGTTTGTGTATGTGTGTGTTGGGAGAAGGCAAGAGGGGGGTGTATAAATGACAATTAAAGAATTAGTACTTGGACAAGCACATTTGAATCAGATGCGTTCCACTCTGACATCGCAAATCCGTAACAGCTAATCCTCTAAGGAGTGTGAGAATGGACAGTCACTCAATACACATATCTCACTCATAGCACACAATAGCTCAGTTCCAAAACCTAGTGAGCTGCTGCCTACACAGGCAACTGCCTTCAAAGACAATATCCCAACTGTCATAGAATGCTTTGTGTACACCATACAAACAGCACAGGAGAAACAACTCACAATAGTTTGCCGTTAGCATGTTGCTAAGCTAATGATGTGATGCTCTAATAAGAATAACAATACAAAGCACACAATGATAAAATTATACATTTTAAAGGGATAGTTCACCCAAAAATGAAAATTATTACATTCAATTACTCACCCTCGTGTCATTCCAAACCTGTAAGACTTTCGTTCATCTTCGGAACACAAATTAAGATATTTTTGATGAAAACCGAGAGCTTTATGACCCTGCATAGACAGCAACGTAACTGACACGTTCAAGGCGCAGAAAGGTAGTAAGGACATCGTTAAAATAGTCCATGTGACATAAGTGGTTGAACCGTAAAGTTATGAAGCTACGAGAATACTTTTTGTGAGCAAAGAAAACAAAAATAATGCTTAAACAAAAATAACAGTCTACTCTCGTGAACGCGCGTCAAAGACTGACACAGAAGAGAGGAAATAGTTAAATAAAGTCTATATTATTGTTTTCTTTGCACACAAAAAGTATCCTCGTAGCTTCAGAAAATTAGGGTTGAACCACTGATGTCGCATGGACTATTTTGACATGTCCTTACTACCTTTCTGGGCCTTGAATGTTTCAGTTGCATTGCTGTCTATGCAGGGTCAGAAAGCTCTCTGTTTTCATCAAAAATATCTCAATTTGTGTTCAGAAGATGAACGAAGGTCTTACAGGTGTGGAACGACATGAGGGAATTTTCATTGTGGGGTGAACTATCCTTTAAGTAGTTTTATTGATGCTTTTCAGCAATGAAAGATGAATAAGGGGATTTATAATCAACATTTCTCCTGCCTTGTGCATCATTTAAAAAAAAAATCACTAAACTTGTGGCAGTGCATTCTAAAATGTTCTTTCTTATAAAGGTACATGTGATGGTGCCTTGAACAGCTTGAACCAGCTGGGAAATCTGCATGGGTGAATTTTTCAACCTCACACGAAATTCCTGATCACGTAGATCCCTATTCAAATAATTAACAAACAAACAAACAACAACAAAAAAACCAGCACAGTTGACACAGCTTGATGCTTTAAAACCCTGCCTCTTAGGCAGCTCAATGGGTTTTGGAACACAACACAGTCTTTCTTTCTCTATTTCTCTCTCCCGCACACCACTTCTGTCATTCCCAAGACTGAATCTTTGATACATGCCCATCTCTTTTATGCATCAGTAGGTTGCTATCATCTCCTTTAAATCAGTAAGCAGCCTGCTAGCACAAAGAAAAATGTCACCTGCTAGACAACAAAGATACATATTGCATCATGTCAAGGAAACTGGATTACACCAAGATGGCTGGGAAGATGGCTTGAAGCTAGCAGTACAGGCTAATGAATGAAGTCTTGTTAAATATGCATAAAAAAGACTTTAATCTCCCAAAGGCTTTTATCTTCTCCAGCCCAACAGCATAAATGCACTAATATACATTCCCCTAATTTTAGCACTTTGATACTGCATAACCTTCAGACTCTCACCGTCGCCCACCAGCTGCAGTAAGGCCAGGTCCAATGGACGTTTCCAGCGGGAGTTCTTGATCAGGGCGATGCCATAACCAGTCGTGGCGAATACTTTCCCTGAGCCGATGGTCATTACTTTACAGCCTTCATCTTTACGAGCCATGTAGTTTAATACAGCCGCATCATAGATTAAGGCATCCAGTTTACTGCGAACACAGACAGGAAGAGTAGGAGTCAGAAGAGACAGAGCGTGAGATGGAGTAGGCTGACAGACAGAAAGAGAGCAGAGAGGAAATCTTTAGTGTGCCGGCATTATATTATCACTTTTGCTAAAAATGGATAAGGAAATGACAGGCTCAGGAAAACCACGGTGTGGATTAACAACTCATGATAAATAGAGGAAGAGTGTGTGAGGTGTTGAGAGTGTTGAGAGAGGAAGTGTGGGAGGAAGGAAAATAGTGCAAACACATCGTAAAGGTACTCCTGTTTGTCAGAGCAACATGGGGCTGGGAGGTGTAAGGAAGAGAGTGGAAGAGCGAGAGATGTTAGATAACATGTTGAAAACAAGGTTATTATTGTTGTTATGAAAACTATTACAGAGACAGAAACTAAATAAACACAAGTGTTTCCATTAACTGAAAAACTGTATAAATGAGCTGGCAAAGGAATGAATGCTAAACTGAAAATATAGATGCAAGCAGCAATTATCAGGGTTTAAGCACTGCTGGAACTTGTTTAAGTACTTTTTTTCAAGATATAAAGCATTTTTCAGATGGTCAGTTTTTTTCAGGACAATTAGAGAGTAGAGACACAACCATCGTCATATTTTCATTTTAATACCTTATAGCCTCACCTATTGTCCTGTCATTTTATGAAAATCTGACATTTTGGAGTTGTAGATTTTTGAGCAAACTGGGCCAAAAGAAATTAAATGTGGGATAGACATTTTGTTTGTCTTGACTCAAGGATTATATACTACATATATTATATAGCTTTAGTGGCAAAAAATAAATAAATAAATAGTACCTTACAAAACACTATCCCTTGATCCCTTGAACTATAAATGTGCTTTACAACCAATGCAAACCAAATCTAAACAAAATTATTTAAAAATTTAACTTTATTTTTCACATTGTTGCTTAGCTGATAAAAGCCAAGGAATTTAGTGATTTTAAATGCTGAAAAGCTATGTAATCATTTTCAAAATTACAAACAAGTAAGAACTATCTATGCACCATTAAAACTGAAGAGCATAATACAAAACAAAACAAAATTCAAAACTGCATGAGAAACAATTCAGGAAGTCAGTGAGAGTAAGAAAGCCAGCACAGACCCAGTCTTGAGGTGGGAGATGGCATCCTCCACACTTTTCTGGTTGTATTTGATCATGTACTGGTGCATGTCTGGATAGTTACTGCGGATGTTTTTCTCTGTGCTTCCGTTAGGGACTGTTCCAAATTTCAGAGGGGGGTACTCCTCTGTGGGGTGCTGAAACTGAGAGAGGGGAACACAGTATGAAACAGTGATTGAAATTGATGTTGCATTTGTTTTTTCAAAGTAATTAGAGGACTAACAATAGAGCACGATGAAAAGATACTGTAAGCTTCAACATGAATGACATGTGACAGTGAATGTATGTTAGAAACAAGTCTAGAGCTACTGTAACTGTCAAAACCAAGTATAATACATCATAAACACAGAACAATATACAAAGCTGCAGTGCTGACATGCACATTGTGTTCATTCTGCTTTTAACAAAAGAGAACAATAGTGAAGCAGATGGGGGAAACTATTTTCATTTAAAAAGGGATTACAAAATGAACATGAGGCACTTAGAAAAAAGAATCAACAAAAGTTAAATGGCTTCAAGTATCCAGATTTGATGTAGTTTATTTTCTGAAAATGACAAACACAATGGAACACAAATACATTTCATTTGGTGTACATAAGTGCATTCATTTGGCATGACAGCAAAACAGTGTTTTTTTTTCTTCAAAAGTCCCTCCAGATTCCTCAAGGTCAACACCGAGAGCGAAGGTCAAAGGAACATTTCCATGCTAGAATGCCAAATTACTGCACATCTCACAGATACATAATTACATTTTAAATGCAACATTATAGCATCCAGAACTTCAAAAAACTTCAGAAAACGCTTCTTCATACTGTTCATCCACTTAGTGGCCAATTTAAACAACTGTCAATCTCAAATTTTTCCAGTCCCAATCTAGTCTCTATAGTCTTATATATTGAAGAAGTCAAGAATATTGATCCTCAAATCCATGTCAACACAACATAACAAATTATGAAAACTTTATACTGTTTGCCCATGTACACATACTGATAAACAAGTTTTCTCTGCATCTTCAGAAGCCCTGAAACCCCTATTCCCTTACCTTTTTATCGCTGAGGCCCGACACAGTGTCAATGTATTCCTCTTGGATCATGAAGGCAGCCAGGTTGGCAGTGTAGCTAGCCAGGAAGATGACAGCAAAGAAAGCCCAGACAAGAACCATGATCTTGCTAGTGGTTCCTTTGGGGTTCTCCACCGGAACAGAGTTATTAAAGACCAGAGCCCAAAGAAGCCAGATTGACTTCCCTATTGTGAACGTAGAACCTCCGGCCTCTGACAGAGGAGATCAAGTGAAACAGAGAAAGAAAGACCTTTAACACTGACTTGAATTTTAAAGGCACTTTAATTATTCATCAGCTCCAAACAAACTAAAAAGTATCAAAACTGCTAAACTGATAAAAAAGGCTTCCTAAACTTCTCCTATGCAGATGATGAGGTGAGAAAGGGGTGCCGGTGCCAGAGGATGAAGAAGAGAACAGAGGAAGGAGAGGAATACAGAGCACAAGTCTGCAGTCCTTTATTATACATGAGTGTCTGCGAAACTGCCTGCACCACAAATATCAAACCCACGTCCAGGCCAATAAAGAACAGAGGTGAACTCAGCCATTAGGACTCCTGAATAAACTCAGTGACAAGCAACTGTGCACATATGTCCGTTAAAATAACGCTTGAGACTACTAAAGTTTGACCTTATTAAAAGGTTAAATGCAGGACTAAGAGCAAATTGGACTCACTCTTGCCACTCTGAAGGTTACGGTTGTATCCCACTGGACTGAAGAACTCAAAGATGAAAACCGTCACTGCCACCACGGTCAGGCACATTACAAACATCATCACCCACACAGCAGGGCTGTACGGCTCTGAGAAAGGGCACAGAGAAAGAGGAGAGGACAGAGAGAAACCAAAACCATTATTAGCATTGTTTTTTTACTTGGTTTGTACACAACAGAGCAGAAATTAATATTAATACCAGGGGTATAGTAACAATTAGAACAATGGAGGTGACCTTTGGAAATAACTAAATTATATTAAATTAAATTAACTTTTTAACTTAACTAGGAATTTAAAACAGCGTTATATTTGTGAAAATAATACATTTTTATCTGTTCATGCATTTTCTGGGAACTGAACTCATGATCTTGCTAGCGACATGCAAAACAAAAAAAACAAAAAACAAATTTACATTTGGCAGACACCTGTATTTTTATTATTTTTATCTGTTCATGCATCCTTGATATTGCTAGTGCTATGCTCTTTAAAATAAAATAAAAAAAATTGACAGTTGGCAAAAACTTGTATTCAGAGTGACTTAAAAGTGCTGTATATATTTTTTGTCATGCATTGGTCCCATGTCCTTGACTTTGCTAGTGCTATGCTCAAAACAAAACAAAACAAAACAAAACAAAACAAAACAAAACATTTACAATTGGCAGACACCTGTATTAAAAAAGCAACTTTAATTGCATTTTAAAGTAAAACAAAACTTGACATTTGGCAGACACTTCAAGCGACTTTTACTAGCGACTGTTCAAAGCGACTTCAATTTCACTTCAATGTACAGTATATATTTTTATCTGTTCATGCAGTCTCTAGGAATCGAAGTCATGAATTTGACGTTGCTAGTGCCATGCTCTGAAGTAAAATAAAATATTAAATTAATTATAAATTAAAATAAAATAAATGTACAGCATTGAGTCTGTTTGAAAAATCTTGATTTAGTGCTTCTCACTGAAGTGTGATAAATAGTTTGTTTTGAAAAGGAACTGTAAGTCTGATTGATGAGCTCTGAAATGATACGCACCAGTACCTAGAAAGTCATACATCATAATCACATGCAGCAGAGACTGATTAAAGTCAAATATGATGAAGCATTATGGCTCGCACGAGACTCAACCTCACCAAGAAAAGCAGAGGGAGAGACTGTTCCGTTACTGCGAGAGACCATGACGCTGATGCCCGTCTCCACGAAGGGCACAGAGAAGTCCACGACCTCTGACCTCTCCTCGTTGATAGTGAGAGAGCCGATCGCCATGTCTGCCCGCTTGTACACAACCTAGTGAACAGGAGGAAGTGGAAGATTGTATTTTTGCCCTTTTGCCACTTTTATTAGTAGCAGGAAAGTTTTATTTACAGGATTTATAGGGACTCATTTTACAGGAGCATTAGACCTAGTAAAATTCTGCTGTGCCCTAAACATTTACTGATTAATCCTTGTTTGACAAGGGAAATTACCGTATACTGACCTAAGAAACACGCTAGACTACTCAATGGATTTGATCACATCCAAAACATCACAGGCTAGTCGAGGTGTACATTTCCTTTCTTTAGATCTTCTAGGGAACCTTAGATCTGCCCTGAGATCATGTGGCCACTGTGACTTGCAGAGGAATGAGAGACTAAAAGGTACCTAGCTACCAAGCTAAAATATGCTAATGTCTGAATGAGTAGCTATTGCAATCCCTATATTTAATCGGATAGTGAAGAAGCAACAAGGAAGTACAGGAAGAGAGAGAGGCACCAGCACTGGGACATGACTCGAGCCCAGGTCCCCATGAGCGCAACAGGACTGCATATGTCTGGAACAACTACCCTCTGTGCCACAGCTTTGACATGAAAAATGCATTATGGATCAAGAAGGCCACAAAGAAAGCTGCTACATTAAAAGTGCACGACCTACGTTGTCGAAAGCATGGAGCAATTTATATTAAACACTTAAAAAATGGTTGAGCTGAGCATATAGTTTCCTGTGGTCAAAGTGCTTGTGCCATTGAATGTGATTTTGAAGGTTTTGTTCTTATCTGTAAATAATATAAACTAAAAATAAATGCAAGTGAATATTAGTAGTTTGACATTAAATTTCGATGCAAATTATTGTAAAATTCATTAACTGTTATAAAATTGTACATGTAAAACCAGTAATGATATTTCTACAAGAACTGTAAAGAGTAGAAAACTCTTAAAGGGGTCATCGGATGCCCATTTTCCACAAGTTGATATGATTCTTTAGGGTCTTAATGAAAAGTCTATAACATACATTGGTTAAAATTTCTCAATGGTAGTGTAAAAAACACCTTTTTACCCTGTCAAAATCAGCTCTGTTTTCATCAAGCCATTCTAGTCCATGTTGCTTTAAATGCTAATGAGCTCTGCTGACCCCGCCCCTCTCTTCAGTAGGATGACGAGCACTGTTTACTTTAGAAACTAACTTTATTATTTGCATTCATGTTGAAGCTGGATCTTAACATTTTTCGGGATATGAAAGTAACGTTAATCCTATCAGATACAACTGTAGTTAATTACTGTGACTGATTGTAAGGTTTGTAGGGAAGAACTATGTCAGTCATGCATTACACACACTTCCAACACACATTTATGTTCAAACAACTTGTAAAGTGAATTTTGCATCCGATGACTTCTTTAAAAGCACATTCAATGGCATATACACTTTGACAACATGAAACTATATGCTCAACCATCTTTGAAGTGTTTAATATAAAGTGTTGCATAATTTCGACAACTTAGTGATTTGTGGCCTTTATCTGAAAAATACATTTAACTATAATGCCATGTTCAGAGGAGAGAATGTGCATTAATGCAGACGATTCTACCTATTATATTATCAGTTAACACTTGTTTTGTGTATGTTTATTACATATGTAGTTATATATGTAAAATGTAGTTATTTAAACAGCAGTCATGCTACTTCAAACTGCAAACCGCTTTTTTATATAAGTATTGTACACTACCATTCAAAAGTTTGGGTCAGTAGTTTTTTTCTTTTAAAAGAAGTATTTATTTTATTAAGCAAGGATGCATTAAATTGATCAAAAAGGAACATTAAATACTTTTACATTGTTACAAAAAATATATATTTCAAATAAATGCGGTTCTTTTGCATTTTATAATAATCATAGAACCTTAGAAAAAAAATAGGTTCCAGAAAAATATCAAGCAGCTCAGCTGTTTTTAACATAGATAATACATTTATTAATTTGGCAGATAAGTGTTTCTTGAACATAATAATGTTTCTTGAGAACCAAATCAGCATATTGCAATGATTTCTGAAGGATCATGTGACACTGAAGACAAAACAGTTCTTTTAAATTGTATTAATAAAAAATAAATCATATTTCACAATATTTTGCTGTACTGCATTTTTGATCAAATAAATGTAGCCTAAGTGATTAGTGAAAACATAAACAAATCTTTCTGAACTTAAACTTTTGAAGGCTAGTGTATATTTTGAAACCTTTTTTCAGCACATTATATACAGCACAGCCATTTATACAGTTATATTTGTTTTTATACAACATTACATTTTTGGAATAACATGTTTTTTCATTAAAATACAGGATTTTTTTATGTGACCGAACAAAAAATTATCAGATGAGTAATTAATTAATATAATAATCACGAGTTGTATTCCTATATTGAAGTTTAGGAAGCCAAAGGTCACTCAACATGCTGTGAATAAATGTAGAAGGATTGATCGGTTCTACGCTGCTAATATTTAAAAAGTAAACTACAGTATTTATTTAGTTTCCGTTTTCTGGGTCACAGATAGGGTACAAATATTTGTAGGTTAGAATTATGCAAATAAGAAACTGAGCTGGTGATCATCTGTAACCCGTAGTTACATTAATGCCACACAATAGTGCTACAAAAATGTAAAACTGCTGCTACAAAAGTCACCAGAATTGAACACTTTGTTTCTTTGAACTCTACCCCCAGGCCCCTAGAAAATAAAGGTGCACTTTTTTTTTTGACGGGGAGAAGCACCAGCAACGCCACTGGAATGAGGCCATGAAACATTAGGGAGAAAAGAGTGGAACGAGCTCGGGAATTGACTCGAAGATGAATCAAACTCGTGAAGCCCGCATGAGCACCACAGCTCAACCTCTAGACTACGGCCCTAACGGAATTTCCTCTACACTTTACTGATCAAAGCATTCACTGTGCACCAAACCTAGACAGTCAAAGAACTGGTGATATGGAGGTGAGTCCTCAGCAAGAAATCAGCATTTTGCCTGAACACAGGAGCCATATGTGGTGAGTAACAGGTGGTCTATCTGCAAATTCAGAGAACCTCCATCCCTAATTAATATTCAACCCACGTACTGGCTGCATTCCAGTATCCATAAATTGGTTGGGCAGATAGTGTAGTAAGAAGCCTGCACACATAGACGCTACAGGAGGCAGGTTATCCATCTCGAGACAGTATACCCCATACAGAGAGAAAGCATGCCTGGGAATACCAAAAAGGAGGGACAACATTAACATCTTTACTTTTCAGTGCGGCTCTTTTCTCACTTTGCATTCTGTTTTATATTCCTGAATGGTGTGAAAAGCTTGTGATGCAGAGGAACGGGATTTATGGTGACGGTGCAGAGTTGAGTCACTGCCTAAAGTCATGCAGGTTACAAGCTTTCCCAAATCTCCTCTGACAGCTTGAACACTGCATTGATTCCGAAAAGACGCACACCTGCCTGTGTCTGTGTAGGAGAAGGGATTGTTTAGGTAGTATAATTTCCAGCGTGCAGCGAGAGCTTTTGCATCCATGTTTGAATGTGAGCCTGCGTGTTTCTTGCTCTGCAGAGACTGTAGAAAGAACATCGATGAAGTTGTTTCCACGTGAGCGCGCCGCAGCCCTGGTCCTGCTGCAGGCCGGCATGCCGCACAGGGGAAATGTGGACCTGTCGTAGATAGAAGATCAAAGCCGTTCACGCACACACACACTCGCAGCCTGAGAAAATAACCCTTAGCACTGCGCCTACAGGGGCCGTGCTGACAGCTGATTGGCTGAGCATCAAAATATGCAGTGAAGAGACCAAAAGCGAGCGAGAGAGAGAGAGAGAGAGAGAGAGAGAGGGAAAGGAAAAGATTGAGAAAAAGAAAACGACGTGGTCACAGAAAAAGAGATATGCTGAAAACCGAGGAGCAGAGAGAAGGGGAAAAAAACGCATAAGATACCGTGAGAAATATTAAGAGCAGAAGAATGGAAATGAGACAGTGAAAAGAGCTGTTTCCATTCCCTAGCAACTGTCTCGAACAGGCGTCATTCCAGGGTGTGAGTGCCACAGCAGGGTCTCGCTCTCAAAACAACAACCCTCCTGTCTGTCATTCGCACTCACATGCATTCGCAACTTGTTTTTGGCTGGCTTCAGGCCTCTGTCTTGGATACCTCTGTGTTTGTGCGTGTGACCCATTAGCCAAATCCCCTGGCGCTGTGTTAAAAGGGTTCAGAGTGTTTCAGTAGTCCTGGAGGCCGGCAGATACGGGTGGGAATTCAGTCATCAAACAGGGTAACAAGTGACTTCTCTGTTACATCACGCACCATGCTGGAATTACACGTTCAAACTCTTTACAAAGAGCAGGGGGTTTCAACCTCCTGCACTCAGGCCTCAAAGAAAAAAAAAGCCTTGATATCTTCAGCAACCCCTTAACTTTCATTTAACATTACTACATTACAAAATGCTTTAATTAATAAAATCAAATAAGAGATAGAAATTTATCACAGGCATAAATCACATTTTAAAATAGAAAAGTTATTTTAAATTGTAATAATATTTTACAATTGTACAGTTTTTACTGTATTTTTGATCAAATAAATCTTTCAAAAACAAAAACATCGTACAGATCTTTGAACACTAGTGCAATTTTTAGAGTTGTCAAATTTAAAATTGTAACTTACATTAGTATTAGTTAAACATTGTTACTGTAATAATTTTTAACACACTTACATTGTTATATTATTACATACAGTATATTACATGTTTTATTTTTTTATTAAATAATCACAATTATTTAACTATATTGAGAGCTATCATTTTTACAGTTAGAAATGAAAAGCAAATCTGCATATAAGTCTGTGGTAAACAAATATTTCTTCTTGTAACTTTCTAAGGAATATTTCCTGCCTATTGTGACCTTTACCTTCCTCGCTGATGGTTTTATGGCAGTATGGTGTCTAAAGTTGCTTTGGAACAATATTTATGCTTCTTGACAATCTAATTGTACTGGTAGAAAAAAGATACACAATTTTATTTTTAGTTACTTTCATTTTAAACATAATTCAAATAAATATAATTATTGCTTATAAATGTTTTTCAGATATTTTAAGATTTTTTTTATCTATTTTTGTCTTATTTTAATCTTTGATAATATCACACTTACTATCTTCCTCCAAATGAGTTTTTATGCATGAAAATACAGTATAGCTGCATTTACATTTTAGGAAAGGGGTCCCTCTCAAGGAAATCATAATTTTTGAAGTTCCTTGGCATGAAAAGATTTGCAAACCCCTGCCTTAGTGTTGAAACTTGGATAAGACACACTGGCAACCACATAGTGTCACACATCCACATACATCCAAAGAACATGGACATATGTTATAAGCTCACATTGATTCCTTACTGCAACTTCTTCAAAGACACCGCACCGTAACTATCCCATAATCACAGTGTTTGATCATCATGACTACTGATACTAAAGGGAATAGCAGCCTTGCCTTTAATCTGTAGTCCTCTCTTCACCTAATGCCTGTATTTACATTTGCAAGTGAAGTCTTCTCAGTGATATCGCTGACAGTGCATCCAGGGCACTTGCTCATCAGCGCAGTGAATAAGGAGAGGCGCTGATGGAAATATAACAAGCTCGGCCAGTTTAAAGTAGGTGAAAAACACAAAGCTTCCCTCACCTCTCCCACCATCCCGTTCCAAACTCCATCAATCTTTTTCCCATGTTTCCCATTGGTCACCAAGTAGAGGTCATAGGTGAAGCCGACAATTCTGGCCAATCGCTTAAGGATGTCGATGCAGAATCCTTTGCAGCACTGTTTCATGGGTGCCACCCCTTCCTGAAGTGCACTGCAATCAGAGAGAAAGTACTCAGTTATGTGTATTGCATGTGTCAATAAAATCAATCATATAATAATAATCAAAAATCAATAATATAATATAATATAATTAGGGCTGCCCATTTAACGCGTTAATTAGATTAATTATACGCGTGAAAAATAACGCATTAAAATTATTAACGCATTTAAGGCGCTTGCCGGGTCAGCTGACATTTCAGTTGATTGATGACAAATATGATGGAGGGCAACAACTCACTGCACGATGGAGCCTATAGAATGTAGTTAGAATGTCCCTAAAACTCAAGAAATGGGGCAAAAAATGCGCCTGTTTAAGTTTTTGTCTCATATTTACATCATATGTTATAGTTAAGCAATATCACACGAGCAATAAGTGCAATATCACACGAGTGCTGCACGAGTGCAAATGTGATACTGATTTTATACAACAGTTCAATAAATAAGCATTTAATACTGTTATTTTAGACACAATGCTGTCAGTTTTGCTCAATCTTGTCAACGTAAATATAAAGACTGCAGAACTGTTCGTCTCTGAGCAATACACAGCTGCATTTCATTTTTTAATCCACGTTTTGAATGAATTGGGTGAACCATTAGGCTCGTTGGATTTGAAGCGGCGCAGCACAGATCGATCGGTGTGTGAAATCAAAGTACTGCGAGAGTGATTCAAACTCATGCAGAGTTGTCTGCTCTCTATAGCTCTCGCGGTAATTTGATGTCACACACAGATCGGTCAGACAGTGATGATCCGCTTCAAGTCGAACAAGCCTAATGATTTAATGGACCATTCATAAAGAGAAACATTTACTTCACTCTTGAATGAATCATCCATTTGAACGAATCAAATGAATGACTCAATGACTTAATCATTAAGACCACCACCTTACATTTACCACCACCTACTGGCAGTTTTAGTTTCTTATTTAGAGCATCATTTCATTAAAGAAATAATTTGATATTTCCATAGTAATAATAATATAAAAAATTAAGGGCCCTTTCATACACCTGGCGCAACGCAAGTGTTTTTTGCTAGTTTCAGCCTGACGCAGTTATCATTTTCACATCCTGCGCCACGTTGTTTAAATAGCAAATGCATTTGCGCCCATTTGTGTGCTGGTCTGAAAACGAGGTGTATTCAGGCGCATTGTTTGCGCGTTGCTATTTTGAAGCAACTGAAATAGACATTGACCAACTAAAACCTGGTCTAAAGTCAATGGCGCTGTACTTTTTTTGTTATTTAAAGAGCTGATAAAAAAATGTAAAAACTGTAACTTGAATGCAATGTAAGTCGCTTTGGATAAAAGCGTCTGCTAAATGCATAAATGTAAATGTACATGTAAAGAGCGCGTTAGTATACGTAGACAGGGCCACAACGCTCGTACACTCGGCTTATTACACACACAGGGATGTGCAGCAGCACACAAACAAGCCAAATATTAAAAATTAAAGGATTACAATGCAAAAGATTATTATTGTGTAGGCTACATAAATATAAAAATGCCTACATGTCATAATGGATAGTCATTGCATGTATCAGAATTAGGCTACCTATTTGCTCGTGCATGAGCAGCTCCGTTTCCTCTCTGGAGACGTGTTCAGTGTTTGTGCTTGCAAATTCCGCCGTGTAAATAGCAAATCCGCCATGGCGCGAGCACAACTGGCTCTTAAAGGGAATGGGAGATGAGACTCTGATTGGTTTATTGCACGTTATGGCCAAAACTCATCCATTATTCATTAAGAGAATAAGGACAACCCTTTTATGGTGCTTTTCCACTGCATGGTACGGCACGGTACGGTTCAGTACGGTTCACCGTACTGAACCCTGATTTACTCACCCTGATGGTCCAAAAGAGTATGTGTAATAAATTTTATGTTGAATCAAATAAAATATTTCTTGCTGAAGCTACTCTTTGCAATGTGTATTTGATGCTTTACACAACAATGACTTTAAATGATCTTTTGGGAGTAATTTCTCAGCCAAATTTAATGTGCGATTAATTAATTACCACATCATGTAATTAATTAGATAAAAAAAATTAATCGCTTCACAGCCCTAAATATAATATAATAAGTGGTGTCAAAATTAGCACGTTACGAATTCGAATTCACAATCGAATTTCTAATCGCGATTACGATTATGGATGCCACGATTACATAAGCGTTCAAAGCCGCGATTACAAAAATAAATAAACAATTAAAAATGCCCACTTGCATTATTCTGTGTGCTTAAGAGGTGTTTGCAGCGCGGGTTTTAACCAACTCAAACATACTGGATAAAATACATTGACTAACTGATAGTCGTTGTCACTGTTGTGCATGATAGATATGTTAAACGCCAAACGTGTCAAAAGCAGAACAAAATAGCGGTACTCGTTTGAATTGCGCGCCACACTAACCTTTTATCCGCTCGACTCAAAAGAAAACAGCGCAACACGAGCTTAGAGCGTATGCGTTTATTACAGTGACCAGTCGTGATCAGTTGCACTCAAGTTCAGCGCAGAGTTCTCCAGTACAAATCACGTCTCTTTAATTTAAACTAGTTTAAAGCCAAATAAATCGGAGCTGTTATTCTCATCAACACTGATGCAGAAAGCAGCAGAAACAGTGCAACAACGATCCAGTTAGAAGACGTTTCAATCCACAAATCACCCACATTTACCATAGTTTTACTGTAGTAACACTAACGGTAACAATGGTACGGTGGCAGAAAGGTAGGATATTCATATTGAGTATTATTATATTATTAATATACTAAATATGTTAAAGGAGTAATGGAATATAATTACATTATTTTGTTAATTATTCTATCAGTTGATGTGGATTTGTAATTGACAATGTCTTTAGGCTACTGTTTTTCAATGCAAACACCATAGAAACCATATAGTTAGGCTACTTTTTTACCATGGTAATGAGGTGCTGTACTTTTGGTTATGTATAAAAGATGAGGTTACAGTTTTCACAATGGTACTGTCAAATGTACATCTGCATCCCAACTCAAGCTCCTGCTACTCTGAACTCAAGCTCCTGTTCTAATGTGTATTTCTAAGAGACAAAACTTGTAATATTACATGTTCAGTGTTACCAAATCAGCTGCTGGTGCCACTGCTCTCCAATGTTAGTCTGGAGCCCTGATATTATAAATTGTACTGTAAAATGTTACTGTAATTTGAAATTGTGTCTGTTTAATTGTAAATGAAATATATAGCTTTAGTAGACCTTTTTTTTTTTTTTTTTTTAATATAACATTATTATACTATGCATAATTTTACCTTTTTTTGTTTAAAGAAGAAACCAAACCAATGTATAGTTGACATTTGAGGCTCAATGCTATAGAAAAGCAATAAAAGTTCAGGAAGAGTGTTTTCAGCCCTTTTTTAATATATATTTTATACAAAAATATGGCATGCAGCTTCAAACAATGGCATAAATCTGTTCAAAATAATCGTTATTAATAATCGCAATTACAATCTCAAGGGAATAATCGACAATTATGATTTTTGTCATAATCGTGCAGCCCTAACACAGGGGATCATTTTTTTCAGTTTAACACGTTAAAAATATTTAATGCAATTAACACAGGGGCAGGTCAATTAACACAGGTTTGGCCGCCCCACTCACAACTGCTAAAGAATTGTGTTCATTTTGACACGCAGAACGTCTTTATGACCACATCAAATGGGAGACTTTTCAGACGCGCACTTCACGTCACCTCAGCACCAGGCGCGAGTCAAACGAGCATGGAAACAGTACCGGTGACGAGGAGCTTCAGTAGTACAACAGAGAACTGCGGTCAGATGAGATGTTGTCAGGAAATATGACAGTAAATACGAATCTTCCTGTCCTGTCAGTTGTTATACTGTGGTCGGAGCGTGTGCTCTTCAACTGCACGCACAAATACGGCAGCGCACGCTGTTGTCTGTATCATTAAATTGCAAAGCACAAAAGAAACTACGAGCATGCAATGTCGTAGTTAGGTCATTAGTTAAGTCATGAAGTTACAAATAAAAGGTGATTAAATCTGCCTTAAAACTGTGCATGTAAGTATTTATTATTTATGTGTGACATGTAAAGCAGTGTCAGATCTGCGTCAAGTTCAGCAGCGGCAGCTCTTAAAGCAGTCAAAATATCCTAATAACCCAGCTGCTGTGATGTCTGTTAATCAAAGAACAAAATAAAAAATAGGAAATCAGTAACTTCTGTAGTTTTAAGCTTTAGCTCTATTTAATTTAAAATGTAGTGTTTGATAACTTTATTAAATTAGATTTTCTACTTGCTGAAGAGCACAGGTTTACATTTATTATAATGGGTTTATGTGATTATGTGATGGGGTTATAGATTGTTTTAAATTCACTTAAATTAGAAGTTATTTTTTAAATTCTCATTAAATGTTAAATTGATAGCTCTCAATTAAACTGTAACGTTGAATGGCTATAGTCAATGGTTATATATTAGGAAAAAAATCATAGAGACATTAATTTGAATATTGAATATGAAATTATTGCAATATAAAAGTATATTTAAAAACTAATGTTAATTAGTCGCTATTAATCGCTATTAATTTCAGAAAAAAAAAATTGTGATTCATTTTTTTTTAATCGATTGACATCACTAAATATAATATAATATAATTATGTAGAATAGAATAGAAAACTTTTATTTTAATTTGTAATAATATTGTACAATATTTATTTTACAATATGAGTGTGGTGCACATCCACACACAGACATTTACAGTATACCCCAGAAGAGAGAAAACAAGAGAAACAGTGCAAGAAGGACTGAGAGTTACAGAGGGAATGTGAAATAAGGAAAAACAGAAGAATGGGAAGGGCAAGGTTTTCAGTAGTATACTGTCTTGGTACATTTTCTGTGATATAACTAAAAATTATATAATTAGATGAAACACGGGTATCCATATGACTGGTGTAGAAGCAGTGAAGCAGCATCTGCAGAGACACGTGTACACGGCAAGAGTTCAGCAGATTGACAAGCAACATGATGGCTAAGATCGCCACAAGGCAAAGTCAAAATGAGAGGGGAAGCGAGAGAAAGAGAGAGAGGAAACGAGTGATCGATTGCAAAGCTAAGGCAGGTGAGTATAGCCCCTGGAACTTCATAGTGATATGTTGGGGGGGGGGGGGGTGAAAGACACAGAGATAAAGACTAAATTGAAAGAATGTGACAAATGACCGGAGAAAGATGACCAAAGCTTCCGAACAGAATTCTTTGGAGCAAATAAAAAGAGGCCATGCTTACAACCTCAAATTACAATTTCTAAGTACTTCATTGGCATGCCATATATTGGTTTTCATTTAACAAATAAAGTTGAAATGCACACCTAAATACTTCAGTAATACAAATAAAATAAATAATAAAAAATAATGCTAGGAATACACTCTGTAAAATACAATATCAAAATAAATTGATAAGTCATAATATATTTTAATATCTTAAAAAAGGTTGATAGTCAAAATGTTGGTTTAATAACAATATCAAAATAAATTTGAAATGATTAAAATTCGGCACAAATGTAAAACATTTATGACATAAAAACTACTCTTTTGTCCGAACAATTATAAAGTAGTGAATATAAAGATTATAGTATTGGCATCTGAGGGTGTGCATTACTAATATACATTTGGCTGTAATAGATGCATAACTGCATTTCTCCTCTAACACCTGCATTAGATCTCTGACAGACGATTTGTCAAAATGTGGAATGACACTGCAATGCCTGTCTCACTGAAAGGTCATAGACCCGTGAAGGGAAGAAAATCTAGTTCCTAACCTGTCCACTGAAACATACAACTTTCTAATTTAACTTTGGTTTCTTGGGACCCACTGGAACAATTTTACAACAATGTTCCTTTTCCCCCATACAGAAAAGCCATGATAAATGGCAGACGAGGCAGTCAGATCAGTACTAACCTGGCATTGAGAGGCCGTCTGCATGGCACAGAGTCTCTAATGCAGGTTCCAGAGGCAGGGTCTGCAAGCTCCACGATAACGAAGGGCCGCTCCTCCAGGGTCACGACCCTCAGGTGCTGAGCATCATCGGGCGGCTGCAGGAAGGGACCATATCGAGACCAAGCAGGGTACCTCAGACGTAACACCCCGTTCTCCCACCATCCTACCTAAGACCACACAGACAGTACATGGTCGAGGGTCAGAGGTCATTTGTGTCTTTGCAGTTGCAGAAATGTGGCCAATAAATGGAGATATCAATTTAATAGGCTATGGTTATAATGACCGTGACAAAAGCTGTTTAAACATGACTACTTCTCATTATGAATCCAATTCATAAATCAATAATACATGGAAGTCAAAGGTCTTTTCAGCGGTTTTAGCTATTTAAAATGGTCTATTCTAATAGAGTCATTGAGGCTGGATTACAGACAGGAATGGCTTCCCTTTTCTCAGGTTAAGCCTGTAAAGTGAGGAAGGATAGTGAAAAATGAAAGACTATCTCCTTTATGTTCCTCTGTGAGCTTATAGCTGAGGGCTCTCTAAAAACAGTCCTGTGCCCTTTTTATTCACTGGGGAATGAGTGGATTTTTCTTTTCAGAGAAAAAAAGACAGATTTTTAGCTAAGTGACGGGCCACAGAGGAAAAGGTTACGAGCCTGAGAAAAACAGGGAAGGGGTAAAATGTGTCAAGATAGGCTATGACAGTATAACTGAGCTCATAATCCATATACAGAAGACTAAGACCTGCAGAACTGTATGAATCAGATTCCTTAACAGAAAAAAAACTAAACAAAAAAACATGCTTTTATATACAAGTATTATTTACAATTAAGTATTATTGCCATTTATTATTGACATGACATGTAGACATACTTTGTATAAAAGCTTACTATTAATAGTATTAATGCTTCTACTAATAATCATAATATTAATATAAACATTAATACAACATTATACTTTGTATAGGTTCTTATACAAAGTATAATCTACATGTATTAATATTAGTGCTGTCAAAATTAGAACATTAACGCAGGCGATTAATTTTTCCAGTTTAAAGGCGTAAAAAATATTTAACGCCATTAACACAGAGACGTAGCTAGGGTTGGCCACCCCACTCACATTGCATTTATTTAATCGCAGAAAGTCTTTATGACCACATCAACAGGAGACTTTTCAGACGCACACTCGAACTTCACCTCAGCACCAGGCGTGAGTTAAACGAGCGCGGAAAGGTTACAGGTGACGAGGGAGCTTCAGTAGAACAACAGTGAACTGCAGTCAGATGAGATATCATTAGGCCATATGTCAGTAAAAACAAATTTTCCTGTCATGTCAGCCATTATACTGTGCTTGTAGCGTGTGCTTTTCAACTGCACGCCAAATAAGGCGGTGCACGCTGTGGCCTGTACATTTCATATTAAAGCGAGAATGAAACTACAAGCATGCGTGTCAGATCCGCGTCATGTTCAGCAGTGGCAGCTCTTAAAGTCATAGCAGCCAAATAACCCAGTTGCTGTGGTGTTTGTTAATCAAAGAACAAAAGAAAAATAAAAGAAAAACGTTTGTACCTTTAAGGATTAATCTATATTTAATTTAGAATTTAGTGTTTGAAAAACTTTATTCAATTTCTGTGTATTTCCTACTTGATGAAGTGCACAGGTAAATATGACATTTATTATAATGGGTTTATGTGAAGATTGTTTTAAGTTAATTTAAATTAGAAGTTGTTATTTTTTAAAGTCTAATCAAATATACTGTAATATTGAATGGCTATAGTCAATGGTTAAAACTGCAGTCTGTAAGTTTTGCCTCTTTGTCGCCATCTCTGTTTGAAAACCTGCAATTGACCGTTCGCAAAGAGCTTGATTGACAGGCGATCTGACCAATCAGAACGCGGATATTATGTGCCACCGCTGCTATCCGCTATCTTGCCCGACAACTACGGCCTGTCTCCATAGAAATACATGTTAAAACGGGGTAAAAAAGATAGAATTAATTGAAACTTTTTCAACATAACTAAATATAAAAATGTGCGGAGGGTTAAGCTGTGCTGTTGTTGGCTGGTAACGGTAATAAGCTAAGGTATTCCTTTAAAGTACTTGTTTTGTGTACCAGAAAACCTGTCATGTCCGGTGCTGTATGCATGGCTTGCAGCGCTGAAGTTAAATACTAAGTGTTAAATAATAAAATAATATGTTAAAACGTGTGCTCTTATCATTCTGTGGACAAACTCCCGTGAACTTCGCCCTGATCAGGAGCTGTTTATGCACATGTGCGCTCATCTGTTTTCAATGCAGGTGGTTAACCACGACGCTTCATGTCCCACTCATTAAACTATGACAGGTCCTTTACGGCAAAAAAGACGGTCACTGCTACACTCTAAAGCAGTGTTACTCATTGCGCGGCTTGCGAGCCTCATGCGCCTCGCCAAGCTTTACTTTGTGGCTCGCATGGCGGTAAATAATACGATAATATGATCATGCAGTCAATACAGATATTTAATAAAAACATTAAAAACAAGCAGGGCTATAACATAACCCATTAAAAAAACTAACCGGACGTGAGTTGCGCGATCCGACAAAAGACAACAGAACCCATCAGAGTACGTGAGTGGAGCGGAGTGGGAGCAGAGCGGTGTAATTTTGAATGGAGGGAGGAGCGGATTTTTTTTAAAAGTCGGAGCGTCGTGACTCGTGGTTTTCACTCACTCCAAGAGCGCTCCACTACCGCTCCATCACGAGTACAATTCATGCCAACGACCCATAGTATAACTGCATATTTAGCAAGAATTCACATGTTAAACATATTTAGCTAGTTTGATGGATCACTCAAATAAAAAGAATGTGAAGGCTATGATGACGTGAGCTGATGTTATAGTTATCAAGGAATTTGTATTTGTTCCTTCTGACAGGCTACTGAATATTTCCAGGTGAAAGCATGATTTTAACAGTTATTCACACGCAATCGCTCTCTCAATAATGCATTCAAACAAATGTAATCTTACAGTGCTACTTCATCTGTATCTGATTTCGAATGAGCTGAAATCCATAAGAAATGAAGCGATAATAGTAAAATAACTGACGAAAATGTAACTACTGTTCTTTTCATCAGAAACAAAATTGGCACTGCAAAAAGCAGCAATTATACCTTTTAATGCTGATTTTAGCTTGTCATGTGGTAGGAAAAAAAAGTTTGCACACTTCCAATAAGCCACTTTGAAACTCTCCTGTTATTTTGTTTATTTTATTTTATTATCCTCTCTTCTTTTAATATACGTTATGAACAGAACTGTGATATTTCAAACATACTGAAATACTTTAGACGCGGAGCGGTGTTTCTGAGATCAGTGAGTGAGGAGTGGAGCGGGAAATGGTGAACCCGGAGCGGAGCCGGAGCGGAGTGATTATTAAATGCTCGGAGCACGGAGAGGAAATTGTTGGCGCTCCACTCCGCTCACATACTCTGGAACCCATTGATCCACTGGATGTGGCGCGATGCGACACGATCCCCATCAGTAAACTGATGCCTCTTACATTTATGAAGAACTGTACAGTGGCACTAAGTTCAAATGATTTGCAACTGTCTCTTTTTCGCGTCAAATGTAGACAGACTTTTAGCGCAGCGGGGCGCGGCACGACAACTCTCTGGTCTGGTGTAGACACGGTCAGACAGTGCCTGCTCTATTACAAATAATTTATATTTAAAAAAATACCTAAAACAGCTACAAGATGGAAATATAGACTACACTGTAAAAAAAAACAACTAGTTTTTTGATCAATTAGTTATTATTATTAAACTAGTTATTTTGGATCAAATAAATGCAGGCTTGGTGAGCAGAAGAGAATTCTTTAAAAATCTTACTGTTCAAAAACTTTGACTGGTAGTGTATGTTAGCCTATAGTTTGAAGTTAAATATATTAATAAGGCGAGTCTGAGATGTTTATTTGACAGTGATTACACATTTCTTGTTTGTATGAAGGCTAAAACAACTAGAAGGTGAACATTAATTTATTTGTGCTGTTTTTTTTTAACCTAAAATATTATACAGTTTTATAGGAGAAGGTTTCATAGACTTGGCAAATTAATTTTTCATAAGTTTGTAGGTACAGACATCTGTTGTGGGCATTCTTGGCAGTTTTTATGAGTTTTTTTTTAATAGTGCTCATATCGATATCGGAATTATATCGTATCGACCAAAATTAAGAAATATATCGTGATATAAATTTTGGCCATATCGTCCAGCCCTAGTTCCGCGGTTGAAATAAAACACTTTCTGATGTTTATTTATGTTCATTTCGTGCTTTATGTAAATATGAAAAGACGATCGGTTCACGTGTTTGAACTGAGGCAATACAGTGATCTGTCACGACACATTGAAGAGCCACAAAACGGTATTTATTGTTTGAATTTCTTTAAAAATTAAGCTGAAGGTCCTGAGACCTTGTTTCATATCAGAAGTAACCTGCTCTATCTTCTCTGTTGGTGTGTTGTCAGTTTCCTCTTTGCTCTGCGATGTATGTTTTACTGCGTGAGAACGTGATGTGTAGTATGAGAGCGGCATTGTTTGTCGGTCATGGCAACAGTAACTAAGGGTGGGCGGGTTTTGCGAAGGTCAATTGCAGCTATTTGCACAATTGTCTTCATTGCCTGGGTTGTGCACTGGCACTGCTCCAGCATGGATGACTCTAATGTTTTGAGGTGTATGTGTGGCTGTCAGTCACCGCACCGGTGAGGATACTGTACTCAGGAATCACAGATTCTAGCCTACGTATTGGAATATATGACCCAAATAAGAATTTTCACCAGATATTGTCATCGGAACAGTAAGTAACAATTCTGCCATGTTTGTTCTGACCAACTGAGGAAAAAAGCATTACAATAAATCGCGCTACCAATGGTGATTAAATCTAACGATCCGTTAGCTCATATCACATCAAACCGTGCAAATTATCATTATTGTTATACTTTGTTCTCAAATTGTTAAATGTTAATAACAATAATAATAATTTGTTACATTTATATAGCACTTTTCTGGGTACTCAACATCAGCATTGCGTGACTATGTGTATATAGTGTGCATTAGCGTGTAGATTTCAATTTCTGTACAGTCTAATCTCTAATTGTCATACCATTTGAATTTCATATAAAGAAATTATTTTCTTTAACTCAAAAAGCAAATTGTTCTTCCTTCGAACTGGTTCTCTTTAAAATACAAATCTTGTGTAATCCCAGGCTATCTGTAATCAGAAGCGCATTTAAAACTGAAATATAATTTAATTTCAGTCACATGTGTTTCATAAACATAATCCTTTCTGGATTACAATCAGCCATCAAAATGATAAGTTTAATTAGCTGTGAGAAAAGGCTATAAACGATCCTCCACCTGCAGCATCCTCACATGCTATAGCCTATTAGCCGGGACTCCTTGTTTATGTTTACAGACGTGATGTAATGACGCAGCAGCGTGCTCGAATTTCCCGCAAATTCCTACCAGTACCATTCAAATTAGAAAACATTATTATAAGCTAACTGTTGTGAATCGGGCTAAAGTAAGACGATAGTTCTGAAAACTGGTTGGTTATGTACTTGCTCAAATACTGATTTCGGATAATTTTTAACCAAAAAAAGTTACGGACTGCAGCTTTAAATATTAGTTAAAAAAAAAGAATCCTAGAGACATCGATAGTATTGGTATCAGTGATACCTTCAGTCATAAAAATTTTTTTAACAAACATTAAAAATATACTGTCTTTATATTGTTTCTATATTAATTTGAAGATTGAATGTGAAATTATTGCAATATAAAAGTATATTTAAAAACGGTAATGTTAGGTGGGATTAGTCGTGATTAATCGTGATTCATTTCAGAAAAATTAGATTAATTGTTTTTTTGTTTTTTTATTGATTGACAGCACTAATTCATATTAATTAATAATAGAAGAAGAAAAATAAGAAGGAGAAGAAGGAGAAGGAGAAGGATAAGAATTACAATAATACATTTTCTTATTCATCTTATACACAAAATGCAGTTCAGAGTGTTTCACGGGTCAGAGAAAAGTTGATGTAAAACTAATTTGGACTTTTATCCAAAGCAAAACACAAACGAGAAATGCTATAACACAAGCAATTCATCATAAGGAGACAGCAATAAAACAAGAGCTGTGATACAAAGCATCAGTTCAGTTTCATATTTCACCCAAAAAAGAAAAATTCTGTCATTATTTACTCACCCTCACGTCATTCCATTCCTGTATGCTGTTATTATTTCCATAAACCACAAAAGAAGAATTATCTCAATCTTCAGAGAGATCTTTTCATATGACCAGGGTTTGTCAAGCTCCAAAATGGCTAAAAAGCAATACAAAAACACCATGAAAGTAGACTGAAATTTAAGTATCATAAACAAATGGCACAAGGTCATGACATCAGATATCGAAGCCAAAACGTCAAACCTGCAGAAAGGTCATATGTGCATCTACTTAAAAATGCTTTTATTTCATTTTGAAACCTTGACAGTCAGTGAACTGTCATTGCATGGACAAATATGAAGACTCATTCATCAAAAAATAACATACAGTTTTGGAATGACATAAGGGTGAGTAAATAAATGACAGAATTTTCCATTTTCAGAACTATTCCTATAGGACACAACAACCTCTCAGCAGTTTGTAAGCAGCACACATTTCACATATTACTGTCTTATCCCAGTCCCGACACTCAAAGTTTGCTAGCAGCACTGAGCCGTAGGACTCTCCCCTACACACCAGCAGAGAGTGGCAGCTATCAGCACCAAAGCAGCCCTCGAGAGCCATCCAGATACAGCAAAAGATGTTCAGCTCTTAAAAAAATGTTACAAGTCTCAGCGGTACATGGAGAATAAATATACCTCTCATACGCTGTGTATATGCACGCATATGACTCTGAGATATCAGTCAGCGGCTGGCAGCTAAAAGACTTTGCATATAAGCACAGGATCAGGGCAGAGGCATCTAATTGAAAGGAATCAAGCAGGAAATGGCAACAGTCAGCATGTGAATTCCTGCAAGCTCTGGTCTTATTGGGCTAGTTATCCTACTTCGAACTGCTCAGTAACTGAGGCTGTGGCATTACAAAGGCTCGGAATCAAACGCATCCGGGGCAGATCACTGGAAATTACAAAAAGCCGATTCTGTGACATCGGCTCACCTGGTCCCTGTCTCGTTTTCTGTTCATCAATCTGTCTGCTTGGGTCAGTCTGACTTTCCATTTGTCAGCTTTCTTTCTTTCTCCCTCCTTAAATGTCCATTCACACCAAGGGTGATAACTGTAATGATAATTTTATAAGAATAGGGACGTCCACATCACAACTAAATTGATAACAACAGATAAACAATATTGTTGGAAACAATTTTAGAATTTTTTTTTCCAGCTAATGAATAATAAACATATTGACAGCCAATCAGAATCTATCCTGCTTTAAAAGCACAAGCATTTAAAGCACCAGAAGACAAAACTTAACCACATGCTTATAATAAACAGAACGTTAAGGGATAATAGGAAGAAAAATTTAAATTATCATCATTTACTTACCCTCCACTTGTTCCAAATGTGTATGAGTTTCTTTCTTCTGTTGGACATGAAAAAAGGTATTTTAAAGAATGATGGTAAACAAACAATTTACTTTTTTTATTTTTTCCATATGAAAGTCAGTGGCTACCGTCAACTGTTGGGTTACCAACATTCTTCAAAATATCTTCTTTTGGGCTTAACAGAAGAAAGAAACTCATACAGGTTTGGAACAACTTGAGGGTGAGTAAATAATGACACTATTTTAATTTTTGGCTGAACCATCCCTTTAAAGCATACGTATTTAGTTTTGCGTATTTTTGCAACTTTGGAGCTCCTATACTCTCAGAAAAAAAAGGTACAAACTAGGGTGGTACCTTTTCAAAATGTACAATTTAGTACCTTTTTTCAACCATAAAGGTTGTATATTACTACCTTAAAGTTATGTATTATTACCTAAAGTGTATATATTAGTATTTAAATGGTACATGCCATAAAAGAATCTGCCATTTTTGCAGAATTTCATTCTGCTCAACAAACTTACATAATCCCAAAATAAAGGGAATGTACTATCAGAAGGATTTTGAAACTGATATTACAGGGTAAAAAAAAATACATACAGTTTCCTTAAAGGCATAGTTCACCCAAAAATGTCAAAAATTCTGTCATTAATTTCTCACCCTCATGCCATTCCAAATCCATAAGACATTCGTTCATCTTCGGAATATTTTTGAAGAAATCAGAGAGTTTTCTGACCCTGCATAGACAGCAACACAACTGACACATTTAAGGCCAAGAAAGGTAGTAAGGACATTGTTAAAATAGTCCATGTGACATCAGTGGTTGAACCGTAATGTTATGAAGCTAGAAGAATACTTTTTGTGTGCAAAAACCCCCCAAAAATAAAGACTTTATTCAACAATTTCTTCTCTTCCATGTCAAAATTCGATGTGCATTCACGACAGTACCATGGCGCATGCATGTGCATCCCTCTGCTTGTAAATAATGTGCAGCGCATCCGGATTCTAAGTCAGAACGCCAGCTCCTGTGTCAGCAGCATGCGTCATGGTGCTCTCATGAATGCACAGCAGAGACTGACACGGAAGAGAAATAAAGTTGTTATTTTTGTTCTCTTTGCGCACATTAAGTATTTTCGTAGCTTAAAATAATTACGGTTGAACCATTGATGTCACGTGGACTATTTTAATGATGTCCTTACTATCTTTCTGGGCCTTGAACGTGTCAGTTGCATTGCTGTCTATGCAGGGTCAGAGAGCTCTTTTAGATTTCATCAAAAATATCTTAATTAGCGAGTAATTAACGACAGACTTTTCATTTTTAGGTGAACTAACCTTTTAAGGTTCAGTCACAGTATCCATTGCCTCTCCTTTCGTGTAGTGATGTGCTGTATGAAGCACATCTGACAAAGAAGTAACTTTCAAACCAAGCAGCCTTCTGTTGATTTATGCGGCAAATCCGCTTGACCAACTAGAACCAATGGGGAAAACTTTCACCCTTATGCAAAATCCCCAATCACATGGATTCCTATTGAAATGCCTGCAAACATTTGCAGAATCTAACTGCACCTTTATTATGCATTGGTGTGGACACTAATATACAGGCACCCGTTATTATCGTTATAGTTCTCTTTATAGTAATCATTCTTGGTGTGAACATGCCTTCATAGTCTGTTAACCAAAGATCCATTTTCTCTGAGCGGCACTGACGGGAGGGAAGGGAACAGGAAGGGAATGTTGAGTTTGCTGGCTCGTGTCTGCATCTGACAGACAGCGTCAGCCCAGAATCCGCCACGGAAAGAGATCCAGCCACAAATCTCAACAGGTGACACCGTCCTGTATTAAGGATGTCTGAACAGCTTCATAAAATATGCATGGCGTGTCACAAAGTAGCACAGCCAGGCAAGGTAGGACTGTGTAGGATCCGAGTGGCTTTTTGCAGCTGCTTGAGGGATAGAAATGCTAATGATGCACAGTGTATAGTGTCATGTCCTTATAATACTCTTTAATGTGTTTGAACGTGCTGTTGGGTTTCTCTTCTCCCTCTCTCTTCTCTGATCTTTCTCCTTCCCCCCCGAATCTTTCCTACTCTCTTCCACCTCCAAAAAGCACTGAGTTCTCAGGGCCGATCCATGTCAGCGGCAGCCAGACGTCTTAACTCTTTTCGACGTCGGAATGTGGGCCGACAAAACGACCGAAATAGGAGTGTCGGAGCATGTGTGGAGAACCAGAGATCCTGCGGTGCATAACAAAGAGCCGGAGTAGCTGAGATCTGGGCCCAAGCTGAGGGGGCAGAGCCTCATGCAGGCAGAGGTAGAGCAGGGGCCTGATCAAACACCGTCTCCTCCGGGAACGGATAATACTTTCACAGGGTGAAACACAAACATACTGCCATGACACCCCCGTCCCTGTGAACGTCCCTGTGAGAGGAGGATAAAACGAGCCGCTTTTACCCCAGTGCGATCCTTACAAATCCACTAGCAGATTTACACGGCATAAACACACATGGACACATCCTGACAGGTACAAAGAGGGTTTGGAGAAATGTGCTTGGCATTTCATTTCTTAAACGTCTCCCCCTCTGATATGTATCGATTTATGAGAACAGCGTGGACAAATGGGATCAAAAGCGCTGTAGCAGTTAGTTTGTTAAAATGGTATAAATGCCGCATGTGGAAGCCGTCACATGAAGTGCCTTGTGCACTACGTGCTTCTGGAAGTTGAGTCATCCACGCCCATTGTCTACGCCGTGTTCGACAGAACGCATTTACAAGAACCAGAGACAAAACGGAGTGAAGACAAAGACGGCGAGCGTCGGGCTTTAATAGAGCGCCCTCCTAAAACAATTGGAAATTGAAAACCTCCTATAGTCAGCATGGAAGCCTTTTAAATGTACATTATGGCGCCCCATTAAATATTTTATGTGAATGACAAAGACTCTGTGACTCTGAAGTACAAAAGCATCCAGATGTCACTAACAGCACTTTTCTCCAGAACATATCTGCAAATGAGACGCAGGCGCCAAAGCCAGAACCAGCACCATGCAACCCTTAACAGACTGTTGCACCATTTGATGGGTTTTTAGGAGTTAGTCCGTGCACAGATTTCAAAAACAACAAAATGCCACTGTCTTTTATAGAGTGTGCCATTACATTACCAAAGAAAAATTTAACAATTTAAAGGAATAGAAAAATAAAACTTCTTTCAAGATTTACTCATCATTTCAAACCTTTTTATTTACAGAAACTAGTAGTAATATTTTTAAAATAAATAAATGAATAAAATCATTTTAAAGGGGTCATATGATGCGATTTCAAGTTTTCCTTTCTCTTTGGAGTGTTACAAGCTGTTTGTGCATAGATAAGATCCCTGAAGTTGCAAAGACTAAAGTCTCAAAACCAAAGAGATATTCTTTATAAACGTTAAGACTCGACCACGCCCCCCTAAAACGGCTCATTTAAACACGCCCCCACGTCTACGTCACTGTGTGGGAAGATTTGCAAAACACCGTCCAAACGTATATGCAATGAAAGAGGGCGGAACTATTATTCTCGCTGTAGTATTGTTGCTGCCGCCGGCGCCATGTCCTGGAGACGCTGTGTTTCGTTGTGAAAGTGAAAGTACTTTGTTTGGGCTTCCAAAAGAGGACACAACTAGAAATCAGTGGTTAAGTTGTATTTACAACACTGTTCCAGAGCAGTTCAACCCAAATATTAGACTGTGTGCAGCGCATTTTACGGAGGACTATTTCCTGAACCTGGAAGAGTAGCCTACAATGCAGGCTTGCACGAAGGCTGTTTCTATAAAGTGGGGCAATTCCAACTTTGCAAGGACAGTCTGACGCTTCTGACTCACAGCCTGTAAGTACGTTTCTGCTACTGACTATTCAAACGCGAGTTTTGAGCAGTGTAGAGTAGTGCTTGTTGTTTGTCGTTTCTCCGATTTCTCCGGTTCCCGCGATGCAACGCGACGCGTAAAAAGACAGTATAAGTCATTATAATCAGTAATTATGTCCCCACTGGATGCAGCAAATGCCTCGTTTATAATGGGTTTTATTGTTTTTGTGTTGTCACGCCGGGACACGGCATCGGTGAGGGGCGTAACATTTCCGTCTCACGATTGAGGTATTCTGCCAATCACAACGCACTGGATAGCTGGCCAATCAGAGCACGTCTCGCTTCTCAGAATGATGAGCTTTGTAAATATTGGTGCGTTTCAGAAAGGCGGGGCATAGAGGAGCAACAATAATGTACAGTATGTGGAAAATAATGTGTTTTTTGAACCTTAAACCGCATAAACACATTGCATTACACCAAATTGTACGTTATATGACCCCTTTAAATAATAATACAAAAAAAAAATCATTTTAGTACGATATTACATGATTTTTATTTATTATATACAAATAG
This sequence comes from Schizothorax lantsangensis, assembly GCA_027422415.1. Lineage (NCBI taxonomy): Eukaryota > Metazoa > Chordata > Actinopteri > Cypriniformes > Cyprinidae > Schizothorax > Schizothorax lantsangensis. The sequence goes on along the minus strand of CM049850.1, from coordinate 16,667,215 downwards.
CAATTTCTCAGCAATTTTTTTATATATAAAATATTTTTAAGATTTACCTAACTAGAAAAATGTATATTTATTGTAGAAATTTCCAAGAGTTTTTTAATAATTTCCATGACACTTCATTCCCTCATATATCCATTTAACAAATTATAATAAGAAATATGTCAGGCTACATCTTTTTTTACCTTTCTTCAAAACATATTTTGTCTTATTTTAAATTATTTTTGGCCATCTTACGACCCCCTTGGAATTGTGCTGAGGGCCCCAGTGGATCCCGGCTCCATGGTTGAGAACCACAGCCATATAATACCTTTGTGTCTGGAACAGAATAAGATTTAGCAGTTTTTATAATAGCCAAATTATAATATGAAATCAAAGAAATAGAATCTGAGAGATATGGCAGAGTGGGAAGATTTTCAGTACACTTATATTTCGGTCTGTCTCACACACAAAGCTATCCAACACAATCTCATAGGAAATTGTAACTATTTTATATTTTGGCGAATCGGTGGCTAGTATGAATTTATTGTCTCATTAATCCCTTTTTGTACAATTATGAATCTTACAATCTTTAAAAAAATTTTTTTATCCATTTTCATACAAATCACACCATAAATCATGAATGCATACAAAATTGTAATCGCATAGTTACATTTTTCATGAAAACGTGTTGAGCTAACATAACACTTATGAAGACTTTGAATATAGCATGAGTTATATGGACCTCTATTATGACACTTCTATGGTGGTTTTATTTTTACAGCTTGACAGCCCCAGTAGTCACCATTCACTTTCATTCTGTAGAAAAGAGCATCATTAACGTACTGTCTAGCATCTCTTTTTCTGATCGACTGAAAAAAGAAAATCATTTGGGTTTGGAACGACAAGAGAGTAAATGATGACAGAATTCTATTTTTGGTTGAACGATCCCTTTCATACAGGAGAAAAGAAAGAGTTTAAGGAAATGAAAGACTGGCCTGATTCAGAATGGACTAAATGTAGAACAGACAGCGAGGAGGAACTCATTCGCTGGCACCTAAACAAAGCCTACACAAAAACATCGACAGAACAAATGATCAACACTCGACCTTTCAAGATGCCCAGGGCAACACAATCCCCGTGCATCCTCTCATTCTCCTACCGTAGCCAGTTAACGTGAGCCTGTCACTCGACAGAACGTGCTGCTGTTCAAACTGCAATCATTGGTCCAATGCATGAAAAAGCATTGATTTTAAGCTATGTTGTGTACAGTATATAATGCACATAAATACAGACTGTGAAAAGCTATGGGGATCAGCAGAAAATATCCCCCAATCTATATCGAAACTATTTTGCTCTTATGGCTCAATGTCAGTGAATTTTGCCCGAAGGAATTAGAATTTCTCCCAAGTACATAATCCGCTGTCATTTTCTCTGTTAACAGATTGTAGAGGTGGAGAACACAAGCGCTGCCAGGGATTACAATTTTCAGTCTCTATGCTTGTCTTTGTGGCATCTAAATATTAATAATTCTGTTTTAAGGCACTAGTTTGAGTGGCACCTTCATGTCTATGACATTCTCCCCGGCTATATTTACTCAGCTGGGTTTGGGATCAGTTATTTTGTCTCACGACAGCAGTACTCTGCGGGAGAAATGTAGAGCCACAACGTCCCATGTGGCACCTACGATACGCTGATATACGAGAAGCCAATAAATTTAAGGGAGTTTTTATTCATTTATTTATTTATTCCTTCTCCACTCAGACATACTTAACACAAACATAACTAGTGAATGGAGGGGGAGAGGGAAAAGAGGAAATCAAATCGGCTCGCTAAAAACATTTCACAATTAATTATTTTCTGGTTATTGTTCTTCACATAACAATAATAAAGTTGCAAGCTAATAATGTAGGAAAACCTTGCTAATCTTAATAACATACTGTGGGTATCAATGGATATGCATAGATAACAGGGCCAAAAGTAAACATGAGCTAATTGTACATTATGTACGTCCTCTTGAAACCCTAATTATATGTTTATATCATTGAGGTTTAACGGTTCTGTGCTGTGCGGCAGAAGTGCACCGTCAACACCAAAACGCTCTCTCTGCTGCACAATGTGATGCATTGTTCAGAGTTAATTGTAATGGGTTTTTCTGCTGTGGACTGTCATGGGAAATGGTTTTCGAAATTAGTGTAGTGTCAAGTTGTATATCATTTTAAAACTGCTTTCAATCTATATGTCTTACCGCTACAAACTGGAACATTAGACTCGCAGCTCTTAGACAGCAAGTACATCATTACGATAGTCATGATGAAGTAAATCGCACATTTTATTAAAGCAATGGGCTGTTGTTACCTTTAAATCCCAATACGTACTGCGATCGTTCATATGCTTAATTAACAGCGCACAAAAAGCCGCCCGTGTCATAAACAGACACCTCAAATGATATGTGATCTTCTTTCAAAATTCATTCCAGCGCATTGCTACTGCAGTGCTCAGCATGGCTACTGCAATGCTGCTTTTCATCCTGGACATTACCAATCCATAACAGCGGTTACACAAGAATGAACAGAAATAGAATTCTGATTAGTTCTTACGTCTTCCCAGCCACTCCCAGGCATGTAGGCGATGACATCCAGAAAGGGATTGGCCAGGTAGCCCTCATTACTGAACGAGTAGTCCCGCCCACCGAGAGTGATGTTACTGAAATACCTGCAGAGTGGAAAGAACAGAGCAGAAACAGTCTGTTGAGATGGAAGAGACCCAGAAAGAATTAGTATAAAAGACTCCGAGGACACGTCAAAGAGGAAATCTTGCACGGAGCACTTCACAAACATCCTAATTAGGTCAGATTGCGAGACTGTGGTGAAGGTAACCATTTTATTTCCTTCAGCAATGGAATCAAAGGAGGCAGTCACTCTATTTCGAGCACTTAATCTAAACCAGTAAAATACCCAGAACGGTGCCTAAATGTGACATTCTTTGTGAGTGCTTCAAATGAATCTTTTTATCTTAAATCCAATATGCTTTTGGCAAAATGAAGCGTGCACATTTAAAAATTTGACTGGGTGAACAAGTTTGAAGGAGCAAAGTTTCCTCCGCTCTGTTCATATGAGGCTTTTGTGAATATTCCTCACAAAGTTCCTACAAAGATCTCTTTGATAAATACATGCAAAACCATTATGTAGAAGCCTATTTAGCAAACCGTAATTACACCAGCAGCACTAAACAGGTGAATCTCTTTTCCCCATCAATCCTCTTCTGATGTGTAATGAGTGTGAGTCACACTGATGGTGTTACGTTGAGAGTTTCTGCTCAGTGAGTTCATGTAATTTCTCCCTACAATGTGTAAAATATGCTGTTAAAGGTGGTTAACGCATTTTTTTTAAAAGTTCAAGCTGTTGTTCAGAAATTCTAGTTTCATCATTGGCAGCCAGTGCTTTTCTCATCAAAATTATTGCTGAAATTGTTCATTAATTAAGCGTTTTTTTTTTGTTTTTTTTTAAGTATTTTCCATCGATAATGAAGATGAGATGAAAATGCAGTGATTTGAATTAACACATACTGCTGATGAAAATATGAGACAAAAATAATGCTGATTGTTCAAAGAATCTCATCATAATCAATAATGCCAGCGATATAAACTGTTTGAAAATTTCATCAAATTTTGCACGTTCTTTCATCTACTAAAGTCAGGGGCCAGTTGTTCAAAAAGTTTAATCTGGATCAGAATGATCCCATGTTTTGCTATCCAGGATCAGGTAACCCATCTTACTTTTGTGCTGGTTTTTCAAAGCAAAATTGGATTGGATCACCCTGATCCAGATACACACTTTTTCAGATTTCCAAATCTGTATTACCAGTGCTCTACGGATGGTGGTGGGAAAAAAAATAGAATGCACTGTTTTGCATTCTAGACTTGCATTGCATTTACACAAATAACTACTTCTGACTGGTCCATCTCTGATGATTGTGCCAATGTAATTTACAATCAGTGATTAAAACACTTGTACCCCCGGTTTCACAGACAAGGCTTAAGCCTAATCCCAGACTAAAATGTAAGTCTGAGCTGTTTCAACTGAAAGAAACTTGCACTGACTGATCTTAAAATATATCAGTGCCTTTGTTTTGTCTCAAGATGCACACCAGTAATGTTTTTTTTCTAAGTACATTTATAAAAGTTACTTAAATGTCCTAATTGAACTATGGCCTAATCCTGGTTTAGTCTAAGCCCTGTCTGTGAAACTGGGCCTAAATGAAATATAATATTTTTGTTTGATATTGACAGCTGTTTGGGGATTTGGGGATATATTACATGTTACAAATGTTGTATTTTTTGGACCAGTTTTAAAGTTTTATTACATTTTTGTTCCTGAAATCCACCCTTCTGCTGGGATCAGAATAATCCCATTTTTTGGATCAAAAGTATTCCAATTTTACTAAAACGTTTTGAACAACACAAACTGTGGATTTAATCCAGATCGAAACCAAGATTGTATTTTGTGATCTAATCCGAATTCAGAATCCTTTTTTTTCTTTTCTTTTGAACAACCCATTTTCAAGATTGGATCCAATCCGATGGCCAAAATCCGATCAGATTACTTTTGAACAACTGGCCCCAGACGCCATTTTTATGAAATTCAACTAAAATTAATGAACATTTCATGACAAAATACTAACTAAATTAAAAGGATTTCATCAAAAAGCCTCTCAGAAATTATCCACCTAATTTTTCAATGTGGAAGTACGATATTTCCTGTGAATCTGTGAGATTTCCAATTGATTAGCCACCACAGGTGTATAACTAATGATAAAGTGGAATAAAAAAAAAAAAAAAACTATTTTGCAATATAAGCATTGTTTATGGTTACACTAAAATAATAAGATAACAAAACCAGTTTACAACTCAGAGCACCATAATGGACTAAATCACTGAACATAACTAGGAGCAGTTGATAACGGAAGTTAAAAATGGCTTGGCCTGCTCTTGTGTTTAAAATAAGGTGGATCATTTCTTCAAATTATAATAAATGAAACTGGCACATGCTTGTTGATTATAATGGGCCTTTTCTAGTTTTGCTGCATTGCATGCTTTCAGGGCAGACACAGCCTCAAGCATGCTGCTATTGTTTATCCCCTCCCACCCATGTTGTCTTCTTAAATACAGGGGCATGTTGAACGCCTCCCCCTGTAGTCCCTGTGGTGGGGGAGTAAAGGACATTTATGCCCCAAAGGTGCAGCACTTTCACTCTCATTAGAGTGTGTCATTACGGATAAATAGACTTACTATAAATGCAACAAAGCAGAAAAGTTGAAGGTTAATGCCAAATGAGATGAGCTTTAAACACAGTTCTCAGGGTGAACATAAATAGAGGGCTTTTTAAAGATATTCAAGATCAGTATAATAACACTTTTAAACTACGCTGAAAGCAGCATTTATTTGCATGTGCTGGTTTAGCACCTGATTCACTAAATGAATTAGGCAGGCAATTTCACGAATGCACATTCACAAAACCTGTGAACCTGTACAGTATAGCCCCACCACAGACATCCAGACACCTAAATAATCTCTTAAAAATGCTCTTTACTACATGTGAATCTGGATAAATGCCCGGTTAGAACACGCTTCTCAGCTGATTTACTGCTGTCATGATCGCATAGAAAGTGCACACAAACATCCCTTTCAGATTAATTTGTCACCTGCTTTCATTTTATTGCGAATAAAGTGCAATATACAGTACAATGAGCCTAATAAAGGAGGCGTGTTTGTGTAGAAATGAATGCTAATTACTTAATTTAAATACTCTGATTGCACCTGTTAAAAACTAGTTTGTGAGTGGTTAGTGAATAAGTTGCAGCTTTTTACGCTGTAATACCATGGACAAAGATGATTTAATTATTTAGTTAATTATTTAATTTGCTCCTATAAGAATATCTAAATCCATTCCTTGTATGGCAGCTATAACTACTATGCTACTCCATAGTTAACATGAAGTTAAAATGAACCTTTTAAATAAATGTCACTGGTTATATAGTTTACAGTACATTAGTGCACAAAAATGTTGGTTTTTATAATCTTCATCAAAATATTAATAATATATTCTCTAATATAATAACATTTTGTAATATTGTACAATAATATTTGTTTTTTAAAGAAGGTAGCATTTATCTGATCAAAATAAAAACAGTAATATTCAGTTAAAAACAGTAATATTCTAAATATATTATTACAATTTAAAACAGTCATATTCTATTTTATACAGTAATTTATTCCTGTAATGGCAAAGCTGAATTTTCAGCAGTCTTCAGTGTCATATGACTCTTCTAATATGCTGATTTGCTTCTCAAGATTTTTTTTATTATTATCAATGTTGAAAACAGTTGATTTGCTTAACATTTTTTGTGGAATCTCTGATATTTTATTTTAGGATTCTTTGGTGAACAGAATGTTTTTTTAAAGATCAGTAGTATATCTTTGATATAATATTTTTTGTTTTTAATGTCATGTTTGATCAATTTAATGCATCCTTTTGAATATAAGTATTAATTTCTTTAGAAATAACTAGTGCTGTCAAATGATAATCGCGATTAATCGCATCCAAAGTAAAAGTTTTTGTTTACATAATATATGTGTGTGTATTGTGTATATTTATTATGTATATATAAATACACACACATACAGCATATATCTTGAAAATATTTACAAGTATTTACATGTATATATTTATAGTCATATAATTTATATCATATAAAAATATATTTAATATATAAATGTTTTTCTTAAATATATACATGCGTGTGTATTTACATAATAAATATACACAGTACACACACATAGTATGTAAACAAAAACTTTTATTTTGGATGCGATTAATCGTGATTATCATTTGACAGCACTAAAAATTGCTTTTACTGTACTCAAACTTTTTAAGTATTTTTATTTACTGAAAAAAAAAATTCAATTAACCAACTATTGCCTCCTTTCTCTGCCCATTGAAATCTCATTTAATAAAATCAAATCCCACCCTACATCATGTCCCACTAAATATTCAATTTTACTTAATACAGCACATTACACTAGTTAAATGCTTAGCGAATGTTCATGGTCACTATAATACAGGCGAAAGCAGGGACGGACTGGGAGTAAATAAATGGCCCTGGATTTTCTCCCAAATAGACCCACCACAACTACAGTACAAACAGTCGCTATATCTCACAATATTACAACAATCCTGTCGCATTTATGGCAAATAACATCACAAAACCCATGGTGACCCTGCTGACAAAAACAATAGAAACATCACAGAAATTCTAATGATTTCCACTACAAATACCATTACAAACATTACAAACTATCAACGTTTAACCATTAAAACAATTAAATAATGGTTTCCTGTATTGTGTTTTGGGACATATTACATTAGGATTTAGTGTGTTTTTTTTTTTTTTAAACGACCAATTTACCAGTAGAGAACAACAGGCACCATTACAGTTTCCATTAAAAGCAATACAATTATCATTATAAATAAGTAAAACCATTACAAATTATGTGCTGGTTTAAAAAAAAAAATTCAGCACGGGATTGAAATCTCATTTGCTAAAATGAGATTTCAAATTCAAATTCAAAAAAAAAAAATCTAATAAATATATATTATTGTATGAACTAAAATACTTGAAAACTACATAAAAGGAGCAGAACGCAAAATGTATAATATGACAATGATAAACATAAACCTAGAATCTAGAAACCTGAAACAACAGAATTCTTCAATTTGAGTATATGTCTCTTTGTGTGTGTGTCATGTTAATCAGACTAATCACCTTATCGGCGACTTCATTTACTGTATTTTCTAACTCAATATCTCTCAAATGTAACCCGTTGTAGAATCACTTAAGGCAGCGGCTATTTGCACTAAGTGAAAATAACATATTTTCTTAGCGATAGATGCCATTTACACTAAGTGCAATACATTATAAAACAGTATGCAATAATAACTTATTGAGTGAGTGTACATTTTAATTTTAATTCAAATTATTAAATGGATGCCACCTTATTGGGACAATAAAGCCCTCCCTACACCTACCCTACCCGATACTTTATTTTCAACTTTTTGATTATTTCCTTCCTTTTTATAAAAAAATAAATGCTTTTCTGATGTGATTTGAAATTTGAAAAGGGAGAAAAAAAAAAGGTCGCCAAAAGGCAGATTCGAACCCGGGTCGATCGCGTCAAAAGGAGTATGACACACACTTTACCATCTGCACCACTGGAGCTGATGACCATTAGTTGTCCTTTGTAATGTTGACTAGCCCAATCACACGTTGGTGGGCAGAGTTAGTGTAAATAGACACTCCGCGACACTTAATCTGACACTTTTTCTTTGATGATGAACCAGCCAGGCCGACAGCCGCTGGATGGACGGCCGTTCTGGACTTCTCCAGAACGTCCAGATGGCCAGTCCGCCCCTGGGCGAAAGAGTTGTGCTGCTCAGTGTGAGACATGTTGTATCTCTCTGTGCAAAACATACAAGTCACATCTTGTATCGGAAGAAAGAAGTGTTTCTTACTTCATTCTACCACGGATCCTCTGTGTTCCGTTGCCATCCGTCTGACAGTTAGTGACGAAGTGCGGCCCTCCAGTGGCTCCGTAGTCCTTACGCAACGCGACAGCTCCATGGGTAAGAATGGACACCCCACGGGCGATACGTCTGCGGGGTTCGTCCCTCCAGCCCTGTGGTCTGACCGCAAACAGCCGATTGGGTAGTCCGGTCAGGCCCAGCTCGGACAAAGCCGGACCCACCGCGAACCATATGTGAGAGGTGCTGGCCTGACCAGCTGCCCAAGCAGCGTGGAACACCTGTTCTGCTTCCTCCTGAGAGCAGTACAACAACCGCACCTAGAGTGGGAGTGGGGGCAAAGAGGACAGAGGGGACCAAGATGAAAACCAGAGAGCAGGAGCAAGAGAGGAAACAAAAGAGAGTGCAAAATAGAACACAGAGGTCAAAAGGGAGGAAGAGACCATGAGCGGAATGAGAAGAGGAAATGGAAGAGAGGACAGGAGAGGTATTGGCTTTATATATTCATTTATAAAATCACTAATAACTGATCGTGAAAATAAGTCCTTCAGTAACTGAAAAACTGTATTGTAATGACATTTTCCTGTTAAATTCTTATAATGAGAGTATTTCCATTTTACAAAACAGAGCCTAACAGTCCCAATATCAAAAGAGCAATTAAAATGCCACTCTTGTTATTACATTTCAGATATTTCATAGAGCATTCATGTCAATTAAATGGAGCACAACAGAAAGGGAGTGCAATCACTTGGATCAGTGAATTAGGATTGAAACTTGAAATCCTATATGCACTGTAATTAATGATATATGAAAACTAACATTAAAGGGATTACTGAAAAATTAAGGCTTCATTAAAGGAACTAATAAACTGATTACTGTAGATTGATGTGCTACAGTATGTAGTACCATGTTCAGAGGGCAGAATATGCGTGTTTCCTGCAAAGTCACACATTCTACTGTCTACTGTATGTCAATGCTATTTATTTTGCTGCATTTAGATTGTAAGACGTGTTCACTTTACATTATTTAACTACTTTTTGCATGGAATTTGTATAGCATTGAATATGGCATACTTCCATGTGCATATTGTTAGAAAAACAATATTGGTTAAGATATCTGATTAATCAATGAAAGAGCTAACCAAAATTGAATTGATTATAAAAAACAGTTATTAGTTACAGCCCTAATGTATTAGGTTTAATTCCAGGCAAACAGTAACAGACAGGTTTTAAGGAGAGGAACAGCTTTGAAGTAATGGTGCTGGGACATGCCTTAATGAAGAAAGACGGATACTGGATGGATGAAAAGAGAAGGAGAGAAAGAAGAAGGAAAGAAAGGAAACTAGCACATCTGGGAGGGAGAGAGAGAAAGGAAGGAAGGAAAGGAAAGAACAGTAAAAAAGCAGAAACTGAGAGAGGGACTAAAGATTTCACCTTTACAATGCATGAGAGAGAAAAACCCAAGAGAGATAGACTGTAAAAGAGAGAGAACAGGAGAAGAGGGCTAGAGAACTGGGAAAAGAACAAAAGAATGATAGAATAAATAGATCGAAAATCCAACTAGTATCTAAACTCACCAGCCCTGAACAGGATAGATTAAATTACGAAATTATGCTCTTGTTCTGTTTGTGTGTGTGTGTGTGTGTGTGTGTGTGTGTTTATGTAGTATACAGTATATCATGTCTGTGTCTACAGTAGGGGTGGGCTGTACATTGAAAGTCATGGTATGATTAATACTGGTCCTGCCTTTTTGATTGGTCAACACTGTGTCCCAGTCATGCTAAAATTCACAAAATACAGCACCCATAGCAGACATTTTTGCTACATAGCAATACTGTCAGGGACTATCTTTCAGCAGAAGAATGCCACTTGATAATGTTTAGCAATAAGTCTATAATGCATTGTGAATATATACACAGCTGAAGGGCTTGTGGGTACTAAACTGTGCATTACTTACCTCTTGAACCAAATGCACTTATTTTTAGCGATGCACCAATATTAATATTCTGACGGATAATGTATCATGCCAATATGCCAATAAATATTTTATGTTATAGCTGATAACCAATAAATTCAGTAGCTGATAACAAAATTCCTACATTATTTTGCCTAATATATAATAATAAATAAACATTAAAAACTCAAATCAATTCATTTAAAATTAAATGGAGGCTTCATAACATTACATGTATTATTTAAATAAATAAAAATCATTACAATTTAATAAAATGATTAAGATTAATTACTATTGTGTTTTTAAATATTAACTTCAAGTGCGCATTAGAAAAGTGTGAAAAAAGGAGACTGATAACAACCATTTTAAATTAAAATAATTTAAAAAACATTTTAATTTAATACAATAATTAATATTAAATTATTATATTTTAATAAAACTGTTTAAAGGTTAACCTGTAGTGTTCTTCCAATAAAAGAGATAATTTAAATATAAAATTAGAAATTAGCATACACAATAAAATATCCAAAATAGGTCAATATATATCCAATATCAACAATACTGATATGATAACATTACCACAATATGATAACAATACATTTTAAATATTTAAAAAGTCCATTTTAACCGATAATGCAAATGATAACCCAATATTATGCATCCATATTATTTTAACTGTAAATTTATATCGAGATCTTCAGAAAACCACAAAAGGTACCAAGAGGTAAGATCATTCTTAAGAAATAAATAAGTCTGGCATCAGTACAACACACAATCAGCAATATTCGCTGAAATAAATGTCAAAACTAACTCGCTCCCATTACAATCAACAAAGTTGTCTACACTGAAAACAATTCTGCAACACAGTGTGAAGAGTAGACTGTAACTCTTTGCTTAGTATTGGATTTTTTTTATTTATTTTTTTACATTGCACAGCAGATACACTGCAGCACTATAAACGGTATAGCAATCTCTACCGACTGACATATTTCTACCACTTTCATACCGCCCAGTGTAATCTAAGAATGCATTTGCACTCTATACTGTATGTTCTACTATGCAACTTTCTGTGTAAATAAATGCATACTTTATGTATGTGTGCAATATTTATTTGGGTTTGTGTGTATGTGAGTGTGTGTAATTGAGCAGAAGCACTGCAGACTGAATCTAATGCATACGGCATTGGGCTGCACCGCCACAGGCTCTGTGTTATATTAACACTGACATCAGTGTACTGGGACCCACAAGGCACAATAACACCCTCTAACACACACATACACAGAACAATAACAGCCTGGAGCCAGGGGGAGACAGAGGACAACCTGTGACACACATACACACACGCACGCACGCATTACACAAATATAGGTAGAAATGGGAAAGGGAATGAGAATGCGAGGAGAACGGAGAAAGGACAGCGAGAGGTCAGAGAAAGATGGTGGAGACAACAGCCGAAAGAAAAAGTCAAATAAATGGTTAAGGACAGGAAGTGATGCCCGAGTAAATGAATGATTAAATGAGCGAATAAGTGAGACAGAAACGCAACGACCTTCCCTCTCTACCTGTGCTTCGTTCTCTTTCAGCAGTCGCCGTGCACGCGCTCCTCCCGGATCATCAGTTAAATTCAACATCACTACACTCTTCTTCTCCCAGCCGATGAATGACCCGTCGGTCAAACCTTCCACTATTGACAGGAAGTCCTGGTAGCCATGGTGACGTGTGGACACCACCGAGAAGGCCGTCCAATCATACTCCTCCAGCACCTCAAAGATCACCTCCAATTGGAGTGCGGTGGAAGAGCTGAACTGCAGGAAGATTGAGCCGGTCTCCTGCAGAGTAATTAAGAAGGTAAACGACTACATTTCCCAAGACTAAAGGCAGATGATTCATTCCTTGCATAAGGCATCATGGGAACTACATTTCTTCTGAACTGTTTCTAATGTGACATTCACTAATCATAACAGCAGACAGAGCTTGTCTTCTGCAGTGCAATTAAGGGGGAAAAATAACTACGTTTCCTGTGATTGAAGACTATTTATTGCCTCCATAAAGCATCATAGGAATTCAATTTCTTATAAAGAGTTTCAGAGATATGCAGCCGCTGTAGGAACATGAAGGAGGTACTCTAATCGTCACCGGAGTATGACGCACAGCTTTAAATTTAATTTGTGATGGCGTTGAGTGTACGCGTGGGTCCGAGAGCGTGTAGGATTCAATGCGACAACATCAAAATGATTCAATATCGTGTCTCCAGAGTAAATAATAATAATAAAAACAAACATTTCTGAATGAAAATGTCTTTTTAACTTTGTACTTTTCATATTGCGATAGGGAGAACATGTTATAAATGTCGAGACTACCAACTGAAATTGCAAAACCCAGACCGAAGCACTTCAGTGAACACAAGAGGGAAAAAAAGAGCTGACCATATGGCCTGCAGCGGTAATGCATGACCCTTGCCCATGCTATTTATCCAAATGGATGTTAGTAATGCCATCCCTTCCAACAGTTATCGGTGAGCCCCGATCAGGCCCCGACAGAGATGACGGCAGCCCTATCTCTGTCCGTTTAACGGTCCTCCTCAGGCGGTACCATTAACAAACTATGCCCTTATAGCACTGCAGCAAGCCAAACACTATCTAGCAAGTGTTAGAGCTCATTAACACCAAGAGCTTGCAGAGAGAGATGTTTGTGAGGAATTTCCAAAGTCCAAAGAAACTCATACAACATTGTTTTTTTTTTCCTTTTTAGAAACAACAACACTGTCAAATAATTCAGTGGCGCTAAAGTGCGTGTGAGACTGTTCAGACAGGACTAAGAAATCCTCAGTGGCCTAGTTTTATTGTCCTATTAAATGGCATAGACAGTACAGTTAATCAGGAAAAAAACACTATTCATTTCAAGACCGCTATACTTCAGAATCAAAATCAATCGTATTGGCTGGGTACAGTCACTTTTAAGAGGAATTTGACTTAGCGGAGTCAAACTGCTGACACTAGCTTAAACCTCACAGGGTTACAGGAAATTCTTCAAACAGGACACGTTTCTGTCTGTAGACTTTGGTTCTGTATTTAAAATCATTCTGTTAGTTGGCACCAGTCTGTATTGGGAGATATCCGCGGTATAAAGGTAGATCAAGGAAAAGTGCTCAGAGGTTAAGCCAAATTAATTTAACTTAGATTATGGAATCATTGTGACTAATTACTAGTTGATTTCCAATTTGAATGCAGTTACAGTAAGTGAGTGAAATCAAACTCTAAAGGTATGGTAATAGCCTCGTGGGCAGCACGCCAACATACAGCGCCATTCGAATTCGAGTCCCGGCTCATGGACCTTTGCCGATCCCATCCCACCTCACTTCCTGTCTAAAATACTGTCCTATCCTAATTAAGGCAAAATGGCAAAAATAAATCTTAAAAAAAAAAAAAAAAAAAACATTAGCAAATTTTCTGTGAAATTTCGCAGTCCATTGTCAATAGTGTAGCAATGTATGAAGCTGGTTTCAGTTGGTCAAAGCGGCAAATTTGAACATAAGTGAGATCTTAATGGAAACTTCTCAAAGCTCTCAATCGCATGAAATTATGGGATTTCATTTGTGAAATTTTATGTGTTCATTTGTGACACATAAATTCTCTAACAATCATACCTGTGGTACCCTGCCCAGACCCGCTCCCCCTCCCACAGCAACGATGGGGAGGCCGGTCTGGGCCGAAACGAACTCCAGCATGGGGGCCAGGGGGCCAGAGGCCAGCGGGAGGGGTCTCTCATCTTCATACACGAGTCCCTGAAGGGGTCTGGCTGCCAGCAAGTCACACAGCTGAGAGAGCAGCGTCCTGGGGCTGCTGTCATTCACCTGTAGGTAATTCACATTCACTTCACATTAGTGTTCACATTCACACCACATTAACTTCTGTAGTTACGAATGAATACTCATGCTTAAGTGCCCGTATATTCACTCTACTTTTGTATTCGCACTTCAGTTCACAATCAACAAAGCGTTCAGGTATTCAAGCTACTCTAAATTTTAAATCACAATCGTTTCGATCCTGTAAGCAATCAATTCAATTTAATTTGCATGACCTCTATCGGACTGACCTGGAGCCAGATTACATTTGCGGATCCCCACTGGGTTACGACGCTCTCACCGAAGCTGCTGTGCACACGTCCGAAGCCCGGGTATGGCACCCTACCCGCAGCTGCTGCAGTCCCTGCTTCCCCTTGTTGAACCGTTGAGCCCGCGTGGATCACTGCGATGTTGAAGTGCATTGATGCCACCGGGTCCCGTTCACGCTCTCGGGGCCGGAGCAAGAGATGAGGGGAGGAGCTAGTCTGACCCGCCCATTCTACCAGGGCCAATAGCAGAGAGAGTGTGGGTACTGTGACCATGGCAAAAAACGAGGAGGCAAAACGAGAGGGTACGAAGAAAGCCTGAATGAAACCAGGAAGAAAAAGCAAGAGGGTAAACTCAGATTAAAACAAAATCAAAAGAGCAATATATTCCATACACTTAAAAAAAACATTTGAGAGATAAATAAAGAGAGAGTAATGGTGAAATGGAGCAACACAGGAGGATAATTGACAGAGGGATAGAAAGAAACTACATGTGTGCTTGTGTGTACAGGTTTATCTGTTCTTGTGAGGGTCTGAAACCATCTTGTGAGGACATCAAAAGTGGTCTTCACTATTTGAAAGGCTCACAAATAAGCCAATTCACGTTTTACTTCAAATGTAATAATGGCAACAGGTTTGTATGAGGGCTTTTTTCATATTAAATGAGTCAAAAAACAAACAAACAGTGCCCTTGATAAAGAAAAGGAAAAATATTCTGCGTTATGAATCTACTTTAAACACAAGTTCTCAGAAATGTACTCTTGGGATTCATGTTTGTTTCATATGGTTTGTGAAAAACTCAAGTGGTATAATCTGTATCGCAAAGAAAAAAAAAAACATACAGTGTACACATCTTAGTCATTATTTTCAATGATTTTAATTTTTTTTAACAATTTTTATGTTTAAAATGGCCAATTATGCAGGTGTCCTCCATGACACTCTACAATTGCTAAGTATTTTAGGTTTTGGTGAACTGGTGGCAAATTTCATATGAATTCTGTAAGATACTATTCACATGTGTTGTGTGATCAGCTTACATACCAATGAGGGTTAGATTTAGGGGTGAGATTAGAGGTGAAACTTCAAATATTGTTTCAAGAAGTCTTACATTAAACAAAAATCGTACACATTGACATGAAATCTCAAAAAATTGTTTAAAAATGATTCTTTCTTGTGTGTTTGTTGTACTGCAAATGTTTTCAAATTTAGTAGGCAGCTTCTTTGTGAGAAATAATAATAAAAGATTATGCCAAAATACTTTTCTCAGTATTTTCTATATTCTTTAATGACATTCAATATTTCATTTCATTTTTTTTCTTTATTATGATATCACGACTGTTGTATCACCCTGACATTTTTTTTATATTTTAAAAAGCTATCAAAATTATCTTTAGAAAATAAAAGTTCATCACAGAGGACTTGTATTCAATTCATTGCATGTATGAATTACTGTATTTTAATGTATTTGTAATGAACACATTTTAAGATCTACACAAAAAAGTCATGTCATTGACCCAAATATCATTATTTTAGCACGAAACCACAGAGTATACAAAAGGCTCTCACTAATATAGCTTCTAAGATGTGTGTCATAGCTTCTAAGATGTGAGTCAAGAAATGGATGGTGCTTATTGTAAGGTGAATGAATAATAACAAAGATTAAAATATAAACACCCACACAAATTCTTCATAACCACACTCACATACCAACACGACTGAACACACGCACCAATAAAATGATTTGCAGAGTTAGAGGTTAGCGCAGCTGATGTAAGAAAGTACCTCCATGCTGTCTTACGCTCCTTTCTATCTCAGTTACACACACACACACACACACACACAATACAAGCAAATCATTTTCAATTTACTTTTGTGGCAGCCTCCTCCTGCCTGCTCCTCTCTGTTTCATGACTTCAGGTGCTAATGCAATTGCTTGGAATCACCAGGCTCTCTGACATAATATTCCCTCTCTCCCAGTTCTGTCACCGCTTTCTGGGTTTGTTCTCTTTTTGTTGCATTCTCTTTCTCCCTCTGTTCTATTTATCCGTCTCTAAGCCTGTTGGTCTGTTGACCCTGACGAGTCCTTCAGATGAATGAGAGAACGAATTAAGAGGCCAAAGACGACGAAGCAATGAGCAGAATATGGGCGGGATGGAGACAGAGAGAGAGAAAGAGAGAGACGGGCAGACGTTGGAATTCTGTTTGGCTGGAAGAGGTAAATATAGTCCTAATGACTAAGATGAGGACAGAGATGGGGAAGGAGGGAAAATGGAGGGAGTGGAGAATAAGAAAGAGGGATGAAATATGGAGGAATAGAGGGAAAGAGAGAAATATTGATTACTGGGGTGTGTGTACGTGTTTGGCCTGAACAAACATGCTGGCAATCCTCCAGTTTTGACAGACAAGGGACAGTATGAGAGTGTGTGTGTGTGTGTGTGTGTGTGTGTGTGTGTTATGTGAAAGGTTGGTGGGAGAAGAGGGGTTGGGGAGTTGGAACGCATGAAAGAGCATCCGAGCACATTCCACAACAGCATATTACTGTTTTTGAGTCACTTCAAATTAACCTGGAGTAATCATAGCTTGGGCTTGTCATTTGGGAACCCACTGTGCTAATGTTGTGCAAAAGCAGCAATTTACTGCCGCTTCCACAGGTTGCATTGTACAGTAGGAGACGTGGAAAGTGCACACGCAGCCCTAAATTCATCAAAGAGAGCCAAAAACACTCAACGATATATCATCCACAAAGGAAAGGACTTGTGCTTCACTGTTGCTTACAGACCCCCGGGCGATTCTAAAATACTACAGAGTACATTACTATAACGGCTCTCTATATAAATCTACATAAATCTCTAGTGTCCCTGACTGTTTTTTTAAATATGCTGCGAACACTTTATTTTCAGAGACATTCAGAGATGTTCAGTTCAGTTCAGAGATGTTTAAGGGATGTTCAGTTCAGTTTATTTACAATGAAATGATTACAAGCTCACGGTGTACAGCATAAAATTTATACTTACATAATTAACAGATTCATACAGCACAAGGTCATTTGAATTTTTTTATTACAAAAAAACTGCACTTTATGCGTGTATTACTTCTTATACGTGTATACGTAACAGAAACCTATTATGTTTTACATGATTAGTTATGTTAGACAAACGCTGGTATAATTTCCAAATATAAATTAGGGCATATTTACAGTCTGAATGTAAGCACTTTTTGAGACTGAAAATCTTGATATTGGCGATGTACAATTCATGAATGAATCGGTATTTTAAGGCAGATCTTTTTAATGAACTGCTGCCTGATCCATTTCACAAAAACAGTCTGAATGATTTGTTCATTAATCATACTAGTTCAGTTCACAGAAACAATGATCCCCTTTGCAGCAGTTAACAGCAGTTAGAAAGATGAAGACATTCATAAAAAATACATAAAAATTCAATTAATAAATAAATAAACTACCTTTTGTGTTCCACAGAAGAAGCAAAGTTTTAAACATACAGCTTGGAATGACATGTGGTTGTGTAAATAATGACAATTCTCATTTTATTTTTGGGCGAACTATTCCTTTAAAACAAAACAATGCATCTTCAATGCATTTCTTTAAATCCAGTCCTAAGTATATAGCCTTGAGCACGGTCCTAACCTGATTATGATTAATATTGATGAGCTGACAATGTAGTCATGTAAATGGTTTTGTGTGGCAGTAGTAGCTACAAACTGTGTATTTTTTCCATTTTATAAAAATGGGGGGGGGGAATCATCATTTACTCACTCTCATGTCATTACAAATCCATAAGACCTTTGTTTTCATCAAAACACAAATCAAAATATATCTAATGAAACCTGAGAAGTTTCTGTATATCTACTGATAATCCAGGTAACCAAAACTTAGAAGATCCTAAAAGGCCATAAAGGTGGCGTAAAAAAAACAACCCATTCAAATCAAGCAGCTTAACCTGTGAAGAGATACAATCACTTTAGCCTATATGATTAAGTTTTAATTTATGGGGTTATTCACATATGAACAATGATCGTCACACATACTTAGAGCATATCTCTTCACAAGACTTGGATTAAACCACTCAAATCATTTGGATTAATTTTATGATGCCTTTATTACCTTTTTGAGTCTTCTAAGCTTTGCAGGGCTCGACAATAAGGACTGCCCGATGGCCCGGGGCCAGCGTGAAGGACGCTCAGGACAGTAGAAGGATTTGTCACTTGCCCGATCGGGCCACTGCAGCGTTGTCACGAAATTTTATCATTTGCATGCATTTTTAAGCCTTGTTAATTAAAAAATTCAAGCAATTAAAAAGCATTTGGGCGCAAAAGACAACTCCTTTCAGTACTTGAGCGCTGGGTTCTGTTCTGTGTGAACAGCGTGCGCACAGACAGCCGCGTCTCTGACACGCGTGAGCCACCTGAACGGGCAAATACACACAAAAGTATGTCAAAATACCCCTCTTGGCAAGTAACTTTAACAATGATTAATCTATATTGAATTTATACACTGGAGTACAGATGTATCTGGGTACAGATCGACCAGACATTTTTTTGTTTTATTTTAGAGCATCTTCTCTTCCGTGCTTGCGCACAAACTGCACTGCAATCATTTTCCCAAATGTCATTTGTGTGGAAATATTACGTT
This sequence comes from Schizothorax lantsangensis, assembly GCA_027422415.1. NCBI lineage: Eukaryota > Metazoa > Chordata > Actinopteri > Cypriniformes > Cyprinidae > Schizothorax > Schizothorax lantsangensis. The sequence goes on along the minus strand of CM049850.1, from coordinate 16,647,949 downwards.
ATTATTATTATTAGTCTGTAAACAGCTGTTAACAGAGGCCAGAGACGATGAAGACGGACACAAAAAGGAGAAAATACTGTAGCAGACAGAACAAGAACTCTGTTCACGATGCGTGAAATATAAAAATCAAAATGTTCAATTTTATATGAACGTGTTTCTGAGGGGAACTGACTGTTTTCAGAAATGGTGTTTTCTTTTCATCTTGTCTCCGTATAATGCATATTAAATTGGTGTTAATATGCGCAGCGCTGCTGTGTTTACAGTGGTAACCAAGGAAATGCTGTATCACTGTTTAATGTGCGCCGCCTGATGTCAGAGAGTGAAATTGCGTCTCATTCAGCCCTGTTTAGTACCGATGTTTTATGTAACGTTAGCATAATTTCACAAAGCTAAAGTCGGGTCGTTCTGTTTTTGCTTCAGATTTTGAAATTATACAGTCTAATATAAATCAAAAATTGCACGTTTTGTGTGTGTGTGGATTAATCCATGATTAAAATGCAGTGGCTGCCTCTAATTTCAAATTGATATGAAAAATCAAGGTGCAACACAGAGTGAAGAATATTCAAATGTTATTTTATATGTGATTCTTCCATTTCTATACCTGAACATCTACAAACATAAAAACCTAAAGCATCATTTCATTTCTATCTTTGTGCTATAGGCCTGTTTATTTGTGCTATTACTTGTAATTTGTTCATTTGTTCTTATTTACTGGCTGTCACTGTCTTTAATAATGTTTAAAATGTATATTTATGTTTATTTTTGGCTAGCGATTTTTGCTGTGGTATTGAAATTGGAATAGAGAATTGTAAAATGTAATTGATATCTAAAATATTGGTGTCATATAAGCTTATTTATTAGAATACAAGATAACACAGATCAAAAACAACGATAACAGCAACTATTTTCATTTTTGTGGCAGAGCCAGTGAAAATGTTGGCAGGGCAAGTAAAAATTTCAAAGATGAATGAAAGTCTGGAACGACATGAGGATGAAGAAATTATGACATCATTTTCATTTTTAGGTGAACTATCGCTCTGCTCACCTGCTCCTCATTTCCCGAAAGACCAAACAAACCAAACAAATGGACAACAGAATGCACCAGACATGAGATGTACTGCATTTACACACACTGGGTGGATCTGGGGCCATATGCATTGACAGCTCGTGATCATTATGACTGAGCTCATGGCTGCATTCCCTGCACCGCACTGACTGTGAGAGTGTGCTCCCCTTTACTGCACGGCTGTAAACACAGCTCGTAAAATGCTTCGCATGCACCGTGATGACCGACGCTATCGAAAGCACTTTAGCTGACAAACGACCACGTCATCCATCAACCTTCCACACAGGCGCAGATCCTCATCACAACAACAAAGCCCACGCTGCACTGCACAAAAACATTACGACACTATTTAGATACCATGAGTGTGTTAATAGCGCTTAAAAGAGATGCTGTATCGCCATAAAGCAGTGAATTTAATCTAGTTCACCTCTGAGATCTCTACTTCAAGAGTGCAGTTCAAAGTAATCTTATCCACAAGACAATAGCTGCCTTATCTTCCTCCTTTACCTGATTTTCACCTTCAATCTCAGCGGACTAAGAGAAAACAAGCTGTATCCCCTAATTCTCTCATCAGCATTAAACAACATGCAGGCTATTATGCCTCGACAAAATTAAGAAAAGCAAATGTTTCCGTGATGCGGAAAACGTGGAAGGTATTGCGGAATCCCATAAACAATTACTGTATAATAGGAATGTCACAGAATTCTGCAAATTTTGAATGAAAAATTCAAAAGTAGATCCATACACTTAAATCAAAATGCGATATGGACAAATATTAAACTGCAAAAAAGAGTTTTAATATGAAATCTGCATGTTTTGTGTGTCTCTGTGTGAATCAATGGTGACAACTGCCATCTCACTGCATGTTCACTTCATGAGCATTTTACACATTAATTTGAGAAAAACATCAGCTTCATATTCACACAGAAACTCAAAGGTTTCACGACAACCTGTCAAAAAATTGGTTTAACTTGAAGAAATTGTTACAGAACTATATTACTGTTGTAATGTAATGCAATATGTAATGTAATATTACTCAATGCAATACCAATGCTAAAACTATAATAATTAAAACTTTATATTTAAGGAATAATCACAATAATATATTATTAAGCTGTTTTTAAATTAATTTAGTTGATTAGATATGCCTTTTAATTACTAACATTTAATTAAAACATTAAAATGGAATCCAGAAAAATTTAAAAGGAAAAGGAAAACACAATTTGGAGAAAAAAATGTAAAAATGGAATTTGAGAAAAATAAAACATTTCATAGGGCCCTAAAAAAAATCATTTTTGTTAAACTTTTAATAAATTGTTGTTAAATTGTTTCATGATTTATGACCATGAACGTTTCATGATTTCAATTAATTAGACATGCTTTTTTATTGCTAACATTTTATATAACTATTGAAAAGGAGTCCAATAAAATTTAACAAAAAAGACAGAATTTCAGGAAAAAAATAAAACAGATTTCATAGGATTCTACATGTACATGCAGGGTGTTTTCCAGTCGGGCTACCAAAATGTATCAGCGCCCTGCCCGACGGGCTACCTTAAATACAGGGCTCCCACGCAATGTTCCCTCTAAGCTGTGTGCGCGCGGCCGCACACTTCTACAACCGCGGCCGCGCAGAAGAAATAATGTGCCGCTCGCACACAAAAATTAGTTGGGAAAGTCATTTGATTGAATGCCAGTAAAAGCGAAAGAATCGCAATGCTCAGGCAAACCGCTATAGAGTTGATGTCGCTATAGAGTTAGAACCGGTGAATGCAGTTTACAGGTTTCATAGAAAGAGAATGATGTGCGCCAAACGAGTCGCTGTAGAAACCAAATACTTCAATTGTTGCGGACGAAAGCGCTCAAATCGAGATGAGAGCCAACGCAAATGCAATGACATGTGAAATAAACGTCATAATGTATTAAAGAAGAGTGGCTTGATTAAGCGCTGGAAACAGCGGAGGATGAGCACAGAATGGTAACAAAACTCAGAGACATTTACAGTCACACACAGGTGTATTGTGCAAACTACTTCATAGCGATGTTTAGACCGCTATAGAAGAATTAATATGTTCACGTTTTTTTTAAAATATATATTTAACTTACAGATCTCAGCTTAAGTTTTGCTTCAGTTTGTTTTCTACTCTATTCTACTCTATCAGTTTAAATAGTTTGTTTTGATATATTATATTATGTTAGGCCTATATTATAAACCTAATAAATAATTGACCTTGTTTTTTAATGGAGTCTCTTGCTCATAAAGGCTGTATTTATTTCAAAAATACTGAAAAAATAGTATATTGCAATTTCTAATATTGGTTTCCTAATTTAATACCTATACTTTAAAATATAATTTATTCCTGTGAAGCAAAGCTGTATTTTCAGCATCATTACTCCAGTCTTCAGTGTCACATGATCCTTCAGAAATCATTCTGAAATGCTGAATTATTATCAGTGTTGCTGATCTAATATGCTGATTTACAGTAAAACTGTTGTGCTGCTTAATATTTTTTTGGAACCTGTTACTTTTTTCTTTGATTCTTTAATTAATAAAAAGTTAAAAAGAACAGCATTTATTCAAAATATAAATATTTTCTAACAATATAAATCTTTACTATCAATTTTATCCATGTAACACATCCTTGCTGAATAAAGTTTCTTTAACTTTCTTTAAACTCTTTTAAAGTATCTTTAAAAAGAAAGAAAAAAAATTCTGACCCCAAACTTTTGAATAGTGTATATTGTAACACAAAATCTCTATTTTGAATAAACAGTTATTTTTTACTTTTTTATTTTTAAAAAATATCACAGGTCCCAAAAAATATTAAGCAGTACAACTGTTTCCAACATTGATTATAAATCAGCATACTGGAATGATTTCTGAGGATCATGTGACACTGAAGACTGGAGTAATGATGCTGAAAATTCAGCTTTGCTTCACTGGAATTAATTATATTTTAAAGTATATTAAAATAGAAAACATTTATTTTAAATTGCAATAATATTTCACAATTTTTTTTTTTTTTATCAAATAGATAGGCTACAGCCTTGATGAGCACAAGACACTTCTTTAAAAAAACTTTACTGATCCCAAACTTTTGAACTGCAGTGTATTTATACTGTAAAAAATGTTTTCTCAGGTAACCTAAAATGTACATCATTTAGTTACATCAAGGGTCAAATCAAATATAAATAGCACATTAAGTTAAAAGTTTCACACTTTTTTGTGTGTGCGCTGCACAGGTCTGGTATAAAGAATGTTTTTGCTCAGGTGCCCGAAATGTCCGCCCAATAGAGAAAAGCTTTGCTCAGCAAGAAATTAAACATTAGAGGGAACATTGCCTGTAAATAGTAAAATAAAACTATTTCCTTGATATTTGTGTATTGAAAATGTTTTTGATTGACATTTATGGTCTTTTTTTATTTGGGCTAGTTAAATTAATTTTCGGGCTACCAAAATCTGAAGAGTACCTGCCCGAAGGGCTACCAGGGATTTTGAAATTTTGCGAGCCCTGACATGGCATGTCACAAAAAGTAATAAAACATTGTACAAAGCTCTCCACCGATTGGTAAACTGTTTAAACCAGAAACTTAGTAGGTAAACTAAGCAGCCAGAATGTTGCAGATCTATAGGCTGATAAATAGAAGGTTGTAGGTTTGAATCCCACATGCAGTGTTTCCCATACATTGATTTATTTGTGGCGGCCCGCCACAATATCAAAACTGACCACCACAAATAGATTTTTTCAAAAAGCTTTGACTTCATTGAATATACGAGCACTGCACTTTTCAAAATCGAAACACAGTGCGGGTGTCTTTATTTAACTGTATTTCTGAAGGAAACCGACTGTCTTCATAAAATTTTGGATGTCATTTTCATTTCATCTTGCATGTAATGTCTGATAAAGCAGCGTTTGTGATAGAGCTGTCGTGATTCGTCGCTTGTAGTCGACTAGTCGATTTTGAAAAATCATCGACTTCATTTTGCTGGCGTCGACTAACCGGCAAAATACCGGAAGTGCCGCATTTCACGGACGAGAATCCATAAAACACTATTTTCCAAGGCTGCATGATATTAAACCCATTTAAAAATCATAATTAAGCATAATTGTGAATTCACAAACGCTATGATTTAATTAAATAATTATATGATGCAGTTCTAACACAGTATATGCTCTTTAATATATGCCCAGTATATGCTCTTTAGTATATGCCCAGAAAACGGGAACAGCTGTCCAAAGCCTCACAAGGCTGCCCGTCATGATTGAAGCAGTGGGAAGAGCGGTCAGCATTGAGACTGAGACTATTAACCGCAATATGGATTCTATCATGGAGAAGCTCACTGCTTTGCAAAGGAAAATTGACGATTTCGGAGACCAGAATGGACAAAGAGAGTAGCCGTGGAATTGGAATGCGGTTACTCGCCCCAAGACTAAACAATCGCAATCTTATCTTTTCGGCTCCCCCGAACCAGCACTGGCCTCGGCCAAGGCCGCTGCTGGAAAATCAACCCTGGAAAGAGCACTGCAGTGTGACGCTCTTGCGTTCCATCCCCAATTCTAAAGACAGCTGCTGATTACACATACACACACATACACACAGAAACTATTACAGATACAAAAACATTCACCTCCCCACCCCCGATCCCTCGCCTCCGTCGCTTTGAACCGCCAGCCTGACAAGCGGGTCTGTGACTAGCGCCGGGAAATGGCTGCATGTCTGGATGGCTGATTGCCAGAGCTGGATTACTTCCCCTGTTGCAAAGTCATGTGTCTATGGTGTATTATGTGCTTTTGTTGCTAAGGTGTTTTTCCTGTTCTCACACTGTACTCCCCAAGGAGCATAGTCTGGGGGTTATTTTTTTCTCCTTACATTCCTCTTGTTTGCTGTATTTTTCTTAAATTCCCTGTCTTCCTGTCCTGTCTACCCCATTGTCATATATGTATGTTGTGTATGAACAGGTTGATGGCTAATTTTCGCTGGTACTTGTGACTAGTGACAATAAAGGGCTACTACTACTACTACTAATTATGTACATGCGTGTAGGATAAGTACGTGCGTCACACAGCGGCTCCGTTCACAGTAGTTCCACAGAAACTTATCATTTACATGTGGAGCATCTCAAACTCCATCTCTGCATGTTGTTATGAGTTTGGGTTTATTATAACGTTCATCTGGGAACGCAACGTGCGCCATTTCATCAGATTTGTAAGGTAAATCATTTATAAACCTGTGCAAACACAGGAGAATATATCGCAATTTCAAAATAAAAGCTCAAACCCTCACTCTGAGTTTACACGTTTTGATGTCCAAATATTCATTTAATTACAGTGGCTATAGCATTTCTGTCCTAAAGAAATGACCAAATATTAAAGATTAAGTGGACATTTGAATTAAATGGTGCTTGGTCAATATTAAACAAGGATTAGTTCGCGCAGTAATGTTTAATAATAATCATCAGGCGCCCCCTGCAGGCCTTTGTTGTAATGCGTAATGTACATTAGCTCTATTGTTTATAATTCATTATGTATTTTAACAGTTTTGTTCAATAAAACCATATGATTTCTTGCTTTTGATACTTTATTTGAACTAATTATTATTGCATCATTGCTATTATATATGTATTTTAAGTCATTTTAAAAGCTATTGTTCACTTACATCTATTTTTATTACCACAAAAAAAATATTATAATTATAGGTCCCTATGAAATCCGTCTTATTTCCAAATTCAGTTTTTTCCATTTTCATTTTTCTATACTCTGTTTTAATGGTTAAATTAAATTGTATTAATCGAAAAGCCTGTCTAATTAATTGAGTTTTACAGTTTTATCTGTACCTAATTCTGTTTTCCATTATTTTCTGAATTCCATTTTAATGGTTCCATTATTTTTTTCTTTTTCAGAAATACTGCACATTTACATTTTTCTCCTAAATAAATTCTGGTAAATAATATTTCTGGTAAATACTCCTTTATTTGAAATACTGATTATAATTGTATTATTAGACTAGAACACGTGGATATGTTGTCATTCTTACACTATAATACTGAACTGATTTCAGTGATTTGGACTGAGATGAGATGAGATGGACACTTGCTTCTTGCACTCTATGTTGCACTTTACTTTTGCTTTAAAAAAGGATTTCATAGAAATTTGGATTTAATTTGGTTTAAGAAAATGTTCTTAAGTAAAATTGTTGTTGTTGTTTTTTGGGAAATTAATCGTTTAGATTAATCGATAAATTAGTCGACAGATTAATCGAAATAAAAATAGTCATTAGTGGCAGCCCTAGTTTGTGAGCTGAGCGCTAATTTGTGTACAGCGTTACCGGGGAAAACGCTATTTCGCCGCGCTCTAAAAGCACCTCCTGCTGGCAGAGAATGAATTTGCATATATGCCGCCACAAATAGAGTCCAAGTCTGTGGGAAACACTGCACATGAATTATCATAATTGCACCTTTGGGCAAGACACTTAACCCCAGGCTTCTCCAGGGGGATGGTCCCTGTAATAAGTGTACTCTTTGGATAAAACTGTCAGCTAAATGATAAAATAGCAAAAGTGCTCCCAGCATATTTTTTTTCCAAATACAGCAATGTTAGGCCCTGACAGAGGTCTTTGAGAAAGACTGGTAAGTGCACTCCTGGGGCTTCATCTCAAAGACTTCACATTTCTGCAATACACAAAATGCAGTTCTCATTTGGCTTTATTCCCTTTTTAAAATTCTTTCTTTCTAACACAGCACAATGCATATGTTTGAGAGAAGTTGATTTGCTCTGTTCCAAAACCTAGTGAGTTGACTTGCTGCCTATGTAGGCACCTCTGGGCCCCGCACAAAGCATTCCTCACATGTATTGCGTGGGAGACTTAACTCAGGATTTGAATACAGGCGGCATGAGAGGAGTGATGCAATACTCTGATAGAGCTGTTGACCTACAGTATGACATGCTGTACTCCATATAAAACGATTTTAAACAGAACTTGCTAATTAATTATTTCATAATTGTTATACATGCAGCTTTAATGACTTTTATTATTTAAAAGACTACATTAAATATTTCTACAGTACATTTAAAAATTAATTAGTCACATCAGAGGACCATTTGAAATGAACTAATACACCCAAAAAGGTTATTAAAAACATAATAAAGCTAAATGAAAACATTATTGAGAAAAAAAATACTTTCTAGTAAGAATGAATACAAGTTTTACTCTAAAATCCTGATATTGAAATAATTGGACACATTATGCATCAACTATCTAACAAGGATAAATATAGATGGCACACATACATTAGTAAAATTTTAATAAATAAAAGACTGAATATTGTAATTTATTATTTTATTTTCAGTATTGAATTACAGTTATATTATTTGAATATAAAAATATAAATTGTTTAATATTCCTCTTGTCTCTCTGCCATCTTGAGTTTATTTCATTGAGCTCATCCCAGTAGATTATGGGATTGCCTTCTATTTGAAGGATACATGCAATACAACATTAGAATTTGGTTAAAAGTGCTTCCCTGTACAGTATTAGCAAAAAAACAGTATAATAAAAGAGTAGTATATCTGAAGAAAAAGTATTTGAAAAAAAAGTTAATGTATTATTTCTTCCAAGTATGTACTTGATGGACATTTTACAATCCCATGAGGCCACAGGATGGGAGTCATGAATGGTAAGCAACTTCGTAGGTCACATGTTGATAAAGCAAAATTGTCGGCTGTAATACGTCTGGACTTCATACATATACTACACACACTATTATATAGAACATACTTTTTAATGTTTGCGCAGTAAGTTCTTCATCAATGTAGTACCTGCTTAGTACGTGTTTTTGGATACAGCATTTGTGTGTACGTTAACAAACGCATAGCTTTTATATTTGTAGAGAATTAATTTTGAATAAATGCAATACAAACAGCTGAAAAATGAACAGCCAGTTGACACGGACATTTCTTGTAGAGCCCTAAAAATCAGAAATCTTCCGTATGTTGATATTGGTCTTAAATAATAACCAATCCACTTGCCTTCATTGTGGCTCAAAAACACCACAACATTCACTGTCAGAAATAGCAGGTCCTCGATGGCAGCCTCTTTCTCATTATCTTGTAATTTATTTCACTGATGAAGGCAGGAAGCAGAGATGTTTGAAACAGCAGCCACATCTGAACAAATAAACAAGAACAACATTACAGAAAAAACACTCTCAGTGTGAATCATTTTTCTCAATTCATTCTGGATAACCTGAGAGCTGAAATGAGAAATCTGTGAGCTGGCCTTTCCACACAGCGCTCTATGCAGCATTTTTGCTCACTTTCTCTCTCTCACTCACATTTTCCCACTTTCCTTCTGCCTTCTGTTTGGAGGCCCTGAACTGCTTTAGAGGTTGAAGAACACTATGTTCTTGTGTAGCGTGCCAGCTGATCACACCGTGCCTCTGCCTCAAACGTGCACAGTTCCGCGGTTATGCTGAGCCGATTCAATCCAGCGGGCTCTTCTGTCCCCATTCACAAAACAAAAAACACCTATGAATCCTCCTATTCATAAATCAGCACCCTAATAACTTCCATTCACTAAAAACAACCCCCATGGCCTCAATTAACATAACAAGCTTAGCCTAAGACATTAATTCGCCCAATTTATCCATGCTGAGAAAACAAGTTTCCCATCCATAAGAAAATAACAATTTCACAATCCATTCCAATAAAAAAGATCCCCTGCAATTCATTCACTGCATTTACAAAGTAACAGTTGTCCTTAATTCACCCCGTTTTCTTTTCCTTCTGAAATCATAAACTTGATTTTTTTTAAAACAGTCCTTTAAACAACACCATGCCATGTATCCACCTATTGTCACCAACTATTGTATCAAACATTTTTCTTCTTTTTTTTATATTTCCAACCCAGGCTCACTGGAAAAAAAACATGCCTGTAGAGACATTTCTTCATTATTAGACCATTTTCCAAGGCTGCATGATCCATCAAACCCCTTTTAAAATCATAATAAAGCATAATGCTATCGTGAATTCACAATCGGTAATGATTCAATTAAATAAATATACACAATGCAGGTTTAATATATACGCTTAAATTATTTACATGCATGTAGGATACATACATCTCAGAGTGGTTCCGTTCACAGTAAATGCTGCTCCATATGAACTGTTATCATTTACATGCGTGCATGCATCTATGCATATTGCTGTGAGTTTGGGTTTATTATAACGTTAAACTTGGAACGCAATGTGCGCCATTTCATCAGATTTGGAAGGTAAATTGTTTATAAACCTACAGAAACAGAAGAATACATCAACATCTTTCTCAATATACTAACTGTTCATCGCGATTTCAAAATAAAAGCTCAAACCGTCTCTCTGAGTTTACGCATTTTGATGTCCACATATTCAAAAAATTACAGTGGCTGTAACATTTGCCATAAAAAATTGGCCAAATATTAAAGATTAAGTGGACATTTGAATTAAATGTTTAGTCAATATTAAACAAGGATTAGATTGTGCAGTAAAGTATAAAAACAATTGCCAGGCCGTTGGCGCCCTCTGCAGGCATTTGTTATAATGCATAATGTCCATTAGTTCTATTGTTTATAATACATTATGTATGTTCACAGTTTTGTTCAATAAAACCATATGATCACTTGCTTTTGATATTTATTTAAACTAATTATTATTGCCTCATTGCTATTATATAAATATTTTACCAAAAAAATCTGATTACTCAATTAATTGTCAGAATAATCGATCGATTAGGCTACTCGATTACCAAAATACTCGTTAGTGACAGCCCTAGTTTAACCCAAAACAGATGAAAATTAATGTACCAAATTTTTTTTTTACTAATTATTGCACATCTCCTGGCAGTTCAGAAATGAAATGTACAGTGAGTCCTAAAAGGTTAATGCTTTGTGTTAACAAATAACATACCACCTACACTAAACCATACCCTAAACCCAATCAACAGTGTTAACAAAAGCAAAAGTGAGTTGCTGAAGCGACCATGCCATTTTAGCTTGCTTCGTGAAGTCTTTGAACTCTTTTATCATGACTTGTATTTCATGGCATTTATACCAGATCACAAGGTGAGCTATCAAGCAAGTTTACTATGTCAGAAAAGCCATACATATGGAGCTGGTTATAAGATTGTAAATGTCAAAATGTATTAGTTTACAAATCATGCACTATGGTAAGTGTTTTGAGATTGTAACAGTATTGTGGAAGGAACTGCGTAAAAATAAGTCTTTATTAATTGATAATCGGTCCCTGCAATGATAATTGGTATGAAAATAAATAAAAGTTGTTGGACTTTTACTGCCACTAGCTGTCATTTCATCTGGAAACTGCAGTTAACTGTATGTAAAGTTACATTTTGCATAAATATAGGTAGAGTCAGGTTTTTCCAAAGAGCCATGTTGAATATCTGGCTGCAATTCAGAGGCTCTGCATTGATGAATGGGCTCCTGGAAACTGCTACCAGCCGGCAGCTGGCTCCGAGGACCCTCGAGGTAGAGTTCAGCACCATGAACCTCCGTGGCGGTCTCTACATGATGCCCTGCCTGGGGTTGGCTCAACAAGCACATCCCTTAAGCTTCCAGTCCCCACTGAGATCCTGCATCCTGCCTTTCTGTCAAGCACAATGGAGTGTTTTAAGGATTAGAGCCATTCTAAGGACACACCGGGGGAAATGCCGTGAGTCAACTTGGATCATAAACCATCCAAAATCTATGAGCCCCTGGGCAGCGTCTGCCCTAAGATCCGCCTTCACCCTCCATAACACCACCAGTTCTTAGAAGATCCGAGCTTCTTTATAACGCACAAAGTATCAGAGCACCTAAAGGCTGGATATTGATTTCTTTAACCGGAATGGGCCTCAGCATTTCCTTTTTTCATTGTACAGGTGGATTTAACTAGAGAAGCTAATTTATTGCAGCTTTAAAAGATTGTTAGCACTGAACAACGGCGGTAAATGATGCGTGTAAGTCAAGCTTCAGCTGTTGAATCAAAGCTCCTCCAAAGATACGGAGTGCTCAAACTGACTCTTAACTAAAATTTAATTATAAATGACCAGGAACGGCCTCCTCCTGCCTCTATCCACAGATAATTGACTGCCCACCATGAGCATTAGCTATTCATTGGTTGCCTAGATTAATCGCACAGTTTCATTTAAAAAAACCTGAAAAACCTCATCAACTTGGTTGGGGGTTTATAAAAAAAAAAAAAAAAACAGTTGCCCTGTGTTGTGCCACTCTACCATTTGAATATGATTGAGATTTAAAGTGGAAATTGCCCTGGAGAAAGAGACCCGACTTCCTGAGAGGGGGAGAAATAAGCAAGCCAGGAGATGCAATCCATCAGGGAGAGTGGCCTGCTCACTGAGCGCTACAGTGCAAAAAGACCATTATCCAGCAAAAACACACAGATTTAGATGCAATGATAACACAACAGTCGGATCAACAAAGCGGCACTCATTTTTTGGTCTGGATCTATAAATTGACTCAAATAGTATACATTAAAAATGCAATTCATTTGTGAAAATACTTAAATACACATCATCTAACATTTTGATCATTTCTGTATTCAAAATCATTTAGGTTTGTTTTTTCTTTTGGTACATAAAGTCAAAAATGTCAGGGTGGTATTACTGTCCTGATGCCATTACGAAGAAAAAAATGAAGACCTTAAAGGGATAGTTCACCCAAAAATGAAAATTCTGTCATCATTTACTCACCCTCAAGTAGTTCCAAACCTGTATGAATTTCTTTGTTCTGCCGAACACAAAGGAAGATATTTTGAAGAAAGTTTGTAACCAGGCTGTTTTGGGGCACCATTGACTTCCATAGTAGGAAAACAAATAATATGGAAGGAAGTCAATGGTGCCCCAGAACTGCTCTGTTTCCCACATTCTTCAGAATATCTTCCTTTGTGTTCAGCAGAACAAAGATATTCATACAGGTTTGGAACTACTTGAGGGTGAGTAAATGATGACATTTTTGGGTGAACTATTCCTTTAAGTATTTTTGCATGTTTTCTATAATTATTTCTATAAAAAATATTGAACACAACCTGCTTCAGTGCTTTATTTGAAAAAATAAAAATGTCCCACAAATCAGTGTGATCAAGCAACATGTGATGCAAAAAACATGCAGAATTTTTCAGGGGGAAAAAATGATAAAATAACAGGAAATGATACTGTATGGAACCCTGAAGACCCTCATGATTGTATATAATAAGCATCTTAAATGATTTGAACTTTTTATGACAGGGGAAGGCAAGTTCAAATTGTAACATGTCATGTGGTGTGACTCACCAAAAACTTAATATTTATGAATGAATGATTCATATTTAAAAAAAAAAAAAAAACTTAAATTATCTTAATAATTATTAAGATAATAATAATTATTCTCTAGATATTAGATATTAATAATTTAATTAAAACTTAATTATCTTGTTTACACTCAAAAAAAAGAAATGTTATGTAAAAAAAAAAAAAAAGTCATGTGACCCTGGACCACAAAACCAGTCATAAGGGTAAATTTTTTTTTAAATAATTTTTTTTACATCATCTGAAAGCTGAATAAATAAGGTTTGTTAGGCTAGGAAAATATTTGGTCGAGATACAACTATTTGAAAACCTGGAATCTGAGGGTGCAAAAAAATCTGAATATTGAGAAAATCACCTTTAAAATTGTCCAAATGAAGTCCTTAGCAATGCATATTAATAATCAAAAATTACGTTTTGATATATTTATGGTAGGAAATTTACAAAATATTTTCATGGAACATGATCTTTACTTAATATCCTAATGATTTTTGGCATAAAAGAAAAATCAATCATTTTGACCCATACAATGTATTGTTGACTATTGCTACAAATATACCTGTGCTACTTATGACTGTTTTTTTGGTCCAGGGTCACATATGTCATTGGCCAAGTCATCTTATCTACAGTATGATGCAGCTAAAGTGTTTTTTTTTACTCGGATGAAGGAATGATCGTCACGTCACGCTATGTGGTTTTCTTCAGAGGGCAGCCCAAACAAGCGTATTGTTTTACATTTTTGGCAAATCGAGAATGAAGCCTTTCAAAAAACCTAATGAAGCATCTGATGAGCATCCAAAAATGAAAAGCGGTTGCAGTTCTACATGAGCAAAAGTGAATGTAGTGCTCCTATCTGTTCAGTGCGGTGGGGAGTGAATGGATCGGGAGCCAGTGGAGTGGCACAGGATGAGTGGGAGGTGCTGATGAGAGGAGATGAAGGAGGAGGAGAGGTAGAGCTGAAACGCAGCACGCTTACAGCATCCTTCCTCGCACCTCTCAGACACACACCGCTGTGAGGAGTGAGCTTCACTGACAAGAGCTGCATAATAACACTCAACACACACATATAACAATGTGTGCACTGAAAACGATGACTTTGGACCAACTTAAAAAATATATCATTTTTTAAATCCAAATGTATTCGTTTTTCTCAAACTATATTTATGGTTTGGTTTGAACATTACATTTTTATTTAATATTAATCAAAAATATCCTTTTGCAAAGACAAAAACATACAATGCAAATGTTTTTTTAATTAATTATAAAGACCATACATAAAGGAATAGTTCATGCAAAAATGAATATTTAAATAGTTAAGATGCAGTTTCATGAGCTCAGAGTACCTTTTTTGAGAATGGTAATATTCAGTGACATTAACCTAAACACTGGTTGAAGTAACCTCAGATAAATTACCATTATTAATAAAATTATTATTATTTTATGGTGTTTGACATTTTTTGCATGTTTGTGAATGTATCAATGTATAAGGTGCAATTCATCAGCTTTGTGTATCTTACGAGAATTAAAATGCATGATTTTGTAAGGTATACTGTGTAGAAAATTTCAATGTATTTATAATTTTAAGGTATTTTCACAATATTGTTGTATATTTCATTAAAAGTATTAAATGTGTATAAGGAAAATGTGTTCCTTATACAGGCGGTGTATAAGGAAAGCCCGGAGGATCATCAATGACTCCAGCCACCCGTCCCACAGACTGTTCTGTTGCCCTCAGGAAGACGTCTCCGCAGCATCCGATCCCGCACTAGCCGACTGAGGGATAGCTTTTTCCCTCAGGCTAATGAACAGTCAGAACTAATACACCCTACAGCACACTCCCACTTTACGATATGCCACGCACTGCACTTTAACTCCACAGTTCAAACTGGACTACACGTACACACTGCACACATACAACAATCTATCTGCTACCACTGGATACCATCCAATGCACATCCATGACATTTGCGTATCCAGCTTATGTACAATCTACTGCACCTTTGCATATTACTGTGTATGTATATATGTGTACATAATGTAGAATGTGTACATACGGTGTATAATGTGTATTGATAACTGTAAGTATGTCCAACAGTACACTGTGTGTACAGAGTATATGTATGTGTATATTGCACATTGTCATCTGTATAAGTCTGTAAGTATGTAATGGTACTGTCTATATGTTAATTGTTTCTGCACTGTATGGAGCATGCTCTCAAGAATTTCACTCATCAAGGCACATGTGCTGTGATGATGTGACAATAAAAGTGATTTAAGTGATTTATTTATTTATTTTAAAGTGTGGCAGTGTTTAGTGTATCATCATTTAATAATCATTTAACATTTTTTTCCTTTTCTTTTGGGACAACAGGGAATAAACAATTCAGTAAGGCTGCTTTAGCACTATACATTTACCAATATACATTTTTAAATTAGGTAAAACAAAAAATGTATGCTACTACTATTTAAAATATTTCATTGGGCCAATAACATGGTTTGGAAGACTTATTTTTTCCCAATTGGCTCAACATATTATTTCTCATTGAGCCAATGTTAACAGACTGTTGCCACAATTGATACAATTCAGTTAGCAGAAAAGCCAATTGGGCCAATGGAAAAATTTAGATGTAATCAGTCACTAGAAAATTTTGAGTTGGGGAGGTCTGATTTTTTTTACAGTGTTTGATAGGGGTGCAACGGATCGTAGATGATCCGTGATCCGTACGGACCAGTCCCCACGGTTCGGCACGCATGTGATTCGCGGATTAACTGATAAGTTTAACCACCATAGAGTGAAAGTTTATCATTTGCACGCGCTCCGTTTTCTGCGCTCAGCCGCTGCCGCACACACTGAAGCGCGCACACGCAGAGAGAGAGCGTGATTTAGATACCGCGTTTCAGACAACGCCTCAACGGATGGATACATACACACACACACACAAAGTTATGTTAAAATACCCGTTTTGGCAAGTATTCTGGTAAACACAGTCAGTTATGTCTTAAGTTAACGTATACAGCCGAGAAAGAAACCGGATGTGTGTCAGTATTTGGTCCGTGCATTTAGTCTTAAAGAGACAGCAGCCTATAACACCTGCTTCTGTCTGCTAATCATCTGTATTTAACTTATGCAGTAAGCATTATTGTGTTTTACACTTAATTTTTACATTTCTGCACCTGAATACTACTGTTACTGTCTTTATTTATAATTTTATGTTGTAGTCTGGAAATCTATCTATTGGTTGAAAATCTAATTAATTTGTGTAATTGTTCTTGGTTTATTACTGACTTTAGTAGTAAAGCTAGTAGTTTACACAACTTTTTTTTGCTGATCCGAAAAATGATCCGATCCGTGACTCAAAATCCGTGTTTGATCTAATGCTAAATTTCTCCAAATCTGTTCAGATGAAGAAACAAACTCATCTACAGAAATATTCAGAAAATTTCCATTTTGGGGTGAACTATTCCATTAATCAATATATTTTCTTTTGACATAAGCCAAATTGTTACTTAATACAAGTCAATACAGCATTTATTCATTTTGTTATTTTTTTTTACAACTTAATTTTAACATTTAAAAAAAAGGCTAAAGAAGCTATAATATGGACCATAATATAAATAATAAATAATTAATATAAATACCACTTCTAACAAGATTTTTTTATGTCTTTTTAAAATATGCAAAAAAAAAATTCTGTTACACTAAAAAAAAACAAAAAAAAACAATAATGATTGCCATCAGTAAAAGTAGTCAGTATGTGTTCTGCACATCAACACTCGGGTGTCAAGAGAAAATATGATTTTAACTAAATTTGTGTTTGTAGTGTTATTTGTTTTTAGACAAACTGAACTAAACAGGTTTAAACCAGAAACCACAATTTTTTGATTAGGCCAATATGAAAATACACTTTAAATGACATGGTCGTTTCACTTTTTTCAATGTAAACTGATCCACAAACAGTGACGCTCAGGAATTAACCTGCACTCTTAAAACAGAGCAAATCATTTATGAAGTTTCGTCTACATATCCGCATTGACAACTTGGACTGGAAATAAGGACACACATCAAATTACACTCTCTCAATCAGTCACACACACATGCTTTCACACCACATCTGGCCTGTCCTCACACACACCGGGTGCCAGAAAAGAAGCCGGATACACACTGTGCACATCAACACAATCTTCATGGACACTGATACACTCTCCCAGCTGTCAGCTTCCTCCCGCGCCCGCCTCAACACACACACACAGACAGACAGACATACACTTGCAAGTGGACACTTGGCTTTACCCACTAACGTGTAATTTCAGGCACAGATGCGCAGGGCGACCACACACACACACGTACGCTTGCACACAGACACAGACCATAAAATCAGTGATAGGGAGCACATGTGCTCACATGGCATATGTTTAATGACGCTTACACTCATGTGCACCCCAGCACTCCACAGCATATTCAAACCACACACAAACACACTGCCTTTAGCACCGATGCAACGCACGCAGCCTCTTGCAAATCGCTGTGGTTGGAAAGCGTCTGCCAAGAAAATAAATGTAAATGTAATCGGAAATGGTGGCGTTATTGGCCTCATCTGCCCTCCGCTGTACAAGCGCCGTGACTCTTTGTTTGACATGGTCATTATTAAAGGTCAATGGGAATGTTGTTAACATGACAAAAAGCCTGTCGTAGACATTCAATCTTTGACATGACCGCCTCGAAACGCACGCACAGTTTGAAATGTTTTACAGGTGACACCGACTCC
The DNA here is from genome assembly GCA_027422415.1 of Schizothorax lantsangensis. Taxonomy (NCBI): domain Eukaryota; kingdom Metazoa; phylum Chordata; class Actinopteri; order Cypriniformes; family Cyprinidae; genus Schizothorax; species Schizothorax lantsangensis. The sequence goes on along the minus strand of CM049850.1, from coordinate 16,629,784 downwards.
CGCCGTGTGGCTTTATGTCATTTGTGCTGTCGTGGTAATGTCTGTTTGCTTGTGAATCATCATTAATGAAGAAACAGGGAGACATGTTTTGTCCATATAACTTCATCATATAAAAGAGGAAAATGGCAAAGAATATTGAAGAGACAGTTCACCCAAAAATGGAAATTCTTTCATCAATCGCTCACCCTCATGTCAACTTTCGTTCCTCTTTGAAACACAAATGGAGACATCTTTATTAAAACCTGAGAGATTTCTGTTTCTTCATTGAAAGTCCATTATACCTAAAAGTTAAATCAGAAGATTAAAAGTAATGCATTTTTTAGTACTAGTGACCTTTAATTTGGAGCAAGAGAAACTGGGGGAGTGACTTTTTTGTGTCAGACATGTGTCACTTTGCTCACATCTGATTGGTCCAATTTCAGTTTGAGATCTTTTTAAAGCTAACTCAGAACATAACCTGCCCATTTGGCAGGAGCACTTACAATTGGTTATAATAACCGTTAAACTAAAATTGTTTGTGTGTAATGGATTAATAATAATTAGTGGTGTCAAAATTAGTTAACGGAATTTTTTCAGTGTAAGCAATTACGCAGGGGCGGGGCCTATAGCAATGAACATTTATTCAGCAGAACTAAAACATCAAAGCATTGCAAGCGAACAGCTTCACTTCAGCGGCAAAAATCACTGCAGATCGATATTATTATCCTTTCATATCAAAGCGCGATAAACTATGATGCAATCGTGGTCAGTTAACCCTTTAACGCGTAAATCATCTCGCGATAATGACAGCGTGTTCAACTGCTGTAGCTTCTCATCGCACGCGCTGAATTATCTACGGCAATCTGTGTTTCAGTAAATGTGCTGCAAAACCATACTATCACTGAATCTACCATAATGTGAAATGTTTTATACCACTTTTAATAACATTTACTCTGTTTTTACTTACCAAGCACGTCACTCGGATCATGGAACGTATAGATCAACTAACATGTCGAAACTACCAAATACATTTACTTGTGAATTTGATAATAAATAGTGAGTATGTTTGTGAATATTAATAATAAAAAAAGGAAAAACCTCCATCTACAGTGACATGACGAGCATGATGTGGCAATTCTAAACAATACACAGAGATAAATATTTTAAACTCACGGCACACAACATATTTCATTTAGAACATATTCAAAACTATCCTGGAGCAGTGATCTAAAGATTCAACTCGCATTTAATAGCATGAAGTATAAAAAGAGTATATTTCCGCGTATTATAAAGAAATGAAAATAACCTATAATGCTGTGAATAATAAAAGAACTCAGATAAACCATATTTCTGTATTGTCAAAAATATGTTTATTATAATGGGTTTATGTGAAGATTATTTTAAGTTCGTGCGTTTATTACTTTTTTGAATGGCCACGCGAGAGTGAAACTGCCTTCAGTCATAAAAAAAGATGCCTTATACAAATATTAAAAATATATACTGTCTTTATGTTGTTTGTACATTCATTTGAAGATTGAATGTGAAATTATTGCTGTATATTTAAAAACTTTAATGATGGGATTAATCAATTAATTTCAGAACCGTGCTTCACTGAAAGATAGTGACTTTTTTGCATGACAATCGCAGCTTCTGCATAACTGCCCGGAGCATCGCGCATGAACGCAGCTGCGATCGCAGACGATTTATTGCATTTGAAATCGATTTCACGATATGACGTAGCTTCTCATTGCCGGCTATGCTCTATCCCTTGTGCTCACTTCATAAAGTCGAAAATAAATCCTTCTGTGTGATGTGGCTTAATTGTACCTGATCGGAAAATAAGCCAGATAAACCGCCGTGCGTTTATTACTTTCCACGCGAGAGCGCCCTTGGCCTTCGGAGTTACTGCTTTGCTCACTGAAAGATACTCAATCGCAGTTTCTGCCTAATCGCGAAACAAACGGAGTTGCTCACTGTCTTTCAATGACAGCTGCAGTGTGAAAACCTTGTCCCAATATGTTTTTGCACAATTTTGGACACAGAAGGCCACCAAATGGGAATTAAATATTCTATGTAGGGATTTATAAAAAAATTAAAAAATAAATACGGTGTGTAACTTGAAGTGAGGGTTTACAGATCACAATGCAAGCGGGAGAAGTCTCATATTACGGTCGGTCATAACGATCGCGGATGACAACATGCAGGATCAACACTGTTCATTTATCGCAGGGTACGATTAAATTAATGTACATTTAACCAGTTTAATATGAAGAGACAGTGAAATGTAGACCTTTGTTTATGTGTTTTTGACCTACACTGTACAAGACGCGAGAACAGTCCACTATTTAGGTTTGTACGTTAGCATGGACTCACTAACTTTAACGTTAGCTAGTTTTAGCCAGAGATACCTTACTAAAGCACAAGATAACATTAACATTCTGCTTGTGCAGATTAAAATTGTCACTTAATGAGTGTATGACAACCAGAAAATGAACGTTTTTGTCTTCATTTGTATTGGGGTTGAATACTTAGTGGTTCACATTTTGCTCTGTTTCGTGTTTGGATTCAAAAGGAAATGTATCTTGTGCAGAATAAAATAAATTATATTGTGAAAGTAAGAAATTGATCCTTTATAGTTACATCATGTTTGCTCTAAACAGGATACCTGGAGTCAGTGTTAATTAACAAGTACCCCCAGGCACATTGTTTTTTGAGGAAATTAATAGCCCCGCTGATTTAGCGCTTGACGTGGTCATAAACCCCATAAAACCGATGCGAGTCTTCGGATCAACTACCAATGTTTGTGAAAATATGGCGCTGAACGCACAGTTACCTATTCAAGATGCCCATCCGAGTTCAAGTACGCTCCATTTTTGAAGCCGTGCAACTGATACCAATCGAAACTAAAGATGTCCGAGTTCCGCTCCCCGTGCAACTGATACTCGACTGCCATTGGCTAGTCTGCGTTCGAGGGGAGGGGCTTACCGATAGGTCAATTGTATTGTATGTACAGTTTTAGTGTACTTTAAATCTTTAAAGTACATTTTAGTACATTGTTCTAAATCTAACAGAATATTGATGAAAATGAACTCTACAACATCAAAAATGTAACAATAGGCTAACAAAAAAAATTAATAAAAGGACCATTTGAAATGTAATATTGCAAAACTTCATGTCTGTTTTCTCAAAACACTTAAAATGAACTGTAATTGTGACCATATTTTATATACATTTTGCTCATCCTTTTTTAACTGCAGATTCAACTTCACGCTTTTCCTTCCATTCTGCTCTCTCTTTTCTTCCTTGCATATCTGGCTTCAATTTCCTGACCACACACACTCATTTCTGTTTTCTAAAAAGTCAGCAATGGGCCAGCAATATTTAATCAACTTACAATTAAAGATGCATTCTTTGCATTTTAATCCATGTTTCTTGCTGTAACAATTAATACAAGTACTGTCACAATAACATTTGTTTACATTTTGTGAGCAACCTTATAACTAAGAAATTCAAATCTGAATGTCAAAGCAGGTCTTATTAGGGTTGTGCCGATAGACGATAGCATCGTGTATCGACGATAGTCAGAGATATTGATGATAGCAAATTTCTTTGTCGATAGTCAAGATGATATTAGGCTCATTCTCCTATTAATGTATAAAACTATTATTATTATTATTATTAGGCGGCCTATTATTATTGGGCTATCAAATTCCCCTGCTATTTCACCTCAGCTCCACACTTCACGCACACACACGCAAATGAGGCTTCTCCTCCTCATTGGAAATGTTTTAACTCTAAAACTCTAAAACTAAGCCCACATCAAAATTGAACTGCAGGGTGATAACCTTTATTTACAAATTAGGCTATGTCAAGAGTGCAAAAAGAGACATCTTTTAGACATCTTCTTGAACAGCTTCGAGCTATGAATGAACATGACGAAACTGCACCGGCAGCATTTCGTTTTCTTTACAGCACATTAACAAAAAACATTGATGCTATAATAAGCTCATCATCGTTATTATAAAAAATATGCAGTTAAAAAGCTATCAGTCTAAAACTGGGCTCGTCATGGGCCACACAGTCCGGAGCGCTGTTTGACTGATGTAGGCTATCCGTTTAATTTAACTTTACTCCAAAAATATGAACTTACCTGGAAATACTTTTATCTTTAACGTGTTCGTTCATGTCCAATATTTAGTGTTAAACTGTTGCTCTTTAAAATAAATCTACTTTTGATTTTCACCTTGACTGATTTTTAGACTGATAACTTCCGCGCCAAACTTGTCACAGTAGGACACGTGGTCCTAATAGCGATGTATGACTGCTGTATCCGAATATGAACTATAGCTATTTTAAATATTTTTATATTTAACATGTTAGTTTTTCAGTATGTTTGAAAGTATATTATTTTGGTTATTGGTACTTCCAGGCTCTCTCTCTCTCACGCACACGCGGTTTAAAATCACCAATTAGTTATGAAATAGCTTATGACAAGTACAGAGAGTCTCTCTCTTGCCCCCACCCACCCTTGCATGATAATATCGTGTATCGGCAATCTCACAGGCTGGCGATACGACGATATGAAAAATGACCATATTGCCCAACACTAGGTCTTATACTATCTTTAATGATGAGGAAGTCCTCCTTTGAGGTGTAACCTCAAACACCAGGGTCATATTGCATCAGCCAAAACTATTTTATCATTTAAAAAACAGTGTCCCTTTAATTAAAGACCATTGTTGTGCTCTGAAAGTGTAAACCCACTGAGCACAGCACAATCAAAGCCCACTTTACCTGAATTCACCCTACTTCATTTTCAAAAGGCTTTGCATGTGCGTTGATCAATGATTATATGAATAAATTAAATCCGTTCATCATATAAAGTGATACTTGGATTAAACTGCTCGATTTATATTGATTTCTTTTATACATTCATGAACTTTTTGAAGCTTGAAAGATTACAGTTGCATGGGCTTTCAACAAAGGAATAGGAATAGGAAACTTCTCGTTTTTGGGTGTGCTTTCCCTTTAAATGCAGCATCTGAAAGCATATTTATGATAAATTCAGTTCGCTGTTTAATCCTGACTGGTCAGAATCCCGAGCGAGGCCACACCCATCGCCCTATAGTTGTTTGAAGATTGCGTATTGAGCCCTTCAGATGGGCTTATTAAGCATGTAAAGTACTATGCTATAAGTATGTATATTAGACTCAAGGTAATCTCTCTAGGTACCTTTTGTGCAGTTGCCCCTAATCACCACGTGCGGTAGGAAGAAAGAGCTGATGAAAGAGAGAGAGAGGTATCTGACAAAGCAAAGGAGGGAGTTCATAATTCCTGTACTTTTAATGAAAGTTGTTGGGAAAACTTCACTGAGGCAACTAAGCAAAAAACTGCTCTGTGTCAGAGTAGCACAGAGTTTAAATTAATGCATCATTTTATAAATGCAGCCTTGCGTTGTCCTATTTCTTTGAAACAGATGACAGTTGTTGCCCAATGAGACAGTTTCTCTCGTGCTCAGCACACCATGCTGAGGAGTTAACCAGCAAATTATGGCTGTAATAACGCAAGAACACCCTCCTCTCTTCAATCATTGAGACAGTGTATCTATAGATAGTTAAAATCTAAATGCAGTACGCATTCCTAAACACACATGTACAAAGGATAAACAGGAAAGGTAAACATAACTCAAAATAGGAAATGCCGGACCCTAAAGCACATACCATATTTAAGATATTAATAGTTCATGAGATGTAAACTACATGGCAAACAGTTGCTACAATCAGATGGCGATGCACAGATACACACTTGGATGTAACAGCACTGCTCATATATGCCTACAGCAACATTAGATTACTGACGCACCAACATGCACACCTGTGCATCACATGCTTGATTACACTTACAATCTCTCTCTCTTTCCCCATCTCTCCTTCTCTCTCACACACACACAGCTGGACTGAACTTTGAACAAACACTCTACACTACATGGATATTTGTATATCCATTAGGGGTGTAACGATACGCGTATCGTGTAACGAACGGTTCACGGGCAGTTCCAAATGGAAGTGATCATCCCTATCCCCTTGGAGTGGGGACTTTGGAGTGAACAGGGCACGTGCGTGTCGTTATTTAGTCGTTTGGAATACACTTGGTGAAGGGAGCGATCTAATTTCCTCATTACCTTCAGCTGGGATGTTCCCGTGACAACGCAGCACGGTGTCAGTCAGCAGATGTCGCTGTTTAAATGTCAAATGTCTTTTTATTTTTGTTATCATAACTGTTGCAAATAAACATACATTTTATATTTTAAAAAGTTTTTAAAATATGCTATATAATATATAAAAAATAATATATATAAAACTTTTTAAAATGTATATACGTATTTTTTATGCTGGTGTCCGTCAGCGAATCTGCGGACTGACACCATGCTGCGTTGTCACGGGAACATCCCAGCTGAAGATAATGAGGAAATTAGATCGCTCCCTTCACCAAGTGCATTCCAAACGACTAAATAACGACACGCACGTGCCCTGTTCACTCCAAAGTCCCCACTCCAAGGGGATAGGGATGATCACTTCCATTTGGAACTGCCCGTGAACCGTTCGATACACGATACGCGTATCGTTACACCCCTAATATCCATGTAGTGTAGAGTGTATCCATGTAGAGCCAAAAACTCATCACCAAACACCAATGACTTGTAAATACACTATATAGACAAAAGTATTGGGACACCCCCTTCTTTAGAACAGAAAAATGCACTTCCAAATATGTGGCAACAACGATGGGAACATAATTCATGTATTTAAAAATTGTATTTCCATCTCTGTTGCAACAGTTTTGGAAGTGTGTAAAATGACTGTACCATATGTACATGTCATTGGTGTTCGGTGATGAGCTTTTGGCTCAAGGTCTGCATTTACAGTCACACCAGAGGTGTTAAACTGGGATTAGGACTTGGTTTTATGCAGACCAGTCAAGTTCTTCCACACTGACTGAATCAATCATTTTCTTTTTGAACCTTGCCTTATACACAGAGGCATTGCCATGTTAGAATAGAAAAGGGTCCTGTCCAAAATGTTGCTATAATATTAGAAGCACACAATTTCCTAGAATATCATTATATGCTTTAACCTGTTAACCAGCGCCCCCCATATTAGGAATCACAGCTGAAAATGACTAACTAACTTAAGATGGTAACAGTTCCTGAATTCAGTGTGCCACACACACAATTTTGGTGTCTTTGGAAAGAAGACCCTTTGGGCTTTACTATCCATCATCCAGAGTTGATAATGCTCAAAAATATAAAAAGTTATAGACACTGAAGTGCCTTGATAAAAGTTGTACCACACTGATTTTTTTTTTATTTCATATAAAAATACATGAAATCAGTCCTGGAGCAATCCAGAAAAGTAATGGGTTGAAAGTCACATGTCTCATGAGTTTATATTTCAAATCTGAAGAAGATACCATGAAAAATAAGATTCCTGCAGCCATTTTTCTAGTCCACCCCCCCCCCTCTGTTTGAGGAAAAATATTTACCAAATTATTGAAGGGTTCTACTACAAACTATTTAGTCATTATACATGCCACTGCAGTTTTTCAATTATAAAAACAGTAGACAGAATCTTAGACATACAGAATCTTCATACAGATGCTAATCATACAGATGGCCGCCCATATTGTCAATAATCACATTATAATGGCCTTTTATATAGACTGCATTCACACTGATATCTGTGAACAGTCAGTAATTACATGCTGATTATCAGCCATACAGATGGTAATCATACAGATACAGGCAATTCCCCACAAAACACGCAAACATATATGAAAAATGTTGAAAAAAATTTTTAAAAAAAGGATTATTTGTGCAAAAAAGATCGATAAGTTACGCCCCCATCAGATGACAGGTGCGTCACAGCGTGCGTCACGCGCCGTCACGAGGGAGCGCCAGAATTCAAATAAACAATCTTCCGTGTATCTTTGACTTTTTTTTTTTTGGATGATCTCATTCTGTTTGGGACATTGCCTGCTACAAAATCATGCTGTTTTTTTACCACCAAGACGCTGTTTTTGAGCATAATTTGTTCCATAACGGACACAAACAATAACTCTCCCTGAAGAGATGAGACATAAACAAAGGAATAACGATCCAAATTACAACTTTATTGTTTCTTTGGACTAAAAGTGCTCTTTGGGATGTTGGTCCGTGGACCCTTATCTTTCAAACTAAACCGGGATTTACAGCAGTGGATAAGTTTGAGAGTCGTTATCAGGATGAATCTGGTATGTACTGCGGGTTTTTTTATACATGTTTTGATGTGTACTGCTTACACAAATTTAGCAAATACATTCCTTTACAAGCTTTCTATCGAAAAACAGCGATCTATCGTCGATGCTTGAGGCTTAGACCTTCAAAATGATATATAGTTTGTCAAGATTAATTTTGTCCCATTTCATCTAATCTATTTGAAAACAATGACATGTGCAAACAAAGAGCTTTCAGTGCGCTGGCGTCCTGGTGCATGTTAACAGGTTAACATTAAGATTTGTACTCATAGAAATGACTAAAGTAGTCAAACCTGTTCATTAAAATGGGGCGACCCAATACTTTTGGCAATATAGTGTATCATAATATTTAGGCTATAATATTATAAATCTGGTTGGTTTGTATTGGTGACGTAATATGTAAATGATATGTGGCCCGTGAGACTTGTACTTGGACCATAGTGCGGCCCAGTGGAAAAACAGGTTGAGAACCACTGTTTTAATGTTTAGTTTTCTTTATAACCAAATAATTTTGTTTTTTAATTTGGAATAATATATGGAAATTATACAGGTAATGTATGACTCCAGACAGCTATAAACACATAAAAGATTGTATATTGTGATTTGTTTATATTAAACATGTCCTACACTGTAAAAAATAAATCCGTAAAATAACAAAAAGTACTGGCAGCTCATTACACATGACATTTTCCATAAATTCTTACGGACATTTCTGTTAAGTGTAAAATTCTAAATACTGGTAAAACACCTGTAAAAAATAAATACGGAAATATTCCTTCAAATTATACAGTATATTGTGCCCTATTTTTACCGATTTTTTTAGAATGTAACTGATGCTTCTAAGATCATCACAAGTTTTCTGAAGATTTTAGCATGGTAATGGATATGCCAATGTTAATGTATATGGTCTTAGCAGAATAGATCTGCTACGCTACTGCTGCTGTTGAATTGCTGCTGCTGTTGGTTATTGCGGTTGTTGTAGGTTATTGCTGCTGCTGCAAAGCAAGTACAGGAACTTGCAACTGCCAATACATACACCGATACTCTGCTGTGAGTATTTAAGACATACTGCTGCAGCACAAATAGCATATATAATAACCCGTAGCAGATCTATACAGGTGGAGCTGGGGAGGTGGAGGGTTTCAGAGGAACTCTAAGAGAACGCTGCGAACTGCTTTAGTGAATGCAAACCAGCCATTTAAATGCAGAGCAGCAAGCTCATTGGCTGCAGATGCAACATAAACCAATCAGCTTGTGATAGTAAGGTAATCATCGGGACCCATCATCCGGTGCCATCTAGAGTTTCATTTATATCAGTCAGCTAGATAACATTAACTTGATGTCATATTGAAATCAGCAGAATTTGTAACAATATTTAATGTCACAGATATAAAGCAAATCAAACACAAGCAAGCAATATTTTTGCGCAACTGTATTTCACTGTAACAAAATGTGCAAAAAATAATTTCTTACCAGTTTTATTCTAGCATTACTATGTGAGTAACTATTACAATTTACGATAAAATGGTCACTCTCTCTAAAATAAAAACCTCACAAAAAACAGTGCAAACACAAAAACATCAAGATAACTGACCCAAAGTAACTTGTAGGCTCATAAATGACAATGACAATGATTGGTCATTTAATTTACAACTGTTTATACTGTACACAGAACAGCACATCTCATCAACCATTGCTAGAGTGCCTTTGCAAGTACAAAGACACACAGGCACTTAGAACAGAGTGCAACAGCCAGGTTTCGAAAGTAAAAATCCCATTCATTTTATCCATAGGGGAACTGAATTTTAACAACTTTTTGTTAAAAAAACAAAACACACGTTACAGACAGGTCTGTGAGCTACGAGATTGTTAAACAATGGTGTATGCTTCTGTTGAAACTGTCAGTGCGCATTATTTCAACTTTAAATAATCATGTTTAACAGTGGAATTCCTGGTGAAACACGACATTATCCATCATTTTGTAAACACATCTCCACCAGTCAGAGAATCATGAAAAGCAAACCGTGTCACAAAACCACTTTAGAGCCCACCAACTCCCATGATGCACTGTGAATGCTGTAACAGAGTCAGTCTCCCTATGCGCTCAAACTACTTAAATATCTCTAAGCTTCTTTTGCTATAAACCAAAATGTATAATATCTTTAAATCAATAGTTTTTTATTTGATTATGTAATTCACAATGCTACATATTCATTCACTAATGCCATTATAGGTACACAGTCTTGAATCTTTGTCTTTTATCTATTTTTTTTTTTTGCTTCAAATCAAAGTTTGTAATGCTGTGATTCACCTGGTTGGTTTAGTTCATGGCTTGTAACTCTTTAAAGACTTTTTCTTAAAATCCCAATGAGAAAAACTGTTCTGGAACCAAGGCTGCTGAAAAAGTGCACTCTATTAGGCACATTAAGAAAACAACTTCACCAGTATGTATTCCATTTCAAACGCATCTGTGAAACTAAAAGTTATCAAAGAACCGTTTCTATTCTTGCTTTGATCTAAACAAAAGTAATCCAGCTATATCTGCACTAGATCTGTGTCAGGGTAAAAGAACACATCGTTCTTTTCCTCCTTTTTTTCCATTAACATACTGGACAGAAATCTGTCAGTGTGATCAATCAGCACCTTGAATACATACAGCCCAAAATGTCTCCTCAGTCTTGTCCACCATTATCCATGTCATTTCACTGCCCCCGAATCACATCTTGTTTCATCCAACAGCTGCTGTACACATCTCTGCACCTCTCCACTTCACAGAAACAGCATCACAATACCTGTCTTATCACTAGAGACCTCCCCAGGGAAAAACACGGCCTCTCCGGATTGAACTTAAGCCATTGTTAGTTTACATCTGTCAATAGCATTTTATGGACATGTCTTTGATTGGATATCGGAGATGAATGAATGAAGAGATGCTGTGAGCCTGCAGAGCGTCAGCGAGCTCACGTTAAGCTGTCAGGTGAATTGTGTATGGAAGCGAGGGAAGTCTTGCAGGGATTTCCGTGGTAACTGTACAGGACCGCAGTTGTAGTTAGACGGAAATATCCGTGGTTACGGTAACCGTGGAGATGGGTGAAAGGGAGGACTCGGCTTCCTGTGGAAACTCAAGGCTGATTAGAACAGGATGCCAGTGAGTGCTACACTTTCTGTGTTAACGTTTCCTCTTAATATGCTAACATTTCCGGCTTGTTGTTAAAAAACACTTACGTTTCTGTTTTTAGAGCTTCTTCATCGCCACAATGGATCATAGAAACACTCTCTTCCTTTTTTTCCTCCTTCTCCTCCTTTTTCCATTGCTCCTTCACTACCACTCAACCTCAGCTGTGTAACTATAAGGTGGCGTTCCAACAGAATGCGTTTTCGCATTTCTCTGCATTGTTTTTCTACATAAATGTGCTAGATGGACATGTTTGATCGTTGTGCTCAAGTTTTCTCCTCTTCTGCAGCATCACATGCAAAAAAGACTTTTCTGAAAATATGGTGCTCAAGTTAAAGGATTAGTTCACTCCAAAATTTTAATTTCCCTCGAAAAGAAATTAAGGTTTTTGAGGAAGACATTCCAGGATTTTTCTCTATATAGTGGACTTTGAAAGGGGACCAACGGGTTGAAGGTCCAAATTGCAGTTTCAATGCAGCTTCAAAGAAGCAGAAGTACCGAACCAATGTTTACAAAGTGAACATGCAAAGATTAAGTCAAATGCCCTTTACAAAAAAAGGTAAAACAACTATGTCAGACGATTTTGAAGTTGGAGGAGAAAATAAAAAGGAGTTTTTCAGCCTACCCTACCTTCCGTCTATAAATTATCAGGATATTTTAATTCTGGAGTGGACTAATCTTTTAATGTGGAAGCCCATTTCAGCCACATAAAAAAAAGAAAAAAAAAGGCTTTGGTAAATCATAATTACAACATAAGAAGTCATAATTATGAGATAGTAAGAGTCTAAATTATGACATCAAAGTCAAAATGATGAGATAAAATTACTTGTTATAATTATAAAAAAATCATATAATTTTAACTGTCAATTTTGACAAACTTGATCTCATACTTGCGACTTAGTATGTCCTAATTTTGACTTTTCATCTCATATTCATACTTTGCAATAATTTTAAATTTATGTCAATTTAGACATTTTGTGTCACAATTATGACTTTTTATCTAACAATTATGACTTCATTTTATGACTTTTTAATAATTTTCTATGAATTTCTACTGTCAAAATTTCTGCATTTTATCTCGTAATTATGGTAGAATGTTTTAAATATGATTTATATATGGGATTCCATAAGTAGTTTAACTTTTAAAAAGTGTGTCTTTAGACATTTTTTTATTATTCCACTGCCCAGCAACCCGTTTATAAGCACAAAAATACGTTCTGTGTGAACAGCCCCTAAAATAGCAATAGCTCTGTGCGAGACTGGGTGGGCTGCAGTATATGGGTCGGAATGTCTGAGCGTCTGTGGGATCCCGTGTGCTTCCCGTTTCTCCATCTGACCCCCAGCACCCAAACTGCGTCTGAGGTCTAATGTAAATTAGCGTGGCCTTTATCAATAGCGAGCCAGTCTAACCGCTGGAGAGCTGAGGGAGAAGGGAGCAATGTAATCTCTTTCAAACACCAGCCTATGATCTCGTTAAAGACTAATTGATGTTCTGTGTTAACGAGCTTTACCTTAATTAGTCACATTTAAGTGAACGGGGGATACTGAGAGGAGAGTTGGATGCAGTTTTGGGCACGCTGGACTCATCAACACAGCTTATGTAAACAAAAAATAAGAGAGGGGGAAGTAATCAGATGAAGAGACTGATACAGAAACGCTGAAGAGAGGGATCCAGCAGGGAAAAAAAGAGATGTTAAAAAAGCAGCAACACTCTAGAGTCTGAAAGCCCAAGGGAGGGAACGATAGAGAGGATAGAGAGCAAAGGTAAAGGAGAAGATAAAGAATCAATGCGCTGAAACAGAAGAGGAGAAAGAGGAAAAGAGAAATGCAAACGTTGATTCAAGCTGCTCTCATCTCTCTGTCTGAGCCCTCCAACCATGTTCAGTCTCAGATATTCAATTCCTCTTTTCGCTTTCTTCCTCTCCTTCATTTCCTCATCTCACTCCCTCATTCTGTTTGCACTGTATTTCTCTTTTCCTCATCCTTCACTGTATTTCTATGTCTATGAGTCTTCTCCTCCCCATCCAGCTTCATCTGTATCCACACCTCTGCTGTATCCTCCTCTTCAGTGCATTATAGTCTCTCACCTTCTTTCATTCTATACTCTTTCATTCTTTCGCTCTCCTTCCTTATTTATAAGTGCACTCCCCCTCCCTCTACAGTAAAGCCTGGAAAGCCGATGTAAGACAGACCGCTGGAGTGAAGCTATATTGACACTGAAGGCAACACATTAACATTACTGTGCGCATTACAGTACTGCAGTGTGTGAGTGTGTGTGTGTGTGTGCAGTCCTTGGTGATTTGCGTGGCCAGTATCCACAACATGCCTTGTTCAATAAATGTGCTTTTTTGGAGGTCATAATCTTTCCTCATCCTCTCTCTTTTCACCTGCGAAACCGCATATGCATCCATCTCAGAAGATGTGAAAATCATACAGCGCGAAAGCTTACGAAAGGTCATGTTTCACAACATCTCGTTAGTGAACTAACACATATAATTGAACAAAAATGTATGATGTATGCCAGCACTGATCTAAGGCCTGTCTTGGTGGACATTAAGACCTCACATTCCCTCTGCAGGACTCCAGGCTCCATCATAACAGCTTTAATAAGTTTGGCGCACAGGGAGTAAAACTTATTACAGAATATGAAGCAGAAGCCCCACATAAATGATTTTACTTCATCTAAACGCCAACGGTTTGATTCATATCGCAGGAGGAAAACTGTGGGCCTATGATGGGCTCATATGAAATTAACATAATGAGCCCTGCTCATAAATCTCACTGATTTCTTACCCAACTATTAAAAAGCAAATGGTCAGACTTTAAGAAATGACAGCAATTGGTGTATCGAGATATTTCAAGTCTCCTCCTTCTCATTTAAATGTTTATAAATATATATATATATTTTTTAAATGACTGGAAAATGAACAAGCTATGCTATTTAAATAAGCTCGCAAGGCACTGAAACACCAAGAGTATCAAACACACATGCACTAGACACTGATAACTGTGCTCAGGAAAATTGATAAATCCGCAGTTTACATACACAACTGGAGACGAGCAGCCTGACAGAGCGGCACAGCGACGCGATCATTAGCCGCACCGAAGCAGCATTTTAAACACGTTTTAATATTCAGCCGCTTCACAGTTGTTGTTTTTATGAAAATCACTAATTGTGCCCGCAGACTGCGCGTCTCAGTGCCGTTTCCAGGCGCGTGCGTGCGTGCGTCTTCGCGTGTTGCTGTAACCTCTGCGCGTGTATATCTGTGCAGTGAGAGTGCAAGAAAAGTCGAAGTATGTGCCGTTTCGCTGAGGAACAAGTGGGCTTGTAAGCACTGGCATATGTGCGCGCGTGCAGCAATGACAGAAGGGTCAAACCCCAGCGCGCGCCGGCCGTATCCATCTCTCTATCGCGTGCCATCCATCTTTTCCACATATAGCGCATCAAAGTCCCCTCACCCGGAGCCGGCGGTGCACTGTCAGTGCCATGTCTCCTCGCTCCACGCAGTCAAGTCCGTGCAGAAACACAGCAGCATTCATTAAACTGTTACTTACTGTGTTTTTCACGCGCCTGTCCCCCCTCTCTCCTTTCGGCCCTCCATTCTCTTCACATCATTCCCCTCGAGGTATCCTTTTTGCGGCTTCTCCGGGGAAAATACACCTAGAAATATATATATTCTACATGTATTCAATTTTCACGAGCTCTCTCTCTCTCTCTCCACCTATCTCCCGCTCCCTTCTCTCTCTCTCTCTCTCTCTCTCTCTCTCTCCGCTCTTTTGTTAAAATTCAGTATATGCGCCTCGTCACCTAGCAACCGTCAACCGTCAACCTCCCTCTTTCGCGCGCGCGCGCCGGCCGCGTCTCTCTCCCGCGCTCTCTCTCCATCACTAGCGACACGTGTTGAATGCTAAACTTAGCGGCGTGGAATAATATTAATAACTGGGTGGCTTGAGGTCTCTTCCTCTCAGCCCTCTTCCTCCCCATCAGGGGCGATTCTAGAATTGTTTTAATGGGGTGGCACAGGGGGGACCAAGAACCAGCCAGGGGGGGCCCATAGGAAAAGTCATGTAAAAGTCACATAAAAATGCGCACAAGTACAACTCCTCCTTTTTATAAATAAAAACCACTGCAGACAATCGCTCAACTTTGATTGTCAAACAGACAATATGTGTGTGTGTGTGTGTGTGTGTGTGTGTGTGTGTGTGTGTGTGTGTGTGTGTGTGTGTCTGTGTTTGTGTTTGTGTCTAGTGAAATTTTTGTAAAAAAAAAATAATGTTCATTACACCCGCAATATGGCTGCTGGTGTAGTCCTCGCTGGCCCTTTCTGATCTGCTATTTGCTGGCCATTGGCCCTGCCGGGTGGATTGGCTAGAGCCACTCCCGTCTTTGAGTCCTCGAAGAAACCTGTTGCTGCTGTTGTCCCCTTTTCATTTTTTACACAGAATTCTGTCTAAAAAAATAAAATAAAATAAAAAACCTAACTTAATCATCAATATTACACAAATAGTATATTTAATAGCCATATTCTCATCTGATTAAAGACAAAATCATTTAAATGTGAAGCTGTTCTTGGACTTCCGAAAATAAAAAAGACTACCACGCAAAAACTTTTGTTTTATTCTCAAACAGGTGTTTACTCCCTTAAAATTCCAAGTCAGAACCATTATTAAAACACATTTTAGCGTTTACCGTTACTGCAGACTATTTGGGAAAGTGATATTGCCTTTAATCTTTGCAACAGGAAGAAACGTCAAACGATTTCTATTGGTGCAGGACAGGTCGCGGCAACACAAATATCAAACTCTAAAGCTTATATATGTAGGCATAATTATAATTTAATACTTCTGCAGAGACGTTCTCCGAAATCGCGCTTCTACTGTTTGAGCTGTGCAATTGACGCATCCAATGGTGTTGAGAGGAAATGACAGCACTCTAATCCAATAGCATCGTCCGGGAAATAATTGGCCGAACCAGACAGTGAGGTGTTCACTAGCGGCGCTACACGCGTGTATCCAGCGGCAGCACGTAGATTTTAAATGCACCTGCTGCTCCCGCAAAGATGTTATACTCTGACGTCTGGGGGGGGGGCACAAGGGGGGGCCGAATATTTTGAGGGGGGCGCACCCCGGGCCCCCCTCTACCGCCCCTGCTCCCCATACACACACACACACTCGCGCGCACACAACTCCTCCTTTTGCTCGCGCATATCATCATGCAATATAAATATTTACTAGAGCCACTCAGTCCTCTGTTGCATGCCCCCCGCAGCCCCCTTCCGCGTCTCTCTCCCCTCCCATCATCCCGTGCTGCGCATCAATGGTGTCGTATCGCCACTTCTGCTTCTCCGAGCAAAACGGAGAGGTGTGCGTCCGTCACGCCGTCCGTCCGTGTCACTAGACACGCGTGTATCCATACAGCAAAGACACGGGGGGGAATACGCACCGACCGTGAGCGTGCGTGCGCGCCAGCGCGTGTTCTGATGGAGTGTTGCTCAGGGGAAAATGATCTAAGTAGCTTGCTTGAGCTGCAGTAGGGCTATCAATGGAGCATCAACGTGCCTTATAATTGTTCATTTAAGTGCTTTTATTTTATTATTATTTTTTTTAAGTGCGTAATAAATTATTTTTTTCTGCTGTGTGAGCTCTCTTTTTTTACAGCTGTGGTCCTGTAGATGTGGTGACTTGTCAATCGATTAATAAACCAATAACTCAATAGCCCGTGATTAATACTGACACTGTGTTTCATTTAGTGAGCTCAGATGATAAATGGTCAATGTTTTTTGCAGAAGGTCACTCCTTACTGAATCCCAGCGTGACGCAGAGCTATTGATGAAATACCATTCCGCCATTTAAAGCGCAGTCGTTTCCAACCCTGTTCCTGGAGGCCCCCCCAAAGCTACACATTTTGGATGTCTCCCTCATCTAACATACCCATTTAAAGTCATGGAGTACTCTACTAATGAGCTGACGAGTTTAATCAGGTGTGTTTGATTTGGGAGAAATCCAAAGTGAGTACTGTTGGGGGCCCTCCAGGAACAGGGTTGGGATCCTGTGTTTTAAAGTATAAACTACTGATCCGTTTCCTCATCTCCTCCCAGCATCATGTCTGTGCAGGAGTATGTATTGGATGTAACAGTCAAAACACTTAGTCATTCAATGCAAGTTCATTCATATCCATTTCATACTTATTAGTTTTTATTATTAGGTAAATAACAGAACAGAGGCCAGTTACAGGATAAATGAGCACTATAGGCTACAACTTAATACACTACATAATATTTGAGCGTTGCAACAGTAAACTTAGTTGCAACCTAACCCTATATGATCTAAATAATTACAGAAGCACATATATATGAGCAATATTGCCCTCAGCCAAAACTATTTGCACTGGAACAATAGATTAAAACCCTTAATCTAGGGGGAAGACCCTAGAATCAGACCTATTCTAGCAGTCAGCATCAAGTGCCATATATCATTATAAACATGAGAACTTGAAGTTTCAGTCTAGCTAATTTAAAGTCCCAATTTTCCTTCTGTTTTTTTCTAAGAATGAATGAATTTCCAGAATTTTAAGAAAAACGCAAGCAACAATTGTTTTTGTTTTTTTACTGTGTACTCAAACAGAAACTCCTGAAGTTCGGATTTTTTTCTTTGAAAGTTGTATCTGGGTGTTTTACACTTCCAAATAAAATTTTGTCTACATATTTACCAAGCAAGTTATAGACATTTATTGCAATATTGTTATAGGCGCTTTTCAGTGAAAGGTCTATTTAGTTTACTAACAATATACATGTGTCCAAAAACGTTTATGGAGTAAAGAAAATGGAAACAGTATTATATAATAACAAAACAAAATTAGAAAAGTCACAGTACAAAATACTTTTTTTCAGAGAAGTATATTTTCAATCTGAGTATGAACAATAAACACAAACCGTGCAGCTAATAGTGAAAACAACTGCACAAATTAATTGTCTTCTGCAACAAAAATACAAACAGTGCAAATGATTCACAAACTACACACAAGATGAGTGAGAAATATACAGAGTGCAACAGAAAAAATTGTGCAAATGATCTTTATGAACTATATAAGAATTATTTACATAACATAATAATGGATCGATCCGCTGGCTGCTCTCTGCGTCAGAATCGATTTTACCGGGACATCGCCTAGCGACGCGAAGACATAAATTCCAGTGCTTTATCCGATATATACGGCTGTTTTATCCTTGTTTTTGGTTTGTTTTATGTCAAAGTACTCTGTCATGAGTTTTTCTGTGCTTTCTCAGAGAGTTCTCTCATGCAAATGTGTTATTTTGTGTTTGTTTTCATGCACGGACGACAGACTTTACTTTCACTTTGCGTTTGTTCACATTTGCAAAGAAACTTGCTAAATGGTAGTTCAAAAGCCAAAAACCTATGTTTATTGGTTGAATATGTGTCAACAATCGTTCCTGTTTGGCTCTGAGGGACGAAATGCATTGGTTTCTTCTGACGAATCAATGTTGTCAAAATGTGATGACGTAATCACATACACTACAGAGCCTCTGAAAATCCAAATGAGATATCTCTGCTTTACGACACTTTTTTACGACAAGTATTCCGATAGGATTAGCGGTTCAAAAGTTATTAAACATTTAAGAACAATAGTTATTTGTAGCCGCTGTCTCGGTCTTTGAGGGTGAGACCTGCTAGATTTACCCAAAACAAATTATATCTCGTGTTTAACCACTAAAGGGACACAAGAGCCAGAGGCAAATTCCAGAAGATCTGGCCGAGGTGAGGCTGCTCTTGGTGGGTTCAAGAGCGCTGAATAGCCGCTGACACCCTGGAGCTCACATCTCCGAAAAGTATTATTTATAAAATTGTAGTGGATTTGTGTGTCCGCCATGACACTCGCTGTGAGAAATATGGAAAGCGGGGTGATATAAATAGTGAAACGGTTGGAGATGTTATCACTAGAATATCACACTAGTGTCTGCTCATCAGAAAGAACTGTAGTATGAGTAAATATATAAAATCATGTTTGCTGAAATAGTATTTATCAATTAAAATACTGTTTGTCAATATTCATTTAAACATTTAAGTGTACAAATTATTTTATGATTATGTACCTTATTTTTAAAGAATTAAAAAAATTTATACAAAATTTAATTTTAAATTATTAATTTAATTTATTACAGTTTACATGTGGTGAAAGTATTTTGAAACATCAACGATTACCAAATTAGCTCAAATGCAAAGCTTTTCAAAATTCTGAATACAAATTTTAAGGTGGCTTATAAACAAAGGTAATTGTCATATTATGCAGTATAATACAGTTGTATTATATGGACAGTAGCCAAGTATTCACTTAAAGGTATAGTACCCAAAAATGGAAATACTGTCATAATTAAAAAAGAACATGTGGGTTTGCATCAATATGAAGTTATGAAGGTGAAAAAAACTTTGACTTAAGTTTCTTCTGTGGAATAGAAGATATTCTAAAAATGGTGGAAACTGAACAGTTTTGGACTTCCACTGTACAGACTTCTGAAAATATCTTTTTATGTTCCAGAACAAGTACAAATGATGATAGTATTTTCAGTTTTTGTTGCGATGAAACCGAAAGAGTGACAAATCTTTACATCCCAAATTAGAAAGAAGATATTTCGGAAACTGTCTCTATAAAATGAAAGTCAGTGGGTCCAATATTGTTTTGGACCCCATTGAATATAGTTGAAAAAAACAATAAAAGTAAAGAAATTGGGTGAACTATCCATTTAGGCCATTTCAATGGGCTGGTGCAACCTACCCAATCACTACAATGATTTTTTGCGAGAGAGCAAGGGGACCAGTGTTCTAGTTGTCAGGTTGCACATACCCACATATCATTCATCAGTCTGATTCCCATTGGGCAGCGACAGATGTCAGTTGAATGGTTTGCCACATAAACTGTCAAAGCGAATGAGTGTGATTTTGAAGTGAGGGCATGTTAACAAGTTTCATTCAGTGGAATTTATGTTCACACCCTTTGCACCCTCTCTCTTTGTATGTGTGTCCTGTTGTTTGAGTTATAGCTCAGAGCACAACAGATGAGTAAACATTGATAGTCACAAGTAAATCCCATCAAATCAGATTGGGGAATGCAAAGGCTACGGCTCCCTCCTGCCCTCGCTCTCCATTCCTCTTTTTCGCTCTCTGTTGGCGTTTCTTTCATTCTCTCTTCATCTACTCACCAAGATTGATTAGAGTTGATAAAGAAAAATCCCATTTAATCAAGTAAATAGTAGATGGAGAAATCGAGCAGTAGTCCCAGAGGCATGCACAGGGCCTTATAGGAATCATATTGAAGGTTCATACAGGCCTTGGGATAATAATACGGACTATGACATGGCATCTGGCATTAGTGTCGGATAAAACAAGCAGACACGAGGGAGAAGTGCAGAAGAAGCTAATAGGAGAACTAAAGAGAGAGACTGCCTGAGGGAAGATGGAGAGAGTGAGAGCCCTATTCAGCAGTGCCACACAGACTCTCTTTTCGCACTGGGAGACCTCGACGACGATTGAATTTTTTCTCGGTCCGAGCTGTAATAGAAAATAACCAAGTACTTTTGCGCAATAGCTGTCAGCGACCTTCTGAGAAGAATAGGGCTAATCCTTTACGGTGCCCTCACAGAACGGCGCCGTTCAAATCCGCTACATTTCATTTCTTGAATAAATTTTCTTCCTCTTAAAGATGTTTTTTCCTTGCAGTGAGAATGAACCCTGTCCCTGACTAGGCTGGTGTTAAATGTAGACACGAAATTAAGCTTTCAGCAAAGAAAAAAAGCTACAGTATGTCACATTCGTTTTCACAGATGATAAAATGATGGGCATTGTAATCCCGAGCTAATTAACGTAACAAGCACAAATGCACATCACCTTTTTCAAGTATCCGCATTTGTGAATATCTAAAGACCTTGTATGAATAAGTCTTTTTTAAGGCTC
This sequence comes from Schizothorax lantsangensis, assembly GCA_027422415.1. Taxonomy (NCBI): domain Eukaryota; kingdom Metazoa; phylum Chordata; class Actinopteri; order Cypriniformes; family Cyprinidae; genus Schizothorax; species Schizothorax lantsangensis. The sequence goes on along the minus strand of CM049850.1, from coordinate 16,608,372 downwards.
CTCACTTGTGTTTGTACGGTATAGTTGGAGGGTTCCGACAGAGCTGATAGAAGCCATGAGAGTCTTCAGTCCCTGAGGTCATTTCTCTGATCACTTATAATTCCATTTAAACAGTATTACTCTCACCGAACAGCTTCATCCACAGCTAATGATGGCATGATGCTGCATGTTTCAAGACCTCTCTTTCTCCTTCTCGAGAGGTATTCGACAGGGTCGGATAGAGATTCGATGAGAAGATTGAAAAGCCCTTCATCATCCAGAACACCAGGGGTTTGGGCTTTATCCCAGTGTGTGTCAAGTTCTCAGATATATCAGTTAAAAGGCCCAACCAATCAGTGCTCTCAGCTGGCTAAAGATGCAGCTCTCCAGCCATTACGAAGTGTACACTGTACTGTCTGTACTTTATCATGTTTAAGGAATATTCAGGTTTCGGTACTAGTTAAGCTAAATCCACAGCATTTGTGGCATAATGCTGCCACAAAAATTAATTTCCACTTTTTCTTGAAAACACAAATCTGGCTTACAGAAAGAAATTTACAATGGAAGTGAATGGTGCCAATATGTAAACATTAAAATACCCAATTTAAAAAATATAGCAACAGAACAATGTGTGTGTAAACTAAATTTTAGTGTGTGTAGGGGGGATCCTTTTCTGTATGAAGTTGTCCAACAATGTAAAGCCATAAATCCTAAAACTACTGTAAAGTTATGAACTGTTTTAACATCTTCAAAGTTTTAACAGATTAATTACTGTATATGCCGTATATCATGCATTTATAAGATTAACATTTCCTTTAGTGCCTCAACCCAACCTTGATTTTTGCTTATTTTTAGGAAAACAAGGAATGAGTTGATTGGGCTTGAATTTATCCCAGAATAATCCTTTAAGACTTGACAATTGACAAACTATATCAATAAGTCTGCATGAAATTAAAATTCACCTGTTTTCCTAATGCATGTTATAAACCTTAAAGTGAATGATTTTCCATGCATATATTTAATTTAAATTTAAATTTTTGGTAACACTTTATTTTAAGGCAGGGGTGTCAAACTCATTTTCACTGAGGGCCACTTCAACATTACGGCTGCCATCAAAGGGCCGGTTATAACTGTAAGACTGTACAAACGTTACCACTCCTTAACATATTGTTAAATAACTGTCTCTTTATTTTATTATTAGCTACTTATTTAAGTTACAAATATTGTATATGCATTTGCATAGATGTAAAAATATGTTATTACTCTGTGTTATTTTAACAAATACTTCTCATTTATCAGGTTAAGAAATCCACATTACTCCATAAATCAAAGTAAATAACAAAGACAAATATCATCAAACACAAGTCATTACATAAACTTTGTTAAAAACGATTTTGTTACATTTTTGGTACAATAAATAATTGTGTGCTGCTAAAAACGGTCTGCCCGGTCTCATGAAAATGCATATCAATAGCACGATTTTCTGTTTCTATTTGGCGTGCGATTTATACGCAGAAATTGACTTGTGTGCATATGATACACAATAAATGCTTAAAGTAGAAAAAAAGAAGTGGCCATACTCAACCCCACTCCCCCACCCAAAAATAAATAAATAAATACAAACTAAAGTACTAAAAAAGTACTTTTTAATTTTCATAATTCGCAATGAATGTATATAGTGCCACAATAAATAAATTAATTAATAATCGTTTGCAATTCAATTCACATTTATTTGTATAGCGCTTTACATGATACACTGTTGCAAAGCAGCTTCACAGAAAATTAACATTTCTACATTACATTTAGTAGTTTACAGCACAAGTCAATCTGCGATACCAAACAGGAACACAGGGGGACGCCAAAAGACCATTAAACGAGCTACCTTGACCTGACTGTTCCAGAATTACTAAACCACTAACTACTGCTTAATTTAAAACACGTTCAGCCAGCATCCAGTTTAAACCACTCATGCTTTTAAGCCAAATGCTGAATTATTATTATTTTTATTTTTTACTGACATCTGTACGTGAGTAGCCTACTGTTATCTCCGTCATCTCTGATATAATCGGCTGTTTTCTCTGCATTAGAGCGGTCTTGAACTAAGTGTTTGAATGCATTCACTTTCTGGATCCTTAGACATTCCATGAGTTTACCAGCTGATCTGATAGCAAAAAAAACTGCTTCTTTTCATTTTTATAATGAAATAATATTTATAAAATTATTAAAATTATTTTACTACTCTGTGCTAGGGTGACCACCTGGCTATAGATCTGTTTCAGGACAGTAGATGTGATTTTACTGGACAATGCGGGACACGTGCGAGACAGATAGGTAAATTTATACTGTTATGCTGTGTAAATAGCCTACTGATTTACATTCGTTGGCATATGCGCCAATTTATGTTTCTGCCGGTGCATGCCCACACTTATGCCAACATTAAATTCAGGAGAGAAGATAATTTCTGAGCGCACACATGTAATGTCTGACAGATAGAGAGCGCGTCGGTTTTCTGTGAGAGTGAATGAATGGGAATCCACCTGCCAGCGGAGAGATTTGCGCTCGCGCATTTGACGCGCTCTTGCAGGCTATAATGCGTTCTGGACATTTGTCATTAAAATAACTCCGCAGAAAAAGGAGAAGAAAGTCGTGTCTGAAAGCTTCCATCGATTTTTTAATTCGTTAAATGAATGGAGAATATCGTGTTTTTCCATCGGTGGTGCTCGAGCACTTGATGACAAAGCTTTATTCCTTTGAGCCGTCCACGCAGTCATCATCAATGGAAAAACCATTGCGTATCATATGCACACCAAAGTCAATTTCTGCGTATAAACAGAACGCCAAATAGAAACAGAAACTTGTGGTATTGATACGCACTTTCATAATGTACGATATAAAGTAGCATAGTTTTTTAATTTTTTTTAATTTTATAAGACAATCATATGCTCTCGTGGGCCACATAAAATTATGTGGCGGGCCGGAATAGGCCCGCGGGCCTTGAGTTTGACACCCCTGTTTTAAGGTGTCCTTGTTAAGCATGTTACATGTACTTACTATTATAATAACAAAAAATTATGCATAATTACTTGCAAGTAACACTAAGCCAAACCCTAAACCTAACCCTAACCATATATTAAGTACATGTAGTTAGTTAATTTTACTAACTGGGGCAGTCGTGGCCTAATGGATAGAGAGTTGGACTCGTAACCCCAAGGTTGCAGGTTCGAGTCTCAGGTCCGGCAGGGATTGTAGGTGGGGGGAGTGAATGTCCAGCACTCTCTCCACTCTCAATACAATGACTGAGGTGAGACCCTTGAGCAAAGCACCGAACCCCCAACAGCTCCCCGGGCGCCGCAGCATAAATGGCTGCCCACTGCTCTGTGTGTGTGTGTGTGTGTGTGTGTGTGTGTGTGTGTGTGTGTGTGTGTGTGTGTGTGTGTGTGTGTGTGTGTGTGTGTGTGTGTGTGTGTGTGTGTGTATGTGGTTTATGAGGACACAAATTTGTATAATAACATGGGTATGACAGAGGTATTACAATTTGAAGGTGGTTTATGAGGACACTGCCTATGTCCCCGTAATTCAAAAGGCTTAAAAAACATACTAAATGGTGTTTTTTTGAAAATCTATAAATGCACACAGTCTCCTGTGAGGGCTAAGTTTAGGTGTAGGGTTGGTGTAGGGCAATAGCACACACAGTTTGTTCAGTATAAAAACCATTACGCCTATGGAGAGTCCCCGTAAACCACAAAAACCAACATGTGTGTGTTCACTGCTGTGTGTGTGCACTTGGATGGGTTAAATGCAGAGCACAAATTCCGAGTATGGGTCACCATACTTGGTCACATGTCACGTCCTTTTTTTTTTACCTCGTTAAACGAACTGTTATACACTGTTATCCCTGAAATTGTTTTAACACAAATTATTTAAGTTCATTAAACATAAAAATTAAATATTTTAATGTAGTACTAAATTTTTTGAGTTAGGAGTACCATTTACACAAGTTTTCTCATTCTATTGAATTTGTTAAATTGAATCAACTTAACTAAGCTTATTTGAGTCTGTTGCCAATGGCAACGTATACAGAATGGAACAAGAAGCTGATTGGGCGGAGCTGCTGTTTGAACTGACGCCATGCAGTGTGCACATTTCTGTCAACGTTTGCTGGTGAGTTGAAGCTCTTTCTTTATCGTTTTCTCTGAAACGATTATTAATAAATCAGAGGTATAACAGTTTGCTAATAAAAATATATATAAGACTGCATGAATGTCGATTCCAAACCTTTCGCCACGGTCTTTTATGGATCGGCTGCAACAGATTTGGACCACGTTTATATGTAGTTTGGAATCTAATAGTTAATCAGTATCTGATCAGTGATCTTCATTAAAAAAAAAAGGCGAAAGAGTCGTCTCTTATGGGTTCATAAGCGCTACAAGACGTACTTGTCTAAAGTTAGTAAGATTAACGGACACGCATATTCTTTTTTTTTTATACAACCCCAAATCAGAAAAAGTTGGGACAGTATGGAAAACGCAAATAAAAAAAGAAAGTAGTGATTTCTAAATTTACTTTGACTTGTATTTCATTGCAGACAATATGAACACAAAATATTTCATGTTTTGTCTGGTCAACTTCATGTCATTTGTAAATATACATCCTTTCCTGTCATTCAGACCTGCAACACATTCCAAAAAAAGTTGGGACAGGAGCAATTTAGGGCTAGTAATGAGGTAAATTGGTTAAATAATGATGTGATTTGAAACAGTTGATGTTAACAGGTGATTGTAATTATGATTTGGTACAAAAGCAGCATCCAAGAAAGGTCTAGTCCTTTAGGAGCAAAGATGGGCCGAGGATCGCCAGTTTGCCAACAAATACGTGAGAAAATTATTGAAATGTTTAAAAACAATGTTCCTCAAAGAAAGATAGGAAGAGATTTGGATATTTCACCTTCAACAGTGCATAACATAATTAAAAGATTCAAGGAATCTGGAGGAATTTCAGTGCGTAAAGGACAAGGGCGCAAGCCTAAGCTGAACAACCGTGATCTCCGATCCCTCAGGCGGCACTGCATCAAGAATCGTCATTCATCTATAAGCGATATCACCACATGGGCTCAGGACTACTTTGGCAAACCTTTGTCAAGTACCACAATACGTAGTTACATCCACAAATGCCAGTTAAAACTGTACTGTGCCAAAAGGAAGCCCTATGTTAACAGTGTCCAGAAGCGCCGTCGACTTCTCTGGGCTCGGAGGCATCTGGGATGGACCATCACACAGTGGAAACGTGTATTGTGGTCAGATGAATCAGTATTTCAGGTATTTTTTGGGAGGAATGGACGCCATGTGCTCCGGACCAAAGAAGAAAAGGATCATCCAGACTGTTACCAGCAACAAGTCCAAAAGCCAGGGTCTGTCATGGTATGGGGTTGTGTCAGTGCCCTTAGCAAAGGTAACTTGCACTTCTGTGATGGCATCATTAATGCTGAAAAGTACATAGAGATTTTGGAGCACAATATGCTGCCTTCAAGAAGACATCTTTTCCAGGGACGTCCATGCATATTTCAACAAGACGATGCAAAACCACATTCTGCACACATTACAAAGTCCTGGCTGCGGAGGAAGAGGGTACGGGTACTTGACTGGCCTGCCTGCAGTCCCGACCTGTCTCCAATAGAGAATGTGTGGCGCATTTTGAAGCGCAAAATGCGACAACGAAGACCCCGTACTGTTGCCCACCTTAAGACTTGTTTGCAGGAAGAATGGGACAAAATTACACCTGAAACACTTCATCACTTGGTGTCTTCAGTCCCTAAACGTCTTTTAAGTGTTGTGAAAAGGAATGGCAACATTACAAAGTGGTAAATGCTTTACTGTCCCAACTTTTTTTGGAATGTGTTGCAGGTCTGAATGACAGGAAAGGATGTATATTTACAAATGACATTAAGTTGACCAGACAAAACATGAAATATTTTGTGTTCATATTGTCTGCAATGAAATACAAGTCAAAGTAAATTTAGAAATCACTACTTTCTTTTTTTTATTTGCGTTTTCCATACTGTCCCAACTTTTTCTGATTTGGGGTTGTATATAATTAAGGTCTATTGTTTGCTTGACATTTGTGAGAAAGACATGTAAAACAATGTCATGTTCGAGGGTGTTCGTACCAAAGCTAGTTATGTTGTACATATAGTAACGTACATATCTAAGGTTCGTACTGACGCGATGCTATGGGCTTAGCTGTGACCGCTTTTACTCCATCTTAATATTTTACTTTACTTTTAGGAGTAATGTATTACACAAACAAGCTAATAGCTTACTAGCCAAGTTAGTTACTAAAGAAATGCAATTTATCCTCCACATAACGTTAGCTAAGTTAGTTAGCTACTAAATACATTTCATTTAACACCAATTGTTTTCTACCATGTAATGATTGATAACTTTACTACTGCAATTTTTAGTAGCAGTTTATGGATAACTTAACAGGTCATGTCTTAACAGTTTTCCTTTAATGTGCATTTTCACTCTACGGATTCCAAGAAGATCAGTGCTGAGCTAAAAAAAAAAAAGATCTGGAAATGTAAGTACAGTCAAATTGCTTGTGACAAAAGGGGATACTTTTTAAAACGTTATAGACTTATACATTTTATTTATGTTAAGGCTATGGATTATAGGTAATAATGTCAATGTACAGTCAATGTGCTTAAACCGATTGTTTTGCTTCATAAGACCTCAACATATCAAGAGCCAGGGGTATTAATTTTGTGTTTCCTGTATCTGCTTTTTTTGACTCTCAAAGTGATGGAACGTCTTCACTTCCATTTTATGAATCATCAAGGACCGTGGATTCAGTCACCCGCATCTTAAATGGTCTGAGGGTAAGTAAGTTAACAGCAAATATTCATTTTTGGGTGAACTTTTGCTGTAATACAAAAACAATAATCGATGGAAATGTGATATTATTTTGATTTAAAAATGTATCCAATGTTGGCTCTGCTACCCCTGCACCTCTGATCTCTGACCTCATTGACATGAAGTGTGTTGCCATAAGAGGGCTTCCTGTAATACCGATCACCCTTCTTTGAAGAACTTCATGAAGTTCATCAAAGCATGCTTTGTAAGTATTGTTATTTTTTTTCTGTTACATAAAGATTATGTAAATTAAAGGCATCATAACATACTTTTTTTTAGCTAACATTTGTTTTATTAATCTTTTTCATGTTCAGGCTTCTGATGATGAGGACTCACACCAAAATGTTCCAGCTGGATTTATCAGCCAGAAAGCAAAGATGTGGCACAGCATCCCTTGTCTTTCCACCTCCATTTAGCCCCTGTAAGGAATAATCTCGGAGGGGAATCTCGGGAAGGACGGTTTTTTAGAAAACCTCCCTCAGGCCATTTGTTCTTGTTTTTGGATTGATTTAGGCCTTGCATCTTGATTAGTGCATGACCAATGCATTGCAGACATTTTATCTTTGTTTTATTAGACAAAAACTCAACATACCTAAAGTTACCTAAGATTTGTTGAATGGATTTTGGAAAATGAATTTAAATAAACTTAATTCTAAAAGTAAATCCTTGTTGTATGTGTTTTTGTCCTTGTTTATTGTGCAGCTGTAATTTACAGAATAATAATTTGGTAGAGATAATCCTGTCAAATTAAACTAATTACAAACCCGATTCCAAAAAAGTTGGGACACTGTACAAATTGTGAATAAAAACAGAATGCAATGATGTGGAAGTTTCAAATTTCAATATTTTATTCAGAATACAACAGATGACATATCAAATGTTTAAACTGAGAAAATTTATCATTTTAAGGGAAAAATAAGTTGATTTTAAATTTCATGGCATCAACACATCTCAAAAAAGTTGGGACAAGGCCATGTTTACCACTGTGTGGCATCCCCTCTTCTTTTTATAACAGTCTGCAAACGTTTGGGGACTGAGGAGACAAGTTGCTCAAGTTTAGGAATAGGAATGTTGTCCCATTCTTGTCTAATACAGGCTTCTAGTTGCTCAACTGTCTTAGGTCTTCTTTGTCGCATCTTCCTCTTTATGATGCGCCAAATGTTTTCTATGGGTGAAAGATCTGGACTGCAGGCTGGCCATTTCAGTACCCGGATCCTTCTTCTACGCAGCCATGATGTTGTAATTGATGCAGTATGTGGTCTGGCATTGTCATGTTGGAAAATGCAAGGTCTTCCCTGAAAGAGACGACGTCTGGATGGGAGCATATGTTGTTCTAGAACTTGGATATACCTTTCAGCATTGATGGTGCCTTTCCAGATGTGTAAGCTGCCCATGCCACACGCACTCATGCAACCCCATACCATCAGAGATGCAGGCTTCTGAACTGAGCGCTGATAACAACTTGGGTTGTCCTTGTCCTCTTTAGTCCGGATGACATGGCGTCCCAGTTTTCTAAAAAGAACTTCAAATTTTGATTCGTCTGACCACAGAACAGTTTTCCACTTTGCCACAGTCCATTTTAAATGAGCCTTGGCCCAGAGAAAACGCCTGCGCTTCTGGATCATGTTTAGATATGGCTTCTTTTTTGACCTAGAGTTTTAGCCGGCAACGGCGAATGGCACGGTGGATTGTGTTCACCGACAATGTTTTCTGGAAGTATTCCTGAGCCCATGTTGTGATTTCCATTACAGTAGCATTCCTGTATGTGATGCAGTGCCGTCTAAGGGCCCGAAGATCACGGGCATCCAGTATGGTTTTCCGGCCTTGACCCTTACGCACAGAGATTGTTCCAGATTCTCTGAATCTTTGGATGATATTATGCACTGTAGATGATGATAACTTCAAACTCTTTGCATTTTTCTCTGAGAAACTCCTTTCTGATATTGCTCCACTATTTTTCGCCGCAGCATTGGAGGAATTGGTGATCCTCTTCCCATCTTGACTTCTGAGAGACACTGCCACTCTGAGAGGCTCTTTTTATACCCAATCATGTTGCCAATTGACCTAATAAGTTGCAAATTGGTCCTCCAGCTGTTCCTTATATGTACATTTAACTTTTCCGGCCTCTTATTGCTACCTGTCCCAACTTTTTTGGAATGTGTAGCTCTCATGAAATCCAAAATGAGCCAATATTTGGCATGACATTTCAAAATGTCTCACTTTCAACATTTGATATGTTATCTATATTCTATTGTGAATAAAATATAAGTTTATGAGATTTGTAAATTATTTTTTATTCACAATTTGTACAGTGTCCCAACTTTTTTGGAATCGGGTTTGTAAATAGTTATATTAAAAATGCAATTTGGTCTACTGAAAGTTTATTTAGTGCAATTTAATGTTTTGAGTTACCTTAACTGGTAAATTTGAGTTATAGTAACAGATTGTCAGTACAATGAACTAACACTTTCCAATGTAAAGAACTTGAAATGTCTTGTTTGTTCAACAAGACAAAATCAACTTTTTTTGGGCAACGAGTTTCCATATTTTTTTTAAGTTCAATCAACTTGTACGGGCTTACAGTGTAGATGGATGTTTCAGTGAAATCTTTTCAGTGACTTCTTTCTGGTGACATGTTGGACTTTTCCAATCAGACCCTGCCCCTGCAAATTGCTCATATGCCTCGATTTTTGAGCAAAGTCCCCGCCCACATCTCAAAATCCAATCAACAACCAACACATAGAACAAAGTCCCCGCCGTGCATTTTTTTCATTTACGGCAAGCCTTTATACTCAGATCTTCAGCAAAATACAGAAGAAAAGATTAGTAGCTACTAAAAAAACATGCCTGGCCAGTCTAGTTGACTTCCCACAGTTTTAATCTATGATTGGCCATTTTTGAGATAGTCCTAAAAAAAACCCCTGCTTGGTCACAATATATTGGAAAGTAGGGTTGTGCCGATAGACGATAGTATCGTGTATCGACGATAGTCAGAGATATCGACGATAGCAAATGTCTTTGTCGATAGTCAAGACGATATTAGGCTCAATTTCCTATTAATGTATAAAACTATTATTATTATTATTATTGCTAGGCGGCCTATTATTATTGGGCTATCAAATTGCCCTGCTATTTCACCTCAACGCCGCACTTCACACACACGCGCAAATGAGGATTAAGGCCAAAGTATACTTCGGCCGTCCGCGCACCGTCCTTATTACGTCATTTTCGTCATCAAGAGGGCTCGCGGACAGTCGCGCACCCCGTCCGAGTGCAAGCAATTTTTTGAGACCGAGCAAATCAAGTTGGTGGTACTGCGCATGTGTCGAGCTCGTCCGTCCGCACTCTTCAGCGGCTAAGTATACTTTGAATGCTGCGCGGACGCGGCTGTGCGCGAGACGGAAAGGAACGGAACGCGGAAAGTGAAGTATACCCGGGCCTTTAGGCTTCTCCTCCTCATTGGAAATGTTTTAAAAACGGACTCTAAAACTAAGCCCACATCAAAATTGAACTGCAGGGTGATAATCTTTATTTACAAATTAGGCTATGTCAAGAGTGCAAAAAGAGACATCTTCTAAACAGCTTCGAGCTATGAATGAACATGACGAAACTGCACCGGCAGCATTTCGTTTTCTTTACAGCACATTATCAAAACACATGGATGCTTATTCTTCATCATTGTTATTATAAAAATATGCAGTTAATAAGTTATCAGTCTAAAACTGGGCTCGTCATGGGCCACACAGTCCGGAGCGCTGTTTGACTGATGTAGGCTATCCGTTTAATTTAACTTTACTCCAAAAATATGAACTTACCTGAAAATACTTTTATATTTAACGTGTTCGTTTATGTCCAACATTTAGTGTTTAACTGTTGGCCTTTAAAATAAATCTACTTTTGATTTCACCTTGACTGATTTTTAGACTGATAACTTCCACGCCGATGCGGCAAACCGGTCACAGTAGGACGTGCGGTCCTAATAGCGATGTATGACTGCTGTATCCGAATATGAACTAGCCGTTTTAAATATTTTTATATTCAACATTTTAGTTTTTCAGTATGTTTGAAAGTATATTATTTCGGTTATTGGTACTTCCAGGCTCTCTCTCTCTCTCACGCATGCGTGGTTTAAAATCACCAAATAGTTGTGAAATAGCCTATGACAAGTACAGAGAGTCTCTCTCTTGCCCCCACCCACCCATGTACGATAATATCGTGTATCGGCGATCTCACAGGCTGGCGATATGACGATATGAAAAATGACCATATCGCCCAACACTACTGGAAAGGGAAGCATTGTCAAGAAATGACAGTTCTTGACATTCATTTGCATTCACGCAGATGTGTAAGTACAACAAAGAAAGAATTTACAATTGTCATAATGGCAATCCAGTGCTAGAATGCAGACAAACATGGTCCTCCTCATACATTCACTACAATTTTGGTATTTTACAGTAAAACAAAACAGAACAAAAAACAGAAAGTGAAAATAGACCAATATGTTCAGACTGACTGTCTCTCGCTGATCTTGGTATCTACTATTAATCAATCCTTTTCCTTACAAAATCCCAGGATCAAGAGCAGCAGATGTAGAGACGTTGTAGTGTCATCACAGGTGTGAAAAATACATTATAAATAAAAATAAAAATTGTCTGCACACTCTACTGACACAGTTGTTCAACCCGCTCTCACAGATTCATTCAGAACACAGCAGGCTAGTTTGTGTTCAGTTCTCCCTCGTTCCCCCTCAGTTTTCTTTCTCATGGTTTCCATTCTCCCCTAATACCAGCTGCTGCGCACAGGCAACTGGTATATCTCTACCAAAAATAAGACATATTGACTCTGCCGCTGCCTACAAGATGACGGGGTTTAGTTTAGCCTGATCCAGTTAAGCTGATAAAACAATTGAACAGAACAGAAACCAAAAACATTACCATTCATTTAGAAGCTTAACCGGTTCCTTTTGTTAGAGGATTGAAGGTGTAAAACTATTGTGCTTTGAGAAGACAACATAGTTATGTTAAGAAAAGAAAACAGGGCAGTTCACAGTGAAACCAAAATCACCAGAGCAGAAAACTATTATGCTTTGCTGGGGGCGTTTAAATTGCAAATGGGGGCTGGATGTGCTGAGTGAGAGTATGGTGGGGGAGATGAGGAATTTCTCCTCCTGTAATGCTTAATTACCTCTCTCCTGTACTTGAGGTAATCTTTAATCAGATGAGCACCATGGACTCCAAGCGGGTGCGTGAGTGCCCTGCAACCACCTCTGATAAAATTCACACACAGGTTTGTTTTTCCATCACAGTGGAGAATTTCTATAGACTTTGATTGTTTTTGTACTGAGCTAATGACATTTCTGATTCCCTATGCAATACCAAACCCAACTTTTATACCATTTTCAAGAAAAAATATAATTTAATGAATTTAAATGTCATGTGGAATAAGCATCAAGTAAAAAGTAATACAACTTTTTCACTTACATCATAAATATATGGGAATGTAAACAAAATGTTTTTACATTTATTTTTCAATACAAAGTATCGTATTTAAAGTATTTTAAAGTATGTTTTTAAGGAGTCACACCACATGACACTTTACAAATGAGCCTTGTCATTTGTAAAATGTCTTGTCATTTAAAGATCAAATTATCTGATACTTTAACAGACTTGTTGACCTTGACACAATCATATCCTCTGTATTATTTCCAGTTTTGTTTTTTTCATGCATGTTTGTGCATGTCAGTTGCACCACATGACTTTGATTTTGCAGACAAATCTATTTCAAATAATAAGCAGCGAAGCAGTTTCTTGAGAAAAAATAATAATAAATGATTATGCCAAACTACTTTTCAAGAAGGCTTTTCTCTTCAGTACAATATCATGAAAGTTGTACCACACTGACATTTATGACTATGTCATTTCATTCAAACTTTTGCATTTTTAGACAACATTTACTGTAGTATCAACTGTTTTGGGGTTGGTAAGATTTTTTAAATGTTTTTGAAAGAAGTATCTTGAGCTCACACGACTGCATTTATTTGATTTAAAAAAAACAGTAAAAAAAACCACTAATATTGTGAAATATTATTACAATTTAAAACAGGGGTCTCCAACCCTGTTCCTGGAGAGCTACCATCCTGAAGATTTCAGCTCCAACCCTAATCAAACACACCTGAACCAGCTAATCAAGGTGTTCAGGGCTACTTGATAATTACAGACAGGTGTGTTGCAGCAGGGTTGGAACTGAAGTCTGCAGGACGGTAGCTCTCCAGGAGCAGGGTTGGAGATCCCTGATTTAAAATAACTGCTTTCTACTTTAAAGGGGTCATCGGATGTGACATGCACTTTTACAAGCTGTTTGAACTGAAATGTGTTTGGCAGTGTGTGTACACAACCACCCTATAATGATAAAGATCCACCCAGTGTTTTTTTTTTAATCTCATTAAATCATTTCCCCTTTCTCAAATCGAGCCGATCTCAGATGCCTGTCTGTGTGATGTCACACAGACCCAGGCCCCTCCCACAATTGTTGATTGACACTAGCGTTTTACCTTAGACCCGCCTTGAGTGAGCTGTCATCAGTCCGCCATTGTTTCAATGCTGGAGCAGATGTAGACAAGAATGTCTCCTAAGAGATTGAGGTGTTCTGTTGTTGGATGTAATAATGAACATATAGCAGTCGTCATTTACTCCCGACATCTGAGCCGCTGAAGACACAGTGGATTACCTTTGTTTTTGAAGGGAATGCGCCCCCCCCGATCTACCTAAATGCGCTTATCTTCGCGCAAATCATTCGTGATCCAGCCTCACCTACAGAAGAAGTGAGTATAAGGTTCTTTAATGAATCTTTGCAAATCGCCTTTCCTAATAACGTGCTAGTTAGCAAGTTCTGTGGCTAAAGTAAACAGTCTCATGAGAACAGCTTGTCACCCCATGGAAGAGAGGGGTGGGGTCAGCAGAGCTCATTAGCATTTAAAGGAACATGGACTAAAATGGCTCACTGAAAACAGAGTTGATTTTGACAGGGTAAAAAGGGTGTTGTTTTACACTACCATTGAGAAATTTTAGCCAAAGTATGTTATAGATGTTTCATTAAGACCCTAAAGGTTCATATCAACTTGTGGAAAATGAGCATCCGATGACCCCTTTAAAATATTTTACGATGTAATTTATTCCTGTGATTTTAAAGCTGAATTTTCAACAGCCATTAATCCAGTCCTTAGTGTCACACGATCCATCAAAAAAACTTAAAAAGAAACATTTCTCATTAATATTAATGATGAAAACAGTTGGGCTGCTTAATATTTTTGTGGAAACATTTTTTTCAAGATTCTTTGATGAATAGAAAGTTCAAAAGAACAGCATTATTTGACATACAAATCTTTTCTAACAATATAGAAGTCTTCACTGTCAATTTTGATCAATTTAATGCATCCTTGCTGATTAAAAGTATTAATTTCATTTTTTTTTAAAAAGGTATTGACTTTGAAACAGTAGTGTAAACCTCTCGCACGTACACAGACTATCTGTCTGGCAGAAAGGACACTACAGACTACAGGTCAGTGCATTTTGTATTGTAAACAGAGTTTGTTTAATCTGGGGCAAAGTGAAGTTATACTGATACTGTATAAAAAGAGAGCAGGACAAAAAGCAGAGAGAGAAAGTGAAACTAGGACTGTGAGTACAAGATATGAAGAAGATGGGGAGCTGGTATTGTGCGGGAAATCAGCAAAGGAAAGTAAAGTCAGGTGGAGGAGGGAAGGGGTGGACTGAGTGAGGGAGGAGAGAAAGAATAAAGATAAGCACACAAGAAAAGAATGCACACAGAACGGAGACGAGGGGAGGGAAGAGGGAGGGGCAAAGAACATGGCAAGGTTACACATGAAAACTGCAGTCTGTTTTCTTCTTTCACACTCACAGAAAGAGAGAAGTAGAGAGAGGAAGCTTCAGTTTTGCTCTTACCTCTGCAATATCACTTTAAACCATAAATTAAAAACAGAACGGAAGAACTGCATGCTAAGGAAGCGAGCCAGGAAAGAAGGAAAGACAGAGAGACTATGAGAACAATAAAATAAACACGGCGGCTACACATTGGCAGAGTTTACAGGACCAGCTCTGACATCAGTGAAGTGAGAGAGGAAGAGGGGTGCAAGATTGCTTTACGGAAACCGCTTGACAGTTTCATGCTGACAGTTTGAAAATAGGAAACAGACGCTTAAGAGAAACAGAAAGGGAAATAAAGACAAAAGGATAAAACAAAGCCCATTTAAGCCAAACCATGTTGATGAAAGAATACCGGATATGCATGCCGCTCACTGTCGATGAGGTAAGTTTGGAACTTTTTACATGTGTTTGGGTTTGCGTCCATATGTTTGGGTGTACAGCAGCTGTCCTCAAGATTAGCGTGTATAAAAGTAAAGGTCAATAGGATTTCTATTCCACTCTATTTACGCAGATGAAGCCTTGCCGTTCTGTGTACATGTCTGTGGGTTGTACTACATAATCTCTCCCATTTCAGACGTTTTCTTTACCTAAACGGGTCTGACCAGTTATGTCCTTTTATTCTGAAGGCAGGACTGAGTTATTCATCCTAAGGCTAGGAACAAAACACAAAGGCCTTTTGCCACAAACGGCTTGGGATTTCTACAGGAGGGTCAGGGATTGTTTAGTCGGTGTCTGTTTCACCTTCGTGTAGCCAACTTGTGCTCGTTCAGATCAGACAAGTCCACACAAGCACACCTGACCTAGAAGTCTGCCTCAGAATTCGTCTATGGTCTACATCAGCACTAGACCGCATAGTTTCCAGACAGGAGCACCACCCCCTTTTTCTGGAGAAGCTCTGTTGTGCGTACAGGCAGCATTTTTCTCCAAGCCTCACAAGGTCTCTGTCGTCATCATCGGTGACAATGATTGTTGGAGTGAGTTTTCACATTAACGGATTTCAAAAGAATTAGTCCTCAGAAAAACAGTGGGAACCCTGTCAGTGCTGCCAACGCAGCTTTTCAGGAGATTATGTATCCAGAAAACTTTAGTCTTTAGAGAACAAAACAAAAACAAAAAACATATGGCAGATGAGAGATCAAACACTATGACAAACAATGATGTTTAAGTGGAAGGGTTTAGTATTTATGGGAGTTTTATAACTCATGGCGTTCATGATTAATAATCCTTTTTAAAGGTGTAAATATAAATATGTAAATTAAATCTATTTTAAAATACATACCATTTAAAAAATATTAATATTTATATTACATTACATATAATATTAACATATTCCAGACATACACTATATTGCCAAAAGTATTGAGTCACCCCTTCTAATGAACAGGTTTGACTACTTTAGTAATTTCTATGAGTACAAATCTTAATGTTAAAGCATATAATGATATTCTAGGAAATTGTGTGCTTCTAATATTATAGCAACAGTTTGGACAGGACCCTTTTCTATTCTAACATGACAATGCCTCTGTGTATAAGACAAGGTTCAAAAAGAAAATGATTGATTGAGTCAGTGTGGAAGAACTTGACTGGTCTGCATAAAACCAAGTCCTAATCCCAGTTTAACACCTCTGGTGTGACTGTAAATGCAGACCTTGAGACAAAAACTCATCACCAAACACCAATGACTTGTACACACAATATATAGACAAATGTATTGTGACACGCCGTCTTTAGAACAGAAAAATGCACTTCCAAATCTGTGGCAACAACGATGGGAACATAATTCATGTATTTAAAATTTTTATTTCCATCTCTGTTGTAACAGTTTTGGAAGTGTGTAAAATGACTGAACCCATATGTACAAGTCATTGGTGTTTGGTGATGAGTTTTTGGATCAAGGTCTGCATTTGCAGTCACACCAGAGGTGTTAAACTGGGATTAGGACTTGGTTTTATGCAGACCAGTCAAGTTCTTCCACACTGACTGAATCAATAATTTTCTTTTTGAACCTTGTCTTATACACAGCGGCATTGTCATGTTAGAATAGAAAAGGGTCCTGTCCAAACTGTTGCTATAATATTAGAAGAACACAATTTCCTAGAATATCATTATATGCTTTAACATTAAGATTTGTACTCATAGAAATTACTAAAGTAGTCAAACCTGTTCATTAGAAGGGGGCGACCCAATACTTTTGGCAATATAGTGTATGTGTGTACTGTGTATATCTATTATGTATAGGCTATATATAAACACACACACACGCATGTATATACAGTATTTATACAGAAAAATATGTTGTTTATGTATTAAATATATTTATATATAATATAAATTATATGAATATAAATAAATACATGTTTTAAAATATTTTCTAAATATATATGGTATGTGTGTGTATTTATATATACATAATAAATATACACAGTACACACACATATTATTTAAACAAAAATAATGTTATGCGATTAATCATTTGACAGCACTAATATATATATATATATTAGGGGTGGCACGGTACACAGATGTCACGGTTCGATACAATTTCAGTACAACAGGAAAAAAACAACAAATATACTATGCTCGATTTCTTTTCATTTATTTTGAACAGAGAGTAGTACAGTAGTAATACTAAATATTATATTACATTTTATATATATAATCTGCAGTACATATATACATACATACAAGGAATAAATTCTTGAAATATATTTGATTTAGTTAACAGATAAACAAGGGGGGAAAAAAGTGTGACACGTAACATAACCTATATATGCTGAGTTTCAGTTCATTTTTGTGACAGGCTTAATTAGTTCACAGAAAGGAAACTCAACTGGCAGAAAGTGACATCCTATTTGTTTTCTTTATTTTATAAAAGTTTTCATTGTGAGTGTACACGAATAAAAGCAGACCTTTATACAGTGATGCATTATTAAGACGATAAGTGTTTAAAGTTGATTCTGCTGGTATAAGGAAACAGTTGAAGTGATCGCGTCACACACACACACACACACACACACACACACATACACATACACATACACACACACACACACACACACACACACACACACAACACATTAGTTCCAGCATTGCTAAAGTTGGTACTTTATCAAAATAAAATACAAACATCAGCGCACCCGCCTTTGTACTGAAGTACAAAGCCTATAATTTACATAATAAATAATAGTTTAGCATTCAGATAGATTACATCGCAAATATGGAAATATTATGGAATATTTGGATTTGTGCCGAATGAGAGAGGTAGGATACACGAGCACAAAGCTCCATTTCGCAAACAGTTGCGTGTACAAGCCTTTAAAGTATACTCAGTACTGCCTCTCCCTATACGCAGAGTATGCAGTTTGCGTAGGGCACCAACTCCCAGGGGGGCACCATCCCAGTTGCTCAAAAAAAAAAAACTTTCGTTTTATATTAATATTAAAATTAACATATAAATATATATATGTTAATGTTTAGATTTTTATTTATGTATATTATAAAAAAAATGCATTTTACAGTGAACACAGTAGGCAGCAGGCTAAGCACATGTGACGCGCCATTCCCGCATCCGCGCTCGCGACCGCTCGCACCTTATGTTTGCGGCTGACTGCAAATGATCATAATTAATGGACAACTATACCCGGGAAAAGACATCAGCAATCCGGCGTCAAGAAAAGAAAAAGAACAAAAGATGAAGCCCGTGCATTACTTCCAGGTACATTCTTAATCCTGTGAAACTTTTTTGGATGTTGACGTTAATAACGTGTTTTAATGTCAGCAATAATTTAACACCAACAACGCATCTAATATTCTCTCTTGAGTTTCCATGTTCACTTACAAAAATTAGCCATGGTTTTACTACGAATAAAACCAAAAATCATGGTTCTTGTAGCCATGGTAACCACAAATTAACCATGGTTTTGTTACTTCAAATGATAGTTTACAATTAGGATAATATTTTTTTGTGGTTATAAAAACAGACCTAAGCCAACAACAGTCTTTAAAATTACTTAAAAATGCATTATATAAAAACAATGAGGCAATAATGGTTAATTAATAATTATTTGGTTTCATTGAATAACGCTGTTAAAATACATAATGTAATACAAAATAAACAATTTATGTACATTACATATTATTACAAATGCCTGTAAAGGGCACCAAAGGCCTGGTAACCTCTGCTGATACACTTACAGTACGATCAAATCCTTGTGTAATATTCACCAAACATTTAGGCTAATTCAAATATCCACTTAATCTTTAATTTTTGGCCACCTTTTTACTATAAATGACACAGCATCTATAATTTCTTCAACAAAAACATGTTGACATCACAACCCTTACAAAAATTAACCATGGTTTTATCATAGTAAAACTGCTTAATTTTCCTTTGCATGATTTCTGAATGCTTGAGACTACAAAATCAATCAAACAACTGTATTAATAAAATCATAGCCAGCCATAGGTAACTGTCTAGAGCTACACTTGTATTTGTAACTTGTAAATAATATAAGTACAATTTATTTATTTATTTATTAACTTTTATATTTTATTAAAGTTCTATTTTAACCCCTATATGCGTTTTATTATTATTATTATTATTATTACTTCCATAATATTTGACGGAGGGGGCACAACAATATAATTCTGCTTAGGGCACCCATTTGGCCAGCAGCGGCCCTGAGTATACTCCTTTGTCAGTGAGAGACGCGTTCAGAATCAGCACATGGTCACTGTCTAGGGGGCTTTGTTTTCAAGTGTGCAACTCACAGCATTCGCTGTTCTTCTTCTGCTGGCGGTTATCAAACAGCGTTGCATTACTGCGGGCGCCCCCTTCTGGATTGAGGGTGAATTGCCTGTATTAGTTTTAAGACCTCATGCACCGAACCGAGATGCCCGTACTGTGACGGTTCGGTATGAATACATGTATCGTGCCACCCCTAATATATATATATATATATATATATTTATATATACACAAACATATACATATATAAAATCTATTTTGATTACTGTGTGAATTTGACAGCACTGAACTTAGAAAAATATGTCTTATATTAGATATACTTTATAACATACAGATCTGTGAATACATTGTCATAATTAGTTAAAAACAATAAAAATATATATGTTTTGTCTCAAAACTTACATTGGACTAATTTCTCTGACTGAATTCAACTTTCTGTCATTCCAATTTAAATTCCAATTCAACATTCACGTGACCAATTGCCCAATTCAATTCACCCTCCACCTTATGAGCTAAAAATGAACCATTTCTTAAATCTAGAAATGAACCATTTCTTAAATCTTCTCAACCCAGCTACAAAACAAGCCCCAAAAAAGAGAAATTAAACATATGAGGTCACAAACAGAGGCCAACAATTTCTTTCTCTCTTCCTCAGTACAAGATCGGCCAGTTATACATGATCAGCAAGCACAGCAGTGAGCAGAGCGGAGGAGGCGAAGGGGTGGAGGTCGTCCGTAATGAACCCTGCACAGACCCCAAACACGGAGCCGGACAGATCACAGAGAAACGCATCTACCTCAACAGGTGAGGCCGCACACACACACACGTGCACGCATAAGCGATCCTGTTTCTTTCACGGTTTACATCACCCACCTGCCAGCGTGCCAGCGTGTCCAGCGATCAGCTATTATTGATGACTGCAGCTAACACCTTTATGCATGCAGCACAGCTCCGTCCATCGCTCACTTTCCCTCCAAAAACACCTTCTCTCTTCCTGTCGGGCTTCAAGCAGAATCACACATCAGCATAAGTGTCCGACAGAAGATCACGTACACATTCAGTCTGATATCATCCCACGCTGTCAACATGCACACACACACTTATTGTAATTGCCTGTTTTCTTATGTTCCTTACACTCTCGCCCTACAAGGACAAAACACACACACACACACACACTCAGTCATTAGATGCTGTTGTGAATATGAATTACTGCACCTCTAGCAGTAAAACAAATTTTTCAAGCCATTAATGTGTTCGCAAAGACCAAAAGGGCAGAGCATTAAGTTCCTAATGGTCAAATAAATCTTATAGTGGAGCATGTGAGTCTAATTCAAATGCTGATATTACCGCAGACGAGATCATTATATGCTGTTTACAAGTACATCACGCTGAAGCGCTGCATTGCAATTATGAATAATTTAACTTGTATCGTCAAGATACACACGGCAAAGGATCGTAGCGTAATGGCAGTTTTTGAGTGGGAATGTGCTGTTCCACGGGAACACGCTGTGGAAATGTCTGTCACTTCAGGAATGGGAAAGAGAGAGTGTGAGAACGCGCTCGACACAACTGGCTGACCGTGAATGATCTACATCTTCTCTTCTCCACCCCTCTCTTCTCATCCTCTGTCCATCCATCCATCACTCAAGTCCTCAGGCTGTAAATCTCAAGCGCTGTCTGTGCTGCCTTATCTTACAGTGCTGAGTTCATCATCTCTCTCGCTCGGTATGGGGTTTATTGGACTCTGTGTTTTTGTAAGGGACAGATGGCACCAGACACTTCTGGAAATCAGACTTTTAGCTATTGTGATGGTCGTTTGACCTCTTGACCCAAAACACACATGTACCTCTAAAGTGGCCTAAAAAGTATCTGGACACTTAACTTTAAATGACTGGCATTGCACAAGACAGAACATATCAAAACAAACAGCTACTGCAAACAAATTATGCAAGACATTTTATCAGAACTAACTTTTTTCAGTTGATCATTAAACAATACTACTGTTCATTTTCTTTTTAAAGTCTTTTACACTCAGCAATGCATTTATATTATATATTATAATATTAAACATTTAAAATAACTGTTTGCATTTTAATACGTTTTAAAATGTAATTTATTTCTGTGATTGCAAAGCTGAATATTTTTTCAGCAGCCATTCAGTCTTACATGATCCTTCAGAAATTATTCTAATATGCTGATTTGCTGCTCAAGAAACTTTTGTGCTATTTATCAGTTGTGCTACTTAATTGTTTTTGTGGAAATATTATATATTTTTTCAAGATTCTGTGATAAATTAAAAGAACAGCATTTATTTTAAATCTTTTGTAACAAAATAAATATATTTTGATTGATTTAATGCGTCCTTGCTAAATAAAAGTATTCATTTCTTTATTTTCTTTACAAAGAAATCTTACCGACCCCAAATTTTATTTACCGACCCTATATATTTTATAATTTAAAACCTAAAAGTTGATCCTGTCATATAGTATTACATCTTTTTTTATTATGGTTAATATTTTAACACTTTGCATCAAGGCCTAATTTGTTAAAATCAGTTAATACATTAGGTATCAAAATTATACAGCATTTCTTAATCGAGGTTTATGTTAACTTTTACATATACAATTATACATTGTTAATTCCTATTTTTTCATAATACACTAATGTTAATTCATACAATTTAAAATTTAGAAAATTGACATTGGAAATGAACATTAATCTAGATTAATAAAGTATTGTTCGTTGTTAGTTCATGATACCAATTATACAGAAAAACATGAAAGATAACAAAAATTATAAACATTATTTATAACATACTTTGAAAGACATCTTAAAGTATAACAGAAGCGTCTGTGAAGGGAAATATAAAACACTCCACAAAGCTTTTGTACTACTGAGAAATTTTGGCAACCAGCTTCACCAGAAAGATTGTGCTAGATGATAACTTTTAACAGTTTCACTTGTGATCACAAGTTCAACTGTTGAACTGCATGGTGCATTTCTGCATTATGCTAGCCAAATCAGTACCTAACTAGCATACACCCACATGGAAATTCATGCTGGATTAAGCTGAGGGCAGTTTTTGTCTTTTGTTTAGTACGTCTGTTGTGTGATAACATCTTCTCATGTTTCCCTTTATGTCTCTGTTCAGCAAACTGCCAACCTGGATAAGTAAGTTTGTCCCCATGGTTTTTTATATAACAGAAACTGCATGGAACTTCTACCCTTACACCGTAACAGGTCAGTTTAAGCATTTTGTTACAATAAATACACCAGTGTTTGAATATTAACGTATCTTCACATGGCACGTAGCCTACATCCATGTTGTCTATTCAATGCAACCAGCTGTGACCTAACACCCTATTTCTCTTCTGCATACCTCTCTTTTTCTCCATCCACTGGTGTTTTACTACAGAGTACACGGTAAGTATTCTCATATGTCAGCTCAAACTCATGCAGTTTGCTCTGGGCTCAACATAATCACCTCACTCTCTCTCCTTCTCGTGTTTCTCTCTCTCTTCTTTGCTCTTTCCAAAAGTGTTCCTTCCTACCGAGGTTCCATGTCAAGATTGAGACGCACTTTAAGAATGACAACGGTTGCAATGAAAATGTGAGTGAGAGATGGCAACACACATACACACACACTCACACACTCTCACACACAGTGTGTTCTTACAGGAGATAATCCTCTTAAAGGAGGACGATTCATCAGCGGCACACGTAGCTTCCGCGTCCTTGTAAAGGCCATTGTGCTTGTGTCTGTCTCTGAAGCACTCAGTAGTAACAGTCAGGCAAGATCTAAACACCCCACCTTCCTCCTGTGACATACGACACCAATGCCTTTAAAGCATGGCCTCAAACTACTGGTGTGGGTCACAAAGATTTTGTTCAGACGTGTAGAAAATCTAGGTCTCTTGTATTTAAAACAACAGAGCAGTCTAAACCAGAACTCACTGTGACGTGTCTTCAGTTAATGAATACCACATTTTTATTTTTGGTGCTCTGCACAGCTACAATACCCTTCCACAATTTAGTAAAAACATTTTTTTTAAATATAATAAAATAAAAAAACAGTAATTTATTAAGTGTAATAATTGTAATAATACTGTGACCAATTAAATGCAGCCTTGGTGAGCATAAGAAACTTCTTTCAAAAACAGTTGCTTTATTTTACTTGGTGTCATTGGTGTTTGGTGATGAGTTTTTGGCTCAAGGTCTGCATTTACAGTCACACCAGAGGTGTTAAACTGGGATTAGGACTTGGTTTTATGCAGACCAGTCAAGTTCTTCCACACTGACTGAATCAATCATTTTCTTTTTGAACCTTGTCTTATACACAGAGACATTGTCATGTTAGAATAGAAAAGGGTCCTGTCCAAACTGTTGCTATAATATTAGAAGCACACAATTTCCTAGAATATCATTATATGCTTTAACATTAAGATTTGTACTCATAGTAATTACTAAAGTAGTCAAACATGTTCATTAGAAGGGGGTGACTCAATACTTTTGGCAATATAGTGTATATTAGATATATAGACATATATTAGATATATATACAATATTAGACATAGTTAGATATTATAGTAGACAAGTTCATTTCTCAATTTTTTTATTTAAAATTTTTACACAATGCTAATCTTTTAAAAACACAAATAATTTAACAATTAAAAAATTAATCTAATTAATCTAGCAAGTTTGAAAATTAATATCCATTTTTCATACTGTACAATATTATGTTGTGATGACCAAATTAATTATAATTGAAATTATTTTAGTTTTTAGTCTTTTTTTATTTATTTAGACAAAAAGAACTGCAGAATTGTAATAACGGCCATAAGACAATAATATTAAAATAATCTTCATCTTATCAGTATTGGCTAGACTTTTAAAACTGTGCATCTGTTTTAAATAACTTCTCACCATGACATCAAATGTTTTTGGTTTCTTAATGGGGCTTAATGGGGAAAATTGCAGTGCTCAGGAAATACAATCTCATGAGTCGCTTCAAGGTCTTTCCATACATCAATAACCATAAAACTGCACTAATAACTGCATAAGTTTTAGATTAAAAAAAAAAATTAAACTGGCCTGCAGGTAATGAGAGTCTCCTGCTTTAAAGTGAACAAACAGACAATTTATTTAGCCATGTTGTCAGAGTTTTTACTTAGTACTTATTGTGATGAGTTGAGTTATTACTGGTTTGCAGTGTGTTTGTTTGCATACAGCGAATGAAAGAGAGAGAGGCATTTGTGCCCCGGAGTGCTCTCTGTTATTAAGAAATGAAAAATACGACTTAAACAAGATCCAACCTGCCACAAAGCAACTCAGAGATTTATGAGCGAGTCTGCCTGTGAGAAACAAAGTGAGAGAGAGATGGCGGGAGAGTTTTGTTATTGATACTTTGTAATCAGTGTTGGGGAGTAACTAGTTACATGTAACAGAATTATGTAATTTAATTACAAAATAAAAGTAACTGTAATCGGTTACAGTTACTGAGAAAAAATGTGTAATTAAATTACAGTTACTTATGAAAATGTTAAGGATTACAAAGGGGGTTACATCTGATTTTTTTCACACACACTCCCACATACAGATTTAATTGATTTCTTTCATAAATTGCAGTGACAGATCTAAAATATGAAACACCAATGTTTCAGGAGTTTAAAACATGCTTATTTGCTAACTCTTTAGTTCCTATATGGGTTTATGTAAATGCTTTATTTTTTAAGATTAACTTTTTTTTTCAAAGGCATTGTTAGATTCCAGTGTTTCCTGTCATAGCTATGCAAAGATTTGATTTCAAAAACAGTATCATAGCTACTAAACTATTTCTTGTTATGATTTTAAATATGTATTTAACCTCAGAAATTCTGAGTCAGAATGATCTTAAAGTAAGTCTGATTTTGTGGTGGCTGTGCTTCAAAGGGGATATCGGATGCCCATTTTCCACAAGTTTGTAAGATTTAGGGTCTTCTTGAAATGGTCTCAGTGGTCGTGTAAAACAACACCCTTTCTACCTTGTCAAAAACAGCTCTGTTCACAGCGACTCGTTTCGGTGCATATCTCTTTACATGATAATGAGCTCTGCTCACCCCGCCCCTCTCTTCCGTGGAAGAGCAAAGGTGATTAGCAAATAATCATTAAAAAAATATATATAAAGTGTGAGACTTACTTCTGGAGGTGCATCTGGATCACAAACAATGGGTACTGATCCATCCTTGAGTTTTAACTTTTTAACAAAACCTGCCTTGAATTGTCCCTCATTCAGAAAGCAAAGGAGTAAAATGATTTGCGCAGACAAACGAATTTAGCTGTATTCGTTGGCGAATTACCATCAAAATCAAAGGCTAATCCACTGCGTCCTCAGTGGCTCTGATGTTTGGAGAAAATTAAGACTCTTATATTCTCCTACATCTAACAACAAAACACCTGCGTTGCTTAAAAGACATTGTTGTCGCACGGCTGCTCAAGTGTGGAGAAAATGACGGACTTCGTACAACTGGCTGAGGGCGGAAATATGCTAATACGGGACAGTACGTCAGTGGTCGTGGGAGGGGCCTGAGCAATATGACATCATATTGGCTTAATAACGGTTTAGGTTTTTGGGGGATTAAAAAAAAGGAGTGAATGGATTTTTATCATTGGGTGATAAAGGGTAGTTGTGTCTACGCACTACCAAGACACATTTATATGCAAATGAAGATATTTTGCCTCAATCTTAATTCAAGTGATGAAGGATTTTGAAAGTCTGACAGTAATCAGTGTTGAGCACTACTGTAAGGTTAACCCTGCCTGGTTTACATGTTTAAAAATTATTACCAGTTGAAAACACTGAAATTTCAAAAAGTAATCAAATGTAATCAGTTACATTACTTTAATAAAGTAATTGAAAAGTTACACTACTTATTACATTTTAAGTAGGGTAACTTGTAATCTGTAACCTATTACATTTTCAAAGTAACCTTCCCAACACTGTTTGTAATTGATAGTTTCCTGACCCAACTTTCTCTCCACATATAACAGCAGACACACTCCCTCATTTACACACACACACACACACACACACATTGACACCTAAATGTAAACTACATAAGTAAAAATGAAACAGCTGGGGCGGCACCCTTTCAAAAGGTACTAACATGAACAACAAGATATCTGTTTTGCATACAGGCACATTCACACAGGAAGTTTCACAACTCCAGCACAATCAAACAAATGATACTGTAAACACATCAGACGAGAGGAAGAGTAAACATTAGCCTACTACAGCTTTTCAATGAGGAGACGGAGATAAAAAGACAGAGAGAGGAAAGAATGGAGGAGAAAAAGAGCAGGAATTTGTAAAACACTTGCAATGCTTTTAACCATAAACAACATAAAAAGACTAAAGAGTGTCTGAAACAGAGAGACAAAATAGAGAACACCACTTATTTTCTTAATTGCTTATTTTTCATTCGTTCTCTTAGATTCCAGCGGGTGCAAAAAGCACCTGCAATGCTGCACAGTCAAAGCAGCCTTTCTTTAAGTTAAGACTTGTTATCTGCTTTCTCTTTCCACTGGCCTGCAGTAGTTTGCATAATTCAGTACTTCTGCCTATATTGTAGTCTTGATTTTGCACTCTTTGTTTCCATGTTTTTTGCATTAATTCAGAGTCTCTGCCTACGCCCTAGAGTCTTGTGTTATGTAGTGTCTCAAGGTTCTGTAATGTGCTACAGAATGTTTAACCAGTTGCATTGTGTGGTATTTTATATGAAGATCGCTCTGAGCACTGAAACACATTCCCACTGTCTTCAATCAGATGCAGAAGCTGGTGCATTTGTAGGCCTCTATGTTTACAGAACTTGAAGTTGCAGGGTCATTTTTCACTTGGGCATTAGGGACTTGCTGGAATAAGAAAGCAGCGTGTTCTTTGATATATTGTTGGATTTGTCTGACCGTGCTGTCTGATGTTTCCTGTGCAGGTGTTTGGTGATGACCCCACTCCAAAGGACAGTGTCTGCTTTTTGGATATATTGAGCGATCCAATCCCTGACAAGCATTATAAGTCGTCGGAGGTACATACACATTCATATATGCATAAATACATGGCAAAACAAAATCAGGGCTGGGTAAAATTCTGAATTTAAGAGCGGGCTCATTTTCAATTCATGAGTTGAAATGTGAATTGAATTGGCCACACGCCACAGGATGCTAAATTGGGATTTGAATCGGAATGGCAGGAAGAGGAATGTATGGAACTGCAATCTACATAACTGAATTTCATTAGTCCAACACAAGTTTCGTCAAAACATAAATAAATAAATAATTAATTTTGCTTAATTATGCCTATTTATCTCCCTGTATGTAGGCTACATTTTTACTCAGCTCATTAGACTAAACTGAGTGCTGTCACATTAAAACGAACATCAAAACATGTTTTATTTGACATACAGCAGGGGGTTTCAAACTTTTTGATACAAAGGACCCCCTAAATATAATGAACCCCCTGAGAGAGACACTTTTCCTAAAATATAAAAGCAATTATAAATTTTTATTTATAAAGATCAAATTATACATTTTGATAAAAATATTAAAAACATCACATTGTTTTATATAAAATCATTAACTGGCTTTATATTGTCAGTGTATTAAAATCAACAGAAAAGTAGTTGTGATTTATCTGATTTAATTAGAAATAAAAGGCAGAATCAAAAATTCAAGTAAAAGTTTAAAATCTTTTCACATTTTGTTTAAAAATCCCTACTACATTTTTTCAGTCAGTAAGTTGCATTTCAAACACTGATTGTTAATATAATTTAATGTTTCAGGAAATATGTTGGGTGTATGATAACATAGCTAATTCATATTAGAAGTGAACACTTACAGCAAATATTATTGCTTGTACTTGCTTAAATTTAAATTGTAAATTTGTACCACGTTCATAATTCAAGATTTGAATTGGAGTTGAGTTCAGAATGGTGAACAACTTTGACTCACAAATAAGCATCTGTGTTCTTTAGGTCTTTGTGGCCTCACAGCAGTGCAAATGTCTTCAGAGCTAGCATTTAAAGGCCACAACAGAGACATAAGTACTGTGTGTGCACACGACACAAGCACAGAAGCAAAAACCACAAGACAAGCATTACATAAAAAACACATTCCTCAGTGTGCTCTACTTAGAGATACAGTTCAGTGGAATCTGCTGCCTTTTCAGTGGACAAATAATACATCAGAGGAAAGCATGTTTCCATGTTACACTCTCAGATTCAGTCATGCGCAACCTCAAATCCATAACTGTCATATGCCGAGTTAGGAATAGGACAAATCCAAAAGGATTACAGTTTTCAATAAGAACATGGGCTGGTATACGTTATGCAAATGTTGGGGGCATGAACATTAATGATCCCAACTGTAACGTCACAGTCGGTGTTATGTTGGGATTCGCCTATTTTTCAGTGGTCTTTTGCACGCACGAGATTTACATAAGGAGGAAACAATGGTGTTAGAGGCTCACGATATGTCATTTCCATGTACAGAACTCTTATTATTCAACTATGCCAAGGTAAATACAGTTTTCCATTCTATGGCACCTTTAAAGTAGGCATGGCTTCAATGATCCAATATTATAACAAGTTGTTAAAAAACAGATTATGTTCTATAATTGATAATTAATGTAATAAATGAATTAAAACAATCCTGATAATCCACCGTTTAGGCCTAATCATTGTTAATAATGGTTATATAAATGTTAGATGGATTTAATTTCCATTTTATCAAAAAATCAAAAGCTTTCCATTTAATGTAGACAAAAAATACATTTATAAACTAATAAAATTAATAAATAAAATAATTAAAAATGTCTATATATAGGCCTGATAATCTTAAGCATTTTTTATTTTATTAATACATAATTTGCATTAAATAAAAATCAATGCTAAATAGGAAAAATTAGGAACTAGCTAGTTTATGACAGCTAGTCGACATTTCAATTTGCATAAATATTGAAAAAGGAATAAGGTTATTCACTTGTGCTTTAAAAGGGTCCAAATTATGTTATTTCTTATGTCACTATTTAAAAAAAAATAATGATGATTTTTGTAACAGGAATCATGCATGCACCAACAGGAGCGCAGCTAAATATTACATTTCTGCTCATTAAAATGAGTTAATTATTCATAACAGCTTGTATGACAATTCACTTAATATCAACTCCACAGATCATGTGCTAAATGATTTTAATTGATAGAAACAGACACTCTTTTAAAACAGTGCTGATACCAAAATTTAATACTAGCTACTTTTCATGCTAGGTTAATTTAGGTTCATGTTAGATAATATTTAATCAAACATATCTAATAGGTTTCACAACCAAAGGCATGAGATTTATGCCTCTAACGCTTTAGAAATAGGACACCACATGATCGGCTGTGAAATGTAATGTCACCCCTGCACAGTAATTCATGCACAGCATGCAACACACACCCACACACCCACACACAAACAAACAAACAAACAAACAAACAAACAAACAAACACACACACACACACACACACACACACACACACACACACACACACACACACTCACACTCACTCACACACACTCACACACACACACAAGAGCAAGCAATGATCTGCTCACTCAGCAGGTAATGTGTATCTACTTAAAACAAACAGGATCTGAGCAACTGGGTGTCACAGAAAACAGGCCGGGGACCCCTTGTGGACGGCTGGAGGAACACCACTAAACCCATCATGTGCTCCTACAAAAGAGTCACCTGTGGCTTTGAGGTCTATGGCTTCCAGGGGCGAACAGAGGACTTCATTCACAGGGTACTGACCATAACATCCCATGCATTACATCATGCTGTTTAGTCATGTAATCCCATCATGTGTCATATTACGGCATGTTGTGATTCATCATAGAACATTCGTGACATTCTGTTGGTGGGACACAGACAGGCGGTGGCATGGATTGACGAGTGGCATGGTAAATGAGATGTATTGCAATGCTTCATTACCATAATTAACCACATGCTCTGTTAAGTACACACAAGAATCCTGATCCCTCGCTTGGCACTCGATTGCTGTACGTCATCTATCTTAATTCTTCCCAAATACACATAAATGCATAACAAATATTTGTGCATGCAGGAATGACACTCGAGCAGGTGAGAGAGTATGAGAAAAAACAGCAGGAGGAAACCAACAGCAAACTCAATAGTGACATTACCTGCACAGGTATGCTGAAATTAAAAATGATTTGGAATTTACTTACTTATTTATGATTTAACACCATATCAGCAGCAATGGCTATATTCATGGAAAAATCAACTGTAATATGCTTATAATGTTTAGAATAATTTAACAATTTTATATCAAACACAGCCAACATACAAAAATATACATATATAGTTAAATTAACAATAATAACAATAGTAATAATAGGCCTAATAGTTATATAGAATTTTTCAATTTAATGTATGATAAAAATTCTAAATTGATTCCAGGATAATCTTTCTGAATAAAATGTTTAAAAATGGACATTATATTTAAATATGTTTAAAACTCAAGAAATGATTACATACGTCACAAATCAGACTCTCTTCCTCTTTCAATAAATAAGTATGAGTGAGTCTTGAGTGACCGATTCAATTAAAATTTTGAATCAATATCACAAATTTGCTTATTTGAATAGTGACCTAGAGATGGAAAATATGCAGGAAAATAAATATTTTAATTGATTTTCATAATGTTTCCACATTCAAGTTAGATTTTAGCCTTCCTGTGGCTCAAACAATAGAGCATGGCGCTGGCAACGCCAAGGTCATGGGTTCGATTCCCAAGGAAAGCAAATGACTGATAAAATTTACCCTGAATACACACTTTGGATAAAAGCCTCTGCCACGTGAATAAATGTTAATGTAATTTCAATGTGAACTCACAGTCATCTCTCAGTATCCACGCTGCCCTCTATTGGTGAACGTTTTATACTGAATCACAGCTGTTACAGTTTAGTCAGCACTGTGATGCAACTTCATTATTAATATGGAAGTCATCATGACTCATAAAAACACTGGTGCAAAATGGTAAGCTAAATCAGAAGCGCTTGTGACAAAAAATTATTTTCTTCTCTGCTTCACAGACTCTGCTCCTCCAATGCGACCCAGCTACACTCGCTCCATCTCTGTTACGGATGAATCGTCACTGAAAAAGATGGGGGTAAAGACTGTAGACATTCCAAGCTCTCCGTCCTGCCCTTCCTCCCTCAAAAATCCCGTGAGATTAAACTCTACACCAGAATAACACCACATCGTCCACTGCCAGTACCTACATTTAACAAAATTCTGGACTTGGACATTCTCTTCTAACCAAAACTAGAAAGACATTCCACATTGTCACTTTCTGCTCTCCGTTCCAACTGGCCTTGCATGCTTGTGTTTCATGCCGAGGCTGGCATTTGACAAAAACATCTTACTGAAGAATTGTAGATATTATGTAAAAAGACTCTGGCTTCTCATGAAGTGAAACCATAGTGCCTTAATTCACGTTTCTCACAGACCTCACCAAAATGGATTGAACAAATGGTCTATTCCACTGCCTACAAACATGAAGGGGACCACAGAATGCAGATGAAAAGCCTCTATTGACATAATCAGTAATCAGTTTCAGTGAAACCCGATTTTATGGATTATGGCAATCGTGAGTGACTAGCTGAATTTTCTAGTGGGTTACAGGTTATTGAGACTAACCTCTGACCCTGTATCAATACATTGACAGAACGCAATTGATTGTTTAGTCGTGCAGCACATAGAAAGAACATTATCAATAGTACTCTGGGTGATCAGGTGAAAGACTATAATGGATGAAGCATTATGTTTTATTTGACATTGATATAACACCTGTCTTTGTAAGATGCCACTGGTGATAGTGTAGAACCATAAATTCACATCACTGATTAATAAGCCGTTCAAACAAACCGAGGAATGTTGAAAGTGCCATATCTTCACATATTTTTTATAATAAACTTAAGGTATGCATGATACTCTGGTTATCGGTCAATTTTTTCAAGCACTTTTTATTTATCAGCATCAGTAGATATTTAATATTAAATACTCATTTGCTCTATTTTTACATTAAGATCTTTGCCATCATCCAACACTCACTTAAAGTTCATCTTTAAAAACACAAGTAATTTAATAAGACTGTTAAATGTAATTTAATAACTTTAGCAATTCTGAAAATGAATATAATTTTTTTCATAATGAACATAATATTGTGATCCCTAAATTCACTTGTCGCATTTATAAAACAATTAGGCTAATTTTAGTAGTTAGTGTCTTATTTTACCTACGTGTGTGTGTGTGTGTGTGTGTATACAGAGTAAAAACAGTAATATTTGAAATATTACAATTTTCTATTTTAATATGTTTTAAAAAAAATGCCATTTATTCCTGTGATGGCAAAGCTGAATTCTCAACAGCCATTACTCCAGTCTTCAGTGTCACATGATTCTTCAGAATATCCTCAACAATCATTTCTTGTTATAGTCTATTTTGAAAACTGTGGTGCCACTAATTGTTTATGGAAACTATGATACTTTTTTTTCAGGATTCTTTCTTAGGATTAATTTTTTGATAAATTTATTTTTAAAAGTTCAAAAGAACAGTAATTATTTGAAATGTAATGCCCCCCCCAAAAAAAAAATACCTTACTGACCCCAAACAGTATATATTATATTTTGAACAGTATACTGTATATTCATATTTAATAACACTGCATCCCTATAGGTTAAAAGTATACTTACAGCAAGTATACTTGTTAATAACTCGCTTCTTGGGGTAAAAGACCCAAAAAAGCATCAATAAAAAGTGACTTTGTAAACAAAAGTCGGAGCGTAGGCATCTTGTAAGCTTTAAGCGTTCTAGGAACTGCATTTTTTGCTGTCATATTCACCTTTTCTCCTCACATATAATTGAAAAGATACTTGCTGCTTCCTCCTGTGGCTATTACTGTATTCATTCATTCCTAGCGTTTTATTTCCTTCTTTTTATCTTTCTGACGAAGGGATGTGGAAGGCAAAGATTGAATCCATGTTTCCTGAAGTCTTCTAGTAGTGCTCAAAGGACTCCAGGCTGTTCTGTTACAGCTCTGGCTCTCTCTTTCTTTCAATTGCTCACTATCTTCAGCATTCTCTCTTCCTTTCCCTTGCTGCTCCTCCTTCACATCCCAGTTTCTATCTCTCTCAGGAGAACATTTCTGATGTATAAATTTCATTAGAAGAAAGCTAAGGCAGTTCCACTAGTGCAGGCAGTGTAAAAGATCAGCTTTTTCTACCAGAACAGAATAAACAGCACAATTGAATAAAATGTCTTAAATTGTAGGACCTACACAATAATAATTTCATTTAAACATTAGTAATATTGTGCATGATTTGATTTATATGGACCTCTTTATTATATTTGTATGGGGGGGGGGGTCGTTTTAAAGCCTAAAAGCCCCCAGTCCTAATCCACTTTCATTACATTACAAAGAGCAGCTAGGATATTCATAAACAATTCACCTTGTATATTCCACGGAAAAGGTGGAAGACAGAATGATGTTTTCAAGCCTAAAATTGTGTAATACAGCTTTACATTTTGGTTTTCCATACATTAGAATGTGTCCTGGGCAATTTTATTTTTATTTCTAAGCAAAAAATGACTATCATGCATATTTACCATGATTTACAGAAGACATCCACTAAAATGCCATTCAGTTTTATAGTGTAACAAAATCTTGTCAGGTATATTTAGAACAGACTCATTTGATGACATTCTATTTAAGGATCACAGTGCAGCACAAAAATACTAATTAAATGATATTTAAAATCTTTATACTATGCCACTATCCTTCAGGTTTTAACCATTGTTCTTGTCAGCAAAGGTTTTGTAGTAAGAAACATTTATGTTGAAATGTTTTTAGTTTTAGTCTTTATCAATGAATTAGTTTTAATAATAGTCCTAAATAAATGACAGCAGGAGCAGATGTTGAAAAATAATAAGCACTCTTACAGTAGCTTGTTACTATGGACTCTCTTTTCAGAAACAGTGGTAAGCTATTATTCTGACAACTGCAAACCTTTCCCGTCTCCTTTCTAAGAGTGCCGCTCTAGCTACTGGCTTTGCATTTACTTTTTTCCAGAGCCTAGAAACTCTCTCTGTTTGTAGGCTTCTAAAATAAATCAGTAACACACACACACAAATGCTTAAAAAAATTAATTATACATTCCTCATTTATCAATTTGCTATCTATACAGTGATACTGTAATATAATGGATGACACTGAGAGTTTTCATTACACCGAATGACAAAAACTTCACCCTGGATGACGAAACTTCTACTTCAGCATGTATTGCAGGCTATCAACCTATATCAAATAGTGAGCTTGACTAGTAGTTAATCACAGTTATTCACAACATCTACATATTTTTCAAAATAAATATAACAATAAGTATTTTTGGGCATTTTACCAAATGACATGTGGTTTTGCAATTTACTACAACATGAAATGGTTGAATTATATATTTAAGAACAATAAATTAACTGCAGTGTGACTATGTATATGTAAGTATATGTACTTTCTATGTATACAAAATCATTTTAGTAAATTTACTATGATGTGACACCAAAATGGGACATGTCGTCTTTTATCCATCTACAGCATATCTAGCTTCATGAATGTCATTAATATCTGACCGCCCATATTATCTCAAAGAGATAAACTGCATTGAGATAAAGAACATTGTTTTCCACAACCGTTAAATGTCAACAGACAATGCATATTTAACATTAGACATGCCTGACAACAGTAAAATCGCTTAGTTTCACATAGAAATCACTGTAAACTGCAAACTGGATTTCACAGCAGAACAGATGTGCTGGTTTAAAGACAGAAGACTGACCCAAGCCCTGCGAACTAACCCAGATACCAATGCCTTTTTGTCTGTCTCTAATCGTTATTATCATAATAAAGTATAGGTGGGTTAAAAAGATCTCAAGGGTAATTTATGAGCAGTAATTATATTGCTGAAGCCACCTCCAGCCGACACACGGGCACACGCACTAGCATCCCCTCATGCAAGCAAATATAGAGAGTTACGCATGCACGCACATACTCCCCCAAGAGGGTGGAAATGTTTGGGAGGCATTCATTGAAATTCAGGCCCTAAACATAGCAATCAGCACAACCATAAAGGACCCAAATTTAATAGGCCCACACAGCCCATTAATTACATAGCCAGAACTGCACTGCAACACAGCATATGTTCCCTAATAAAGCCCAATGGATCTTAATAGAGATGTATTATTGATTCACAAAGGTGGAATTAAACTTTTCCATATCAGCAGAGAACCTATGAAGCGCACATTGCGATAACTATATACTCTCACACACACGTAAGCTTACACATATATACTCTTGCGTGTTGTCATGGACACAAATATAGGTAGAAAATAGTTAGTATGGTCATTATATGGGCATTATGTGGATGCATACACTCAAACACACTGGGCATGACATACAAGGGTCAAAATATGTCATTACATAATGAGACATCACCAACAAGAAGCCGACAAGCCTCTCCACCCTAAACAT
This sequence comes from Schizothorax lantsangensis, assembly GCA_027422415.1. NCBI lineage: Eukaryota > Metazoa > Chordata > Actinopteri > Cypriniformes > Cyprinidae > Schizothorax > Schizothorax lantsangensis. Next base: position 16,572,178 of record CM049850.1, on the reverse strand, counting down.
GACCGTAATAGTAATGAGATCATATCCAGAAAACCAGGAAGTCACCATTTTCATCCTTACCAGCATTTGGCTTTTATTAAAACATAGGCAACTCTGCCTATAACTTCTTTTTTCATCCGTATCTCTTCTTTTTCACTCTTTTCATTCATTATCATTTTACTTTTTCGTGTATTTATGTATAGGTTTACAATAAAATGATAAAAAGCCAGACATTTTCTGCATTGTTACAAACAACTAAATAAATAAACAGATGATAGATAGATATATGATAAAGAGATAGAGAGATGAAGTAAGATGAAGTATCTAGTAGATAGATAGATAGATAGATAGATACTTTATTTTTATACCACTGTTACAAGGACCTCATCAAAAGGAGATGTTGTGAGATTCTGATGGATGGATTTAGCTCACTTCTGGATACAAGTTTATCCCCAAAATATGATTAAGTAGGTACACATACACACAGAGAGAGAGAGAGGCACAAGCCTGTCATTTATTCTTAAATATTAAATATTTAACAAAGGGCCATTGCACACTTGAGGACTATAAATAAACAAATGATGCAATCATTACATCGTCAAAGCTGTAAACCCCCACCACTTCTCCATTCATCTTTAGAAGAAAGAGCTGCAGTTAAATTACTGCACCAGTTTGCATGATGTACCTGCTGCCTTTGGGATTGCTGTCGAATCCTTTGTCCTACTCCATCAACAGGACATCTCTGCGAGATTTCTTGAAGGCCTTGAGGGCTTTAACATCACTACAATCAATATCAGTTATTCATGAATTAATAATGAAAAGTGCTGTAAGCCATTCGCAGTTTTGGAACTTCCGCCAAAACATAGACGCTGATTTAGACACGCCCACTGCTTCATAAACCCCGCCCTTAAAAATACATTTGAGACCGATGACAGCGATTAAAAACGCTGGAGGATGCGGGGAACGCCATCTGTCATCAAAAATGAATAATGTCCGGTTGCAATGTCGCTGCAAGTCGCTGTCAGTGTGAACTACTAACTTACAGTATTATGTTTACTGTGAAATTGAATGTGCAAAATGATTGACAGGTGGCGCGGCCACTGATATAACGCCAATTAGCTGGATCGCAGTCACTTTTTTATTATATACTTTTAGTTATTTATTTAGTTTATTATAAATGAATGTCTTTGCAGGGTTTTTTTCAGAGCCTACTTCAGGTGTGATATTGTATAACACCTAATTCAGTAAGATCTCTTATGGTAATAGGCTATTGTCATTCCAAGTGCCATTCCAAAAAAATGCTTACTGCAGCTTGTAAGTAATTATAGAATGAATTATTCAATAATCAGTCCATAGTTCATTAACTCACTTACTTCATTAATTACAATGAAAAAAAAATAATTCCAAAAATACAAAATATGGAACACACTTTATGGAATGCACTGAGTAAACCCGATTGTAAATTTAAACTGGTAATGCATTGCTGTTCATATAATCTTGAAACACCTCCCATAGGATACAAAGGGCCCTGAAGCGCTTTTGCAATGTACAGATTCTCAGATAAGTCAGGGCCCTCATGGACAAAACAGAAAGACTGACCTTCAGTAGATGGGGGAGATGGTTGACTGTGCACTCATGAATATTTATTAGCCGAGCGGGGTGATCTCCCCGCGGGCTTAATGCTGCAGCTCATATCAAAAGTTTCATTACTATGAAACTAAAAACTACTAGCAACAAAAATCAGAGATGGCAAAAGTGGAGAACATGGGCGAGGAGGAAACAGAGAAACGGTTTGAAAAACAGACAGAAGAAGGGAGAGATGAAGTGGCAGAGTTGTATCAGGGATGTAGTGTGATAGATAGGGCTCTTGACCCTAATCTCAGATTCTCTTGTTTAATTGAGGTTGTAATTACTCTCTCTCTCTCTCTCTCACTCCCGCCATGCTGTTCAGATTGTTATCTACATACTGAAAGAGCTTATAATCACTAACTCAAGAGGCACAGCTCCTGAGACTTAGAGAGCCCTCTCGCTTTCTCTCCTCCCCTCTCTACTCTAAAGAGTCTTTTATACCTCTTCTCTAGACTCTATCCCTCCTTTCCTCTCCGTCTGACCTACAAATTCATACCCCATCTCTGCTGCACTTTGTTGCATTCAAACACCATCCATTACATCATTTCAGAGCTTAAAAAAGCTTAATCATATTAAACATGACTGCGCTTAACTGAGCGTTAAGTCCTTGACTGTGGATCAGAACATTTCAATTGAAACCGAATACAACAACCCGTGCTGAATGGAACTGATCGGCTGGACAGAAGGAGAGATTCAAAGCTGTATTGACCTTGTATGCTTGGCGGTGTTGACATATGTAAGGTAATGATGTGTCGGTCATTATGTAATAATTTTCTCTGGGTTCATTTGTCCCCCACGGTTCCACCTGTTCAAACAGGCATCCAGCAGGGACAACAGATCCACCGCAATGTGTTTCTACTCAGCTAACGCTCAAACACTGACACACGGCTCTTATGCGTGTGTCTGCTTCATATGTTGACCTCTACTCTAGGATTCACTGTGCTTAAGACAAAAAAAAGGATAGAGTGAAAGTGGGAAGGACGGGTCAGGTGCATCCTGCTGTCCCACAGCTGTAACCACTTGTAGGTAATTCTACTCTCACTTCTTTGCAGATTCAATGTCACTCCAGTATATCAATGTCTTGTTTTTTTGGGAAAGGACAAATGAGCTCTTATGGATACATTGCGGGTTCCACGGCATCGTTCACTTACACCTCGGCATAAATGGTGTGGAATATAAACAGCAAACTATATTTGATTCATCTGAATGTTTATTGCCACTGTAGGAGTTTCAATTTACATGACAAATGGCTATATAACAACATAATAGCCAACAAGAAATGTCACAATGAACTCATTTAAATGAGTTAAGTTTGATTCCTATAAGCTCATTCTAAAATGCATTTTAGAATGTGTGATATAAATCTCATATAATTTATCACTAACTGACTATAATACATTTGTTTGAACCTGGAGACTTGGGTGATGAAAGTGAAAAGTGAAAAGCTGGGGTACACAGTTGTGCTTGATACTGTTTGCTGGCCAATGATGACATATAGCCATGTGTTTTTATTTTTTTCAAAGGAACAAGTACAAGGTGCTCCATTTCCTGTTATTTTGACAGCATGTGGGTTTCTGTCATTTGAATCATAAGTCATCCAGCCACTGTGTTAATAACAGTATAGTGACATTGTAAACTGTAATCATATTAAGAGTATTTTATTTCGATTGCTTGTTCATGTACATCTCTACTGTTGTACCAATTAAAAATAAGCTACAGGGGTGAAATAATTTCACATTATTGCCATCCTCCTGAAGTGACAGCAGAGTCTGTATGACACTGTAAAAATATAAAGGATTTACAAGTTAAAAACTAATTTTTAGGTAAGGAGGCAAAACATTATGAATGTTTTATAATTTCATTTGAGATGATATCAATGGATGTTGATGACAAAATCTGAATCAACAGGTTCTCTTGTTTATTTGATATATAACATCCACACAAAAAAGGAAAAAAAATTTTTTAAAGAGAAATTAATACTTTTATTCTGCAAGGGCAGAAATGACAGGAACATGTTTTATTTATTTACATTTACATTTACATTTAGTCATTTAGCAGATGCTTTTATCCAAAGTGACTTACAAATGAGGACATTAGAAGCAATCAAAACCAACAAAAGAGCAACAACATGCAAGTGCTATGACAAGTCTTGGTTAGCCTAACACAGTACACGTAGCAAGTTTTTTTTTTTTTTTTTTTTTAAGAAAATGGGTAGATAGAATATAGAAAAAAGAAACCTAGTGTTTTTTTTATATATATATATAAGAAACAAGTAGATAGAATAGAAAAAAGAAAGCTAGTGTGTTTTTCAAGAAAAGCTAGCAGAGAATAAATATGCAATTGATAGAGGGTCAAGTGTGTGTTGTTTTTTTTTAAATAAAAAGAAGACAGATAGATAAAATAGAATTAGAATAGAGAGTGCTAGAGTTAGAGGGTCAAATAAAGATGGAAGAGATGTGTTTTTAGCCGTTTCTTGAAGATGGCTAAGGATTCAGCTGCTCGGGTTGAGTTGGGCAGGTCATTCCACCAGGTGGGAACAGTTAATGTAAAAGTCTGTGAAAGTGATTTTGTGCCTCTTTGGGATCATGGCACAATAATGCGTCGTTCACTTGCAGAACGTAAGCTTCTAGAGGGCACATAGGTCTGAAGTACTGAATTTAGATAAAGAGGTGCAGAGCCAGAGGTGGTTTTGTAGACAAACATTAATGCCTTGAATTTTATGCGAGCAGCTATTGGTAGCCAGTGCAAATTGATGAACAGAGGTGTGACATGCGTTTTTTTCGGCTCATTAAAGATTAATCTTGCAGCGGCATTTTGGATTAATTGTAGAGGTTTGATGGAATTGGCTGGAAGACCTGCCAATAGAGCATTGCAATAGTCAAGTCTGGACAGAACAAGAGCTTGAACAAGGAGTTGTGTTGCATGTTCCGAAAGAAAGGGCCTGATCTTCCTAATATTGTGTAAAGTAATATGGTCTGAAAATTCAGCTTATCATCAATCACAACTCCAAGGTTTCTGTCTGTTTTTGAAGAAGTTATGGTAGATGAGCCTAACTGGAAGGTGAAATTGTGATGAAGTGATGGGTTTGCTGAAACTACAAGCAGTTCTGTCTTAGCTAGGTTGAGTTGAAGGTGATGGTCCTTCATCCAGCAAGAAATGTCTGTTAGACATGCTGAAATGCGAGCAGCTATCGTCGGATCAAATATCGTCGGATATTTAAAAATATATTTTTTATTTCAAATAAATGCAGTTCTTTCAAACATTGTAATCATAAAAAAAACTCATAATTAAAAATGCTATGGACAAAAATATTTGATATTTGATATAAATACAACATTGATGACAAGAAGGAAAAATTTCTTGAGTGCCAAATCAGCATATTAGAATAATTTCGGAAGATCATGTGACACTGAAGACTGGAGTAATGGCTGCTTAAAATTTTGAAAGGAATTTGATTTGGAATTTGGAATCAAAATGTTTCCTGTACTGTTTACCATATACATAAATTCAATTAATGTAAAAAAGTATTAGATTTACATTTAACATTTATTTTAAATGCACTTAAATTTTTATTCAAACCAACACATTCCATCCAAAGTACAATAAATCTCTAAGCTATTTTATAGCAGACAAATATAACCCACACAATGGGGAAAAAACTTGTTACAGACGATGGAGTTACAGACTCGAGTAGACAGTTACAGGAGTAGAAACTAAATGTTTTGAACCAGTCTCCAGTCTGCCCGTGTGTGTTTATCAGTGTCGGAGGAGGTCAGGGCAGCTCATTCCCCCATGGGCCACTTCTTTACAATGGTGCTGATGACTCATCAACCTGAGAGGAACTGAGGATCAGCAAGAGCAACTGATTACGAGTGTAATTGCTTTGGGTTTTCCAGCACTGTTCTAATTGGTTATTATAACTAACCCATCAATTCTTTCATCTTTAGTGGTCGATTTATAAATGGACAGTCTGAGACTATTGACCATTAGGGAAAGATGGAGACACAGCAAAACCAAACATAGCCTGTGGACAGTTGAAAACAATTGCTGTTTAACACAACGATTAACCATTGCACTTTCTCTGAATATGGCAGTAATGCGAGGTGGTTGCGAGGTCCTGGCAGATCAGATAGCAACATTCATTTACATAATACATGCATGATGAGCTCTTGAATATATAAATGTATCTATTTATCTCCTGGAACACAGCCTGGGTATTCATAATTTGATAAACCTTTCCAAAAGCAGAACCATTTTACCACAGTTTCATATAGGAGGAGGAGGTTGGCCTCAATTTGGACATGCTCAATGCGAAATTTGAGAAAATCATATTATAGAAGTGTTTTTTTTTTCTATGCACTCTGACATTCTTTGATTTAACATTTTAATTAACTGCTCAGTAATAAAGGGGTACATAGACTGTCCTGCTTTTGGGAGGCATTGAAGTAACCCCCCCCCCTGTATCTCCTCTTCATTTAAAAGAATATCTTAACTTATTTTAGATCTAATAATGGCAAAGTTGTAACAAAAATATAATCAAAATAACACTAGACCGCTGAGCAATATATTAAAGTCTCCAGTTCCCAGCAGGGCTCTCGCATTGTACTGATGTGTGGTCTGTCTTCAATGTGTAATGGAGTGAATACGACTGAAGTTGTAAAAATTATGATCGGTCAAGGTAAGAGAATCTAAAGGGATCGATAAAAGCTCAGGCAGGCAGCATGGATCACGAGCTCCTCGTGGTTTCTCTCTCTCTCTCTCTCTCTCTCTCTCTCTCTCTCTCTCTCTCTCTCTCTCACTCACACACACACACACAAACATAATCAGAGATTGAGTGGATGATTAATTGATATACTCACATTTTTTTGTGTTTACTGGATGTGTCTCACTAAGGGTTCGTTTACACGACAACAATGTACTAAAAACTGAAACGTTTTTTTTTTTTTGCGTTTTTGTTTTAAGTTTCACGTACAGACGACAATGTTGTCAAAATGATCCTCGTTCACATGGATCAGTGAAAACGTTTAAAAACACTGTATTTTTGCATGCCATGCCAATACACACACACACACACACACACAAATTGGTTCTTCAGTGGTTCTTTGGGGTGGTTAAGGTGATAATAATAACTCTCTTTTAATTTAGTTGGGGAAAGGATTAAAAAACATTAAAACACAGTGTATTTCCCTTATAAGGAAGTATTCCACACAAGAATTTTTAACTTCAGCAAAGCATAAAAGTGATTCAAAACAGTTTTTGCCATTGTAGTAAATTCATATTCATAGCAAAATCTGAGTAAGTAGTAACATATCTAAAATCTAAGGAGGAGACTGGGGTTCCTCTTAAGGTTCTACATAGCACTATTTGACAAAGGTGCTGCATACTTTAAAGATAGGTGCTATATAGCACTTAAAGTGGTTCCCCTATGATTACAAGCCATTTAACCACTTTTAGTGCCATTTAGCCCCATTTTTTTTTCAATGTCACTTAAACTACGTGCCTGCACACAATTACTGAACACTATGCTACACTGTGCACGTATGGAGTGACTGAACATGTAATATGCAAGGTGCATGTTTAGCACACAATTCACAGTGTTTTCATAGTTTGCACAGATTTGTAACAGCACTATCAAAAAAAACTTGCACTTTGATGATTACAAGCCATTTAACCACTTTTAGTGCCATTTAGCCCCATTTTTTTTCAATGTCACTTAAACTACGTGCCTGCACACAATTACTAACACTATGCACCTGTGCACGTATAGACTGAACATGTAATATGCATGCATGTGATGTCACCATTTTCACAAATTCATGTTTTCATAGTTTGCACAGTTTTGATAACAGTATCATTCAAAAACTTGCACTTTGAAACCCATTTTTAAAAGCTTGCAGTTTCAGGCCCCCAAATCGCAATTGTTGTGTAAATTAATGCTCAAAACACATAAAAGGTTTTCCATTATTGGTTGAAAATGTTGCATATATATATACTGTATTCATTATTCAGTACTTACAGGACACTTTTTTATGTAGAACTTGCTAGTATCAGGTTGAACCCTCTTTTGCCTTCATAGATTCAGAATGGTGCTGAAAACATTCCTCAGAGAATTTGGTCCATATTATGATAGTGTGTTATCCTGCCATCACAAGATGGTACACTGTGGTTATAAAGGGATGGAGATGTTTAGCAACAAAGCTGAAGGCTGTGGCATTTAAATTATTTTCAGTTAGTACTAAAGAGCCAAAAGTGTAGCAAAAAAATATCCCCACACCATTACACCACCACCAACCTGAACCATTGATTCAAAAAAGGATGGATTCATGGTTTCATGTTGTTTACACAAAATTCTGACCCTATACAAATGTCTCAGTAGAAACCAAGAATCATCAGACCAGCAAACATTTTCCCAATCTTCTGCGGTGAGCCCATGCGAATTGTAGCCTCAGTTTCTTGTTCTTATTGACAGGAGTTGCACCCGGTGTGGTGTTCTGCAGCTTTAGTCCATCTGCTGCAAGGTTGTGCTTTCAGAGATGCTCTTCTACATACTTAATTTGTAGGAGTGGTTATTTGAGTTACTGTTGCCTTTCTTTCAGCTCAAACCAGTCTGGCCATTCTCCTCTGACCTCTGGCGTCAACAAGGCATTTTCGCCCACAGAACTGCTGCTCACTGGATATTTTCAAACCAGTCTCTGTAATCCATAGAGATGGTTGCGCATACAAATCCCTGTAGATCTGCAGATTCTGAAATACTCAGACCAGCCGTCTCGCACCAAAAACCATGCCACATTTAACGTCACTTATGTCCTCATCACTTAAACCCCCATTCTGATGCTCGATTTGAACTTCAGCAGATCATCTTGACCATGTCTACATGCCTAAATGCACCGAATTGATGTCATGACTGATTGGATAGATATATTTCATATAATTTGCTGAATTTTCAGGAGCCATTACACCAGTCTTCAGTCACATGATCCTTCAGAAATCATTTTAATATGCTGATATGCTGTACAAGAAACATTTCTTATTATTATCATTGTTGAAAATAAGAAAAAGCATAATAAGAAATGTTTCTTGAGCACCAAATTAGCATATTAGAATCATTTCTGAAGGAGCTATGATCAAATAAATGCAGCCGTTGTGCAAGAGACTTGTTTAAAAAAACATTTATAAAATAATTATTCCAAACATTGGACTGCCAGCTAGTGTATATATTATTAAATTTATATTTGTTTTAAATAACATTCCATGGATCCCTGTTGTACTTTACTGGACCCCTGGAAACCATGCTACAAGTGTCTGATCAAGCTCTGTTGCTCCAAATCTAAGCAATTAAACGCTCATTCCGCTCGTGCGCCCGAGGGGGTTTGATCAGGGTCGATTGTGTGCGATCGAACTAACCTGACCTTCTTCCAGTGATCTAATCACCCATGGCGGGTCCCGGCGGGGTCCACGCGGAGTAAGAACGAAGATACAATACACGTACACAGACCCCACCTCGACTCTACTTGGCTGCTTTACACATGAAATGTCCCTTTTAGCGGTTAATTTCCATGAAGCGTGAGTAAAACTCAGCACCAAGGAAGAAAGCTGGTTATCCGTGACAGCAGAAGTCATTATTCGGAAACTCATTACATACCGTTCACGTGAGCAGAGCGTTAAATCGCTGGATTGGCTCGAGTGAGGCCTTCAGTATGGAGACGGATGAATGCATGCTTGATTTATGTTGGATTAGGCTGCTTGTTTGATGGTTATCTTCGTTTTGCACAGTTCACGTGTTTAAGAACCTTTCATCTCTCTGAAGCTCCTGAGTATGTCAGACTGAATTTGTTGGTAAGTGCAAGAGGTGTTTCCATGCTGTGAAATTTGAAGAAAAGCCTTCTCTTTCAACACTCATTTGTAAAGTCACTATTACAGACACACATATCAGACATGAGTATCAGTGCTTTTTAAGGTTTAATGCTAGATTGTATTGATAGTAGCATTATTGCTACTACCAATGAATATGAAATCATGACTTGATTTGAAATTATCTTACGTCTAGACCTAAAGATTCTGCTAAAGAAAATAGTATGTCACAAAAGAAAAATAAATCTACCAAGAGGTCAAACACTAAAGCTATTTACTCTATTTTCACCACTGGACAGTTAAACAGCTAAATGGTTATCATTTGTGAAACCCTCTTTATCCCCTAATTAATATTGCATTTTTACTTCAGTTGGTAGCTGTAGAAACCATTTTGAAAACTATTTTAAGTGGCACTGGTATGAAAAGAGTGATATCTAGTTATCAGTATTATACAGAAAAATCTGACAACTCAATGCTAAAAATGACCAAACAAATTCAAGTATTCCAGAAAGCTATGTAATAAAATATAAAACTATAATTTAAAAAAAAATTAATATGCTGCAAAGTAATGCATATTGAATCCTACCAAAAGAGGACACATATTCTTACCTATACTAAATCATAATATTATCAGTCAATGCTTCTTATAAGCTGCCAACAATTTGACATATTTTCTTTGATCAAGATGTATATTGAATTTGTCACGTTGTGTTAGTGAGCTCACACCCCGTGTCAAACATTCTGAGCGATCTAATTAACAAATTCAAGTAATTAAAGCACAGAGAAGCTGAAATTCTGCTTTGCGGAAAGGTAACACCCATGAATAATGCATGGTTGTGAAAACCGTATTTATTAGGATCACTGAATAGTTAATCAGTTGGTGTGAATTAATATGATTGGTGTGAAGTGTGTTTCAAATCTATGTGAAGGGTTTTTCAAAAGGGTTGCCTGATGTATGTTTCATTTTTACCAACAAGCATCTTCAAAAGCCGTCTCTGCTCAGATGATTTACAGTGTAGTTTAACACTAACCATGATCTAGACAGAAAAGCAATCAAGCTCCTGCTAAGTTCTAACTATCTACAAATGTAGACTTGAAATGTTGGAAATTAAATGAACTTCACCGAGGCTCAGACCATTTCTAGCATGAGCAAAGGCGGCTAGACTGAAACTGTGTAATAGGACTTTATTGCTGACACCACACTACAGGAACATTATGGGCAGTGAAATGATTCACTGAGGCAGCCTAAGGGATGTTTAAAATAAAATGAAAGCTCAGTGATCACCATGACTGCTTAGAGTAATTTCATAAAAGATATACTAAATTTACCAAAGATATTTAATAATAAGACTTACAGAATTTCTGTTAGAACTGAGTTCATCAGATATCTTAAAGGGATAGTTCACCCAAAAATGAAAATTCTGTCATTAATTACTCACCCTCATGTCGTTTCAAATGCATAAGGCCTTTGTACATCATCGGAACACAAATTAAGATATTTTTGATGAAATCCGAAAGCTTTCTGAACCTCCATACAGCAACGCAACTGACATGTTCAAGGCCCAGAAAGGACATCGTTAAAATAGTCCATGTGACATCAGTGGATCAACTGTAATTTAATGAAGCTACAAGAAAAAAAAAAACGACTTTATTGAACAATTTCTTCTCTTCCGTGTCAGTCTTCACCTCGTGTTCAGGAGAATACCGCAACGCATGCGTGTGTTGCTGCTGATGCAGTGAGCCATTCTTTGTGCACAAAAAGTATTCTCGTAGCTTCATAAAATTACGGTTGAACCGTTGATTTCACATGGACTATTTTATGATGTCCTTACTACTTTCTGGGCCTTGAAACGCGTCAGTTGCAGTGCTGTCTATGCAGGGTCAGAAAGCGCTCAGATTCATCACAAATATCTTAATTTGTGTTCCAAAGATGAATGAAGGTTTTATGAGTTTATAATGACATAAGGGTGAGTAATTAATGACACAATTTTTATTTTGGGGTGAACTATCCCTTTTAAATGCTTTTACTGTTTAAAAACAAACAAACAATGAAACAGACACATGTGGGAAATCAATTAAGACTTTAATTACACTATTTTAAGTTTACTATATGACTTGTACATGGATAGTTGACAGAATTTTAATAAATTACTCAATAAATATATCAGATCAAATACTTAATATGTTTGTTTTTTTGGTTGGTCATGTGGCTTAGAAACAATAGTTATGATTTGTAAGGTTACATAAAAAAAAACTCATTTGAGAACAAAGTCCAGCTGCACAAATGCTGTGATTCTCCAGCACCAGTCTGCATACTGAACTCAGGGCAATATATTTGATTATCAAACACATTGTCCTTTTTACACATACACTTTTACATATAAGACTGGGACACAATGAAGAGTTCATGTTTCACTTTCTTTGGACATTTAAATGTGTTGTTTTCCTGTGCCCTTTCTTGGAAGCATATTGCACTGAGAAATGTACTGCGTTGTCCAGAGAAATGCATAAAAGCAATGGCCAGTCAAAAGGTCAAATGTCTGTAAACAACAATGGTAGACGATGTTATATGGGTCCCATTAAGAAAATTTAAAGAGTAGCGGTTGAAAGATGACTTCTTTAACTTTACACAGTGTTTTCTGGGAAGGCTGATCAATCAGCTCAAAAGCCTTTAGATTTTCTGATTTAATTACGTTAGGCTTTTTTAAAACACATTTTCTCCTAAGGTCCCAACCTAATTTGTGGTTTCAATCCCGCTGAAGGTGCATACTGGCCTCAGACCAGCATTGTTTTGTACTATATTGGTGCCTAAAGGTAGCATGAGTTATTCTGCCCAAAAATCTTCAGAGGATCTGTTGTTGGGCCAATGCTTTAGGGTGAACATCAGCCCCATGATGCACTAGTCCAGACAAAGCATAGCATAACTCGATACTAAATGGAAAAATGTACACCAGTATAAACAGAAACAAGTGCATGTGAATGCTTTAGGCACCTCATTTATGGTGCATTGAAATTGTAGATACAGAACATGCTGGCAAGCGTGTATGCGTCCAACACAAACACACACACGCAGATAAAGCAGCCAAGAGAAGCGTGCTCACACATACAGGGAGCGCATACACTTCCCTGCAAATACACACAGATTGTTTGAAGCTCCCGCTGCTCCACACACTTGCCACATGCCGACAGTTTGTCTGGCACTGAAGCAAGAGGCAAATCAATGGGGAAGCCCACTTTTTTTGTATAATATATTATTTTTTTCCCTTTTTAAGCTTTTATACAAGTCATCGTGAAAGTGTGGCGTATGTGCACATGCTCTTTGTGGATCTTTCTGTACGAGTTACCAAAGCATATCTCTTTTTCCATTTCCCTCTTTCTCTCGACATTGCGTGGAGTAGAGGTTAGCAGTCAACACCAGTCAGATCTGTTTGGTCACATCAGTTGACAGAGATGAATGGATGCAAAACAAAGGAACGAATGAAAGGATGAAGGGGTCTTCTCTCGAGGGTACACGATTTGAAAGGTGGTTAATTTCCAATCATGCATCCAATTAGCCATACGCACATACAGACACACACTACGCCCCCTTCCTCACCATTGCTCCACCATCAGGTTGAGGACTCTGTTGACGTTCAGGTCTGAGTCAAGGCCAAAATCGCTCTCTAGAAATGGGGCGGCGGGGGGCGTGAGCGGTTGCAGGCCAGAGGTCAAGGACTCCAGCCAATCAGCGGGGTCAAAAGCAGGAACCTCTGACCTTCTTTTCCTGGACAGTGAGCTGGATGGTGGAGTGGTGCAGATGGGGGGAGGAGGAAGGGGAGCTGGGGTTGAACTGAGGGGTGGAGCATTGTTAGGTGAGGGAGGAAGCTCTAAAAGAAGCGAAGAGCACAGAGGAGAGGACAGGAAGTTGTCGTCTTTTTGGCGCTTGGTGGACTGTGATTGGTCAGGCTGTGGGGCAGGGGAAGAGCCTGAAAGGACGGTAGTGGCTGACTGGATGTCTGTAATCAGTGAAGAGTTATCTGAAAGATAAAGACATGATTTTATGGTGAATTTATGGTGTTTGAAATGTTAATCGGATATAACCAATTTGCAAACTGCGAGCAGCAGTAGTCTGGCCAACCTAAAATGTCATCTTAGTAACATTTTTTGCCATTGGTAAGCAATATATTTGCTTCCTCTGTCCTAAAAAGCTTCAGCTGCCACTAGTCAAATTTCACTCACCTGCACAACCAATAGTCTCGTCCAAAATGTCATCTATGGATTGACTAGGGTCCATCTTACATGGTGAAAGAAAGAATGGACAGGAAGTCGAACACTCAGTGCTCATTGTTGATGAACAGCAATCAATACATCAATAGCTGCATAACATAGGTAATTGTCAGACAGCAGACAGCACACAAACTCAAAAACACTCACCTGCACTCTTTGAATGGCCTCCTGTAGTTCCTCTTCCAGACTCCGGACAGTGGGTGATGCTTGTGCTGGACTGGCAGTGATTTGCATGGGCAAATCGAAGTCTTGACCAATCACATCACAAAGCTGGCAGCAGTTTGCCTAATATTAGGGATAAATACAAAGAATTACTTTCTTGGATGATGTGAAATGGTGAAATATATACATCAGTTGTTGTATTTGCCCTGTTGAAAAAAACTGTGTATGCTGGTTAGATATGTTTTGAAGCATGGCTGCTGGTTTGAGCTGGTTAAGCTGCTCCTTAGTTGGTCATGAGCTGGTTTAAACTGGTCCTGAGCTGGTTATAAGCTGGTTATGAGCTGTCCTAAGCAGGAAATAGTTGCTTAGGACAAGCCTAGGACCAGCACATGACCAGCTTAAACCAGCTTATAACCAGCTCAGGACCAGCTGAAATCAGCTCATGACCAACTAAGTACCAGCTCAAACCAGCTGCCATGCTTCAAAACATACCCAACCAGCATATGCATGTTTTTTTTTCAACAGGGTGGTCTAATATCACCCGTAGTTTCTTGAACAATAAGATACCTTAAAACAGCATGATGCAATTTAATAATGCAGCACTATGGCCCCACTCTGTCTTACTAAATACTCAAAGTACATACTTTTCCATCACCAGCGCAGTACGTAAAGAGCAGTTCCTGTCCACCTGTGTCTGGTTTCCCTCTGGTGCATCCTGTGTCCTGTTGCAGGAACGGATGAAGGGAACTTTCACACAGCTGGAGAAAACAGAAGGAATGAAATAGTACATTAAATGCTAAAAGTACTTGTAACTAAATATATCCACCACAAATAAAGAGAATAAAAAGCCAATATTAGGAAATGCTACAAATTCCAAATAATTCACCTCTTAGTCAAGTATTCAAACACACCTGAGTGTCCTTTGCTCCTTCTCTTGGTCTGCTCCTCATCCTCTCTCTCATTTCCAGCTCTACACTAAGTTCATCTACGTCCTGGCCTGGCCTCCACGTAGTACTGGAGGGTATTGGAGGGGAGGATCTATGTAAGGTGGGGCTGGAGCCAGCAGAAGAAGGAGAAGTGAGGTAACTATCACTACCTAGGCTTTGCTCTGCTAAACCCGAAGGGTTGATGTACATTGGTGCAGGGTTGGCAGAGGTGTCTAAGCTGGTAGGGATTCGTTGAGGCTGGCAGGGTGGGAGGGCTCTAGCGTGGCCCCAAGCTGGCAAAGCGGCGCAGGTGTTAATGGGGGACGAGGCATCTGGAAAGGACGGAGTCTCTCTAAAAGTGCAGGCTTAGTGCCAGAAACTGGGAGTCCACGTTTCCGCAACTGCTGCCGAAGAACTGACACCTGAGAAGGAGAAGAAATAAATTCAATATTCTGTACAAATCTTGTTCCTACAAATAGTTTATGAAAACCAGATAATCTTAAGGAGGGGTGTCCAAACCTACTCCTGGAATGCCACTGTCCTGCAGAGTTAAGCTCCAACCCTAATCAAACACACTTGAACTAGGTAATCAAGGTGTTCAGGATTACGGTTGTGTCTGAGAGCTGAAAAGTAAGGAGGTAGGAAGGCAAAAAGGCACATCTGAATACAATTTATTGTGACATCATGTCTACTGCAATGCCTTCAGTTTTAGGAGGTATCTTCACATGCAAAAGCTGCCTGCGAAGTCACTGCCTGATAGGGCAGCTAAGGCAACAAGTAAGTTGCCTAAGCTTTCGGATGTAGCCTACTTAAAAATAACAGGCAGGTGTGTTGGAATTGAAGTCTGCAGGAAAGTAAACCTCCAAGAGTAGAATTGGACACCCCTGATCTAGACTGAGTCATGAGTGAAATTCTTACCGTTAAGTCATCAAGGTTTAAGGGCAGTAACTCTGCCTGATGGATGGGACTTGTATCAGGAGTAGAGGGGTTTGTTGATGGTGTTCCAGATTGAGGGGAACTTTGAGGCGTAGTTCCAGAAATCTTCAGATGGTTCTCACTATTGTTTGGATGTATATATAATATGAGTATATAAATTAGTCTTTTGGTATAACACTATCTTTAAGTAGATTTTTACCATTCAGAACACAGAGGAGCATCTCTAAAGCCAGGTTTGCACTGTACGATTTTTGCAATGATTTTGCTGTCTGGGATAAATTTCATGATCGCAAAAGATTTATCATCATAGAGTAAAACCATCAGTCTTTCATCACACAGGACTGGATTACACTACACAACTGTAGCCCTGACTTTTGCCTCGATTTGCAGTTGAGGTAAAGGCCATTGCACACTGAGTCCGAAATTTTCGCATGCGTTTTTCCGTTTTTTCATATTCTCCATCCTTTTAAAATGCACGCAACGGATGCGAAAATGCAGAAAATCGAACCTGATCCGAATTTCTTTTGATGGACGAAAGTTTCGGAGGCAGTGTGCAAACGTGATTGACACAACGTGAGGTCGTATTTCTTTTTTAACGTGCGAAAATTTCAGACTCAGTGTGCAGAGACCTTTAGTCTGTGCTAGTTGTCTCGCATTAGAGCCTGGAGATTTTGGGAGTTCAAGTGTTGGGAGTTGATTTCACATTGTGTATGATGGTTACAGACTCTAATATTTTACCATCAGACTATGATGCCATCTAGTCAGTGGATATTAAACATGTTGGAGTGTTATTAAGAAAAGGCTCCTGAGAAAGACTTTTAATAGCACTGACCTCCAACTCCTGTTGCAGTCTATTGAGGCCATACTGACCACATCTACCCAACCAAGACCGCATCCAAATGAGCTTGGCTTGTATTTTTCTTAACCCAGAGTACAGAGTTGCACCATCAACTATGGCAGGCAGCTTCTCTACATCCATGTTTGTTTACATCTCATCTGTTATGCATCTACTAGCAATGGGAAGGCATGTGTTTCAATGTGAGGTTGTTGTGGTTAGAACAACCTTCAGATTTTAGTGTGTGATGCCTAGATATTTTTTTCTGTAGCCATTTACAAAGTTGACAAGTGATATTTTAAAATCTGTTCTGATCATAAAAGTTGTGTAGTGTAATCGTGCCATTTGTGTGACATTCACTGACAGCCATGTAAACTTTTGTGATAAATTTCTGCCTCCAATAATAGTTGTAACTGCTGTTGAACTGTCAAAAGTGCTCTTGGCTGCAATGTTTATCGTACACAGTACCATGGGCACCAACTATCAAGTGGGCACTCGTCTGGGGGTACCAAGCGGGATCAACTGAGAAGGATACCCCTTCCATCCCATCATACAATGTGACATAAAAGAATGATGTTGCACAATGTGCCATGGCTTTTACTTAAGATGTCAATGTGAATGTGATAATATCTGAAAACCGTAAAAACTGTACACGTGAAACCAGACTTAGTTGTATAAATCATGGTTACTTCATTAGTGCTTTGTTTGAAGGTTTACCTGTTTGTCACAGGGAGCTGTTGTTGCTGGTTAAGAATTTGTAGTTGTAAGAACACCTGCTGCTGTTGCAAGAGGTGGGAGTAAGAGGAATCAGTGGGTGGAGCCTGACCACTATTATTCTTTTGTGAAGCACTTCCGGCTCCGCTTCCAGTCCCAGTCCTTTGATCTGGGGGAATGTACTGATGATATTTCAACTTCCTCATTTTAGGTTTTGAATCGCGAGGCTTTCGTGGCCGCGGAGGGCGGGATGAAGTTAAGGACCCACCCAGAATGGAATGAGAAGGTGGAGCTGAAGGCTGTGCTGTCTTGAGGCATACAAAGAGAGAATGTGAGCAGTATAATTTGGAAAAATGACATAAGCAAGTGGATGAGAGAAATAATGAGGAATGAAAAGGGGCGAGGAGTTAATCAAATCATTTAATCACATCTCTGTGTGAGTGCGTACCTTTGGCAGCAGTGGTGGTGTCTGGGAGGGCATGTACATCCCTTTGGGTCTCCCAGTTGTTGATATGGAGTTTGACCCCGTTACTGTCATGGTCATTGGTTGGCTGATGCCCTCGGTTGCCGGGAGCAATGCCAATCTACACTGCTTTGAAAAGATGAGTTGATAGTGGTGAAAATTCGAAATAACCATTTTACAGCTTTTTAACCTGAATGTAAAGGTGTAATGTGTCATTTCTGCACCACTAGTAGCACGAAACAGATGGTACTCAATCTCATATCATTGACTGACACAGTGCTGCTATGTTTGGCTTGTAGCAATGCTTATATAAACAGAGAAATATTTTGATAGTGCCACATTGTTCACAAAACTGCTGACTACTCTTTTAAACTGAAGAAAATGATACAAGGCAAATAGTACACGGTCAACTGATTTAGTCTAATGTTTGTGTAGGTGTTTTATGCCTCTTATACCTGTACACTGTTTGGGCTGATGGGCGTAGCAACAGATGACGCATCACTCAGCGATTGGTCACCTCCTTGCCCAGGTGATGATGATAAGCCAGGAGATTGGTGCATCCCGAGTTGCTCGGGAGATGCAGAGGCAGAAGAGGAGTTGTCATCTTCAAAGACATCTGATGGCAATGAAGCAGCTGAGGCAAAGCAAATGGAGAATTGTGAGCTTTTCTGAACAGTTTTCTGTATAAGTTAAATGCTGCTATATGTGGAACTGTGCAACTGTAATATAAGGTTTGTTTACACATCGATACCTTGTGAGAATTATGAATTTATAAGTTCCTAAGCAAAGTGGGAGGAAGAGAGGGGACGGGATTGGAAATGTCCACAAGACGGGATTCGAACTTGGGCACCTAAAACACAACCACACTGCATGCCGGAACACTGCTGACAAGGCTATCAGCTCTAATGAATATAATTAGTGTTATTATAAGGGATATTTCACCCAAAAATGTATAATATACATATATTTGGAGTCTTCTGAGTTGACTGGTTCTGATCAAGGAAAATATCATGAATAAAATGAAGAGTCTGCCCATTTAATCAAGCCTGCCTATAGGAATGAAAAAAACTTTAATTGCTCTTTTATTTATTGCATGATTAGAAGTCCTACAAAATCGCTTTATGATGTGTGCCATCTGAACTGTGTCATTATGACCATTAATGTCTTTTAAATTATCTTACACATAAAACTTCATAACCCAAAGCTATAAAGTGTGAAATTATTTTTTTATTTTAATTAGCTTATGTTTACAAACTAACCACTTCGCATACAAGCTTAGCATATCGCTAACTGATTAACCTTCTACCTTAGTATTTACTCTGAAGTATATGCAACTTTTTGTTTTTGTATGTTTTGTATACTGTGACTGTTTGTTACTGTTCATTTACCTCTGTCTGGTGTCTTTACTGCATATGCACATATTCACAATGTCACTGTCACATAAATTGCTGAACTCAATAACTGTGTAAATTCTACGAACATTATTTAGTTTTCTGTCTTTAAAAAGCAACTGTATTAACATGTTAACTATGTTACAATTACAAGAATTTGTATGACCCTATATAAAAAAATATTGTATAAATAAACATAGTATAACACTATAAGAGAGTGTTTGTTTGTCTGTGCGCGTGTGTGTGTGTGTGTGTGTGTGTGTGTGTGTGTGTGTGTTCGTCTATGTACTGTATATAAAATATTTAGCTTGAGTTTATGCTGAGTTTGTGAGGCATCGTTTTCAGTTATTTTCAAGGACTCACTGTTCTCTAGAGGCAGAATATGCCTCTGCAAGACTTCAAGTGGTCCAGGCTGACTCTGGATTTTCTCACTCAGATCCTCAGCCAGACGGGCCTTCTTTTGCCTGTGAGCTCCGCTATAACTCCTGTCTGTGAGCGAGAGACACATGGAAAGAGAAAGTGAGAACAAGAAACAAGAATCAGAGAGAGAAAAAAATGAATAGTGAAAGATGGGGAATGTGAATGGCAGATCAATTGCTCTGCTTTATAATAAGAGAGGAGAAGAGGAGGAATATTTTAAAGACAGATATGAATGATTTTTCACAAAAGAATTTGTTGTTGGGGTAATCCAATTCAGACATTCAGAAAGCTACTGATAATAGGTGCATAAGTGCTGAAGGACCTTCAACTGAATGACTTGCAAACACAAAGAGCTGTTTGATGAATGGGGACCGATGGATGTGTGAATGGCTAATGGACAAACCGCTCATTCCAGCTTTAAGGTTACAGCTCTGTTCAGTACTGGTATTGGGATATTCATTTATGACTGAAGGTCAGGAACTATTGGCAAACTCTCAATGGCCATGGATGATGCATCACCTGGTGCAGTTTGAGCAGTCAGACCACTAGGGGGCGACTTCTGAGTGGCACCATCTTCAGTCTGACGCTGCATTGAGAAACAGCCCAGTCAAATCAACATCAGCAAATGTCAACAAATACAGCAAACCTTTATTTCTCCAATAGTTACTGAAAGATAGCACAAAGGTGAAGCTGCTAAAAAAACAACTGGATGGTAATATTCTCCTGTAAGACTACATTTTTTCCCTCCTGACAGTAATTATCTTGAACCAGCTGCTGTTTACTGTCTTACTAAACATAATTAACTGTGCTAACAGTGTTTCACGGCTAATACTAATAGTTTGTGACAGTAACTAGACATGTAATTACAAACATTGAATTATGCTAAAGAGGTTGAAGACCAACTCGTGTCAGTTATCAGACTGTTTTGGCATCAGTGAGTAGTTTGCTTATCTACACTGGCACCCTGTTTCACGTCAGTCTGTTTTCATATAAACCAAAGGCACACACATACTGTTACTGGAGTGTGTCAAGCGAGGAAGCTATTAGATCCAACCATAGTACGTTTTAGTTAGGAACTTCTCCCTCAAATTATTTAACTGTTTCAAGGAGACGTTTATTTTAGACGTTTTGGTTGCTGCTGGCTCTATATTTTACTATTTCTCCACAGACACAGATAAATAATGGCTCACCAAACCACTGCTGGCTTCTTTCTTCCCAACTTTATCAGGAACGGAGGCCTTTGTACCTATAAAGGACAGAGAATGGGAGAATAAACAAAAAGGAGGAGACAAGCTGTTATAAAGCTAATATGTAGAGTTGAAATGCATAAAGAGAGCAATCCAGCTGGTTTGAAAAGTGTGAATCAAATATAATATGATTTTCCTGCCCCATAAAGGGAAATTTCATAGACTTCCTGTGGCTAAGCACAATCAAAATAAACACACACACACAGACTCACCAGACTCAGCATTAAGTTCATTCTGCTGTCTGCGGTTCTGTATTCTCAACTGCAGAACTGAAAAAATGGTATATGTATTATTATGCAACGAAAACAATATTTTCAATACTTTATTAAAAATACACAGTCTTTGTATTGCAGAAAACTCTCAAGCCTGAGTTTCCCACCTTAAGGAAAGTGCAGGTTTTCTCTGTGAATCATATAGCTTAGTTTATGACTGTAAGCCCAGTATATTACAAGTAAATTGCACCACTCGGATGATCATAAATGAGTTAGATATGAATTAGGCACTGCAAACTTACACTGTTCACAAACACTGTTTGTGGCACTTATATAAGAAGTTCTACACTTCTTCAAAAACAAACCCATGCTTGAACCAGCAGGTAAATTACAGCTAGGTCAGAGGTGGGAGGAGTCATGAGGTATGGTGACTTGTCCCATGATGCACCTCTGTGCTGAGTTTTGAGATCTGAGAGTGGACGTGAGAGGAAGGGGGTAACTATTTATCCCTCTGAATGTCTATTTCTGTCACCTTCCCATCCCCCATCCAGCTGTCCTGCTCTCTTGCTCGCTCTTGCTCTCTCTTTCTCTGTCTTTCACTCCCTCTCTTGCTGTCAGTCGTGCTAAGTAAATTCTTCCTGATTTTACTTTACTCTGGAAGAGAATGACATGCTGAGTGGCATCAAGCCAAATCAGGTTAGAATACTGGGATTAAAAATTCACTGTGTCAAGGCAACTTATAATAATGACAATGACTGGTGTGCTGTGATAACATAATGGCATAGATGCATAATGATAGTTCAAGTTTTATGATATTCTACTTACTGTGCCACCTATTATATCACTATCAAAAATGGCTAAAAATTAATACATATTAAAAACAACCTTATGTATATTTAAACTTTTCAATTAAATTAGTTTTTTATTTCTTATATCCCTTGCTGTTCTGTACTATTCTGGACAATGTTTGAAACTTTTTATTGCTACCACGTCTCATGTTACTTCCCTCGTGATGAATCATGCATATTCCCCGAAATATCCTAATATTTTAATGTTTTCTAAATTCACTGTAAATCTGGGAAAATGTCCAACATATGCAACATATAATCCAAACATGTACAACAAAGAAAAATTATTGTGTCAAATTACTAAGAAATATTGTACATATTATGACGCTGATTATGTGAACTCCTTTGCGCACAATGCGCAGATGGTCAGATGTTCTTCCGAAGCTCAAGATGCTCTTGGATCATTCTCAAATTATGCTGGAGTTCATTTTAGAGTTGCTTTCTAAAAGCAAGATGAACAAATACTAAAACATTCTGAAGTTCAACTTTTCACTCAAACTATTAACTGCATATTTGATCCCAGCATTTTGATATTGAGTGAAGCTATTGTGGGCAGAAATGAGAGCATTAATATGTAACTTGGGGTAAGTATGTACTACCCTAGCATCCTAGATTAAGTCCTGGCATCTTTCACCAGTTCCTTTTGCAGTTTTTCTCTGCATTAAGCAGCCCTATGTTGAGGTTGACTGGTGCAATTTTACTCTGTTCTCAGCTACTGAACTCTTTCAAAGTGATTGTTGGCTTCTCTGTGGCTTCTCTAAGTATCCTTCCTGTTTGTGCAGAGAGTTTAGAGGTTGACCTTTTCTAGACAGCGTCTGGGTGGTGTGTTGAAGCCTCCACTTCCTGATAATTGAGCCAAAAGTGCCCCCTGAGACATCCAGACACTTGGATATGGTTTTGTACCCTTTTTCTAATTTATGCATTTGTTTTACATTATCACTGACGTCTTTGAAATGTTTTTGACTATTAATTTTTACAGCTTGCCTTTTGGATTCACAACCTGAATAATATCTGTGTTTTTTTTTTAAAGTAGTTATTTTATTGTGTTACAATTAGGTTTTTCATTTAATCCTGAAAGATAGAAAAAAATTAAATCTGCAATAAGGCTGCCACAGAAACCAGGGTTATTTCTCAGGACAGCTCTTTCACTGATATCTTTCAGATTTGTAGGAACATTTTAAGTGTGATATTAAAAAAGGAACAGACAATCAAATAAAATGTAAAATTAAATCTAATTTTTAAAACAAGCTTCAGTGTTTAGAAATGAAAACAACAGAGGGTAAGATTTCAGTATATATCTTTTTGTACATATTGTCTATTGATTTTCTAAAAATTCTGTATTCTTGTAAAATGCTGGTCATTATAACATAATTACATATTAATGTAATCCTCCACAGCCGATACATTATATCTTGCAAAAAAATCAACACATGATGAAAACCTACAATCAATCGCCTGGTAAACTGTAAAGAAATAATGGGGGGGAAAAAAACCATTGGTCTTGGATATGTAATAATTTACATATGTAATTTTCATAAACATAGATTTATAAATATAAATATTGGCAAATTACCCTATGTTCATCCTCACACTATAAATAAAACATTTCAAATTACTTCAGTTTTGTTTATGTTCATGAATTGTTAAGGCATAAAGACTAATTGAATGCCCAAATGAAATAAATGACCTTTAAATTTGGTTAGAAATCTTAAAAGTTGCATTGTTTTCCAAATTCTGTTTTATTCATTTACTCTTTGTTCACACCATGGATTTGTCAGACAGGCAACCATCTCTCTCACAACACAACCTATCCAAGGTCACAGCTGATTTAAGGGTCAGTACCAGAGCAGAACGAGGTTTTGATTGCATTACAATTTCCTTGCAGTCCATGGATGTGATCTTCCTTTTAAAAATGACTGTCCCTTTTTGAATACTAGCTAAACTGTTTAAAAAGTGTCAATTCAATGCATTTTCGACGGCAGAGTCTTGTCATTACCAAAGAGTGCTGCTGGACATTTGTCTGAGAATCTTGCCAGCAGGATGTTTATAGGGAACCCAAGAAGAGAGGGGCAGCGCTTTTGAAGGGGTTCCAACCACAGATGGGAACCAACAAAGACAATCTGTCCACTGTCCACATGTCATTCAGGGAGGACCGTACTGCTGGCCACATTTGTACAATATGGGGAAGTATGAGAGATCGTGGAGCCTCATGAAGATGGGTTGGTTGGTAAAATTTGGAGGTCCATATCAGCCATTCAGAATTCATTTGAGAATACTTTTAAATTCCAATGATAATTAACTGAAATTCATATAACTGCAATGAGTATATTGTTATACAGAATATGAAGGATTGTCAAGATAAACTGAAAGTGTTGTGTGAAAGTTCAAAGTCTTTGAAGGTGTGTTGGGTAAAGTTACTTTTAATAATGCATTACAATATTGCGGTACTCCAAAAAACTTTTATGGACAGTAATGCATTAAGTTACTTTTGCGTTACTTTTTGTCACCTGAGCTGGGCTTGCTTATTTTTAACAACAAAAAAACTAAAAGTTATATTTTTGGCAACTGTACAGGCCCTTTCACACCAAAAGTGAAATTAATAAGCCTAAAACAAGTGCCTCGGCGTTTGTACCTCCCAAATTCTCTCAACACAGGGATAGGAGAGGTGTCAGTGACTAATTGGGAATATAAATATAACTTGCATTACCAGCCCAATCTCACGACGATTCGTACATATTTTACAAGGTGGCTAATTCGAACGAATTTGTATGAATGACCTACACCTAACCCCGCCCCTAAACCTACCCGTCACTGGGGTTTAGACAAATCATACAAAATCATACGAGTGAGGTCGTACGAATTAGCCACCTCGTAAAATACATACGAATTGGTTGTGAGATAGCATTGGCATTACTCAATTGAAAAAGTAACTCAGATATTTTCTTGTAAATTTAAAAGTAATGCGTTACTTTACTAGTTACGTTAAAAAAGTAATCTGATTATGTAACTCAACTTACTTGTAATGCATTACCCCAACACTGGTGGTGACAGTTTTTAGTTACATAAAGCTGCATTTCATCTATAGATCAGTTTTATTCTTAATATTCAAGCAAGCCCACCCTCATCTTATGCCAGCTGCTCGGTAAGACCAGCTACATTCACCTAGGTTTCCAACGCTGCAAAGATTTTCAGACTCCATCATCAAAACAGCCACTAGGAGCATCATCAGAACTCACATTACCAACCAGAGCGGACAGACAGCTACACATGTGGGCTTTCAAAACCAGCTTGAATACAGCCTTGTGATCCTTCCTTTGTTCTTACCTGAGCGAAACTTATTGCGAATGAGCAGTGACCTCTCAGACGCCAGCAAGGTCATAATGGAGAGACAGCAGGGGAAGAAGGGGTGGGGGCTTTAAAGATACGTCTTCCTCCTGCAGGGCAGATATCCTCTCCCTGAAGAGAAAGAAAGCAAATGGGAGTCACGGCAGGCCTGAACATATCCTAACTGCCATCAAGACAGCGAGAGAAAAACACAGGAACACAAGCAATTGGTGTAGTCTGTGTATGACTGACAGAAACAGGAGGAATCAGAAGCTAACACTATTCTGCTATTCTAAGAGGCAGTAAACAGCATCGCTTAATAAAACACAACAGATTTCCTTCTTCCTATATGCAATGAATAGTGACTAGAGCTTTCAAGCTTCAAACAGGAAGCAGAAGCACCATACAAGTGGCCCTTGCCCACTGTTTTCCAAGTCTTCTGAAGCCATATGATTTTTATGGTTTGTGTAAGAAAAATAACATTTTTGAAGTCATAAATCAAGAAAATAATGTCCACCCTAGTATAGTCCGTGGTACATTTATGAGAGAAGTACAGATTTGTAAACAAATCATTCTTTTGAGCCAGATTGATTCACAATGAGTTGTCCATGAATCAGAGTTCAACATCTCAGTGGATTGAATAATGGTCCATTTTGGTCTGTTCCACAAACAAAGCTATCACACGGCTTTAGAAGACATATGCAACACTTCAAACCCTTTTTTGAAGCTTTAAAGGGTTAGTTCACCCAAAAATGAAAATTCTCCCTCATGTCATCCCATTTGCACAAGACGTTGGTTCATCTGATTCATAAGGATTACTTTGACAGTGTCTTTATGAGCTTCTTGAAGTGGAATGGACTTGAAAAATCGACAATGGAGGGACATACATCTCTCAGGTTTCATTAAAAATATCTATTTGCATTGCAAAGAACAACAAAAGAATGACATGATGTGAGTAAATGATGACAATTTTCATTTTTGGGTTTACTTTCCCTTTAAATCTTGAAACACCATTTAATAAAAGAAATAGTGACTAGTACATTACAAATAACATTTTTATTTTTGTGTTCCACAGAAGTAAGTAAGTCATACAGGTATGAAACGACATGAGGATGAGTAAATAATGATAGAGTTTTCATTTTTGGATGAACTATCTTTTTAAACTATTCCAGTGGGAGGGATTTTTGCTCAACTAGCCAAGGATAAAGTGGCCTATTGGAGCAGATGAGAGTGGATGCATGTACACAGGCTTGAGTTACAGAAATAATTGGTTTTATTTATGTGCCCAAGAGCTGGATATCAAGAACTTCAAAAAAAATTCACTGTACATCTCTCTTCAGTGATAATCAGAACTGTACTCACTGACTACAAGTACTGAAGCAACAAATTGGCCTTAGATGAAGATCACAAAAACTTCTAGTGTCAGAGTCTTTACAGACATAAGCACCCAGATGCCTTCACAAAAGAACATATATATTCACACATAAATGTATTAAACACAATAGGATGAATGGAAATGAATACTCACAGTCAGACTGAACTCCCCCGAGTTTTGTCAGAGTGGCGTTGAACAGAGATTAAAGTGGAGAGAGAGAGAGATTCTTGTGATTGAGGTGGAGAACGAGGGCAGAACTTGATGCACGTTAAACCGAAGCAATGCTCAATGACAGGGTTGTTCCTTATCTTCTTTTTTGCCTGTTTGTTTGTTCATTCCCTTCCACAGGTGAATCTAGGCAGAAAAGGGCCTTCTGTTTCTTCCTCTTTTCTTCCACACAGAATTCACGCTGTACACCTCGTTCTCTCTCTCTCTACCCCCACACCGAGGAGTTGAGCCAACTGTGTTGGGCTATCAAAAGAGCACCCTGCCCCCTCAGAACACACACACACACACACACACACACACACATTTGCTGATAGATTCATTGGGGGGTGACACCACTGGGTGGGTAACTTGCGGTGTCCCCTATCTCTTCTTTCTCTCTCAGGGGTGACAAAGCCAGACTCCCCCATAGGTACCTGAAGAAGATTGTAAAAGCTGGTGACCTTCAACAGCATATAATATACTGTATAAAAGCTACAAAAATGCTGCTGGATCAGAAAGGAATGGGCAGAAAGGAACTGTATTTCACTGCCTTCAACTTAAAATTTTTACTTTATTTTTTATGATTTTTTTTATCGCAAAGTTGTTTTGAATTGTGGTTGAGATGCATGTATTTTATTAAGGTGAGGAATGCATTAGCACAGAAAAAAATTATCCTATGTATTCATGAAAAAATAAATAATAATATTGTTGGCAGGGATGCAGACATGAGGTCTTAAAGGGACAGTTAACCCAAAAAATTAAATTCCATCATTTATTCACTCTCATGTCATTCCAAACCTTTATGATTGTCCGCATATTTTATAAAAATGTGCTTTTTGTTCATATAATGAAAATCAATGGGATCCCGTGTTGTTTGGACCCCAGTGTTCTTCAAAATATGTTCCAACAGGGTTGGAACAACATGATGGTGAGTAAATAATGATACAATTTTAATTTTTGAGTGAACTCTCCATTTAAATGCCCTCTAAAAGTTATCTACATTTATCTAAAAAGAATCATATGATATAAAACATGCCATGGTAGCCAATAAATTAAATTTAAATCCACAAACATGCAAATATATTTGTCTATGAGTAAGAGACGGGGGGCCGGGGGGAGAGGAGGGGGTTGGGAAAGGGAGATCAGTACCACCTGTTTGGTGGCTTTGACAGACAGGTTGGTGTGTGCTGCTGTATCAGCAGGCCAGAGACAGCCAGCGAGTGAGAAAGAGAGGGAAAAAAGGCAAAACAGTCCAAAACAAAAGATACAAGTTGAGTACACAACAACATGGCTGAGACAGACAGGAAGAAGATAGAAGAGAGACACAAGAAGTTGGATTCTGATCATGGCAGCACTGAGCAGCTGGCAAAGCCAGTATTAGCCATTTTAATTGTCTCAACCTTGCACCTGAATATAACTATAGGAACCATTATGAGCATGAAAGCTGTGAATGACAGCATTGAAAAAATGTATCCCCTTATTGTGTGTGACGCACATGCAATTTATGCCATGAGGTACTATTGGGGGAAAAGTGATGTTATCACCCTTGCTTCCATTGAGCCCCCCTTTCGGGAATTCCTCTGTGATTAGCACCTGTTACTGTCCATCTTTGTCTCTCTCTTGTCATCCCTCCCAACTCACCTCAATTAGCTTGTGTCATTTTGTGTCACAGCATGAGAAGCTTAACTGAAACAACACATTCTATACATTCTAGATGCAAGAAAGAATGTCAAAATGACAAATATCTGTGCACACAAGGTGGGAACCTCTATTTCATCTCATGCCATTCTTCAGGCAATATACATTCATGTGCAGAAAATAGGTTAAAATTGCTAATCTTGTCAAAACTATAATCACAAAATGATTCCGTTAATCTACATTGAATGAATATTAAACTTGACAAAAGCAGTGCAGTCGGCGCCAACAGTCAGCGCACAGACATATAGCGCCGTCCCGAGTTCGAGTCCCGGCTCGCAGACCTTTCTCGATCCCGCCTCCCACTTTACTTCCGGTCTATATTACTGTTCTGTCCTAATAAAGACAATAAACGCCAAAAAAAAAAAAAGCAGTGCATAAGCTGGTTTCAACAAACAATCATCAAATATTGCTTAAAAATCAAACATTAACATTTATTAACAATCTGAACCACTGTACTGAAAATGGAAATATTGTATTAGCAACTCTAAATGTTGTATTTTATAAATTGCATTCATCAGGCCAACCTATTGGCTAATTACTGTAAACGTTGAAAATCAATTTGTTGGATTGACTTCAATTTATTGACTTCAGGTTGATGAGGCCATGCATATTGGAGTGAGTGTTCCCTCTGGTGGCATAAATTAGTAACAACATCCTATGGTACGTTCTGTCCTACATTGTGCTTATCTACTTGTAAAAATGCTCACACTCCTCATTCGGTTCCCACATCACTACAGTTCCAGTAGTCTCTGTGCTTGAACTGCTAATCATCTCCATCTACGGCAGGTCATTCAGGCCGGTCATCCAATCATGCAGCTTCTCTCACCACTACTATGCTAATAACACTCAACTGCAGAGCTCATAACCGATTATGCCTCAGAAACCCATCTACATCTCAGAATACATCCATAAAAACACCCTTCCCCGAGCATTTCATAGCCACACTAAAGCAAGCCTCTCCTTGACAACAAACCATCTGCCTTATGCCCAAAATGTTATTATCTGGAAATTCTTTCACATTATACTGCCTGAGAATTCATTTCAAGAGACTGTTGCAGGTTTACACTGAGACTGATTATTTTGCACATAATGGCAAGTACCAACCATTAATGTGACAAGCACATAGTCTCACAGAAAAGACCAAGTCTCCTACATTTCTTATGGTTTCTCTTTCTCGCTCACACACACACAAACACACACATTTGCACTCAACACTTATAGACACCTGCTGTCAGCTTGATTGTGGGAGCCACTCTCCTTGATGCTGCCAAATGGAACAGTGACCCTCTGAGTACATCTGAGCTGTCACTCAGATGTACACAGACACCCCCGTCTAGCACAGCTTGAAAGGTTAAAGCAGGCAAAGCTTTACAATACTTTAAAACTGTATTTGCATTAATATATGAACCAGTAATATTGAGCATTTCATTCATTGTAAAACAGCATAACATTGAATGAATGTATGACTTACACAGTCTATATATTTTAGGCCTATATGTGACCCTGGACCACAAAACCAGTCATAAGGGTCAATTGAGATTCATACATCATCTGAAAGCTGAATAAATAAGCTGTCTATTGAGGTATTGTTTGTTAGGATAGGACAAAATTTGGCCGATATACAACTATTTGAAAGTCTGAGGGTGCAAAAAAAACCTAATATTGAGACAATCGCCTTTAAAGTTGTCCAAATGAAGTCCTTATTAATGCATATTACTAATCAGAAATTAAGTTTATATATATTTATGGTAGGAAATTTACAAAATATCTTCATGGAACATGATCTTTACTTAATATCCTAATGATTTTTGGCAACAAAAAAATTATAATTTTGACCCATACAATGTATTTGTTGGATATTGCTACAAATATACCTATAAATATTGCTACTTTTGACTGGTTCTGTGGTCCAGGGTAACACACACACACACAAACATACACGCATGCACGCACGCACACACATATATGTATATACTGTATATATATAATGACATTCATTCATTCACACACTTTTCATAATAGTTTTAGAGAATAAAGAAAAATAAAGAAAAAGAAAATAAAAATGAAAAAGATAGATGGCTTGGAAGCATTTGAATTTGATTCATTTTATTCAAAATCCTGTGACACAGGTTACAGAAATTAGGCTGTTTAAATATCTGCAGTCTTGTTTTTAAATTGTGTATTAAATATATATAAGTGTTCTGTGACAGAGCACGCCATTTCAAATATATACATTTCCACCATAAATAAATAATTCTCATTGGTGCAAGATTATTCTTAGTTAGCTAAAACACACTCCGAGCATTCACCATTAATATGGTGTGTTAAAAAATGTGTTTTAAATCTGCTGTGAAATGAGCTTAATACATAACACTAAACCAATATATGAATGAAGTAATATGTAAACAAGTGTGCAAACCAAATTTAGTGATATTGTTCAGCAGCTGGACACACTTCCACTGCATGCAGAATATGAGCTGCCGTGAGCCTAAAGCAAAGTTAATTAAGCATGAGAACCACTGGAAAACAGAAAGGCTTGACAAGCTTTAATTAGTGTGTGCAAATATTCAGATTCTTAATCAAATCTGAAATTTAACCAACAGAACTGTAGATTAGACCAAGGTGTCCATGCAGTCCGTGTATGATGTTTGGTTATTTACATGGCAAATTACATAAACAGAATTAATCAGCAATGTCTAAACCTTTAAATCTTTTTTCAAGCTGCATATCTTACCAAAAGGAGAACTGAATTTTAAGAAACTAATAAATTAGACATTCAAACCTTGAAATGTTAGATCATCAAGATTCATTTGCATTGTGCAAGAGAACCAGAATTTGTATCACTGTACCTATGACAGTGAAAACTTATTTTAAATAATTAATTTATATTACAAAGTACATATGTGCAAATTTACTTGAATTCTAATTCAAAGTTTCTGCAATGATTTGTAACAGCTGTCTGATAAGCGATCAAGAGAAGTAAAACCTTCTTTAAAAGCATATTTTCAAGCTAATAATTGAAGTAGGCCCTTGAAGAAGGCAAAGGGTTTATAAACCAAATAGTTCAAGTTCAATATTAAAGAAGAACAAAGCAGAGCATTTTAAAAGAAAAATATGAAGGTGACTATACTACTCCCTTTTGTATATATAGCCATGAGGGAGAAACCGAAATGAACACAGAGCAAGATGTTTTACAATGCATAATATCTGAATATGTTCTGAAATAAAAAAGCCGAGTCATGAAAAAACCCAGATGCAATCTACAGTTTTTTCTTCTGCATTTTGGAGGGAATCTGGAGAATTCTACAGAACAGATGCAAACAAGACAATGTGTTAACCTGTAAACTCTACAACCAGATGATGAAGAATGCCAATAAAAACAACAGAAAACAAAGGTGTAAATGACAACACTGGATATGCCAGGTCAGAAGATTTGTACAATGCAAGTTTGAAAGTTTAAAGAGGACACAACTCCATACTGTCCTCTGCAGGTCAGGTGGCGTATCACAATGAAAGGAGTGGAAAATGTGTAGAACTTTGAGAATTATGCATGTTCCAATTCTATGGAGTTTTGTGGCTGCAAATTTTGTGTGGGCCTAGTCATTAATGGGCCTAGATATACTGATGCACTAATATAGGCAATTCCTTGACTTCAAGAGATCATAATACAAAATGATAAATAACAATAATGAGCCTCTTAGTATTTTGCAGTAACTACATCACACCCTCGAAGAAAGAGGCTTCATATGCGAAAAATTTAAGTGAGAACAATAAATAAGAAGCAAATAAGGGTATTTCAAAGTTATTCAAGGTAAACAATCAAAACAAATGTATTTCATCAAGAGGTCTAACTCAATAACTGAAGCTTATTAGAATAAATCCGAAGTTGAATATTGCAGAGTTCAGTCATCACCAGTAAAGGTCTCGAGATTTAATGGAATGAAATATAGACAACAATATGGAACTAGTGAGAAGTAAGGAATTATTATATCAATACAAAATAAATTAAATGTATTTACAACCTTGCTTATCTTTTTAAAACTTTAAAAAAAGAAAGAAAATCTATTTGTTTATGCCCTCCGTGTAGTTCTCATTCTCCCCCTGTGTCACTGTCAGACTCCATTTCAGGAACTGTTGAACTGTACCACTCTGCATTCTCTTCTGGCTCTCCTTGTATCCCAGCAAGGGAAATTCCTCCACTTTCTGGCTTTGCCTTCATGTCCATTGCCTCCAGCTGCTGGCCTTGGTGCTTGCGCTTCGTGTGACGTCGCAGCGTGTTGCGCTCTGCAAAACGCATGTGGCATATTAAGCACTGAAAGGGTTTCTCACCGGTGTGTACTCTCTGGTGCCTCATTAGTTCCCCTGATTCACGAAAACGCCTTGGGCAAAGCTGGCATACAAAGTTTCTCTGACCTGTATGAATGTGTTTGTGTCGCTCAAGATGGCTTGATCTTTTGAACGCTTTGCCACAAAGGTGACATACATGGGGTTTGCTTTGGGAGTGTGTGATGGAATGGCGCTCAAGGTCCGAAAGATAGTAGAAGACCCGCGGACAGTACTGACAGTAAAGAATGCGACGAGGGCCTAATGCTTGGTTCTTTGGGTCATTGATTGGAATTCCGGGTGATTCAGGACGAATGGGTGACGTAGAAGACGTGGTATCTAATGAGTCTGTTTGGTCTACTGAGGTAGACTCAGTCTCACCGTCACAGTTTACCTCTGTCTCCTTATTTTTACTTTCATGGACAGTGGCAGAGGAATCCGGCTTGGTGGCTTCAGAACATGAAGGAGTAGTGACCGAATGCGTCTCAGGCTGGTTTTCTTGTTTCTTCTCCACAGACACAGCCAATCTGAGAAGGGCTTCCCGAAAGGAAGTGGGCACTGGTGTGTCGGAGTAGGCATCAGTGCTGAATTGCTTGGTTGGACTTGTAGAGGTCACTGTGGAAGTGCTAGAGGAAGCAGTTGATGAGGTAGGGCTAGCAGGAAGATTAGAAGGGTTATTCAGTCCTGAGATGTCTGTAGCTGTGGCAGAGGAAACCGTGCTGAGGCTGAGAAGTGACGGGCGTGAACTTAATGTAGATCCCAAATCAAGTGGACAAGTTGCTAAAGGAAGTGCAACAGTGGAAGAAGAGGAATTTTGAGATAACTGCCCAGGCGAGGACGAACTCTGAGTTGAGGACACCTGAGGAGATGACAAAACTAGGAACATGGGGGAGGACTGAGTGTTCTGAATAAGAGGAACCGGTAAGGAAAGGGTAATTAGCCCTGGGTTAGCTTTAGAGGCCGGTGAGGAAAGAGACTGAAGCTGAGATGGAGGAAGAAGAAGAATGGGAGTGTTTGACCCTGTAGTATTAGCCACAATCTGAATGGGAACTGATGCCAAATCAGACATGGCAGGTATGATGGAGGGTTTATCAAGAGCTACAGAACTGTAAGAAGATTTTGGCTCCTGGTTTGGGGCAACTTGTGAGGTTTCCACTGAGACATGACCTATAGACATATTTGGACACAGTGATTTGGGTAGTGTCTGTTGTCTGGAGTCTGCAATATCCTGTACATCAGCAATGAATGAGGGCTTATCTTCAGCTTGTCCTGGGCTTAGATCTGTTTGTTCAGAGAGCCCCTCAGTGTGTTGTATATTATCAATTTGTGGAACTTTCTGTCCATCTGCGGTAAGTGTGTAAGGAATGCCCTGGTCATCTATAAGTAGTGTATCCATCGGATCTGGGGTTATGATGTTGGGATACGATGCAGTTGGCATGGTTTCAAGCGAAGAGGAGGACAGATGTCCATCCCAATGCTGAGGCAGATATGTATGAGCGTCACTTACTGATGGAATCCAGCAAATTTCATTGTCGTCATCCTCCTGCTCCACTTCTACATGTTGAGGCTCCTCCTCAATTTCATCAACTTCCATATGAAGTGAGCCTTCATATTCAGGGTCTACAACCCATTCACACTTCCTCTCCTTATTTCGGTCTTTCTTTTTTGGTAGGCTTAAATCTAATACGATGTCTTCTTCATATTGTCCCAAAGAACTTGTCACTGCCATGTGTCTTCCGATATCAAGTCTCTCCTCTCTTACATTACATAAAATTTGTGTTTTATAATCTTCAATGCAGTCTTTACTATATTCTAATTTTTCTTTGTTTGCATTTAGGTCCATCCTAAGTTTACTCCCTCTTGCATGTGCCACATTAACAACCTGTGTTTTATTCTCAATACACAACTCCTTGCTTGTGTGATTGCCTCCACCAGGTGATGGTAGTTTGTCATTAAGAAAACCTTTATTTAAAATAGATTGTCGTTGAACCTTAATCTCTAGTAAATCATTGGACGAGATGTTGGCAATGTTTGTAGCTTTGGTTGTCACTTCACAAGCTTCTGTCGTAGCATTATCAGACTCTACCTTGGGTATCAGCTGCATGTTTGTTGATAGACTCCTTGTGTTCTCATGAAAAGGGATTAATTTATCTTCAACAGTCTGGTTTTCAAGAAGACTCATCTGGTCTGAGTCCGATTCATTTTTTGGCGAGTTCTGCTTGCTGTAATCCTTTATAAATTCTGTCTGATCTTGTGGTGGAACAAGAAACACATCTTGGGTCACTTTGTCCTTAGACTCAGTCCTCAATGAGAGTCCCTCATCTGATAACTCACCCTCCTGACCCACAGACATTTGGCTATATTTGGTGGCAGTAAGATCAGACCACTTAATATGTGGTATGGTCTCACCTATCCAGTCAAATGTTTGTTGTTTGCGCAAAGCAACTTCTGTACATTCAGCAGTAGAGAAGAAATCATATTATTCAGTACTCATGGAGTAAGTCTGTTCATTATAACCTGAGAGAACATTGAAATATTGCCTGACAGTGCCACACAATCTTGCATAATCCTTGTAATGGCACCATTGCCAGTTCCTTTCCCATCTGATGCAACTGCTGATTTTCACCCATGTCTCTGCTACTGCCATCAGTCAGGACCTTCTACTCATCTAAGGCATCAATCTAAAACAAACAAGCAAACAAATAAAACATAAGACAAAAAACAAGATTCTACATTCTGTAAAGAAATAACAGAACTCAAGTTACAAAGACAAATCTCAAATAATGTACTGTTTAAGGTAACGATAAAAAATTAGTCCTGTCAAAATGTACAAATTAATTGCAACTTTAACTAAAAATCACCTTTTTGAAGTTAGTCACTTTTTTTTATACTCTTAATAAATTACTACTAACATTTAATATTTAATACATATTCAATATTTAATACTGCCACATTATTTCAGTTATATTGTTATAGGTGTGTATTTACATAAAAAAGACAGTATCATATAGTAGATAAAAATGGATGCTGAGTAAGATTTGATGTGGCATGGAAAAAAAATGTGTACAATACTGTTAATTTTCTGAACTAAGGGGTTTGTTAACAAGTATTTATGAAGTACTTATATTCACAAGCATAACAAAATCCTAAGAGATATTGCAGTTAAAAAGAACAAACAGAGGAGGCAATATAGGGTTGATGATAAAAAAAATCAGACTTGATAATTTTTTTTTTTTAAAGTGTAATTATATTTAATCTAGGGATCTGATCAATATAGGGTTGATGATAAAAAAAATCAGACTTGATAATTTTTTTTTTTTTAAAGTGTAATTATATTTAATCTAGGGATCAGTAAAAAAAATCAGTTATGTAAAAAATAAACCCATTTGCCTTTCTTAACAATATGATTAAATTTCAGATTATTTTCATTTAATATTGATGCCTACTAAATACATTAATTCAACAGCAGAATCTGATGACATCCATGAGCAACTCTTCGCAGAAAAAAAAACAATACAAAAACAACCTTTTTGACCACTTATTTTATAAGCATTTAAAAAAAAATTCTATTACCTACATACATACTGTCAGAAATATTATAATATATTTAAATTCTTGATACACTATTAGAGAAATTAACTTTTTACTTATTGCTTCAATACATAACTTTCTCAGGCTCATTCTGAATACAAATACTGTCATTATCAACTTTCTATAGATGCATTATTTTGGTCCGATAGGTCAACAGAACTACTCTTGGTATATTTTGAAACCTTAGAACACACTTCAGAGGAGTCTGGTGGATACTGCTGGCAAATCATGTTTTAGCAGTTGTTGTCATTTGTATCAGAAAGAATAACCTCTATATCAGTGGTTCCCAACCCTGGTCCTGGAGGCACTCCAACACTTTGCATGTCTCTTTTCTCTGGAGACATGCAAAATGTGCAGTGTAGGAGTGCCTCCAGGACCAGGGTTGGGAACCATATGATAATCTAAAATTAACAGCATTATAACATTTTTGACAATAAATCAAAACAATAGAGCATTTTATATTTTACAAACAGCATTATTATATTTTATTATGGCATGTGTTTTTATAAACAGTAGTATATTTAAACCAAGAAACCATTAAACCATTTTTTTTAATGAATGCAACAATATAATTTGCAATTTGTTATTAAATATATTACATTTTGTTGCATAAACCAAATATATTTGTGTTTAAAAGTGAAGAAGTTCTCACATTTAACTATATAAAAACAGACCAGTTCTTTGGGAGTGAAAAGCTTGATAGGATGCCAACACAAATCAATAGTTAAGCAAGTTACTAAGGAAGATTTTTACAATTCTGACCTATAATTTAACCAACATTAGATGTCTGTGTAATATTTGCAAAAGTACACAAATGCCATGCAGTTATGCAACTCAATGAGCTTGAACGGCGCTGTCATGGTAGCAGGTCCACTCCTCCTCCCCGTGGTTTTCATCACAAATTAACTGTCAACGCGCTTGGCTCAAGGTTTGACACCAATGCCTTTGTCCGTACACTCAGCCATGCAGCGCTGTGGGAGAGTTAGAGATCAACACGGGGACATTCGACGCCATTACGCGCAGGAGGTCCGTTTAAAGAAGAAACATATCAAACCAAACATCGCGTTTGATGTCTGTGGGATCCAGACAGCGAGTCGAACCCGTGCCATTACATGCTCAAAAGTATCTGTCTGAAGGATATACCCTCCCCATAACCCGTGTAATGCAAATACACTTGAATTATTCACATATTTTGGTCAAAACACTGACTGCGCTCGAACCTGCGACCAGCCATTTTATGCGTACCGAGGGTTCGAGCCGGTGACAGCGCTCAGACACACTGCTGCCTTGGAAACCCTATTTCAAACTTTCTAAGACAACCAACGCTCTTCAACTGCTACTCACAAGAACTCACATTTCTTCCCAAAAGCTTACAACCATTCGCGCACATCGCTTCTTTACAACTGAAATATTGAATATGAAACTGTTCTCACCCCACGAGTCAGCTCGCGCAGGCACTGACTGGCCCGACCCTGAGATGCTTCCGGAAGACCAAATATGAATGAATGACTGGGCGGAGAGGTTGAGCGCGAGCGAAAGGGGAGGGGGGTGTCGTGGTGTTGCAGTTTTCTGCGTCCGACCTGGACATGCTTTAGGATTGAAATTTTATATAACTTCAGTTGTGCTTTATCTGATTTGTTCAGATATTTTCATGATAACAACACATTTAGTAAAACTGTGGCACATTTTTCAATATAAAAAATAATTTAGAATCTAACAATTATATCATTATTAACTTTAAAATATTTTCATTATAAGTTTTATACATTCTAGTATTGCAAACGAGAGCCGGCATTCAAATTTCTTAACTTCCTTTAAGTAGAATATCTTGTAGGCCTATTTAACATTGTAATTTTAGGTTTGGAGATGAAATACAGCACTCAAACAGTTCTTTGTACACTACAGAAATCACAGTAACACTTAAAGCATTATACATAAAGGCTTTAAGTGTTACCAAAATCATTTATACAGTCTAACCAGCTAAAATAAAATCATTGTTTTAAATGACAACAAACAGTCCAGTTTCTTTATTGAAGACTCATGATATTACAAGAAGAAGAAAACATTTAAAGATGATTCACTGTGAAGTTTACACAATTCAAAACTGAATCTGTGTAACAGCAATAATTAAGCAAGGCTTTATGCTATAATATTCCCAAGTCTTATCCAATCAAGCAGTCCAGTCAAAGATCAGTTATCTCTGAACATATCATAAAACTGCTTTTGGAATACAGAGAGCATCAGTACATGGCATGATTTCTGAGTTCACCTTTAGCCTGTGCATTCTTGCTTGTGGGTTTGACAAACATATCAGGCAGCAGAAAATCACTTTTTAACAAAGAAATAAAATATTATAACAAGATAAACACCAATGCTACCTCAAAAAATCAGTTTTACACTTTGTATGATAATAAAATACATGAAAAAGAGAGCAGCTTATAGCAACCAAGACCTCAAGCAAGTATGAGGGTGTTTGCATATATCAAATATGACACAAATTCTGTTTAAGGTAACTTTGTCAATGCAACATACAACACAGAAAAGAGAAGAGTTAAATGAGGCATAACTGTGAGATCCTACTGAGATCTGTTCCAAAACAAATTTAGTTGGCACGTTAATAACACAATTTACGTTGATCTAGACTCCAAGTCATGGTGTCAGAGTGAAGAGAGAGCAGTGTGTGCCAACATAAAAATGTGTTGTCAAAATTTGATGAGTTCACTGAAGGTCAGCAGGATCACATGGATCAATCTCTGAAACCAGCCGATGAGGAAAGAGCTTGAACTGCAGCCAGGTAGGGTCTAAAGAGAAAAGAGGGAGATGAAGGTGATGCAGGGTTGTTTTTAAGTGTAATGTACACTTATTATATTATGTGCATTAATGTGGTTTGAATTATGTACCAAGAAAGCAGCTAGGTTGCTTGAGCTGTCCATCCACGCAGACCTCTGTGGCAGTGAAGCTGCACGGTTTTTCTGGATGTTTACAGAAAAATGTCACATTCTCTCCATGAGCAACCACACCATCCGTCAGATCATATGGCCAACGCTTTACTCCTCCCACGATCACCCTGCTGCGTTGAGATGGGACTGGACAGCGGGCTGATCGGAAAGACAAGGGAAGAAATGGTGAAGAGCATGATGCTATTTGTCATGACAAAAAGGAAAGGAGGTTTATGATTCACGTCTGGGAAACAAAACATTCCAAACCTTATATTTATATGTTTATACACATTACATTTTCAATGTGAATATTCAACACAGTCATTATGACTTGATGCATTGTTTTGTTAAGAGCTTTATTTACCCCAGCAGGCAGGCTCTGCACTCCATGTCCCATTAGGTAAACAAGTCACTTGATTTAGTCCATCCAGCAAGAAGTTCTTTTTGCAGAGGTAATAGATTGTATCACCAACTTCATATTCAGTTCTCTGGACGGCCACCAGATGTCCACTTTCAACCTCCTTAGGAGGAGGACAAACCACACCTGATAACATACATAAGCACACACTTATATATATATATACATATACATGTACATGTAAGTGCACTGCAAAATTAAAAATTAAAACATAAAAACCTTATAAAGTCTAATTATGTGAAAACCCTTTAAATGAATATTCCTGGGCTCGATCAACAGCACTTTAGTGGCAAATAATATTAATGTTAATGTTTTAAAAGCCGAAAGATAATGCTTTTGTAAATTTTATATATATATATATATATATATATATATAAAATAATATGTATTATTTGAGCTGTAAAGTTTTTATCATTTTATTTTTTACAATGGGGGCTAGGTTTTCATAGCAACCAAGTTGTAAAAATTGAATATAACTTTACCAAGAAAATATCTTATTTTCACTAAAAATCATGTTAACAAGTATATTTATTTTTGACATCTTTTCCAAATACTTTTGAAACAATGAGCATTTTAATGTTTACAAATCAGCCTTCACTTCAAGAGCCTCAAGGTAACGCACACTTTAGCTTTTTTTTTTTTTTTTTTTTTTAAGGAAAGGAAAGGAAAAAGAAGGACCAGTCAAAATTAATTTTTATGGTAATCAACATTATGCAATAGTGATTTCGATTGAGCTTAAAGGGATAGTTCACCCAAAAATAAAAATTCTGTCATCATTTACTCAACCTCAAGCTCTTCCCAAAACTAAATCAATTTCTTTCAGCCGTTGAACACAAATGAAGATATTCTTAAAGAATGTTCATATCCAAACAGTTGACGGTAGCCATTGACTTCCATAGTAGGCTATGGAAAAAAAATACCATGGAACTCAATGACTACCATCATCAGTTAGAGACATAATATCTTTTATTGTGTTTAGCAGAATAAATTAATACAGTTTTGGAATAACTTGGGGGTTAATAAATGACAGAATTTTTATTTTGGGTGAACTATGCCTTTAACGTGTATTGAACCCCGGAATATGCATTTACAACGACCCTAGGTTGATCCAACAGGGGGCAGCATTGCACCAGCATATATTAGTCAAACCCGCATCGGCTGCAATAGCGCTGCACACTCACATTCATTTACACACAGTGCCCTATCCACCTACTCACAAACCCACACAGTCTTCATTGCTCTTCTCTCTCGCGCTGTCCCTCTCATCTCTCTCTCTCATTACTTTGTTCCATGGTGTGCAAAAGCAGGCAAACCGAGATCTCTTTAGCAGTTTAGATCAACATTCTATTACACCTGCTATTTCCTTTTAGCAAGATCTATGTCTCAGTCATTCCCATGTTGAGGAGTGCATACAGTCACACACACACACACACACACACACACTTACGGCGACAGATGGAGTGAGGGTATTGCCACGTCTGGTTCTCATGACAGATATTCTCACTATTTCCAATCAGCACAGATCTGTATGAGAATGAAGACGAGGTGTGTAGATTAAATATGCATGATAAAACTAGATATTCTGTTTATATCAGTCACAGTTCTCTCTCTTTCTCATAAGTCTCACCCAGCTGCACATTGGTACTGGATGGTGGATCCCACGATACCACTGCCCTGCACAGATAGCAGATCATCATCATCAGGCAAAGAACAGGACACCTCAGGCACCAGAACCGGCTCTGCTGCAAGACCTCCTCCTGGGGAGGCTGGTGGAAAAATCAAAATAGCATATTTATCTCTTGACTTGAGTATGCATTAAAATGCTTGTTTGCAACACATGTGCAAAGTTTTTAGAATTGTACTCTTATTCATGTTTCTTATTGTTTTAGAAAAACCTTTTCAATTTAAAGTTTCAATTTAATTATCTAAAAATGTAGGCTAGTGAAAATCAATCAAAGAGGAAAAATAAGTAATTTCCTGACACCTTGTGTACACATCTTAGTCATTAAAAAAAAGGATATTGCAATAGCCTTGGCCTTGACACACAGTCATGAGGGTCTGCAGCGGTCCTCTTTATATCATTTCTACTAGTAAATCATTCAGTGTTTTTCTGTATTTCTTTTATTTTATGATATATAAAAATTACAGGAGCCCCTATGGGGACACAGTGATGGAAAAATATGAGGTGGGAAGAAAAAAATGTTACAATGGTTTTGCAAAACTTTTGCACTTCCCTGGCAATTTGCATACACATGGTAATTTTATTTTGAGCAATCAAAAAACTGGTGATGGCAATAAAATGAGATTGAAAAAAAAAAAAAAATAATAATAATAATATATATATATATATATATATATATATATTCAATTCTTTTCCACAAAGAGTCTTTGTGAAAAGCAATGCTTTAGCAAAAAAAATAAAAAAAATAAAAATAAAAGTGCAAAAGGTTTGTGAGCAAATGCAAAGTTTCTTGGAGGAATGCAGTTTTGCAATGCAAAAGTTTTAATATAGAAATTAGAAGTACGTTCAAGTCATTGCATTGCATTTTTGTGTATTTCTGAATAAATAGACAAAAATGAGTGTCATATTAAAATTGGTCACATGGGAGGATAGTGACTCTTAAAAAGTTCAAACATTCAAGAGCCTGGACATTGTTAAGGCCTGTTCATACCAAGAATGATCAATTTAATGATAATGCCAAAAATATTTTTTTATATATAATTATCCGAGAATATAGGGATGTTCACACAACAACTAGATCAATAATAACACAGAGAAACAATATTGGTGGAATCACTTTCAGAATGTGATGAATAATAAAAACAGCCAGTAAGAATCCACTAGACTTTAAAGGGTTAAAGAGCTTGAGCATTTAAAGCAGCAGTCGACAAAACTGCAGAACGCTCTTAAAATCAACAGAAAGTTGTTATCCGTTGGTGAGGACAAAAATATAGTTATCTTTGTAGTTATCGTTCTTGGTGTGAACGGGCCTTAAGAGCAGAGATATTACAGCAAAAAGCCCTCCGTTATTCAGCATCCTGGGCTTTTGGTTTATGGTCGTGACAGGAATTCAAATGGATGACCCTAAAGATATTGGCCTGGAGCTTTTATCCACTACATTAGATGAGGTAGCATGAGTACAAATACATGACTGGGTGAATGGACAGATGGATATGTAGGGCTGACAAATGGATTCACAGGTCAACGTGTGGCTGAGCGGGTACCCAGATGATGGATGGACAGAATGTGCGGCTACATTTTGAGTTTTATCAGAAAAAATCCATCTGGAACAAGCTGTTCTCACATTCCCTCTTGAGCAGTTGACTCATGCAGTTATGTATCAAATCTCTCCCCCTTTTGTGAGGATGACTGATTAATGAAGGGGGAGGAAATCACACAGTCAACATGCACACACACCAAACTTCCATTGTACATCAATTCAGCTTAGAATGCGCTTGAACTTTGTGTGTGAATCCGGCGTATCTACATGCCTGTCTCTGCTTGTTAAATATTCCATGTCACTGATCTGCAGATAATAGAGTACTGCAGGACGGTTCTCACAGACCCCAAACGCCCACACCTCGGCTCTTTTGACAGCTCATTCCTAGAAATACCTCTCATGTTACTCCAGGAAATGTGTGTGTGTGAATGTATGCATGTGTTACAGAGGGGGTGATACAGGGAATGCTGCAGCCTGGAGCTCTGCCGATTCACGCCTCCTCTTCACAGAGCTCGAGTCTAAAGACTAAAACCCCATAGCCCAGAAACAAGTGCTGACCCAGGTCCACAAGCTCTAAGCTTTTATTACTCGTGCAACCAAAAAAACACATTATTATGCAGACACTGACACATATTTCTCATTTTTTTCCTGCATTCATGGTCGGTTGCACTCAATATCACCACCATAATATTGCTGCTATGAAGGCATCCCCCCTGAATTGCATAATATTGACATTAACTGGATGGTTTACAAACAAGATGAGGGCAACCTGACCCAACAAGACTGATGTTTTCATGTAATGTTCCATTTTTAATGTGTATTTATGCAATATCAGATTTTTTAATGTTACAGACCCAGGGACCCCCATCTCGACTCGGGGACCTTCAATATCGAAACCAATTTTCTTGGTTACACTTTATAGTAATGTTCACTCATATAACAAAAAAAATCACCCTCCATAATTCTTAACAGTTAAGCCATTTTTATGTTTATAATCTTTATTAATTTTATATGTGTTCTAGGACCACCTGCAAGATCTTCTGCAGACCCCTGGTTGAAAATCTGGCCATAGTAGAGGTTTTAGGTTTTATGGTTCTTTA
Source organism: Schizothorax lantsangensis (assembly GCA_027422415.1). Classification (NCBI taxonomy): domain Eukaryota; kingdom Metazoa; phylum Chordata; class Actinopteri; order Cypriniformes; family Cyprinidae; genus Schizothorax; species Schizothorax lantsangensis. The sequence continues at coordinate 16,528,103 of CM049850.1, read as the reverse complement.
GGAAACAATCTATGTTCTAATGTTTCAAAGAACCCAGGAGGGCATCTTTGTCCTCTGCTATAGTTTATACCAGTACAGACCTACAATCCAATATCAAGAAGTTTTTCCTGATCTCCAAAGAAACATACAGCGAGTTCATGTCCCTTTATAAAGAAAAAATGGCTTTAAAGGGATAGTTCAACCAAAAATGAAAATTCTGTTGTTAATTACTCACCCTCATGTCGTCCCAAACCTGTAAGACATTGGTTCATCTTCTGAACACAAATTAAGATATTTTTGATGAAATCCAAGAGCTTTCTGACCCTGCAGACAGCAACGCAACTCTCAAGGTCAAGGCCCAGAAAGGTAATAAGGACATGTTAAAATAGTCCATGTGACATCAGTGCTTCATCCGTAATTTTATGAAGCTACAAGAATACTTTTTGTGTGCAAAGAAAACAAAAAGAATGACTTTATTCAACAATTTTGTCTCTTCCGTGTCAGTTTTCGATGCACGTTCATGGTGCACGTGTGTGCATGCCTCTGATTGAAAACAAGCTGTGTCGAAGCCTGATTCGGAAGAGACAAATTATTGAATAAAGTTGTTATTTTTGTTTTCTTTGCTCACAAAAAGTATTCTCGTAGTTTCATAAAATTATAGTTGAACCACTGATGTCACATGGACTATTTTAACCATGTCCTTACTACCTTTCTGGGCCTTGAACGTGTCAGTTGCATTGCTGTCTATGGATGGTCAGCTCTCGGATTTCATATTGGAACAACATGAGAGTATTAAATGACAGAATTTTCATTTTTGGGAGAACTATCCCTTTAACTATAAGAGGAGGGTTCTTTGCTAAACCTAAGGTGCAACAAAAACCATTAGAGAAACTTTATTTTTTAAAATGTATTATATATATATATATATATATATATATACACACACACACACAAAAGACAGAACAACTGAGCAATAGGATAATAAATAGACAGACAGACTGATATATTACAGATAGATAAGCAAAAAGTACTGGGAAAAAAAAAACATAGTTTAAATATGTTTTCTCCTTCCTACCTGTACAAACAGGCTCATCTCCACTCCACTGCCGGTCACCTTGGCAACGGCGTATTGTAGTGTCCAGCCCGTTATGCATGGTGAACCCAGGCTTACAGCGAACCTCAAGCAGAGCGGAGAAAGAGGGTGAAGGGGAAAGGAGAGCTACATCAAAATTCTTTCCAGGTGGGATAGGCCATGGACACGTACGACCTGTTCACACAGAAAAATCACATAAGAACTGGGAGCACTGCCTTATAATATATCATTGATTTCATCATTATTGTGGTTTATTTGCTTTTTAAGTGTCGTAATAATGTGTTTAGATGCATCATGGGGTTTCTAGCTCTGACCTGGGACCACACAGCTGAGTCCACACTGGCCGTCGCAGAGACACTGACGTTTGTTGCCACAGTCTTTATCTTGCTGACACTTTTTTGGGCACGTTTGTCTTCTCTCGTTACCCAGTATCCTCTCTGGGCACTGTTCTGTTGCATCCACTTCAAGATAGGCATGCGCAGAAACATTAAAATGTGAAGAAATAAGACAATGCGCAGATCAGTTTCACATACAAGCAGGCTGACATACATACACTACCAGTCAAAAGTCTGTAATAATTAAGATTTTTTTAAATGAAAGAAATCTCTTATGCTCACCAAAGCAGTAAAAATACAGTACAATTTACAATAAAGTAAAATAATTTAAAAATGTAATTTATTCCTGTGGTGGCAAAGCCAAATTTTCAGCCGACATTACTGCAGTCTTCAGTATCACTTGATCCTTTGTTTTTGTAACGATACTACACAATATCACTGTTTTTACTGTATTTTTAAAATCAAATTAATGCAGCTTTGGTAAGCCTACAGTATCTTTCGAAAACATTTTAAAAAATCTGAATCATTCCAAACTTTTGACCAGTATTGTACATGCAAGCAATGCTTTAAATACAATGTATTTTATCTGTCTATAAAATAGCAGGCTGTTAAATGTTTGGCTGTCTGCCCAAGACACTGTTCTCTGAACTGAACCAGGTGTTTAACACAATTTATCCACATAAGCCAGACAGTGATAAATGTAGCCCACCCATAAACAGGATGTAACATTTAAATGTTACAAGCTCATAACAGAACAGAATGTTGGTAGTCGAATGAAAGAGCTTAACACAATTATGCATTTCTGATTATGCAATGATTTTGAACTGAAATAGAAGATGATACACTGCATATGTACAGTATGTGTGTGTGTGTGTGTTCCAAATTTCATGGAAAACTAGCTCTAAGAAATAGATTCTCAAGGCAGTATGTGAAAGGGAGGGGATTGTAGTAGTAAATGACAAAATTACACATCGGACAGATTTTAAAGCGACAGTTTACTCAAAAATGAAAATTCTGTCATCATTTATGCACCCTCATGTCATTACAAAACTTTACAGTTTGTGTAACACAAAATAATATTTTATTCTTACAATGAAAGTCAGTGGAGCTCAAAGTTGTTTTGGACCCCACTGACTTTCACTGTATGGGCAAAAACAGTTAAAACATTCTTCAAAATATCTGTTTTTGAGCAACATGACGTTGGGTAAAAAAAATATTTTTGTTTTTTGGGTGAGCAGAAATTTTGTAAGTAATTTGTAATGAGACCGTAATGCATTTTTAAATAAATACAAATGATAATATTTTCTTTACATAAAAAAAAATATATAAATACTGAGCTTCCACATTTTTTACTCGTCCAACAAGGCAAATATCCATCATATATGATCTCTCATTCATTCATTATTCATTAAGAAAGGAAAGCTATAATCCTTTCATTTTTTTCTCAGACACCCACACACACAAACGCACTCACCTGATGCTGCAGACAGGCTGCTGAGGGCCCACACACACAGAAGAGACACAAGCAGAGATCGCTCCATCTTTCCCTGACACTCACTGCAGAGGTTTTGAAAGAGGTAGCGAGACAGGAGAGGGGATATAAAGATGGGGGAGAGTCTGGAGGAGGGGGTTTTGTGATGGTGTGATGGCGAGGGAGGAGTGGAGTCGCTGTACATGCAAGAACACACACATCTGGATCGTATTGAGTGTTTTGAATGCTGGGTAGAATTCCGCAGAAAAAAAGACCTTTCACCCAATTCCATTGATGCCAAATGAGCGCAAACACTCACCCCCACATCAAATGACAGGCCTCATGGATACACTCTTCTCCACATACACATGCACCGTGCCAAGCTGAATACTGTAGCAAAGTGACCCGCCTGATACAGACTCTCCTCAACACACCACAGTTAAACTCAGCATCCTAAGACAGCAAGGAACCTGCTTCCTTTAGCAACAGTAAACACACACTTTGACAGATAAACGCGATTGCGCTTCCACACAGAGCGACCAGCTAAACCAACAAACAATCACATTCAAGATAAGTTCACTGATTCATTTCTAGATCTCACCCTTTTGATGAATGTCACACTCAGTGAGAGAAACATACCTCTTTATCTCACCAAATCTCTCAAAAATTAACATACATCCACAATCTTATATTCATTTTCTGTTTACTGGTCAGGAAGGGTGAACTCTTCCATACTAAACTGACAGTACTAAAGTACTTTGAAGAGCATATTGGACAATCTGTATTGATAGGAGGGGCCTTCATAAATGTATAGGCCTACTGTAGGTTGATTTCCCATTCTGTTGTTGGTTTCATGTCCAGGGTGAGGACACTAAGATGATACAGGTCTACAGGTGCTTATATACCTGGACAATAAACTACACTGTAAAAATGTGGGAAAATTTGGAGAAGCAGAAACCTTTGGAGAACCTTGAGGCACCTTTTCAGAAAAGAGTTCTTTGTAAAGGGACTCAGGATTTCATGCAATAGCTCCTCTCTGTCTAAAGACCTCCTCATATAACTCATCATGGGAAAATGGTTTTGAGGCACTTGAAATATTAGTTGACCTTTGTTGAGTACACAATATGATTTTTCAGATACCCAGACAATGGTTCTGAGAGCAGCGCCACAAGATCTTTCTGGTACTTCAAACTTTTTCATTTACAGAAACTAGGAGTGGCGATTTAAATGAGTTTAATTGATTAAATATTAATAAAAATTATCTAAAAGAATTAAATAAAATAATTATAAAGTTATTAAATTCTGTACTTCTGGAGGTTTCAATAACTGAAGGTTCTTCAGGGTCTACACATTTTATTACCAATGAATTTATATGACTTTTCTAGTCTTATTTTAAATCATCTGAAACATCTTGCAGCCCTCTAGTGTGTCTCCTGGTCGGGAATCACTGGGTTCGGGTTCTGCGGAAATTGAAGGAATCAAATAGTGCCTTGAGCATCTTTTCATTTTTACAGTGCAGCTGCAAACATCCTGTACAAAATGTCAGCACATATTCCTCAGAGTAAAAAGAGAATGTTGTCTAAACATAAACAATCCCAAACATCTACTGGTGCTCCAGCCACAATGTGCAAGACACTATTGCAATATGTTGCTTTTCCAGCTAGATGCATTCTATTTGCAATATATGTGATGATATTCATTTTATTGCATTGCAGAATGCATATTCACATTTTTAAAATATATTTTATACTATATACTTTCCCATTTATTTTATTTACAAATCTTTTTTTTTCTTTTCATTTAATATTAAAAGGCATAGTCTTTTATAAGCTTCAGTCCATGACAACATGTGAGCTGGATAGTTGAAAGGTTTTCTACAAGCACATCTGTGGGCTTCATTCATTCTGTTCAAATTCAAAAAGAACATGCATCATCCTGGTCGCCATTTTATGAAAAGTAAGGAAGTTGAAGATACTACATGTGGTAGCACACAGAATAGGCACACATGACATGCAAAATAATCAACCTTACGGTTTAGTGAGTAAGAACAATAGTTTATTTGTGGTCTTGGAGAAAAAGACTACATTCCCCTGCATTACTTTGGCTAGGTGCAGTGTGGGTAACACTGATGCATTAGGGCATTTGTACATCAAAAAAACAAGAGTCACAACACAAAATGTTCATAGTCATCCACATGTGGAAGTGCAGAAAGGTAAGGACTACATTATCCAAAATCCATCTGCAAAAGTATATGGTTAAGGAGGCGGCAAATTACTGGGCAAAAAAGGCAGTTAGCTTTAAACACCTACATGCAAAAAAGAGAAAGATGGTATGATGGGTCTTTATAATGCTAGTGTACAGAAAAAAAGAGAAAAAAATGATCCATTTATTTCGGGGAAGCAGAGTTTGTGATCACCAAGGGCACCAGTTTTTTTCCCCAGCATTCCTCTGACACATAAATTGACCTGGCTGTCACAGCAACACTTCTTCTACAGCTGGTGTTGACGATGAATGCTTTAACAAACAGGAAGTGACAAAATCTCCACAGCTGAGAGGAGACTTGCATTGAAATAGACAATATCAAGGAAACAAAAATAATTCATTCGTAGTATTAACAACAATAGTAATAATGATCAGATCAATAATAATTCATAATAAGTGAAGTTACTTTAATGGTCATTAAGGAAAGAAACAGACATGACTGGAGAAATAACAAGGAACCACGAAACTAATAGAGTTCAAAACCGTACTGTAATCAGGTTGTAAAAATTCTATATTGTTCCAATAAAAGTAAGTGCATATACAGGTTCAAAAGCGCAGACATGTGTCTACATGTCAACCTGTTCTGAAATGCAATTTCCAATGCAAGGAATCTTTCTGTACAATCAGATGAGAGTCATGTCCCACATATTCAATCCATCGAGGTCCAAATTGTGTTTTTGCACAGCAAGAACAGCCTCTGCGAGTTCACTTAAGATCTGCACACTGTGGATGTATGCTGCTGCTAAAAAGCTGCTTTTTTGTTTGCAACCGAGTCAGATTCCTATAAAAAGATGAGTACATTGTAGACAAGAGATACCAACTTTAAGAAGAAAAGAATCCTATTGAGTTCACCATTAAATGAAATAAACAAAATGCAGATTAAATGAGATAATTAATGCATGTCTTTCTTTACCGTCTTCTTACCATCATTACATGTTCAGTTTTCCTTTGAGAATGACAAATAAATATCAGCAGTAGACTGATAAACAAGGTTCGTCCCCAAAGAGTTGAGATGCACCGGTCATTCCTCTCATCCGTGGTTGTTCTCGGTCACCACATGTTTATCACAACTTAAGTGCTTGAATAAATCTATATAAACATTTCTATACAAATTTAAATGCATATTTTGTCATACTATTTTACAGTTTAATTTCTCTAGAAAGTTATTTTCAAATTTTTTTTTCTAAGGTTCTTGTCTAGGCTTAATTCTGCCCCTCAATTTTTCCTTCACAAGATCAAAAGTTCGCTTCAAAAATACCATATGAACCTGATTTTATATTACAGTGATACCTCAACCAGTTCCCTCTGCCACTACTTTACAGCCCTCCAAAAGATATAGAAAATATACAAAAATTATTTTCAAAATTTTCCTTTCCCCATTAAGCATATTTCTATCATATAAAAATATACAATTCTCTCCATAATTAAAATCTTGCCATAGTACCTACTGAAGAAAAAAAAACAATGAGAGGTGGCATGCTCTCTCACTCCAGTTAAAAACTTGAGCTCTTGTGCCGTCTTCATACATCATTCCATATATTTGATGCACTTTCGTCTGTCTTTTAGCTATCATAAGGACATTCGTCGCTTCTCCATTCCATCCATCATCTCATAACACTTTTTCTCCATCTCCTTATTGATCCATGTGATGGCTCTCGTATTTGTTCAGGATGTTACGGCACCGGCCGAGCTCTTTGCGCATGTCGGCTACTTCCTGTCTGAGTGCAGCGTTCTCGCGCTCAAGGAAGGAGGCGCGCACCGAGATCTGGTTCTCCTTCAGTCGACGCGCATCACGAGAACGCTTTGCGGCTTCGTTGTTCTTACAACGACGACTCCAATACCTCTCATCCTTAAAAAAAAAAGAAATAAAAGAACATATTAGAACACACAGGTTGTCTACAGTTGTAGGTGGGGAGCTTTGCCAGATGTGTGACTGGGATTTGTGTGTGTTCATATGTAATTGTTTGAGACTGTTTGAGTCTTTTCAGCAACTTTGAGTGACATTCCAGTGAGAAACGTCTGAGATTTGACTGCACACAAAGTGCTGCTGTGGTTGAGTGGCTTTCCTCAAAGTGCCAGACAAAGGGTTGTGGTTCACGCCACTCTGTCAGTAGTAGTGAGGAACAGTAAATTAAATGTCATGAGAATACCAGATATAAATCATGCTCATAAATTTGACTGGCAGTTCCCAAGATATAATTTCTTTCTTTCAGTTTTCCAAATAATTATTCATTCATTTATTTAAAGCTTAGTATTTATCAAAATACCATGTTCACTAGTCACTTCTTCTATCTAGTGCATTTACTTTTTACAATCATGCATTATTTAAAAGGACAGTTCACCCAAAAATGAAAATTCTGTAATATTTTACTATTATACATTATAAAGGTTTATTAAAGGGTATAATGCATTATAATTATGCATAATGTGAGTTGTAATGCATTATATTTTGTCATAAATAACTATAACCAAATTTTAAATGCATGGTGTAACAATGAATTGGTAAGTGTTATAATGTATATTAACTGCGGTTATTCATGAGATTGTACGATGCATTATATAAGGTGCATTACAAGGCATAATTAATGCATTAAACCGCAGGTCTACGCAGAAACCAAACAATAAAGATGCTCCGAAGACAACAAGACGCTGTGCAGTGCCAAGTTGTGGAAAAACAGTCTTTGCATTGCCTTCCTTCTGATCCCAATGTTAGGAAAGAGTGAATGATCTTTATTTTTAATTAAATTCGATGCGGGATTTTCAAAAAGATTGAAACTAAAAGACAATGCAATGCAAGTCGCTTTGGATAAAAGCGTCTGCTAAATGCATAAATGTAAATGTAAATGTAAAGTCGCAACACACAAGTGTTTTCATTAACTAAAATGAAGCTGATTAAAATATAAATCAAATATTAGATGGAAAACTTAAAAAAAAAATGCCTCGGCAACTAACAAATAAAAGTGCTAAAATCACTAAAACTGAAAAAAAAAAAAAATAATCCAAATAGAAATATTTAAACAAAAAAAAAAAAAAAATGACAAGCACATAAAAATAACTCTAATTTAAACTAAAGTTGAAATGAAAACTGAAAATATAAAAATAAAAAGCTAATTCAAAACAGAGAAATATTATAGTATATAAATAAAAATAAAACATCATGCAGAAAATAAAATGCATTCTGCATATATTTCCTTATCCTTTTTTATATATATATATATATATATATATATATATATATATATATATATATATATATATATATATATGTTTTTGCTATATTTACTTTTATTATTGTTGTTATTATTATTATCTGTTTTTTTCTTTTGCTTTTTTGTGATCCTGGTTTGTTGTAATATGACTGGTGTACTAACTGTTTGCTGATTTAAAAAATAAATTAATTAATAAAATAAAATAACAGCATTGTTTGGACTCAACTGTGGACAAAAAACTGGAAATATATATATAAAAAAATATATATACATCTTTTGTGTTCCACAGATCCAATTCCATGTTTGGAATGCCATCAGGGTGACTAAATGACAGATTTCTTTTCTGGGTGAAATATCCCTTTTAAAAAAATCCTAAAACATTAAGAATGTTGCTTCCTTTCCAAGTATTCAAAACATCCATTTGCTCCCAGAGGAGAGGTCATTATGATAAAGGAATTCCCCCTTTTGACTGCTGTGCCCTTTATAACAAAAAAGCTGACATATCAGAGACCCTTGGTTTCCAAGACATCTGCCTTAGTCTTGAGATTTGACCACATACGCCATCTACCACCCATTCCCCAATGAAGTCAATGTGACATGCTTTATAAATCACTGTCTTTTCTTCATAATATTAAAACTATGCTAGTAATAGGCTTTGGTAACCAACTATGACTATATTTTTTCATATCTTCATTTAGAAATCTACTGTTATCAATAAATGGCAATGTTATAGTGTTACTGTCTGTACTGATGCAAACATGCCTAGTGTCTGAATTACTAAATTTGCATAGAAGCATTAAGAATGTCAGACCTGTTGAACAAAATGAGGGTGGAATTTTTAAGGCCAATATCTATAATGTGCAGGACAAAATAAACTAATTTTAAATCTTTGCCAAATAATCAGTGAGAAAAATCTACACAGTGACAGATGACTATTGAAGCTTAGATAGACAGCTACACAATAATATTGACTAAGTTATTAGGTCTATAAACAAAATAAACTCGCTTCACAAAATCCAAGTTCATATGTTGAAGGCACATGCACCACTTATAATTCTGTTAGGATCTTTTATGTTTCACCATGCCAAGTGTTTATAATAAATGATATGTCCATAGCATGCTGCTGCATTGAGCTACTCACCTTCAGGTCATTAGGGACAAGCATCTTGCGAGCCTTTTTAATCATGGGCTGAGGTTTGAGCTCTTCCTCACTGAACCGATGCCTGCAGGGGTCAAACGCCTCCTGTCCAGGCACACTCGACAGGGCAACATCCGCAGGATCAGGGTCAAAGGGCGCCAGCATGTTGTTGCAGTTAGCGATGGGTGGAGTAGGGAGTGGTGGGCACGTGGTGGAAGAAGGTGAGGGCGTTGGTTCCAAGCTGCCTGGCGGGGTGCCTGATGGTATAAACACAAAGTGGATTCTTTGATTAAGTCACGCTACTATGTGCATGCATTCAGAATGATGGGACTCTCAAAACATTACCCAGAAGACCCACAAGGGGGCAGTAGCAGGCAACAACTCAATCCATTAATCCTTCTCTTGTTTTTCCATTTTCCAATATTTCTACCCTAAGCTCTGTATTTCCGAATTTTTAAACTTGTGGTTTCTCTACTCTAATAATTTGATAGTGAATGTATGTTAATGCAAGCAAACTATTTATTCGTTCATTTATGTATGCATGTATTTTTTACTTATATTTTAGTTGTTTCTCCCCTATAATGGGAAATTCATAATGGGGTTTTCCTGCCTGGCAGATTGCTTGAACAAAGACACAAAACAGACATGGTTATGTCTACTTCCACAATGGTCAAAAACAATGATCACAAATCATTATTTATAAATAAATAAAATAATAATAATAATAATAATAATAATAATAATAATAAGTAAAACTAAAACAAGCAAATAAATAAATAAATATATATATATATATATATATATATATATACACACACACACACACATTTATTATAATTATATATAAATATAACAGTGATTAAAAATACATACTCTGATACCAATATACAAAGTTTGTTAATGGGATGAGAAAATCATTTTTAAACATTAATTCAAAATATATAATATAATATATAGTGAAAAAGCGTCTAATCTAATGCATTATTTCTTCACACGACACGATTAAAGTGAACCCTATCATTACAGCACAAACTGCTGTTGCTATGTTTTGAAAATCTATGTTTTGAACCATAAATCTAATCTAAGTCTGAGAAGTGCCCTTAAGAGTAACTTTAACCCCATTTGGCAATGATCCTCTCTTACTATCCACTGAGGCACATGCACCGACACAGGCAGTTTTTTTTTGAGACGGCTTGATAAAATCTGTGCAAATATGTGATGTGATGGCTTCTGCATGTGCTTTTTAATCACACAGAACATTCCAAATATTTACCAGTAGCACTTTTAATCTCTCTCTCTTTTCAGCCACTCTAGAAATGTAAACAAACATCTAATCGGAAGTACAGTATCAACTCGCACCGAGTCATTCCATCTCAATCTTTCAATCTCTCCCTGTCTGTTACTCACACACACTCCCACACATACCTCCTCTCTCCTCTGCTCCTCCCCTGTCCTCGCTCTCACTCTGCCTCGGCACGTGATTGAGCGAGCGCACATGGACAAGCGTGTGAGAAGAGGAAGAGATTTAAAAACATGCGAGCACAATCGCACACATGCCGTCTCTGCCTTTCATTCTTTGCTCCTGGCTCACCTGTGTGTCTCCCACTGTTTACTTACCGGCCTTTCAATTGCTGTCTTATTCTCAGCTCTATATCAAAATCTTTTCCTCTCTTTTCACTCGCTGTCATCACTATTTATCTTTGTATATCCCTTTTGTCAGTCCTGCAAGACAGACTGCAGTTTTCTTTTTTGTATATTTCTAACTGGCCCATTTGTTTTAAATAACACGCACGCAAACTTCCCACTCACCTTTTAAACAGCCTGTAAATATATGTTTGATGACAAAAATATGCAATGTTAACACGTACCTATAAAACACAACTCACGTCTTCGCAAAAGCACAAACAGCCGCACACCCTGTAACACTCACTCCCAAAAACTGCCCAAACCTTGACAGTGAAACCTACAAACACACACCATGAGCATCCATACACACTCATAACAACACACACACCCAAACCATTAATACTGTGACACTACACAGTAACACACACCCAAGGGACAGTCTGGTACTTTTCACAACTCGAAAACAGACCGAAATCCAGGGGAATTTCTTGTAAGCAAAATGGGGGAAGTGTTTGAACTGTGTAGACCTCATTTTCGGCCCACAGAACTTCCTTTCTTCATCTCGACGGCTTGCCTCCAGACCGTTCGTCTCGCGGGTTTCTAACATCCTCTCTAGCTTATCTTTCACTGCTAGTTAAATCTCTGAACTGCGAAAGCAAACTCACCATGCAAGCAGTCTGCGGCTCCCAGCATGCTTTGCGACGTGTGCATGTCCAGCCCGAGCAGAGAGGGCGAGGACGAGGCGGAGGAGGATGTCGGTGAGGAGGATGAGGAGCAGTGTGGGGGCGAGGTGGGGAGGCACTGGGAGCCCTGGTTGGGGACGGCGGACTGAGAGCTTTGCGAGGGTATCTGAGCCGAGGTGGAGTTGGAGGTACTGTGCATGCTGCTCATCCCGTTCTCTGTCAGAAACTCCTCGAGGTCCATGTATTGCAACTGGAACAGCCCGCCATCGCAGGGCAATGTTCGTTCCCATAGCAACGGGCCCAAATAGGAACTGTTGTTGCCGTTAGAAAAGCTGCCCGTGCCGGCGCCGTTGCTGTCAGTGACTAGTCCATTGCTGCAGCCATTACGCAGAGGACAACGACCGAGAGAGTCTTCATCGATGTCCAACCTGTCCTTACCTATGAAAAGAAAGTGAAATCCAACTCAACCTGCATATATTACTGTCATATCTTACTCTAAAGGCCCGTTCACTCCAAGGACAATAACTATAAAGATAACGATAAAGATATAGTTCTAAAAATTGTTCTCAATATTAAAGAATAGCATAGCTATAACAAAAGGCACAGACAAACGAGATTGTTGGAATCACTTTCAGAACGATTTTTTTTCCAGCTGATGAACGATACAAACATTGACAACCAATCAGAATCCATCTTGCTATAACAAGCTCAAGAATTTAAAGCGGCAAATGAGCATGTGCTTAGCATAAGACGATATCGTCCGCTGGTGTGGATGCTAATATCGTTATCTTTATAATAATCGTTCTTGGCGTGAATGGGGCTTAACACTCTCAAACCATTCTAACTATTCTTAGGAACACATATATTGACTTTTGTAGATTTCAAGAGAGCAGTATTTCTGATGGCGCTCAGAGTACGTAGTTAGAATAACACTTCCCAGCAACTTTCACATCCCTCTGGGAGAACTACCTCTGCAATGTCAACACATGTGAAAAGCTCCCAGTGCATCAATGCAAAATGAAGAGCCTTTGAAATACTTTCCTTTAAACTCACGAAAGATTAATGCGTTTTGACATTACTGAAAAACCATGGTAAAGCGATAACAATGTTACACCGAAGTGACACTGCTCAACTCTGTGGTTCAGCAACAATACAGTTGAACCATGGCTAAATGTTACAGAACTATGGTATTTTGGCTGAACCAAAGCCATGACGCAAAAGGCAACAGGTGTAACAAAGTCAGACATGTATTGTTTAACACAATATTACAGTAATGTAACATAGCAATACTACAGTGACGCTCTGGTTTAGAGTAGTGTATATTGTGTTAAGTGGTTACTGGTTATTTTTAGTCGGCTTAAAACCACTTCTAATCTACAGGAGCAACGCAATACTAAAAACAATGTGAAAGCGGACATGGTGTCTGAAGGTCTTAAATCTGAAGCTTTCCATCTTAAAGTATTTAGGTGGGGTCTGAGACACTCTAGGGTGGGGTCTAAAATCTTAACAACACTAGTTAGGATAAATTAGGCATTTTACGGTGCATTGGTGAGGAAACCAGAACCAGAAAAGAGAGTTTGAAAAGAGACATTTCTGGTTTAACTATATTGTATAAAAACATACCATAAAAATGTAACTTCAACACATTTTAAATTTGAATTATTTTCTCTACAAAAAAAACAACAACAAAAAAAAAAAAAAAAAACAGTATATTGTCACTGAAAAAATACTCAAGCTTAAAAACAACCGCACCAAAAGTGCAAAAATTCTTCTTGAATCATTTACATGCTGTTATCAGTATTCAAAATATCAGTATTCAAAAGTAACTGCAGTGGTTTTAACGATAAATGTGTTTTCAAAAGCTGTGTTTTCAGAAACTGGATTGACACTGGTTTAAGAGTTTTTTCCCCTCACCTATTTAGGGTCAGTTTCTATTAATGTTAACAAGATAATCAGTACAAAACAATTCCACTGACAGCAATCCATAAAGAAGCTTTTCCAATATTCACAATGTTGTATTCACAGGCAATGGAAAACTTCTGTCCGTGTGGTTATGCTGTGCATTGCACAGCCCTGTAAACAAAATGGCTTAGCCAACAGCTGACCTCAAAGTACCTGGGTAGGGAGCTAAGTGCCTGAATGGCCTGGCCTTGTTTATCTCTTCAACTAAGTCCCATGTGATGTCCTGTCTTGAGGCTCACTGAGATATATGCACAGTTGCACATGACCCTGTCATTTGACATGTTCAACCACAAATTTTATAATCAGTAATCATACTAATCAGGAAACTAACTGTCCTTGTGACTATTAACACAATATTTACACATTCTAAAGGGGAACAAACAAAAGGTTCAGAGGGAGCTCGTTATAATAAAACACTGAGTGTCAGGGACGCAGGTGCGTTTCCTCACCTTTCATTTCACTACAGTCTTTGACGCGCTGGTCGCCCTTCACTGGGAGCTGCAGGAGCGACTTTAAGTTTGCAGTGGAGTTTAAGTGTCCTCCGTTAAGTGAGCCTCCCGCCTGGCTACTGTTGCCAAACTGTGGACTGGCTCCGGCAGAGGGAAAGTCCGGGGGAAGGAGCTGTGAAAGCGGCCTGGCCATCATCCAACGTCAGCCGGACTGAGCTCCCTTGACCACTAGATGTTTGAGTGATTCAATACTATCGTGTAGCCGTGAAATCAATCACAAGACGATTCATAGTGGAAAAAACAACAACAAAATATTAGCATTAATTCGAAGTGAAACAGCACATATACTAACATATGATGTATTTGGATTAAGTTCGTATCATTAGAGTAGCATTAAAGTAAACAAAGTTGTTTAGTACTACTGCAACACGAGACCGCCTTTACTTTCGAGACAGAGGAGGAGGAACGACCTGCACAGCTCACGTGCACCAGAGCATCTGATATCAAAGAAAATTAATTTTGATTAAAATTAAATTAAAAGTTTACCTTTATTTGAAAACGAGGTTTTAAACAAAGAGAGCCATTCTGCTTGCATTTGATTGTAGATTGGCCGAGTGGATAAAAATATGCATTCCCAGTAATTCCAGATAATGTTGACAGCTTATCTTCTGCTGGAACTTAAATACTGGCGAATGTCAAAAATAGCGATGTTGTCCAAGACCAACGTAGAAAAAAAAACAAATTAACCGGATACAATTGTTTCAGTAGAAAACAGCGCTGAATGGAAAAATCTCGGAGAATAAGAAATCCAATAGTGCAAACGATAACGTGAATGCGCGAAACTTGCGTCGTCTCCAAAATAACAAATGCAAACAAAACGAAGAAAGTGCTGCTGAGTCAATTTCTGCTGCGTAGTGCGATTGGTGGGATGTTGACGTTTTTTTCCAGTCAGTCGCTCAATCGCTTTTTCCCCTTGTGGTCACCCCTTCTGTTCAGCTCTCTCTGCATGTGTGTTACCGCACACTTTGAGCTGAGCCCTTCGAGCTTTTCGCTCAGCTGGAGCGAACACGGGCCGCTCACGTGACGTCACACCTCCCAGAGTGAAAGCGCAGCACTGTTTAATATTCATGAGGCACGCCCCCTCGTGACAGGCACGCTCCTCGGGGCTTGGTAGCACTGATTAAAAACAAATTGGTCGATAATTTCTCTCCCAGCTGTCCCGATGATGCCTATGCTCGGCACCCAGAAAACGCATAAACACGTGGCCACTTACTAAATTGGAGAGTTGATAGTTTTAAAGTGCACCAGAATTATGATTTATTAACAGAATTATGATTTATTTAACCTGTCAAGGTTTTACACTCAGTCCAATCAGAGCGCTACCTTTTGCCAAAAACCAAAAGGAAAAAAACTATCAAGCGAATAGACACTTTTTCACTTCACTAGTAATCCGCGGGAAACGTGAGCATCATGTGAGATGGCAACTACACGTTGTGTCTCACACACAGACGCGCTCTCCAGTGCACATGGTGTCCGCACGCGGAGACGCGGCTGAGCCTGTCTGTCCTTTTTACTGCCATTGGCTGAGAGAAAAGAGGCTCCTCCCTGCGCGCTCAGCTACTGGCTAATGGCGCTCCGCCCATTCATCCCACCCATGCTACAGCCGCGTGAGTCTCGGTGAGAGAACACAGAAACTGTGCGAATCCAGGGGAAGAATGGCGCACACCCACAAGAGATTCAGAAATAAAGGAAATAGATTTGCTGGGATTGAACCTGATGAACCCAACCTCACGAGAGTATCAAAGTATTGTGATGCTCAATGCAGGTCTTACGATTTCACAACTTAAACTATTATGTGCTTTCAAAGATATAATAAAACTAATTAATGAAAATGCAAAGACATGGTCGACATGCAAAAGACAAAATATAAGGTATCTGCTAAGGACCTTTTTTTCCCGCATTCTTTTCTTCCTTGCCTTTTTCTATAAACGCAAAACCGTCTCTCTTAGACACATTAATTTGAGGTCTACCTCGTGAGCACACACACACACACACTCAAGGGCTCAGGGTACTTGTTTTCCACCCACTATCGGCGTTTAAATCCATGTGACAGTTGTGTTCCCAGCTTCATAGGTTGTAGGATCCTTGCTGCCACCAACTGGTCAACATGGAAAATAGCACTCTCATTTGTTTTTAAACCTTTTGTTTAGTCAGTTTCACAGCCTAATTCTACAAAAAGAAAAAATCATATATCATGTTCAGACAGAAACTGACCAATGTTGGTCAAATGATGGAAAGAAGGGTGCTCAATACATGATTTAGTTATAATTCTATGAATAAAATTAGAATTGGACTACATTGATTTTTTTTTTCATTAGCAATACTAAATGACATTTGCCAATTAAAAAGCCACTTTCTGTCTGGTACCAGCAAATGTAAAATCCTTATATATAAATATACTCCGACACTATTCCCCTTAAGATATTAACTACAAAAAAAAAAAGTAAGATTACACTGTATGGTAAAATGATGATCTTATAGCAACAGAATAATGCAATGATAAATATTTAAACATTGTGACAAAGATTTAACAGAAGCAATAAATAAATAATAAATGTTAAGTAACAATAAAACAACTTCAGGAATTGATTAAACCATAAAATACAGTTGTATGCAAAATGCATATTTGGCATTTTTTAATACAAATGCAAATAAATATGAAATACTGAGGTAACAATAAATGTTTACATGGAATTAATGAGGATATAACATTTTAAAATTTTATTAAATGCTTGGGTATCATCAACAACCAGCTTATCATGTGTAAATAAAGTGATAGAAACATACTTATTACTTTTCTTCTTTTAAAGAAAAAGAGGCTATAAGTAGTATGGGATCTCTACATGAAAGGTGAGAAAAGTACATGTGATACATTGATAGTTGGCAAGTGGACAGACTGTGTCACACATTAACACACTTAATCAAGACCTGATCTAAAGTGACAACTCTTACAATCACTCTTCCAACTACCTGAAGTGTAGCTATGATAAAAAGATTGACTTTTGCTTAAAAAACATAATAAAATATTGACACAATTTACATTACAATACACTTTTTTTTTTTTCATTCCTCCCGTAGGCTCTATACATAGACGCTACATTGTATTACCCATAAAATGTGTTGTTTTAACTGTCACAATTTGGTAAGGCTTTTGCCTTTAGGGCAATCATCTATGGGTATTACATTTTTTGTCCTTTATGGTTATGTGAAAAATCATTTTTCCTGTTTAAGTGCTGGCATTACCATCTTAATGGCATAGTTTTCTTTAAGAACAGTAAATAAATCAAAACAGGGCTCAAAATTTGTTTTAAGAATTGTTAATCGACATGTATTATTATGCATTAATTTCCTATGGTTCCTCTATTAAGTTAAGATACATTTTCAATTGGATTTGTCATGTAACCATCAGAGTCCAAAGTCTCATCACTCGTGTTGACCTTTCAACACATGGACAGTAATGTCCAACATGCAGTTATTTAAATACTCCTTAAAATAAAATACTCATCTTCCTAGCAGGACCCTTTTTTCTCCTGATACTGAATGCACTTTTTACATTAACAAAATCACATCTCCACACTTGCTCTAAGTGAACACCAACAACACAATATATATCAGAGACAGAATAATTCTACAGAGCATCTGTTGAGGTGATCAATAACCTACTGTTAGGGCACAATACAATATTCGCCAAATCACTGAAACTTCATCTATTGCCAGCCAAGGATCATTTCAATATGAACAAGAGTTTCCTCTTAGAAGACCGGTGTGGTATTGAATAGATGGGTAGGCTAAGCATTTCATTAAGACAAATGTCTTTGATACATTTGTGAGTTTGTTGAAGGTGTTCATTTTCAGGGGTCCAAGTTACAAGAGGAAATTTAATATGAATGAGAGTGAAAAGAAAAAGCTCTCATAACACACAAGTCAATGCCTACATGAGCATAAGATGTATTCAGTCAGATATCTCAGTTCTTCTCATGAAAATCGCAACACTTCTCTTCTAAAAGTGCATATGAAAATTAGTTTAATGGCAAAACTTAGTGACTATATTCCATATGCAAGGACGAAGAGTTCCCTTTACACTCAAACCTCCTGTATGTTGATCCCATGACTAATTTAACACAAAGAGCCCTATCTCGTTGAAACTTAGCCAACGTCCCACGACACACCTTCTTATGCCGTGTGAGGAGCATTGCATTCCAGAAACGACAGGGACAATGTTTACAAGAAAACGCTCTGTTGGCTAAATGGGAGCTTCTGTGAATGAGAGCTGAGAGGAACTTGCGAGACTGTTTTCCACAAACTGGACATTTCAAACGATGCTGAAGGCCTCTCACTTTGGGACAATGTCTAGCTGCTATGTGAACTTTAAGGGCTACCTGTTGAGAGAAGGTAGCACCAAGGCAAAGGGGACAGGACTTTCGTTTCAGAGGAACTTTGAGAGAACGAAGCCTGTTAAGCTTCAGTCCACCTGGAAGGCCCAGTTCATACACAGCACTTCCTCCACTTCCACGTCTGATTCTCACGAGCACAGCCATGCGCTTCTTAATTTTATTTTGCGTCCTTTGAATTGCTCTCCTTTTTCTTTTAACAAGTTTTCTTCTCTCATTTCTCTGCTTTTCCCCAAGGGAGGCCTCCACCTGTTCTCTCTCTACTTTTGCAGCCGGGGTCCATTTGTAGCCTATCTCCTCTCTCTCTTGCCGTCTTTTTTTTTTTTTCTTCCGTCTCCTCAACTCCTCTTGGCTTTGAAAAGTGTGGTGTTGTGTAGATTGAAACTCAGCTGAATGCTGCAGGGAACTGTGGTGTTGCTGATGTGGCTCTGATGGAGGCAACGCGAGGGAATGCACTGGTATGTTTGGAGTAAGAGTATGCACATGACCAGTGTGATAAATGGGTTCACCCTTTATTCCAGTGTGATGTTGCTGATGGTTACAAAGAAGAGGCCCTGAGGAAGTTGACGGCAGAGAATGAGAATAAGAGGAGGCATTAGATAAAGAAGGGTGTGCAGCATTAGTATCAGGTATATAGAACAGAGGGGAGTAGCCAGCTTGTGTTTGGGGAGGAGCCTGCTGGCTATGAAGAACTCCATGTTGTTCAGCATGTGTGCCACTAGGTGGCGCGAGCTGAAGCAAAGCATTTGTAGCAGCTTCGCTTTCCGATATCGTAACACCAACACTGTTATCTTCCCCTGTGCTCCTTTGAGCAACTGGCTGGCCAGTCCGTGTTAAGCCATGCTGAGAAAGCCTGTGTCGTGTAAGGCTGTTAGAGTATGCAAATGCCTTACCACATACTTCACAAGAAAACAGCTTTTCTCCACCACCCTCATGAACAGTTTGGTGATGTGCCGTCAAGTGAAAGTGATGGCGGAACGATTTCCAGCATATAGCACATGTGTACAGTCTAGGAGGGGGCTGAGTGGTTGATGTCTGTGGTTTGACATCTTGAGAATATGAATAGAAAGAAGAAGAGCTGCTTTGACCCCCTTGAATCAAGCTGCCACCAGAGGATGCATAGCTGTTAAGGTGTTCCCCACCTGGCGTGGTTGGCACTTCTTCCATTTCTCCTTTCTGGTGTAGCTTGCCATGTCTTTTAAGGCTCTGAGCGTATCCAAAGTCCTTTCCGCACAGGATACATTTGTAGTTCTTCACTCCAGAATGCACTGTGTGATGCTTGCTAAGATGAAATGCCTCTCTGAAGTACTTGCCACACACAGTACAATGGTGAGGCTTTTCTCCAGTGTGTATTCTGTCATGCCTCCGCAAGGTCTCTCTTCTCGCAAATCCTCGACCACAAACGCTGCACAAATATGGTCTAACATCTCCACCTGGCCCTCCTGGTCTGTGAGAGGACTGCCTTCTTTTAGGGGGCTCAACGCCAACCACACCAGGTTCCTTCTTCTTACGGGGCTTACGAGGGCGCTTGGGCTTTCCACCAGGTGTCTGCTGATTTGGTTGCTGGTTGTGGGCCAATGCACTTGGGTTAATAGTTCCTCTAAAGGACTTTTCCATGACAGATGTTGTTAACGGACCACTAGGTGAGGCAAGAGGTCCTAGACCCAGACCTCCAAGCAATCCACCAATGATATCCCTTCGATCCCCTCTACCTCCACTATGGGCAAGATCACCACTCATACAATTTGCAGCTGCAGCAGTGATAGCAGAAATGGCACTGTTGACAGAGCTAGTGACATCATCTTCAGAATCCTCTAACAGGGATGAAAGTGGGAGATGTGGCTGTTGATGATGCTGCTGGCTTTGGTTTTGTGGGTGTGGATGCAGAGTAGAAGCTAATGGTGCCTTCCTAAGTGCAGTCCCTGTCATGCTGCCACCACCACATGTTGTTGTTCCAGAATACAAGTTACTTTGAGAGCGCTGGTCCTTGTAGTCATCACTGAAATCATCACTCCGGTAAGAACCTGCACAACAGACTAAACAGTAATAATGCTATGCACACAAATTTCACAGTACCTATGAAAAATTGTTTGACTTTTCAGTGGGTTTACTAAAAATATACACTACACTAGACGTTACTCACCCGCTGCATTAGTCGCTATTCCATCTTGGGAGCCCCCAGCTTTATTGCTCTTGCTTTCTATATTACTTCCATGCTTAGGTCTTGGTGTACGGCCTGACTTGCCACAGGTGCCCGAGGCTGCGTGGTTCAAAAGGGATGTACTTTCCCGAAAACAACGACCACAGGCTGGACAGCGAAAAGGTTTCTCTTCATGTATTTTTTCATGGCGGGTGAGTGACTCACGACGATTGAAAGCACGACTACAAGTTGTGCAGGCATAGGGCCGTGCGCCAGAGTGGATGACACCATGTTGAAGTAGGTGCCCCTTTTTCTTGAAACCTTTTCCACACTCAGAACAATGAAAAGTCTTGTCAGGACTGCCACACGAAGATGAGGCTGCAACCTCTTGAGTAGAGTGGGGAATACTTGGATCAGAAGGATGCAGAACTGGGTTTATAATGCTACTTCTCGAGCCGCTTGTGCCAGCTGTAGTTAATTCATGGCTACGTAGGTGCCTGCGCAGACTAGAGAGATGTGTGAAAGTTTTGCCACACTCGCCACAATGATAAAGGGGTTCTTGTTCAGGCTGAGACTGAGGTGGCATGGAACCATGGCTGTCTGTTTTAGAGCCATTTGTCACCAAAACTGATGCAGATGTAGAAGAGGGTGCCAAAGAAGATGATGAGACAACAGAAGTAGAGGATGAGGTTAGGTGGGAAGAAGGGTCTCCACCAATACCTGACAAACTAACACCCCCACCTCCATCTAAGCCTTGTGTGTTCTCCTGGTTGAGTCCCCCTGAAGTGCTACTGTTGGGGTTTGTAGAGTTGTGACCGCTGCTGCTATTGTTGTTGCTGCTTTCAGACTTTCTCTGTGGCAGGTAGCCAGTCATGGCTTTCTTTCTCCTACCACCTCCTCCACCACCATTTCCTCTGATAGCACTATCCCCTTTTCCATCCTCTTTTGATAAAGAAAGATGTAGAGGGAGTGGAAGTGGCAAACCGGCTTCCTGCTGCATCAGAGATGCTAGCTGGTTTGAGGAGAGTACTGGGATTCCTTGAAAGTCAAATCCTCCAAATGAAGAAGTTTGCGATGAGGAGTGCAGTGGATGGTGTGGATGTGGGTGAGGGTGAGACAAAGTGTGAGGTGGTAGTTGCTGCTGTTGTGATGGTGGCTGTTGAGGCTGTGATAATGTAGTTAAGTGACCATGAGTGTGTGAAGAATGAAGAGCAGGGGGTGGCGCAAGGGCTGAACTTGTTTCTCCTGCAGCTTGGCCCAGACCAAGACCAAGATGGTTATGACTGCCTTGCTGAACTAAAAATTGTTCTAGACTGGAATTGGCTGGTACTCCAGAAAGAAAATACTGATTTGCGGCTAACATGCAGCTAAACTGTTGATGTAGGCTTCGGGCGTCAGACTGAGATCCTGCCAACTGATGACTAAAGGTAGTTACTGCACTACTGCTGGGAGGGTTATTGGAAGTGGAAACAGAACTTGAAGGAGATGGGGACGAGGACGACGGACCAGGGGAGGCCTGAGGTACTGACAGGCCAGGATGCAACGGGGGTGGTGGTGGAACAGATGAAACCAGTCCTCCAATTGCCCCTGCAGTTCCTCCACTTCCACTACTGCTGGCAAAATGATCAAATCTCCCTACTCCTGAATGTAACTGCTCTTGTGCAATGGTTGCCTCAGTTGGGTGGAATGAGCGCAAAAACTGGGGGTATCCACTCACATGACTTCCACCACTGCTACTGCTTCCAGACATTTTGCTGGATTTCCTCAAACTTTGAGATGAAGAGAGGGATTGCTGTTGCAGAGGTGGGGGAGGTGCACTCATTTTTGCAAAAATTGATGCGGAATCTGTAAAGGCACTGCCTCTAGGTGCTTGTAGTGGGCCTAAGCCAAGTCCAGACAAAATTGACCCAGATGTCTCACCTTGCTGCTGCTGTAACTGGTGTTGGTGAAGCTGCACTTGCTGTTGGTGTTGAAGTTGTCGCTCTAATCCAAGACCTTTGAACTGATGGGATTGGTGTCCACTCAGCATCTCTATGATGTCCACATTGTATTTTCCAAACTGGAACATCTCCCAGTTACTGAAACATGGTGCGCAGTGGCAACACCTTCTGCTCTTTGAGCAGCAACAATATTTCTATGATGCTTTTCTACTGAGTTGTAGTCAGAAAAAGCAATTTCAAAAACAGTGCTACCTCACATTTTCCTTATGCTACTGGTGTTGTTTCATTTAAAGTGGGCAGCCACATATTCACTCTTCAGGCAAGTAGTCGACGAGGACATTTTGTATTGATTGTAACATGGATTTGTAGTCTCTGCAAAAAGCTGTTTTTCAATGGAATTTGTCACTTATGAGATGACCAAAATTGACTCCCTTTTGGTTTCACATTGGATTCCATATAATCACAGTTATTTTGGATAGTTCAACTTTGATATCAGTATTTCAGTCTGAATGTTCCATAAGAGCGCAAAGACGTATGGACTGGTAAAAGAATGCCACAACTGCATGCGATGCAATTGTGTTTTCACATTTTGGGAAGTGCACAATAAGTGCTTACTGTAGTCTGAGTTCATTGAAAAATTTCCACTTCCTTGGTTACATTTTTTAGTTCATGACCATCCCACAGTAGGATGGATCCCTCCAAATCCTATGGGTTGGTTTCATTACATTCAATATCTATTAATTCTTAATCCACTCTGACAAAAGTGGCTTACATCTCCGTTTCCAAGTTTCAATTAATATGTTTTTCTTTTTTCCATAGCTGGAAGCAAAATCCTCTAATATCATTCTTGAGGGCTGTGATGTTCTTTTTGCCACTCTTCTCACTGTGAGAGGAAAAAAGGAGCAACATGTTAAATGATTGAATTTATACAAACACTCTGATACAATTCTTTAAAAAAAAAAAAACATGAACCATCAAAACCCTAAAGACAACAAAATAATTTGATTTAAAGAAAGAAAGACGAAAAACAACAACAGACTGTTTATTACAGCAGGCATTTTAATGTTTGTTTATTTTCATACATAGAAAATGTAACTTATGTGTGTGAATAATTATGAGAGTATGGGCACTCTTTTTCTCCGAAAAAGTTCCAAGTGCTTCAATTGAACATCTTAAAGGCATTACTTGAACATTTCATGGCATTTCCATGATTTAATTTTTGCTCAGTTGTATTCTTAAATAGCAAAATGAAATAACTCACAATAACAGAAACAATAAAAAAAAACTGAGTATCTGTTATTTCTAGTAATCAATATATCTTAAAACAAATTATTACAATAACATTCATAATTCACTCTGAAATACTACATCGCATTTAATAATTTTATAACATTAGTTCATCTTATCTATCAGCATCATCTAAATTAGAGAAATTAACAGAAACATTCAACTGATATGTCGCTGATGCATTTAACGAATGCCATTTTACAATCATAACACGATACTAAACAAAAGTAGTTTGAAATACGTTCTCAGACGATAAGCGGAATGAAAACTGTAAGATAATACACATTTTCAAATATTTACACGATTTTCTTATATTTAAACGTCGCGAGTGTTTTCTGTCACTTTGTCTTACATTCTGAGCAGTTGGCATTGTGCTGAAAAGATGCTGAGTGCGGTGTGAATCGTCAGGGCTAGAGGTGAATTTCATGTAATTATTACATCTTCCGATTGCGTCGTGTATCGCTAAAGAAAAGAAAATATCCATTTCGACAGACTTCGGGGAGTAACGTTAATGGAAACATAGCCTACGATGGGGAAAATGCACTTCGATTTTCAATATTACTTTAAAAATGCTCTTCAAAGTATTAATGGTCGCGAAATCCTTTAGCGTTGGGGCTATGTGTAACATGTTAGCATGCAAAACAGCTGGCTAATACTACACATTCAGCAAAGGGACAGCTTAGCTTGCCGTCAAGATATGCGACCTAACAACAGCAAACCAGATAATACAGGAGCAAAACTGTCTTATTGTACAAGTAAATTAATCATAATGAAAGCACAGTCGAGACAATAAAATAGGCCTTTTTACCTACGCATCCATCTTTTAGCCTGGTCAAGATGAACAGGGCCTGCTATACTCTCTCCCACCCTGCCCCCCTCGTTCATGTACCCCAGCAGCTCTGCGCTGTTTTCCAGTGGTTAGCCTTTCTAGCTACAGCTAGTTAGCAGTCTGTTTCCACTGCAACCGTGCTGCGATAGCATGAGACCGAGCGTCTCTTATACTGTAGAACAGATGCACTTATCGTACTTATATCCTGTGGAAAATGCATCAAACGGTATTACGACCGATGACTTTTTAATCTGCGTTTGCTTTTTTTTTTTGTCGGCTAAAAATTTAGGACGTTCTATGTTGGTGTTTTAGAAAGAACGAGTGACGTGTAAGATTTTAACATTGGTCGTTTCCGGACCTTGGTACACTTCCGGCTAACGTTACCCCGTTATCTGTCCGTTATGTTTTCTTTTGTTTTTTTTGTTTTTATTTGTGGTCGAGACAGCGTTTGTGTGAAACTAGTGTACTGCGAATATTAGCTTTTTTTTTAATTATAAAGTTAGTAACAACGACAGGGTTCGTTTCTTTTTTTTAGCTGTATTTTATATGCGGTTAGCTTCCAAGTGTTGTCAGTGTTGTTGTTGTGCAGT
Organism: Schizothorax lantsangensis; assembly: GCA_027422415.1. Taxonomy (NCBI): domain Eukaryota; kingdom Metazoa; phylum Chordata; class Actinopteri; order Cypriniformes; family Cyprinidae; genus Schizothorax; species Schizothorax lantsangensis. The sequence continues at coordinate 16,502,659 of CM049850.1, read as the reverse complement.
CAAATTTGACATGTTAGCGAGCTCGCAATAGGTAATTCTGAGGTAAATCCGAATTACAACTCGGCGACTATGATTCTGATATAATATACTGGATGTGTTATTCATTTATTGTAGGATTTCTTTAGCATTATGTTTGTATCTTAGAAGCTCTTATAGTGGCCATTTTATTACATACTGACAGCTCAAATTCAAAGGCTGGTCCTTATCAAAATGGCTGCCTTGGAATTGCTAGTCTTATTTCCAGTCTGATGCTTCATGGAAGATAATATTTTAAACATTATATAGTAAATGCCGACATGAATAACTTAAATGTTCTGTCTCTCATCCTTCTATGTGTGTCACCAGACATTCGAGGCAACAGTTTCATCAGTTGACTTTATTTTTACAAAGGTGAAATTTAACCTGTATGGAAGGATGCTATATATATATATTGAGGGCATTTGTTAAGAAAGTAAAGTATATGTAAACATCATTGGGGTAATGCTCGATTTAAAGTGATTTACCCAAACATTCAATCTGCTTCTGAGCTTAAATATTTCAAAACATGAGCTCATTATTCCCAGGGTTTTAGTCTTCATTGTCCTGCTTTGCTTGCATGGAACCAATGCACATCCCATTGTAGGCTACCAACCTTTTAAAATGCTTCAGGGCTTTATTTGCACATCCAATGTTCGTTATTTTCTGCAGTAATATGCCTTGTTAATAAATTCCATAAACATTTTCATAATTATGGCTTGTGGATACAAAACAGACATTGCTACAGACTTTTTATGACAAAGAAAATACTAAATAGATTCATCTGTTCTAATTGTCCCTGAAAGAAACATTAAAAAGTTGAAATTTTACTTAAAAACAAAAAGAAGACATTCGGTTACATACATACAACATACATCCTATGACATAGTTTATAAACCCATTGTGATGTCTCTGCAACAAGTAATGGCATTTGCAGGCTTAGAACAATTACTATGTGACATCACACTGAGAGATTTTCGAAGGCACTCCTCATCAGTAGGAATGCATGAAGAATTGGCAAACAATGAGTGTCAAAGTTTGTGCTTCTATTTTCTACTCATAATTTCAAAAGAATTTCATGAGAAAGATATCTAAAACAAGTTAACACTAAAACCACAGAGGAAAAAAAATCACCATCATAATCATAATATAACCATAACAACAAGAAGAAATTTCACCAATAACCATAATATTAACTGTCATAGTAATGACAATAACAAACACCAATGTATTACAGAGCTGTTAGGAAGATTGTCTTTTTTAGTTGTATTCATAATTCATTAAGATACACACTAGTTCCAGTGAAAAGTTAAATGAATGTGTTACCACCAATCCTCCTGATGCTGATGTGATATAAACTACTCCTTAACACTTTTACTGGGAGGCATATATATTCAAATAGTCCGTAACTTATAACATTCAATTTCATTACACTGAAAATTAACCAAGAGGTATAAAGTCTATGACAAGAAAATGACCAGTTGGTGGTTTTACAATGTAAATTCATTAGTTTTCATTGGTAAAATGAGTTCCTGACACCTGCGCTATTTCTCAGAGATCAGAACTATACAATAAATGATATCTGGCTTGTTTGCGAACAATCTCACATTTACATTTTTCATTGTAATATTTACTTACTACATTAATATCTTTTTGTAAATAATGAGATTATCATCACTGAATAATGAGTAAGCTGTGGGTAACATCTGTACCACTAACACATGTGTGTTGTATAGCCCTTAATATTGATAAGCGTTATTGGTTATGAAGATATCAGGTATGACTTCTTGTGTTCATATCTCGGTAACAGCAGATTCAAAATACAGGTTAGCTGTTTTGGCATGCCCGTATCCTCAGACTGTTCGCAGAGTCTCAGTTTTAACAGCATATACACATGGCTTCAACAAGGAGATTCAAAAAGCAGTCCAGGAGGTTCGTCTTTATGCAAATGTCAACCCACACCTGAGTGAGATAATGATACTGCCATGTTACACACTAATTTTATGCCAGAATATCATAACATATACATACACTGATGAGTGCCCTTACTCTTGAGTTGTTTTCTTCGTCTCGAATCCATATTTAATAGCTTAAGGTGAACCGTTTGTCTACATAGTATACCTCAGAGGAGCATTAACGGGTAAGTACCCAGAGTTACAGGAATCTAATTTATTATTCTTGTGCTTTTGGTAGTCTAGTGTCCCTTACGGAGAATCTCCCTTACAAATCCCAATACTTGGACATTATAGAAAGTGGTGGCTCAGAATCCAAACAAAGTGCCATTGATCATTAATGAGTCTTTTTAAATGGAGAAAAAAGATGATTGTCAGACATTTCTCTTGGTTTTCGTCTGGGCTTTTCTGCCCAATTGTGTCCCGGAATGGCTTTCATCGATAGTTCAAAGCGATCTCCAGTTTTGTACTGAAGGGCAGACTTGAGAATTTAAAACTTTTGTACTATTTTCAGGATTGCAAAAAAATATAAATAAAACAAATTGAACAGAAACTCACTTGGTACATCCATGTTAAATTCACATTGAATAAGATGCAGGCGAAACAATGGTAAGGTATGGTAAGGCTTGCTTTCTCTGTCTCGCAGTATTCAAAACATGTTCATCAAATTCTTAAAAGTTTATGGATATGCTTCTCAAATTGTTCCATCTTCATTCATTTTGACATGCGTTGTGAAAACCCTGCCGTACTTCCTCATTATGCTGAAGTGGATTAGGGTTTAAAAAGAGATAAGATCCAGCATTACATTTGTCCAGCTGTAAGTAGCTTTACAACTCATCAGTTGGGATAGGTGCTCAACTCATGTTCAACTGGTTCCTCTTTTGCAGACTTTAATTATTATATTAGGCTCCCAGTAGTTCCATCACAGTTATAAGATGAAAGCCGTTCTCTGAAATATATGGCTCCATAGCAGCTATATCTGTAATGTGTAAGAATGTAAAATATCTGAGGATAAAAACATGACAAAGATATGAAAAATGTCTCAGTTCATCTGTGACATCGTGGAATTTATATTACACTCTACTGATATTCTATGCGGTAGGTTTATAGGCAAACTGTACGCAAATAAATAGTTGTGTATGGCAGCTTTGATCATAATTATAGCGCAATGTCATGAACATAAAAAGCACGACAACTTTGAAGCTCTATCAAACCTGGCTTATAGCTGTTATCTAATCTTATCTTGTGAATTTTCCACTATATACAATATATATCTGTAAAAATATGGTGCCACTTCGCTCTCTGTCAAGTTTCTCCCACTTCGTGGCCCCCTACTTCAAAATCTGTTTCTCTTATTCCTTTACAATCCTCCTACTCCTTTTCTCTCTTCTCTCGTTATTTCTCTCCCTCTTCCGCCCACTCTCTCTCTCCCACAGTCCCTCTACCATCCTCCAGCTCTTCACACAGTCTATCCCTCTCCCATCTTCTCCATTCCCTCCTTACCCTCTCCAGCCTCTTGCTCACACAGTAACCTCATTCTTGCTTCCTGTTCTAACCCCTTGGTTGGATGCCACTCCTCCTCCACTTCCCCCTCCACCGGGAATGAAGTGAAGTTGTTCAATGGTATTTTGCCTTTTAGCTGCAAATGCAAGCCTCCTGGCACTGTGTCCACCAAGAGTCCCTGTTCCCATGACAACTCCGGTTCCTGGCATATCGCCCCATCCCACTCCTCCAACCCCGCCTCCTCCCAGGTGACCTGACATCGCCGCCGAATTGCGCTCCTGCTCTCGCCCTGAAGTCGGGTGCGAGTTCATCTTGATCATGTGGTGACGGTCGAGCGACGGCGTGGCACAAACATTCTGCTGCGATTGAGCTTTCTGGTGGCTAACGCGGGGCAGGGTGGGCACCATTCCGCCTCCCCCTCCAGATGTGTAGTCGCCCATTCCCATACCCATCCTGCTTCCGTCGTACTCAACCCCGCCTTCCTCCTCCTCTAGGTGGTCTGGGGACATCAGCTGCCTCTCCTTGGACTTCTTCAGGGTGTTCGTATTGGAGTTCTTTGATGAAGTGGCCATGGCTTTGTAGTACTGGTGCTGTTGGTTCTTTGACATCCTTGATAAGGTGTTGCCGTCACCGAGGGCGAGGAGCTGGTCCGTGGATTTGACACGGCGTGGCGGTTTGGAAAGCGTATCGTAGTTCTGGTTTTGCTTCGACTCCGGTGGATCCAGAGGATAAGGATTCGGGGTGTGGCTTGGAGCAGACTGTGGATGAGGTATTCGAGGACGATTAGCACGGTTGGGAAGCGTGCCTCTTCCCCCCATCGTGTAGTCGCCACCCCAGGGAAGGTGATGCTGGGAGGAATGAAAGGTGGGAGGGGCGTTGTTGGGCCTCCGTTTGGTGGTACAGTAACCTGAATATTCCTCCAATCCTCCTTTCTCTGTAGGTGGAGGAAAATATGTTTGAAAAGATCAGAAAGTTGGGTGAGAAAAGAATAAACCAATTAGGGATGCACAGATATTAAAAATCTGCCCACTATGAAAATTTATATTTTATATTTTTTTAGAAAAATGCAATACATTTATAAAAGATAATACATTTTTCATGGTATGGTGGTTAACCAACAAATGTCCAAATCCAAATTCTGTTCAATACCAATAAGATTTTTTTTCTGTTTTCTTTTTCTCTATTTATCTATCTATCAATGGAACATGAGTAAAAATTAACGGCTGACATTACAACTCTGGACTAAATAAAATCTGGACTAAATAAATTAATAATAAAACACTAAAACCAAAAAAACAATAATTAAAGAAAGTGAATAAAATAAAAAAGTTAATTTAGACACCACAACATTATAATGTTCAGTATGAAAATGACTTAATTTTGGGATTTACATAAGATTACATGTAATGGTGCTATTAAATTATTTGTGTTTTAAAATGTATCTTTAGCTGAGCATTAGATGATAGCAAATGTTATCTAGATTGAAAATTAGCATATAACTAACACAGTTTAATAAATAATCTCTAATATCGGGCAATAATCAATATGGTACCAATACTATGTATATAAAAAATATGGATGCACATCAAGCTTTGCGCTACAAGCTAAAAAAATCGATCAAAATTTCATCACAATTTACTAAACTGTTAATATAAAATCTTCAACCTACAACTCTGGACTACAAGTTTAATGCTTGATTTCATTAATGCTTAAAACTTCATTTCATTAATATAGCAATATTAATACAATCCTGTTTTATCCTCAACCCTGAGCCATTTCATTTTTTGGCTGATTAAGTCTGAGTCATTGTATCAGCCTGTATAACCTTCGCATGTGCAGAACTTTCTTGTCCTCCAACTGTAACTCACACTTCCCAGGAGGTTTGATGTCTAGCTGAGAGAGAGGCCTTAAGGCTGTATACGTCTGTACAAGATTGCGGGTGCTTTGCAATGGTTTGCCCTCATTAAAATTACCTTCACAAACATTTATATCTCCCAAGCATTCCAGTGAAACACTAACACTGCTTTAAATAAAAACCCAAGCATACAGATATTTTTACGCAACGCTCAAAGCTCCACATGAGACTCATGTCCTCATCATCAAGCAGGTAATTTCTCCTTCAAAACACAACAGTACCAAATTTCACACTGTTTTTGATGTCCGTCCATCTATTTCTCCTTATTGCTTATAAATTTGCTTTATGCCTTTGAAATTATCTGGGCTATAATAAGAAAGCAATCATGCCAACCTTTTATGTAATTCTTACAAAACATAATTTCCTTAAGATTAGAATCTTCCTCTCTACTGGTAATAAAGCACTCACCCAGACGCTTGAGAGATGAGTATCTGTTGATCTCAGGCTTCATGGCAGCTTCATACGAGGGCGGCAGCTGAGCCAGGTTATGTAGAGACTGATGGAAGGACGGCTGGGGCTTCATGGCGTTAGTATGTTTACTGGGCTTCAATGTGCCACCGGTGGCCAGCTGCATGTTGTTCATACGTGGTGCACGCTCTTTAAACACACAGTGATGGACATTGAGGTCATTTCAAACTCAGAACAAACAACTGTAGAGCTGTGGGCTTTACCTACCAATGGTGGCTGTATGTTTGGGACTGGATCCTGTGGTGTGGATGAAGTTATGCTGTAGATTCCCCACTGTGAAGCAGAACAAAGATATGTGTGCTGTAGAGATTTCTGCCTTCATGTCTTTGTGACAAATTACATTTAGTATGAATTCACAAAGTACATTTATCCATCTACTGTAAATGTTGCCCTATTAAGCTCTTGCTAGCTCCACAATTTGTTGAAAAATTTACACCGTCTGTTCATTCTAATGCCATCATATACAGCTCTGTGCTAAATAATTCACAAATGCCCTTTCATCATTTGGCTATTGCTTTTTCCCTGTGTTCCTTCCTTGTCCTGAATTTATACAGTTGGCCGTTCACAAGGCTCAAGCTGAGATGGGAACATGAAAGGAACTCTGTATGACATACAATGCAACAATACCAGCCAACTGCAACCTGGTCCATGAGGGTAACATTAGTTCACATTTAAAAAAAACATTTAATATTCATGAATATTTTACCCAGGACACTTTGTTTCAAGTTATAGCTGTTGACATGCAATTAATGAGATTTTTTTAATCAGTGTTGAACTAATAGATTTTAATAATGGACATTTAATTTTATAGCTAATGGAAATTTAATATGGAAATAATGGACTTTTAATTTTCTTCTTGACCATAGATGTCAGTAAATCTCAGAACATTTAGTGGATGGTTAGGCTCTCATTAATCTTGACTTTTCATTTACACATTAACATTTGTGAAATTTATTCCATTTGAACAGTTTTGGGGTTAGAATATTTAATTTTTGTCATTGGATTACAGTGACCTGCATTTAAGTTTCATATTAAAGCTTTTTATGTCTTTTTATTAAAGGAGAATTATTATTATGATTTTTATGATAACAAATATTAATTTTCATTTTTACTTTAAAGTGAAAAGTTAAAGTGAGATGCCCCCCTCAGAAATGGGGCAGAAGGTCCCCAGTGGCATGTTGCTGCTTCTGCAATAATAATTATTTTTTAATTTAATATTTTTTATGAATAAACTTTTAATAATATCATAATATAATAAGGTAGTATTGTACATTTCAAATATCTTCATTATTCACCATAACATAGGTTAATTAAGCTGAATAATTCTGACTGAATTCATAGATTATTGCTATCATCACATCACTTCAATTAATTTAGTCTATATTTGATTTACAGAATTCTAGTGTAATTCAGATCTATCTCTTCAACAGGGATTCTGTAATCTGATTTGTAATTATTAACTACTTTGAATGCATAAATAGATAGTACATAAGAATATTTAATTTAGTATTTTTACCTTTTTCAACAACAAACAAATAAATAAAAACTTTAAAAAATTGCCCAAGGGAGGGGTTTATTTCACCCCAGGGGTGCAAGATTGTCATGACTGTCAATTTCGTGCTACCAACTATTGTTTCTATTAATTTCTCTTAATAATGTATTATAATACATTTTTATTAATGATATATTAAATAGTAATACTATCTTAAACATGCTAAACTCATTTTGCTAAATGCACACTGTTCTTAAGGGGGGCATCTCCCCTCCGTATGGAGATTATGGAGTTTTTCCACTCACGTCGGTTATCTTTACTCTGTAGCGTTGGATAGTGATTTTTCGGGGGTCGTCCAAGAGTTCCCTCTCCTCCTCCAGTACCCAAGGCTACACTGTTGTTTCTCTCTCCCTCTTGAACTGGACTCGACTGGTGACGCAACATTTCCACAAGAGCCCTGACAGGGAAGGATGTAGGAATGATTAGTCAATAGAACACAATTTGAGGTACAACCCCAAATCAGAAAAAGTTGGGACAGCATGGAAAACGCAAATAAAAAAAGTAAGTAGTGATTTCTAAATTTACTTTGACTTGTATTTTATTGCAGACAATATGAACACAAAATATTTCATGTTTTGTCTGGTCAACTTCATGTCATTTGTAAATATACATCCTTTCCTGTCATTCAGACGTGCAACACATTCCAAAAAAAGTTGGGACAGTAAAGCATTTACCACTTTGTAATGTTGCCATTCCTTTTCACAACACTTAAAAGACGTTTAGGGACTGAAGACACCAAGTGATGAAGTGTTTCAGGTGTAATTTTGTCCCATTCTTCCTGCAAACAAGTCTTAAGGTGGGCAACAGTACGGGGTCTTCGTTGTCGCATTTTGCGCTTCAAAATGCGCCACACATTCTCTATTGGAGACAGGTCGGGACTGCAGGCAGGCCAGTCAAGTACCCGTACCCTCTTCCTCCGCAGCCAGGACTTTGTAATGTGTGCAGAATGTGGTTTTGCATTGTCTTGTTGAAATATGCATGGACGTCCCTGGAAAAGATGTCTTCTTGAAGGCAGCATATTGTGCTCCAAAATCTCTATGTACTTTTCAGCATTAATGGTGCCATCACAGAAGTGCAAGTTACCTTTGCCAAGGGCACTGACACGACCCCATACCATGACAGACCCTGGCTTTTGGACTTGTTGCTGGTAACAGTCTGGATGATCCTTTTCTTCTTTGGTCCGGAGCACACGGCGTCCATTCCTCCCAAAAAATACCTGAAATACTGATTCATCTGACCACAGTACACGTTTCCACTGTGTGATGGTCCATCCCAGATGTCTCCGAGCCCAGAGAAGTCGACGGCGCTTCTGGACACTGTTAACATAGGGCTTCCTTTTGGCACAGTACAGTTTTAACTGGCATTTGTGGATGTAACTACGTATTGTGGTACTTGACAAAGGTTTGCCAAAGTAGTCCTGAGCCCATGTGGTGACATCACTTATAGATGAATGAGGATTCTTGATGCAGTGCCGCCTGAGGGATCGGAGATCACGGTTGTTCAGCTTAGGCTTGCGCCCTTGTCCTTTATGCACTGAAATTCCTCCAGATTCCTTGAATCTTTTAATTATGTTATGCACTGTTGAAGGTGAAATATCCAAATCTCTTCCCATCTTTCTTTGAGGAACATTGTTTTTAAACATTTCAATATTCTCACGTATTTGTTGGCAAACTGGCGATCCTCGGCCCATCTTTGCTCCTAAAGGACTAGACCTTTCTTGGATGCTGCTTTTGTACCAAATCATAATTACAATCACCTGTTGACATCAACTGTTTCAAATCACATCATTATTTAACCAATTTACCAAATTACTAGCCCTAAATTGCTCCTGTCCAAACTTTTTTTGGAATGTGTTGCAGGTCTGAATGACAGGAAAGGATGTATATTTACAAATTACATGAAGTTGACCAGACAAAACATGAAATATTTTGTGTTCATATTGTCTGCAATGAAATACAAGTCAAAGTAAATTTAGAAATCACTACTTTCTTTTTTTATTTGTGTTTTCCATACTGTCCCAACTTTTTCTGATTTGGGGTTGTAGATCAAACATCCTTTTCGATCAAGACTCATGAACTCTCACCTGGGCATGTTGAGTTCTCTGTTCCTAGGCTGCCGTGATGCCTTGTGGAACGCCACTTTAATGGCCACTGCCACCGCCACTGTAAACGAGATGACTCCACCGATGACGTAGACCGTGTTGTTGCTTTGTTCGATGCGGCTGAGGTCCGGGTGGGCAGGTGGTGGGGGTCTGGACGCAGGGGGGGCTGTATTGGCCCACACAGGGGAATGGTAGTTGTGGCAGATGTTCTGGTCCAGTCTTCGAGTGCGGTCCGGACAGCAAAACCGATAATGGCAGGTGCCGCAGCAGTAGATGAAGTTATCCTTGGAGCAGTTAAAGGTGACGTCATACTGCCCCATGACATCATAATAACCTCGACACACATCCACTTCCACCAGTTTGCGAGGAGGCGGAGCTACCTGCGCCGCTCCGAAAGGGGCCTTCAGTGCAACAGTCGTTACATTCTTTGGCAGCATTATCTGAGGCAGCGGCCTGAGGGGCATTTCTGCCGCTCCAGCTGGCTGCTTTGGCCGACGATTCATGGACTTCCCTCGCACACCCCCACCGTTTTTAGAAAGGGGGTACAGAAAGCCCCTACCCTGAGATCTGGGGTTGGGCGTCGGGGTAATGGTGATAGGCCCATTTGTTGTGTTTCTGGTGGGGCCCGGGACGCTCGCAGAGGAAGTGTTAAGTGGGACAGCGATTAGCAGGAAGAGAATGATGACACGCATTCGAGCTTCCAAGGTGGGCATCATCTTTACATGACTAACACTGCTATTTTCTCTCGCTGACTCAACCCACCGCACAATGCCGAATTTTGTAAAAACAGCCTGATTGTGCTGTATGTAAAATACTCTTGTAGCAGCCCTCCGACGTATGAAATCTGAGTCTATATCAAATCAGTCTCGAAAGAAAAATCTGTTCTCGAAGTCTGTTAAAGTGTGCGTTGTGAACGGTCACACTTTGAGACGGCGTGAGAGAAAAATAACTATTTTGATGTGCTTTCAGCTTCAAGGTGAGTTACACAACACATATTCTCTTATCATGCGGCGCTTCCGTCCAACATATAGCTGGAAAACCTGAACAATATGTAAAACAATCCAAACGCTGACAATATTCAGAGCAGGCAACATACAATTGGCTATTTCATGTATAAACAGGAAATTAAAGACTACTTAACAAATTGTCAGTTTTGAATGTATTAACAAGGCAAATATTCCCTTTTGTGGCTTTCTTCAAAAACACGCATTTTCACATTTCCACAGACAATCTTAATGGCTTCTCATTACTGTCCTTCTATTACTTCAGTATCTAGTGTTTTCATGACACATGAAGGCAATTATGTTGTAGTACAACTGTGTACATTAAAAGTATTTAGGTTTAATTCCCCGTTTTGGCACTTATCAGAATTAAATATTCATTTAAGAGAAAGGGGCCGCTGTAAACATCTTTAAAATGTAAACTAATGTTTTGCTTCTCGTCACAATTTTTAGTTTTATTTTTTAATTTGGGCACTCCTTACATTCAGCAATGGCACTTAGTCTTTAAGCAGATTTCCCTGACCTGTAACGCTCCCTGAATGTTTACTATTATTAACTAGTATAAACAATTTCCATACACTTGGTGAAAAAATAATAACAATAACCTCAGAAATGAATCTTGTTCTACTGCACTTGTTTATGTGTTAACAGGACTACTCCGAATGTTGAACTCCTTTGAGGGTTTGAGGGCAGTATGGTGAGGAATCATTTTGATTTGTTCAGTATTTCATTCATGGCCTTTACATTACTGAACTAAAATGAATGTGCTTCCTCATTCAGCATGTGAAGAATTACCAAATGGATAATCCTGTGTGCAAATGTAAAATAATTAAAAGAAATCAGATATGAATTGAGTCATCTATCATGTTGGATATAAAATGTACGCCCTAGCTACACCTATTTTAAGTGTGTATTGAGAATGTATAATAAACCGTTGACACAGACACACAAAAAACGATGATGGTGGCAGAAAAGACGTAAAACGTTTTCAAGGCTGATTGCTTTCACAATAGAAATTTCCAAGGAGAGCGACTATGTGTGTAAACCTTGCAGTCGCTTTCCAGTTTCTTAAGGTTCACGCAGCAGATTTGCTTTTAAGAAAAGCCCAGTTTTCATTGAGACCGAGAAACGTTTGAAACGGTTTGTTGAAGCTCTTGGTGAAATGGTTTAAAATCCCATGGTGTGGACATGGCTGTTTCCTCACTATTTTTGCAGGGTTGATCTTGGAATCCACTGGCGGTTATGAAGTGTTCAGTCATCAAGCGATGTGCCTCTGAAAAGAAATCAACACATTGATGTTACATCCTACATGCACGCACACACACACAGAGACATCTGTGAAAGTTTTTGAAAGATCATAGTTAGCTTGTCATCTGCATGACAGCCTATTATTTTCATTGAGACACGTATGGCATGTGACAGGCAAATAAGGTATGCAGCAACTAATGTGATCAATATAGATTCCACAGAATTCAACACAAAAGAGTTTTTATGGGGTTGGACTGTGTCTATACACATTATCTACAATAAAAAACATTTGTTTATTCAAGGAGACCATGCATTAACTACACTCTAAAAAGTGCTTGGTAAAATACAACCCAGCGCTGGGTAAAATATGGACAAACCCAGCGATTGGGTTACTGCCCAGAAGATTGGGTTAAACATTTAACCCAACCGTTGGTTGAAAACAACCCAAAAGCTGGGTTTGTCCATATTTAACCCAACATTTTGTAGAGTGTAGCCAGCGCTTGTTCATAAGAAATAATAGTGAATGCAGATATTAAATACGCATATCTGCAAATAAGCAATCATTGATTTAATATTTACATTTAGATTTAAGCAAGACGGATTACATTTAATATTTATCCTTTAAATCTGTCCTTAAACCTAAATCTAACATTTGTACTAAGTACGTGCAGTACAGCTGCAGATTCCAGCTCATGACGCTGAAAAGAAGGGCTGATGTGATGACCGTTTGTCTAATGTGTTACAAGTCACGATGAATCAGGAGCATTGAGAGAAGTGAATAGTAGCAATGATCTGAACAAATAGTGATCAGTCCTTTTCAAAGAGCATAGCATGATGCATGACACGAAGGAGGGGGTAAAGCAAGAGAGAGAGAGATACTGCTTTCCTGACACTGTAGGTCTATGTGTCACAATGTTTGTGAGGAAGTGAAAGAGTCAGTGTTGTGCTAAAGTTATTCTGTAATCAATACCTATATGCTTTATTTTCACAATTGTAGAGGCCCGTGGAAAACCTTTGAGCAGATAAAAGAAGGTTGGGTAAAGTACGAAAGAAAAGAGAGATAAATGCAGGGTAGAGATTTAAATATGAGCACAGCATAGCAGAAGTGCACAGAGCCAGAGGTATGACCGAGGAGAGGTGCTTTGTTTGTGTGTGTGTGTGTGTGTGTGTGTGTGTAGGAGTGCAGTGTGTGGGTGGAAGAGAATGGAGAGCGTTCAGTGACACCACTTACTAACACACATACGCACACAGTGTACACAATACACAACACTGGGAACATACAGTGCTAACACCAAACGTAGAGACTGCAACATGTAGACAGTATGCTGGCTCACAAAATGCACTTTTTACAGGTATAAAAAATGCGTATAGTCCTCCGAAAGAGTGAGTATACAAAATCTGTCGTCACAGATCAACAAGTTAATGTCATAAGGGACAACAAAACAGCACGTCTTTGATGTAATGAGGCACAGATACCACTAAGGAAAACTGCACAGAGAGGAGCCACACAAAAACCTGCAGGAAATACAGCGTTGGTCAGGAAAATAATACTTGTGTCTCTGCTGCAGGCTGCGCTCTCATCTGAGGTATAGCGCTATACAGCACGTCTACAGTGGCGTCGTGGCATCAAGCTGGTTCTGTACATCAGCTAAAGTAGTGAACTATGGAATATTGACTGATTTTTTAAATTAAAAAATATATATACTTTTAAATACAATGAAAACACAGAAAATACCCAGGCTAAAATTCACAAAAATACAAAATAATAATAATAAAAAAATGTAAATGCTAAATAAATATAAAAATTTGGGCTAATTATTCTTTGAAATATTTTGAAAGTCATGACCATAATAAGAAAACCATACATTTGTGTACAGTGTTAAGACGACACACTGTAAAAAAAAAATTAAGTTGTAAATAAAGCATTATTTATTTGAGTATGTTCAACAAGAAAATACTAGGAAGAAAATGCAGGTATAATTTCAAAATACATAGGCACAGAAATACACAGAAAATATTGGTAGGCTAAAATTTACAAAAGTATGAAAAAGAAAAACTATTAAATGATTTAAATGTAATATAAAAATAGTAGCTAAATGTTCTCTGAAATATTTTTAAAGTAATGCACATAATATTAACACCATAAATCTGGGAACAAGCACTGCTTGTTTTAAAGTTCAAGCACATAATGTATAAAATTATATTATATTATATCATATACACTAAATGTTTTTTGAAATTGTAAATAAAAATGATTAGAGTATGTTTTCAAAGAATATACAATGAATATTATATATTGATTATATATTGATTCAATAATGTAAACAATTATATATTTTTCTACTTCAAAATTTCACATTTAATTCAATGTGTTACTTGCCATTTCTTTGTAATTGTTTATTAAATTTGAGAGAAAACTCTTTTTCAGTGTATTATATTATATTATATTACATTACATTTAAAGATGTATAAATAAAAAAATCTGCAATAAAGATGTATGGCAAATGTTTAAAATTGCCATGACTGAATTTGATTATATATTCCACAATAAAAGTAATGATTGAAATATTATACAACATTTCTGTATATTACAAAATAATTATTTGAATGGTCAGGCTATATTCACTTATTTATGTAATGCTGGGAACTTGATGAATGCTGCAAAACAACTTCAACACTGCTGCTAATAATGCTTTCATAATTAGCAGAACATAACCTGCTTGTGGTTTTGCCCCCATTTTGTGCATAATTAATATGGAAGCATTAAATAGCCAAAGTGCTTTTAGAAAGGACTTTACATTGACAGATGCAATTACGGATTTTGCACATACAGCACAACAAGCGACCTACGTGGGAAGAATGTTTTTCCTTTTTTCACCATTGTATTTTGCGCACACCTGTGAGAAGTTCGGCTGCTAGCACTAAGCAGCAAGAGAAGACATTTTAGTCATGGAACGCCGATCTGAACAGGTGTGTCGAGTGATTCATGTGGGCCAATTACAGTTTTCACAGGAGCAAACCTAAGAACAGCCCATAACATTAAAAACAGTAACCTCTCATTTACATATCTATAATAAAGCGTAGGCCATTTCGACACCTTCTCGTCTATGTGAAACAGTATGCGCCTCTAGAAACTGGATTAGCTTTTCCTGAACACGGCACCCAATCAGCAAGGCACTGTGGGCGACTTCTAAGAGATGTGACACTGAAGATGTGGCGCATTCACCAACACTTTCTAGAACGTGAGTTCACAGAGGAATCACGGCCGATTCATCCGCATTTAATCTGATTTTAGGAAATTGTGCTATTCTCCTTCTATTTCATTGTATTTCTGTTGCAAAACATGTCTCTTTTGGATGATCTCCCCCCCTCCATCCCCCCCTCTCTCTCTCTCTCTCTGTGATATTCAGTGCGTGGGTTGAGGCAGCTCACTCTCTCTCAGAATAGCACTGCAGTAGTTCAGACTTGTATAGAAGGAGAAAGAAAATGATAGATAGGATGAATAGACCTTCTTCTCCCCTCTAAAACTGCTGTTCTCGTGAAAGACAAATAGTTTGCCCTTTTCCTCCATCCCCCCCATGACACTCCAGGCTGTTCGTGGACTTGACTAGCAGTCCATCACATCCTAAAGCCTATGCATCTATAACATACACTCACATTATAAATGCATATTTATAAATGCATTGCCTTGTTCTGGAAAGGGCTGGTCTGTCAAATGAATGCAATGAGAAGTGAAAGACCCCCCCCAAAAAGCATCATTAGATCTAAAGGAATGAGATGAGTAATTTTCACATAGAACAGAATGAGAGAGACGGCTTCTGTCATATGTGCAGTCCCAAAAAAATAAAACAGTACAATGTGTTGCAAAGCAGCAAAATGTGCCATTTGGCAAGCACAAATTATCTTGACAGGAACTTTTACTTGCAAAAACAAAAAAAAAAGCTTTATTCATGAGCTGGGATAATATAACCAGTAAAATAAAATCAACAAATTAATGTACAGTCATTTAAATGATCAACAATGGATCTCAGGACTTCTTTACTTTAAGTTTCACCTGATTACTGAACTCTATTTGGCAGGGCCTTGTTTTCTTTTAAACTAAACAAACCAGAAGGTGTTGTTTATAAAATAATTCACAAGCATAAGCCTTAGATTTGTCATAATTCCCTATAGTGATGCCATCTTTGCTTTTCACCTGCAGTTATCAAGTACAAAAAATAAAAATAAATCACCCACAATTATATTTTAGAAGTTGGTACCAATGTGTAGGCACCAATAAAATGCCACAAGGGTGTGTTCTGTTAATTCTGTCAACTTATCATAACATAAGCTAACATTAAAACCAAAATCACCGAACGTCATACCTGTCGAGAGACACGCCGTATGAAAAGTCCTCTGCGCAACCCACCTAACAAATCTGACTTTTGTTGCTCTCGCTACAGTCATATTACCCAATAATACCAGGGTTTGATACATTTCTGATAGCTGAAGGTGAAACTATCGTATATCGACGTGTCTCTTGCGGATTGTGGACCTGTAATTCGCACGCGGACATGACAAGCAGCGCGAGAGCAATGAATGGCCGTCTGCGTAGGCGTGAATGCATGTTTGCACGAAGGGTGATGTGGAGCCACCTTACACTTACATATGTGTGAACATCTTCATCCGGTCGCTTGCAATTGATTAAAAACATAAAATGTGACATGAGCATGTCGAACTAGTCTAACATTCGTTTTTTTGCGCAAATCACGAAACTTAGAGAACCAAACATAGACGTCTGATCAGTCAATTAGATGACTTGCAGAAATATAGTTCAACTTGAGCGACTTACCTGTGCTGATTCTGCCGCTCCAGTCTCACATCTTATTCAACCCTGAGCGACGACGGTGTATGAGAAATTCTGTTATTTCCACAAACTGTTGCAGCACTTCCCTACAGCTGGTAGTCTCGTCTTTTGGTAACAAAACAACAGTTATAGTCACTAACTTCTTTCCAGGTTTTTCTCTCACCTACCCCAGTTGTTTCCATGTTCGTACTACAGATAAAGCATGCGCACAACTTATTTGCGTGTAAACGTTATGTACTGTGAAAGTATTCCAGGTGAGATAATCTTTTCCTAAGTCCCTTCTATATGTTTAATAACGCTCAGAATAACCGATGCCATGCGTTTCTCTCTCAGCGTTGCTCCTTAACGCTGCCGTTAATCGACGCCGCCTGCAAAGTGTGCACACAAGAACATTCCGACCCTGTCACGAAACACCGGTGGAATGAGGCGGGTGTTCTCACAGAGGTCCGCTGCGCTGAATAGTGCGTTTATTGGTTTCGCGAGACGGTGTTGATGAGGGTTTGATACGTTGATTCCCGACCGCTTCAAGTGTTTCGTTTCTCAAACTACTTCTCATCCTTGCCACGATTATGGCTGGCTAAGCAATATGGTGTGTGTGTGTGTGTGTGCTGAAGGAAGACACACTGATCGGTTGCCATGGCAACGATGTCATTTTGTTTGTGACTCTAATAATCTTGATTCCTTACCCTTAAAGAACACAAGAATGGGTTGCAGAAAAACAGCAAGGCATCGAAATAAAGACGTATAGCGGTTGCTAAATGTGGCAGCGAGGGGTTTAGCAAACAAAAGAAAGCAAAAAACAACAAAAAAATAAAAAACAACAACCCTGCATGATGACATAGCCATTGCCTATTATTTGGCACAGCCTATAATAAAAGCCTTACATTCACATAAGTACTTAAAACAATAAACACGTGTAATGAATTAGGTACTGCACGATGTACATTTACATTGATTCAATCTGCATAAAATACTCTTCTTTGCAATAAATTCAACTTGCATTACAAGAAGTCCTTAGTTATCTAAGATTAATCTAGGCAATTGATTGCATGCTTGATTAAATTGGTGATAAATATTTCGTTTAATTAATCTGCACCTAATCTAATATCAAACAAATGAGCTCGGGTTAATAATCACATATCCTCTGAGGCGATAGAGACACATGCAGCTAAACGCAGAGCCTCTCCGGCTCCTCTAGCTAATCGACAGCCGTCAATCGCCATTTCAGCACCATGGAGAGCGATGCAATCAGCACAATCCACCGAGGGCATGAAATATTAACCACTATGTGCTAGTAGAGCAATTCATTTATGTTTTTCTTAATACTGTGATTGTCACAGGTGAAAAGGGCGAGCCGTTTTGCAGACTAGTTTAGGCCTATTGTGCAACCCAATGAAATTTGAAACCTCATTGATTTAATTAAACGCTTTGAATTTTTTCGATTATTGTATATGTACGTCAGGCTCATATCTTCCGCCTCATCGGCTTTCTTTCCTACAGACAGCAATTAGCCGGTGTGCACTTAGCTATTCCTATACAGGTGGGTGGGCCGCTCAGGAAACCTGAGACGAGAATCGATCATCCATTCTTAACCCGCACAAATTACAGCCCGCAATGCGCTCCCTGAATATGGGGGAAAAACCGAATATGGCATAAAATGTTTCAAGGGGCGAAATACACTGAACAGCTTGTTTTTTAACCAGCTGTGCGTCTCCATCATTATACAATGTTACAAAAGCAAATATTGCTGAGTGCTGGGTGAAAGCAGCCTGAACCGTAAGACGCCAATGAAACTCTGGGCAGATGTAAATACAGACCTGGAGAACATGTCTAGAACACTTTATGGAATAGCTTACCCATACATGAAAATTTGCTGAAAATGTACTTACCTTCAGGCCATCTTAGATTTAGTTTTTTTCTTCTTTTTTTTTAAATCGGAACAGATTTGAAGGAATGTATCATTTTAGCATCTTTTGCTGCCCAATGGATCATCTGCAGTGAATGGGTGCCATCAGAATGAGTCAAAACAGCTGATAAAAGCATCACAATAACCCGCACAACTCCAGTCTAACAATTAACATCTTGTGTAGCATTTTTTTTATTTACACTTTTAAACCATCACTTCTGGCCATAATCCATAATAAGACTTCCTCCAGTGAAAAAGTCTATCATGGTTATCCGCTCCCAGCAAAAACCACCAGCATATTTGTTTAGAACCATTTTCACTTGTTCACAGAGCTTGATCGGTGCATATTTCTCTCCTGATACAGACAAGACAACTTTAACTGGAGAAAGCAATGTTATGGATAAAGAACGCATATTTTAGCAAGAAACGATTTTAAAGGGTTACTCCACCCCAAAATGAAAATTGCCATTAATTACTCACCCTCATGCCGTTCCAAACCCGTAAGACCTCAGTTCATCTTCAGAACACAAATTAAGATATTTTTGATGCATTCTGAGAGCTCTCTGGCCCTCCCATAGACAGCAATGGAATTATCACGATCAACGTCCAGAAACGTAGCAAGGAAGATTGGTAAAATAATCCATGTGACATCCGGGGTACAAACGTAGTTTTACAAAGCTATTAGAATACTTTTAATTCCATTGCTGTCTATGTGTTCTGAAGATGAACGGAGGTTTTACGGGTTTGGAACAACATGAGGGTGAGTAATGAATGACAATTTTCATTTTGGGGTGGAGTAACACTTTAAATTAAAATCTTAATGTTTTTTTAAACTACAAACACAGCTTTTTCACTGTTTTGGAATAATGTTTTGTTTTTATTAGCTATTTGGAATATCCTTCTGAAGGCACACATTCACTCCACTGGAATCATTGTGAAAAGTGATGTACAATTCTCAAAATCTGCTCTGAAGAAATAAAATCATCTATATCTTGGATGACCTGAGGCGGAGTAAATTTTCATTTCTGTGAGAACTACTCCCTTAACTGACAAATTAATTGAAAAAGAAAAACCCAACACAAGTCAAAGATAAACTAATTTCCTTCCCCAGTTTCAATTGTCCAACAAACACAGACAAGAACAGAACAAATATAGACCAACACAGATTTTCTTTAATAAATAAAAGTTAGAATCAAATTGCTCCCTAAAATTCCTTTATTTCTTATTAATTTAAATAACTTAAATAATGGCCACAAAATGCCCTATTGTTTATCCACAAACTTTTAAATATGGGCAAACTGTTTCTGCAAACACATCTTGTCCAAAGTTCATATCACTTTGTTAGAGAGGATCTTTGGGAACTGAAGGCCCCATATAATGTAACAACAGACTACCAGAGAAGATTCCTTAACAGCCTTTTGATTGAGAGACCAGTAGAGCCAGAGAAAATTGCAGCTGTGGTCATATAAAAAGGGATTAATGTTCTTATTGAAAAGTATAACCAAACTACTTCATTTCAAAGATGAGACTGAACACTGCTTCTGTCTCATATTTCATGATTAACCATTAGCCCCATTGCTCTACCCTGACTGGCCTAAAGGCTTTAAGGACTCAATCTCAAGCATCAGTGTCAGGGAAATATAGCCGTTCACTTAATGGAAAAAGGCCTTTTGAAAAGTGAACTACAAAATAGAAACGAACAGACAAATTTAGTAAAAACTGGAAACAATTCAAATAATACCACACAAAAATAATTAAAACAAATGTAATATTCATATGACTAATATTCAGACCACATTTTAACTCCCTCTCTGTTATTCCTGCATCTTTCACCACAAACACACACACAACAGTCATATTCTGTGCAATGTACTATTCTTCATAAAAATAAAAAAAAACAATGGGTTCAGTCCAACTACAACAGGACAGCATTACAGTGACTGTCCCATCACACCTGCAATCTAAATATATTATAAATTCTGTGCTGACAGTACACACCAAAATCCTGCTTATGGTCATGATAACTCTAGAGGCCACAAATGAACGGTCAAAACTTTTACTACTGTTTTCATACTCTAAACAATTGTAAAACTTCTGAAACACAGATGAAAACCCCTTTTGTGAACGAAACAGAGAGAATTGTCAAAGACAGTTCAAGTCCTGAGAGCAAGTTGAAAGAGACAAGGGAACAAAAACGAAAGGAGTGATCTGGTAGGAGCAAGACAAAATGAAAGTGTTATCCTAAAAATGGAAAGACAGAATAAGGAGGAGAAAAGGTGGTCTGCACACTTCAATATTTATATATGTACACAAAAATCACAGATTCATTCACTCTTATAGCCGCCTCAGAGCTCGTTTTTTATCCGTTTTCTTCTTTGCAACTATATTAGTATTGCTACTGCTCATGCCGCTGGAGCTGCTGTTACTTAAATTGTTGGCGGCAACACCATTTGTTACCAAACCAGCCCCGGCTACTCGTTTGTTTGGGTCTCCTGCATGCTTTTTGGGTTGGGGTCCATCAGCAGGCTCTTGAGGGGCCCCTGACGTGCCTCCCATAGCATGGATCTCTGTTAGAAGGTGAGCACGGGATGCATACTCCTTATAGTCCTCCAAAAGTAACCTCCCAGCCTCTTCGTTCAGGGCCGACTCTGGGTTAGGATGGATCATAAGGCACTTGATTGTCTGTGAAAGAATTAGAAGGGTGTGGATGATAAATACGAGTTACATAATGCAGTACAGAAAAAGGTACCATTTTGGAAGTTAAGAATTTAACAAAATATCCGATGGTCTTTTCATGGAATTAACATTTCCATGGCCACATCTAGTCTAGGCGGAAAGTGTGGTCATTGCTGTACAATACTGCTACACTTGAATTATCGATACCGTTTTTTTTTTTTTTTTAAAGGGTTACTCCACCCCAAAATGAAAATGGTGTCATTAATCACGTCGTTCATTAACCATGTCATTACAAATCTGTAAAAGCTTTGTTCGTCTTCGGAACACAATTTAAGATATTTTGGATGAGAACCGGGAGGCTTGTGACTGTCCCATTGACTGCTGATGGACTATTCGGACTATGTCTTTCATACTTTTCTGGGCCTCGACCCTGTTAATCGTTTAGCAGTCAATGGGACAGTCACAAGCCTCCCGGTTTTCATCTAAAATATCTTAAATTGTGTTCCGAAGATGAATGAAGCTTTTACGGGTTTGGAACGACATGGGGTAAGTGACTAATGACAATTTTCATTTTGGGGTGGACAGGCATGTGATCAGCTAGAGACAAAAAAGAAGGAAAATCTGACCATGCCCACAAGCCACGCCCCCAGCACTTATTAAAAATACATATTTTAGCACATTAAAAGATATCTTATACTGTAAGAATACATATTATTGTCCTGTAAAAAATAAAAGGCAGCACTTAATCATGATAACAATATAATATTATAATAAAGTACTATAATATATTATAGTAAAGTATATAGAATTGTTATTTTTTATTAAAGTACCTTGGAAACATTACAATTAATGATTCTGAAATACATATCTTCTGCTCAAGGCTGAATTTATTTGATTAAAGTAAAAAAAAAAAAAAAAAAAAAACAGCAATATAGTGAAATATAATTACAAATAAATTAAAAAAAGTTTTCAATTTTAATCCATTATAAAATGTAATGTTATTCCTGTGATGCAAAGCAGAATTTTCTTCATCATTACTCCAGTCTTCAGTGTTGCATGATCTTTTAGAAATCAATTTATTTGACTCAAGAAACATTTCTGATTATTATCAATGTTGAAAACAAATTTGCTGCTTCATATTTTGTGTGGAAATGGTGATACACTATTTTTCATGATTTCTTGATAAATATAAAGTTTAATGAACAGCATTTATTTGCATTTATCAAATATATTAAATTTGTTAATGCATTTATTAAATAGAAATCATTTTAAATGTATTCACTCACTTTATCACTTTCATGCATGAATAAAATGATTAATTTCTCTCTTTTTTTAAATCTTATACAAATGTTTGAGTGGTATCATTGTTTCCACAAAAATATTAAGCAGCAAATCTGTTTTTAACATTGATAATAATGAGAAATGTTTCTTGAGCAGCAAATCAGTATATTAGAATGATTTCTGAAGGATCACGTGACACTGAAACTTCTCTTTGCAAACAACAACAGATTTATAAATGTTTCTAATGACGAATGTTGCGTTCCTAAATGCAAAATAAAGCGGCTCGAACCAATCGTAGCGCAGCTAGCGCTAACAGTGAATCGAAACTAAACACAGTACTGTAACAGCAGACATTGCTACAGTGTGTTGGGACCGTTGGGAGTTTTATGACAGCACTAGCAATCTCAAATTCTCACCGCCATTCATAAAAAAAAAAAAAAAAAAAATAAAAAAAATCACCGTTTCACGAAAATAACACGTTTCAGCGCTGAATTTACTCTCGTTTGGCGCTTTGAATCATTTGAACGCTTTTAACTGTCCTGCAGATGGCGCCGCGAGCTCGTGCAGCGCTCTCAGGATCATTCAGTCCATGATGAACAATCTTTTCGCAGTTTATTTAGGTAACAGCTCAAGGCCATTTGCGCGATTTCAATCATCTTGCAGTAACCAACCATACCCCCCCCCCCTCAAAAAAAAAAAAAAAGCTTGGATCTACGCGAATCACATGGGTCGTCCCTCAGAGGTCGGAAAATACAGAAATCCGTAAAAATCACATCCCTGTGTGGAGTATCCCTTTAATATATCCACCAGTCATGAGGTTCAAGGTCTGTTGCAAGTGCAACCACAAAAAAAAGGGGGAGTGGGGCATAGTGATCCATGACAATAAAAATAAATAAAAGTTTTGTCTGTTAGTGCAAAATAGAAATTTGTGGCCACAATGTTTTCAGATTTTCGGAGAGAAAATAGTTTATTTAAAATAATTAAAATAAATTTTACATGCACATTATTTATTTAATTACTATATATATATATATATATATATATAAGTATAAGCATATTTGCATACATAATAGAATAACTTTGCCTTTCAGATGATTATCTTTTACAAAACAGTTTTAAACAAAATGGGCAATTTAGTGTTTTACAGTAGTGACAAAAAAAAAAAATTAAAATATATAAAAAACACGAAACGTGTACAAATGTGTATATATTTAGGGCATTTTTACCAGCATTTAAATCTAGGTTAACCAGGACAGTAAAAAGAGTAAAAAATGCTACTTACTAGCAATACATGTCTCAGGCCCAGCTCTGCCTTCCAGTCTCTTTTCAGCACATTGACACAGATCTCACCCTTGTGCCCAACATTAGGATGGAAAATCTTTGTGAGGAAATAGCCTCTGGGAGGTGCAGCAGGAAAATCCTTCCCAAGGACCAAACGCATCCGGAACACCCCTCCCGCATATGGAGTTCCTTCTGTTGTGAAACAGGGGAAAAGGTAATTTGTTAAACAAAAACAATGATTTTATTCCACATTTGTGGAATATGCCTTGTGTTCAACGTCATCACGCTGGATCTGGAACAGGGCTTGTGCTGCCACGCGCTTGCATCATGTACTGTCGTGAACGCACGTCCACAAGAGAAACAGTAGAGATGAAAATGTGGAATAAAATCTTTATTTTTGTTTTCTTTGCGCAAAAAGTATTCTCGTGGCTTCATAAAATTATAGTTGACAGACTGACGTCACATAGACTACTTTGTCGATCATCTTGGTACTTTTCTGGACCTTGATCATGTAAGGACCCTTGCTGTCTATGGGAGGGTCAGAGAGCTCTCGGATTCAAACAACAATATCTTAATTTGTGTTCTGAAGATGAACGAAGGTCTTACAGGTTTGGACGACATGAGGGTGAGTAATTAAAGGGGACCTAACGCACACAGTTTCACCCAATCTCATGTTAATCTTGAGTACCTATAGAGTAGTACTGCATCCTTCATATCTCCAAAAAGTCTTTAGTTTTATCATATTTCTAAAAGAAAGATACAGATTTACGATTCTCTCCAAAAAAAAGCCGAGCTCCTGGAGGCGTGCCGTGTGGGCGGAGCTAAAGAATGACAACTTGCTCCGATCGCCAACAAAACAGAGACATTTGATGCCGTTTCACTTACCATCTGCAGTTCTGAATCATGACCGGGATCTTTTATAGCTGGGACCGCTCCATCTTTCAGTATTAAACGATGTGCAAATCCAGCGTCGAATTGGGCCTTGTTTATAAAACGTTCGTCAACAAAACACTTGAGAAACTCCATTGCTGCCCTGGAAAAACAAACTATATCCACTGTTCACGTAACGGTGGGTTCTTTTGGGAAGCTGAACAAGGTTATCTTTTCCTCACAACCAAAAACACACTTCTTTAGAGACATTCTTCCCGAGCGAGTCCCGTGCTGCCAGCCTGCCGATTGAACCGTGTTGATGGGCGCGCTCTCGCTCTCACTCTGGTCGATGCATGTACGGGCGCGTTCTTCCGGGAGGAATGCCCATACAAGGAGTTCCACCGTCGTTTACGTCATCAAGAACAACGATCGAAAAAAACTCTCCGAAACTTGTACGAACCCGGAAGTGAGATTTTTGGCACAGAAATACTGTTATACGTCCAATTTTTTTTTAAACTTTGTCCATGCTTAGCATGAGAATCCAACTCTTTAACAGTGTAAACAACTCTGAATGCATGAAACAGCATTGTACCCCCCTTTAATGACAGAATTTTCATTTTTGGGTGAACTATCCCTTTAAGTTATGCTATGGTCCTTAAAAAGGAAAACTAATAAAATGCACTACTAACCTGGGCCCTCAATGGCAGTATGCAGCTCTGTGATATCCTCTTCACTGGGGTAGATTTTGATCCCCTCTGGAGGGTCTGCTGTCAAGGCAGAAACCTCTTTATAGACGAGTCTCAACACTTGAGGCGGCAAGTTCTCCACGTTTGAATTCTACAAAAAAAAGTGTCACAAACATGTACAGCATTAATAGCTACAAAGTGACATTTGCTGGTAAACCTGCGCACATTCATGACATAACACTACTAAAAACAATATATCCGTCTAGTTTTATGTCAGGTTTAGGAAAGCAACAATACTGAAAATACACTTATTTTCAGCAATAAAGTTAATTAATTATCTAATACCAAGTACTTCAACGAATGGCACATGACTGCTAACTTTAGTTCAACATCAGAAGTATAATCTGTTCTATTAGCTCAAGACAGTGAAAAGGTACAAATTAAAGTCAAAACAGGACGAAAAAATGAAATCAACTATGTGAATGATAAAGTTTTAGTCGTAAATTAATAAGTTACAGCTTGTACCTTCTGATGATAAACGACCTAAAACTACTAAAAAGTAATGAGAAAAAAACTATTTTCTTATATAAACCTAACAATTTGAAGCACCATTCATCGATTTTGAAATTAAACGTACCATTTCCAGCTGTGTGGGGTTTTATAATAGCCAGCAAATTTGTCTCAAATGAGAAAACTTGGCTAACTGCTACCCAGACTGATCCGGTGATCCACAACGAGACCGATGGAAACCACTGATAACGAATCTAAAAGTTGCGATCAATCAAAACTGCACAATATACGAAGACGTTTAAAGAATGTACAAGTTATCAAAACCAATGTCTCGCTGTAATGTCGGTCGGCTTGTTGATATTGCAACCAAACCAGGCTAAGCTAACGTTGGGCTTGCTGAGTAATGAAGATAACTAGCTATTCTCCAGAGCTTTCCTTTGTGAAACTGCTATCCGATGTTGTCCTCAGATGAAATGTGCCGTCTACTACTTTTAAAGTCCAATGTGTTGTCAATTTCGTCTGATAAAGTTGGTTTGCTCGATAGCTAACTGCCACAGACGGCCACCGTAGCTTGTTATCAGCTAGCAGCCTTTTTGACACAGGAACAAAAATACAATTCGTCTAAGAAGCAGTTCGAAAGAGGTTTAACCAATCAGAGTCTGAGAAGCATTGCACGTGCGCAACAATTAAATCCCTCTAGCCAATCAGAGGCTTGGGTTACGCTGACGTATTAGACCTTGGAAACCTCACGGACCAGAGAAGTTGAGAATGCGAAAAATGCTCTTTGGTAATAGGTGCGTTTGAATAACTCATGCCCTCCCAAAGGCAGGGACAAATGTTGTTTCAATTCATGATCCAATGAAAGACTTAGTAACATCAACAAGGGGTTTAATCTTTACTGTCACTCTGCAATGTTCTTTATTAAAAGTAATAGGCTACGTTTTTGTTTAACCTAAATCATTTGTAGCCTGTTACGATGAGCCATCTTGCATATTTAAAATAACTTGAGTTGTGAATCACATGGTCATAAATGAACTCACAGCAACTATTTCCTGTGAATTAAAATCTGATAGACGCGCCCCAAGCATTAGCCACATAGGTTCTTTTGTTGTTGTTGTTTTCTGTAAAGACCTCCATGCCAGTCAAATCTGTAATGTCAACCCATAAAGGCCAAAAGAGTTTTGAGACCTTCTGAAGATCCCTGTTTATAATAATAATTATATTATTGAAATATTAAAATATTATTGTTGTTGTTGTTTCAATTTCCGTTTTATGACCTGTATTTACATGTATATTGCCAAAGCATTTGCAGTGTTGCTGTGTAGAAAACAAATGAAAATAGTGCAAAGCACCATAAAAACGACTGTACTTTATTGTTTTACTGACTATTTGTATTTATCATAACAATATTTAGTATTATTAATGATAATAATAATTAAATTATTATTTTTATAAAACACATTGTAAAGAAAATAGCACATTTATCATATAAAATATAAAAAAATCATACATGCTTGATATTGATCATTTACATTATCAGTTAGATATAGGCCTATGAATTTTCCCCCTGGTTGTTTTATCCCTTAATCCGTCATTTAGGTCGTCATTACATCTGATTTAATTAAGGCAAGCCCGCTAAATGAAGGTCAATGAAAATAAATATTTTTTGGCATTGACTGAAGCCACAAATCAATCCGATAATAACAGTGCTGTGCTGCTTAACGACCGCTCGAGGGCGCTCCAACCCTGAAGCTACGCTTCGTTTTGTGCTACTTATTTTTGCAGTATATATTTTAGTTTTTACATCTTTTAGTAGTAAAAAAGCTTTGCAGATTGTGTTCAGAATATATAATGTTCAACATTTGAAAGTAAACTGGTTAAATTGTAAGACAAAAGAAGAACATGTAAAGTAATGCAAGTGTGTAATAAAATAAGTGTCTGTTTTAACAACAACAACAACAACAATAATAATAATAAAACATCTTAACAAAATAATCTTTTACATTTATACAAAATATCATTACAGTACAGTTTACAGCCAGAATCAAATTTTGGTCTCTATAGAACTTCCTAAAATTATAAAATTTTGAATAATATATGAATTTCCTTGTCCCTACTGAAAGGCTACTAAAATAAAAAATGATTTCACTTTTCCACAAGAGGGTTTTGATGATTAGCGCCCCCTGTGGAGCTCACATGTGTGCTGCTAGATGACCGCAAGGGGCGTTTCCTCCACACAACAACAGCACAACTTCCGGCCGATCCTCACGGGCGAGAAACAGAGCGTTCTCTTTCACAGATCCTTGTAGTTTAGTTATTAACAGTGTCACGCTACGTCTAAGCAGCGGTTGTTTGTGGATAAATCATTGCTCCGCGGATTGTCTTCCAGAAGGTATGGTGATGATTTTGATGATGTATCAGTCATGTGCTGTCAGCTCGCGTGAACATTGTGTGTTCTTGGGCGTAACGTTACTTCAGTGTTAATCGACGAGCTGAATGTACTTGTGATGGCAGGGTGAGTATGAGCGAGGGCGAGGTGTTTCATGAGAAACAGAGACTGGAGCTGTGCGCTATCCATGCCTTGAACAACGTGCTTCAAGAGAGAGTTTTTACCAAAGAGACAGCAGATGACATCTGCAAGCGGTGCGTGACACACACACACACACACACACACACACACACACACACACACACATATATATATACACACTGCCGCTCAAAAGTTTGGGATCAGTAAGATTGTTAATGTTTTTTAAGGGAGTTTCTTTTGTTCACCAAGGCTGTATTTATTCGATCAAAAATACAGAAAAAAACAGTAATATTGTGAAATCTTATTGCAATTTCTAATATTGGTTTCCTATATTAGATATACTTTACGAATATGATCAAAGAAGGCTGTGAAAATTAATCTGCATTGTTAATCCGTTTGATCTTTTATTTAAAGAATTCACAAAAATCTAACCTTTCATTGGATAATAAGAATTTAAAATGGGGGGAAATATCATTATGAAATAAATGTTTTTCTCAAATACACGTTGGACACAATTATTGGTACCCCTAGAAATTCTTATGAGTAAAATATCTCTGAAGTATATATCCATTCATATTCACAATTTTGAGCACTCCAGGGTGATTATGAACATGAAATTATCCAGCCATGGCTTCCTGTTTCACATAAATATAAATAGGAGGGAAAACAAAGCCCAAATTCCCTTAATAATCCATCACAATGAGAAAAACCAAAGAATATATTTCTGATGTGCAGCAAAAGATAACTGAGCTTCACAAATTAGTGAAGTGGCTTTAAGAAAAGAGCTAGAGCAGTGAAAATTCACGTTTCCACCATCAGGACAATAATTAAGAATTTCCAATCAACAGAAAATGTTATGAATCTGCCTGAAAGAGGACGTGTGTCTATATCGTCCTAATGCACGGTGAGGAGGAGCGTTTGAGTGGCTAAAGACTCTCCAAGGACCACAGCTGGAGAATTGCAGAAAATAATTGAGTCTCGGGGTCAGAAATCCTTTAAAAAATGGTCAAACATTACCACATGTTGTTTGGAAGGGTTTCAAGAAAAATTCTCCTAGCTCATCCAAAAACAATCTCCAGCATATTCAGTTATCAGACATGACTGGAACTTCAAACGGGACTGGCTTCTATGGTCAGATGAAACTAAAAAATGAACTTTTTAGCAGCAAACACTCAAGATGGGTTTGGTGAACACGGGGATAAAAAGTACCCCATGTGTACAATGAAATATACTGCTGTATTTGTGATGTTGTGGGCCTATATTTCTGCTGGAGGTCCTGGATGTCTTGTTTAGATACATGGCATCATGGATTCTATCAAATACCAACAGATAAAAAATCAATAAGTGACTGACTCTGTTAGAAATCTTATAATGGGCCATGTTTGGATCTTCCAACCGGACAATAATCCAAACACAAACCTCAAAAACAACACAAAAATGGGTCACTGAGCACAAAACCAAGCTTCTGCTATGGCCATTCCAGTCCTCTGACCTGAACCCTGTAGAAAATGAGTGAGGTGAACTGAAGAGAAGAAGCTGTGAATCTAAAGGGTCTGAAGTGATTATGAATGAAGGAATGGTCTCTGATCTCTTGTCAGGTGTTCTCTAACCTCATCAGGCATTATAGGAGAACATTTAGAGCTGTTAAACTGGCAAATGGAGGTTTCAAAAAGTATTGAATAAAAGGGTGCCGTTAATTGTGGCCAATGTGTATTAGAGAAAAACATTTATTTCATAATGATATTTACCCCCATTTTCAATTCTTATTATCCAATGAAAGCTTAGATTTTTGTGAATTTTTTTAATAAAAGATCAAAAGGATTAACAATGCAGATTAATTTTCACAGCCTTCTTTGATCCTATTTACCATATTTACTGTACATACATACATACAGGCCACAATTGAATTCCCCTTTGTCTTGTTCTATATTCTCAAATCCAAAGTTGTCTGTTGTGTTTCTTTGCAGACTTGCCCCACAGTGTGTGATGAATCCACACCGCTCCGTGTTGGGCACGGGAAACTATGATGTCAATGTCATCATGGCAGCTTTGCAGAGTCGGGGGCTCGCTGCTGTTTGGTGGGACAAACGCAGGTGAGTGTGACAGCGGCTCAGTGTCACTTTATAAATCATGTGATAATCATAAAATCTGAGTTCATTTTTCTCCATATCTCTCGTACGCTGTAGGTCAGTACAGAATTTGTGCCTGGACAAAATTCAGGGCTTCATTTTGAATGTCCCATCAAGGGTGTCACTGGGAATTGTGTCTCTCCCGCTGAGACGCAGACACTGGCTGGCGGTACGGGACGTCAACGGACAGTTTTATAACCTAGACTCGAAATTAAAAGGGCCTGCCTATATTGGCGGAGAAACAGAACTCAGGTGAGACTTACTATGAATTACTTATAAATGTTTTTTAAATTACTTAAGAAACAGTACAAACTAATTTTTGCAAGAAAACATTAGTGCATATATTTACACTTTCCAGGTGTGTACACAGTAAAATGAATAAATGAGACCCACATATATCCAAATGTCATTGATAGTCAGCGCAATGTTGCCCAGACACAATTATAATGACGCATAACAGGAAATTCAATCAGAACAAGAGCAGGACTATAATGGCAGATGGTTGGTAATATCACAGGAAACAGACATACAGTAAAGATGGATCACCTGATCTCCTGGACCACATTTGCATTTGTATGTATTGTGGCGCAATCATATCATATAAGACAGGGCCTATCAACACACATCTCCCGATTCATTTACACACTCTGTTTTTAGTATGGGAAAGAAATGATATACAGAGAACCTTTTAACCTTCAATGTAACTCACAAAAAGTAAGCTTTAAAGTGACCTTGTATTGTTGTTATTCTTAACTAAAACTTAAAACTAAACTGAAATAAAGATAAAATAAAATATAAATATTAGATAACTTAAACTGAATAAAATTAGTAAAATAAGTTAAAGCAATTAAATTACTAACTTAAAATAAAAATCAATTAAATCTAAAAATATAAAAAAGCACATAAAATTACAAAAAATTAAAAAGAAAACTGAAAATATAAAAATAAAAGCAAAGTCAAAACATTAATGAAAACTATAACACTATATAATAATTCCAAAATAAGTGTTTATTCAGTGAAAGGATTCATCAGATTGATTAAATGATTACTTATGAGTTTGCCTTTTTAAATGATTCATTACAATTCATAAAAACTCAGTTTTTAAAAAGTCTCAGTCTCACAAAAAAAAAGAACCAGCTGATAAGAATCATTTATTCATACTATACTAGTTTTGCTGTATATTTTTAAGGCTCACTTAAGTGATTCGTTCATAATTACTAATAAAACCATGTTTTAACAATCTTACTTTATAGACCCTGATAAATACAAATTAAACTTGCTTTACTAACGTAAGCTAAAATGATTTTAACATGAGAAATTCAATAACTGGTTTTGAGAACGCCAGACACTGGCGATTGTTAGTGAATGATTTTTATTTTTATTGATTCTTCATTCTTCCTCCTCCCAGGTCATTTCTCACTGAGCAGGTTTCTCAGGATGTCGCAGAAATGCTCCTTGTCGTCCAAAAGGAAGTAGACGACGATGGGACGTGGCTGATAGCAGACGATACCAGGAAGTGATGAAACTGAACATTCTCTCTCTCTTTCTCTCTCAATGTGGAGTAATGGTGGAGAAAAAGAGAGACACTGGAGCGCCGAGAAGCTTTATGGAGAGCAGCACTACAGGAAGATGCTGGCTTTCATCCACACGAAGGGAAGTCTGAGAGAATGATCTAGTGTTGCCTCATATGAAGGAGCTGTTTATCTGAGGTCACACTGGCTGTGCTTGTGGGAGACACTACTATAGCTGTGCCAGCCGCGTCACTCTCCTCTTTTCTCTCTTTCTCTCCTCTCAGGAACTACCATCTCTCACTTTATCTCTATCTATGCACTCCACTGCTGAAGTAGATCAAAGATTTGTGTCTTTGTTACAACTATGCACAGAAATGGTACTTTAGAGTTCAAGTATGTATGGTTCATTGCCTTTTAGACGTCAGTGTACATCTTACTATGCATAAACAAAGGAGATAAGAGATTGTAGATCTATCTCATGCTCACGTCCTTTTCTCTTTCAAGCTCTCTTGCAAACTGCCTCATTTACATCGACTCAGTGAAAACCATCAAATGGAGGGAAACTGAATAAATTTGATTGGTTATTTAAATTTCTACTTGGATTGTTTTTGCTCACGCGGTGCTTGTGGAAGAGCTGTTTGAAATTGTCATTATGACTACAAACGGTGTTTTGTTTTTGTCTGATTACTAATGTTTGTTGATTAATGTTCTGTTGTCAGAGCTGGATTTTAATATCATATAAATGATATTTAATCAAGTCAGTAAATCAGTCATTTGAATTTGCCAAAAGGTTCATGTTAATTGCAGAGCAGGGTAGAGGGTCTGATGACTTGGAGCAAGTATGCCACAAAAAGTGGCCAACATTAATTAAATAAATGTAAATAAAATAAATGTGGGATTTAATTAAATTCTTTTAATTCAGTTTTTTTCCCCCAGGCCTAATTATGAGCTAAGTGCCCCTGTAGACACTATACTGCACTATAACTGTCAGATATCTATTGTTGTTGAATTTCTGGAAAAAATATACATACATATATACACACACATACATATATATACACACACACATACATACATATATACACATACATACATACATACATACATGACTGTGATGTTCTATAATCTAAAAAAGGGACTGGATAACAGTTTTGCTTTATTATTTATTATCATAGTATTTATTCATATTTTGAGCTTGTTTTATTTTTATAGTCAGATTTCAGTTTATGTTTTAGTAATTATTTTAATATTTCTATTTAGCCTTATTGTTTTAGTTTTAATAATTTAAGTACTTAAACATTTTTTTTTTCATTTCAGTTGCCAAGTCAACATTTCGTGTTTTTTTTTTTTTGTTAGTGTCAGATTCATGTCAATTAATAATAGTTTTAGTTAAAAATAACAACACTTCTGCATTAATCTTTACTGAATTTTATAGGTAAAATCTGTAATTGTGATTTTTTTTTTCTTCAAATAATTGATTCAGTACTGGGCATAAATAGGTTAGACAGGTCAAATAGTTTAAATAATGTTTAATGTATAATTTAAATAATATTATTAAATATAATAAGTAATAAAAACAACATTTTATATGGGAAATCATTCTCACCTATTGCAGGTAATAACCAGGTATAGGTTTATTTAGCAGGATGCTTGTAGTGTTTTGCATCAGCAGCTGTAAATGCATAAAAACATTTTCAGACATTCCGCTTTTGTTACTGTATTTTTATTTCATTTATATTAGACTCTGTAGTGAAAAAGGATGCCATTCAAAAGGAGCATTAAACCATAGAAACTCATTATTTAAGGATTAACAACAGGTTGACAGCCAATAGAAGGGACCAATGCAATTTCAAATGTATATATATATCTATATACGGTATATACTGAACATGTCATGAGAACCTCTGACACACACAGACACAGATGGTGTTTGCAAGATATCCTGATGATTATTGCTGCTTACATTGTGGCCATTGCATTGCAAATGGCAAAACGCAGTTGTATTGCTCAGAGCCAGCAGAGGAAACGGACACTAGCCCTCAACAATATTTTACAGATTTTTTTTGTTCTTTGATCATCAAAATGCATTAACAATCAAACGTTTATACAGTGAATATATATATTCATATATTTATATTATATAAATAAAGTTATATAGTATCAGAGGGTATACAAGGTAATACAGAATTACCACTTATAAAATAGGGTCCTGTCAAATATTTTCTAAAAAAGAAAGAACGGTGAAGAAAAAACTGCATAATCATACAAAGAAATTGTGCCATCGCCACTATGTATCTGTGACTACATGTAACAATATAAAAACTCCAAAATAAAGTGGTTATACATTTAAAAATAGACCACTACTGTAACGTCAATACCATCTTGTTTCCACCAGCTATGTACAGCATGACACTAGAGGGAGAGGAAGTGATAGCATCGGATGACTAAATGAAGCACACGGCTTTTCTGTCTGTCACACACAAATGACTCAATGGTACTGACGTTACACACAGATATTTAACATCTAGAGTTTTAAATTAGTCTCTCGTCTCATAAAGTGTCCATCCATATGAAAACTAAACCTTGCTGTATCTCTTTCTTTTCTACTATACAGAAAAATAATTAGTGTGAGTACAGGTTTCTTGAATGGGACGGGTTGGAGTGTGATTGACTGCTGCCGTAGCCAGTCAGCATGCTGGGAGAGTACTGTTCTTTCAGAAAACCGCACGGAAGAGGAGTCCGAAGAGGAGCCGGATCCGCGAGTGGAAGACAGAATAAAGGACAGAAAAAAGTATATATTCATTTAAAAATTAAATCATAAGTGCATACATTTAAAAAAAAAAACTTATTTATCCTACCGTTGTTTTTTCACAATTTAAACCCTTCACTAAGCTCCGCCCCTTAGTTACTGTTGCTAACCCAGGCAAGCTTTTCAGAATGTCCCATTGGAATGAACTGGAGACTTTTTTTTAGGTAAAATGTGTTAAGGTGATTAAAATTAAATGGATATTGTTTCTACATGAAATATGACAATGCTAATTTTTTTGTAAATATATATTTTATAAAATATAAAAATATATTATGTCCTAACATATACTGCTGTTGAAAAGTTTAGGGTCAATACCTTTTTTTTTTTTTTTAATAATACTTTTATATGAAGGATGCATTAAATTGATTAAAAAATGACAGTATACATATGAAAATAATGTTATTAAATAATAATAATTTAAAATAAATGATGTTCTCTTGAACTTTTTATCCATCAAAGAATCCTGAAAAGATGTATTATGATTTTGACAAAAATATTAAGTAGCACATCTGTTTTCAACATAGTTAATAATCAGAAATGTTTCTTGAGCACCAAATCATCATATTAGAATGATTTCTGAAGGATCATGTGACACCGAAGACTGGAGTAATGATGCTGAAAATTCAGCTTTGCATCACAGGAATAAATTATATTTTAAATTATATTAAAATTGATAATTGTAATATTTCAACATATTACAGTTTTACTGTATTTTTGATCAAATAAATGCAGCATAAGAGACTTCTTAAAAAAGAAAAAAAAATTGTACCAACCCAAAACTTTTGCACAGTATTGAACACATTCCACTAAACATCATCTAAACAAATAGGACTTCTATAGGATTATATTGAAAAATAGCAAACGTTTGTCTTATAACATGGTGGATGGCGATTGGTCAGTAATGTTTCAAGGCGGGGCTTAGCGAATGGTCATTTAGTCTGATCCGTGTGTCAGTCTGTGTGAATCTTAACACAATGAATCATGAGAATGCCACAGATCGCAGTGATGTGACAAAGACAAGGGAACTCACAGAGGGGGGTGGGGACTGCCTGTCACTCAAAGGCAGGTTCTCATAACCAGGGTTGCCATTGGAGGAAACGTTTGGAGTCCTGCATAGAGAAAGAGAGAGGCGCAGAGAGGAACCAGGAGAAGGGGACAATGGAGAGACGGAAGAATGACATGCCACACCAAAGGGACACATGGAAGGATGAGAGCCAGGATCCAGGGTGGAAACAGGAAGAGAAAAGGTGGAAGAGAGTTAGAGAGATGTGACATTTTCACTTTCAGAATCTTTAGATTTTTTTTTCGAAAAAGGGCATAAAAAGATATTTGAATTCCAGGAATTTGTAATATATCTAAATTTAGAATATAGAATTTGTATTTATTTTTAAGGACATTCATTTTAAAGAACATGGAGATGTGAATGAAGTGAGAAGAAGTGTTGACGTCAGATCTAATTTGATGAAAACAGCAAATATGATCTTTCAAAACAGAATAATTGAAAGAGAGAGAAACAGGGAATGTTAAAAAGCAGGGAGAAAGAAAAAAAGATTTGAAAGAGTGATGTAGTTTGGACAGCATGATTTTTGACAGCGGACAGAAATATCGGAGGGGGCGGGACTTTACCTATATTGTGCATCGTCTCTGATTGGAGGATCTATGTCTGTCTTGCAATGACGGACAGACCGATAGACAGACACACAGACAGACAGACCTCTGGACTCATGTCTGTTTTTTGGCTAAACTGTGCTTGACATGTAGACCTGTCTGTGTGTCTGTCTGTGTGTGCATGTGTTTGTGTTTGTCTGTCTGTCTGTGTGCTCCATCTAACACCTGCCTTTCTACCTGTCTGTGTGTGACTGGAGCTTTATGTGTTTGCCTGCGTATGCATGACACTTGTCTGTATTTTTGTGTATATGAGCCTATAAATGCAACCTTGATGCAGAGCTGCTCAAGAGAAGAACAAGAATCTGTGAATTTCTAATACCTAAACTTATATGGAAGACTAGAAGTGCCACTTAAAAAAGAAATTAGTCATCAATTTATCAAAACTGACAATTAAACATACATATTTTATAATATATTTTATATTATTGTTTATTTAATGTTTAAAAATGTATACACTACCGTTCAAAAAACGAGGTCTCAACAATAAATGCTGCATTTATTTGACCAAACATACAGTAAAAACAGTAATATTGTGAATTATTACACTTTTTCTATTTAAAACTATATTTTAAAATGTAATTTATTACAAGGATGAATTTTCAGTATCATTACGCCAGTCTTCAGTGTCACATGATCCTTCAGAAATTATTCTAATATGCTGCTCAAGAAACATTTCTTATTATTATCAATGTTGAACTGTTGTGCTGCTTCATATTTTTGTGGAAACCATGATGCATTTTTTTCAGGATTATTTAATGAATAGAACAAAAGAAAAGAAAAGAAAAGCATTTATTTGAAATAGAAATATTTTGTAACATTATAAATGTCTTTGCTTTTACTTTTGATCACTTTAAATCCTTGCTGAATAGAAGGATTTATTAATATTATATTAGTATTAATTTCTAAAAAAATAAAAAAAAAATTACTGCCCCCAAATTCTGAACCATATTGTAGTAACAAATAATAAATTGATCAATATTTTTTAAAAGCTTAAATGTATTTTTTTTAACTCAACTGAGGAGCAATAGGAACAATATATTTGGAAAAATAATAAAATGTGTATTTTTTTATTGTATTATTTTATTGTTACATTTAGCTATTAATTAAATCAATTACAGTTACGAATGTGTATTTATTTGTCAGTTTAAAAACATTAATAACATTTAAATTTTCAATTAATAAACTGATATGTGATTCCTTCATTTTATTTTTAAGTGGCACTCCTAGTACACCAGACTATTAATAAATAATTCAGGCAAGAAAACTTGAGGTTCTGCTGTTCATCTCTGTGTGGGTGATCTACACAAGCTCATGGTGGTGTATGGTAGGGTCATTCTGTCTGTCTGTCTGTGTGTCTGTGTATGTGTTACTCACGGTAACGGAGGCGCGCTAGAAAAGGGGGGAGTCCAGCCGGCCCCCTGGTAACTATAGAAGGGGGGCAAGGCCCCTCGCTGGGAGCCCGTGGCCGTCTGTCTACGTGCCTGATGAGAAGTGAAGGGGTCCTCGCTTTCACTGTCGGAGTCCTCGTATTCCTCTGAATCGCTATGCCGTCCAATGAGAATTATGCAACAAAGAAAGTGAAAAATACGTCATGAAATAAGTATATCTTTTATCTGCTATATGTTATGTGCAAAATAAAGGCTTTAAAGACATTTATTGAAAAATCTCTCTTAACTATATACATGTAGATATTGTCATGAAATCAAATAATCCCAGTCTAGAAGTAATCCTTTAATCTGTCTCGCTCCTCTTTGCCATTTCAGTAATCTATGCATCTGCCATCTAAATGGAGTTTGTGCTCTGAACACAATTTTACTGCAATTAAACACTGCAGCTACCTCCGATACTTAAAAAAAAATGGGATTTGCCAACATCAGGCACTTGGAGGGAGTGTACCAAGTCTGGCTGAATCAATAGTAAGTGACTGAGTTTTCTGAACTAATGGTTATAGTGACATTAATACCATATCCAGATAAAAGGAGTGAAGTACATTTAAGCACTGATGCCCTTAAGTTGAGATCATATTTCTCTCATCTGTGCATTGCTGAGGAGTACGGTTGTCAGTGTTTACTCTGTTACCACAGGCCCATTTATGACAAACTATAGTGGAGTTGAGTCGACCCAGACCGAGCAGCCCACCTCCATTAACATCCGGCTGCTTTTGCTGTTTGAGGATGGAATTATGTAACTTCTTTTGCATTAAAAATCAGAAATCTTCAGTTTCCCAGTGAGCATCTTATTATTCATGTTACAGATACATCCTAAATAGCAATTTGACATATATTAAGATGATATTCCTCTGTCTTGGGTATTTCTCTGTGTATAAAAAAAATATAAATAATTAAGCAATATGCACCTTCTGCCTTCATAAATGCAGTGGAGTGCAAAAGTCTGAGACCACATTAAAAATTAGCTCTTAAAACAAACAAACAAAAAGAAAAAAAACTTTAGGATATAAAAAATATATATAAAAAAAACAAATGCAATAATCCAAAATGGTTTGTGAGAGAACTGCAAGGGGTTCATGAGCTGATAAAGGTAATTATTATTTAAATCCTAAAAATGCTAGATTAAAATAAATCAATAAAGAATTTAAAAATAAACAAAATAAAAACATTTAGTAAAAAATGTAAATTAAAAAAATAAAAACAATAATAATTATTATTATTCAAATAATAAAAATGTTAAATTAAAAGAAATAAACAAATAAAATAAATAAAATAAAATAAAAAACTAAACAAAAAAAAAAAAAAAAAAAAAAAGTATTTTATTATATATTTATAATAAAACTATTTATAATATATTCTAAATTTATTACAAAATAATATATATTTTATTTGTTTACCTGCATGTCATGTGACCAATAACTGACATCAGAGAACCAGGTACATGTAAATGTGTACAATATTAATTTAAAATCTCATCCCAAGTAATCCCTGCATTAAAGAAAAAAGTTGGAAATACCAAATACTGAGAATTAGTTTTTGCTACTGAAAAAGAATGTTTACACCATTGTAAATTATGTAAATATAGTTTTCTTTATTTTTTATATTTCTATATATATATTTAATAATACATAAATACATAATTACCACATGATATAAAAATCATATAATATGATATAATAATACTTAAATCAAAAGCAAATACTTTTTATGCACCTCATCCATCTTAACAAATCAGAATAATTGACAGCATGAATATTATGCCATTTCTGAAAACAGCATCAGATGGGATGTTGGACGGGGTGGAGGGATGAAGTTCACCTCACCTGTGGAAACTCCTCCAGGCTCCAGGGAGGGAGCAAAGAATAGCTGTGAATGCCAAAGCTGAGAGAAACGAGTACAGCGAAAGATAGAGCAACCCCTCCATCCCATCATAGCACAGGCCTTTCAGAGAGTCCACATAATCCTGAGAGAGTGACGTGAAAACAGTAGTAGATTGAGACACTTTGCTCATCAAGCTCAACTGCAGAGTATTACTCTCACTAGCAGTCAGGCTGAGCTGGAAAACAGGTTGCTATGGTTACCTTGTTCAGCCCTCGACAGTTGAGAAGTGCGACCAGCTGGTGGAAGTTGCCCTCAGTGGTGTTGAGGATCTGCTGCACCTCCCTGACTGACTTCTAAAAGGGAAAATAACACAGTAGCTAAGCAGCATGTTGCATCCACTTTACTGTACGGCTGTTATTGATCTTTCCTGTCAGTGACGGACATAGTGTGGTATTGATGGCAATGGAAGCAGTGTTAACAAACCTCTGCTTTTGGAAAGCGTGGGAGGGCGTCTCTCTCCAGACTGGAAAGGTGAGAGTGGATGCTGGAAAGCGCTCTCTGGGACTGGGTCAGTATCTTATGCCAGTTCAACAAACAGAATTTTGCTGATTTAACTGAATTTCACAAGCTAAAAACTGTAATTGCATTTGTTTTATTTCCCCTCAAGGCCTGTTTCACACCAAGGGTATTATAGTTCACTAAAACCATAAAAAAACATTACGTCATTACTTTCATTACTTGAAATACAATAAATGTTAATAACCAAATGTTAATATATAACTCAATGTGTGTGTGTATATATATATATATATATATATATATATATATAGTGCTGTCAAAAGATTAATTGCACCAAAATAAAAGTTTTTGTTTGCATAATATATGTATATGTATGTGTACTGTGTATATTTATTATGTATATATAAATACACACACATGCATGTTTATATTTTAGAGAAATATGTTATTTTTATATATTAAATGTATTTATTTATAATATAAATTATATGAATATAAATATAGACATGTAAATACATGTAAATATTTTCAAAATATATACATGCATGTGTGTGTATTTATATATACATAATAAATATACACAGAACACACACATATATTATGCAAACAAAAACTTTTATTTTGGCGCAATTAATCGTTTATATATATATATAATTTTATTTTATTTTATTTCAGCTAACTGGCAAGGCAACATTTTCATTTAGTTTCACTTTATGTACTACAATAACTAACAACTAATAAATGAGAAATTAATCAAAAAGACATTACATAGACTCATAAAAAAATGTAAATGACAAAAAACAACAAAATTACTCAAACTGTATTAAAAATAATAATTAAAATAATATTAATAATATATAAAAATCATATACAAATATAAAATAATAATATAAAAATCTAATTGAAAATATTAACCACAGTATATAAATGATACTAAAATAACATTGTTTCACACCGCATGCATTTAAGCACGGAGCTTATTTTTTAAAGAAGAAAATAGAGTGAAATTGAGATTGCTTTTATGAAGCAATATAATAACTCTCAATGGCTCAAGTGTTATTTGTAGGCGTTATTAAAGGAAATATTCAATACACTTTCTTTTCTCTATAGAGCAGCAGTTCTATTATGCATCAGAAATGCTGTCAGTGTGAAACTTACAGTCTGAAACTGGCCTTTCTTATTTCACTGTCCTTATCATTTTCGACATCAAATTCCATTCTTCATTCATCAGCTCTGCCAAAAACACTGTCAGTCTAAGTCTTGATTACAAAATCTTGATTATAATGTCATAATCCTCTTTATTCTGTTCATCCCCACCGTGACATAAACGGCATTGCTTTTTAATCTTAATCTGTGCTTTATGACATCATTATAATTACTTATATTTGGGGAATTCTGCCTTGTGATATCATTAACACTCTATTAATCTCTATGACATCACTGTCTGCAGCATCATGTAACAAGATTGCGCACCTGTTGAAAAGGGCTGCTCATTTTCCTGCTGCAGGTTAGGTAATAATCCAGGATGTCTATTTAGAGAGAAGAGAGAGAGCGAGAAAAATAAGATTGAAGACGTGGGTAAGACTGCGTATGCTTCAGAGATGAAGGCAGATGGACAGTTAGACTTGATCCAAAACTTAGTGACCTGTATCACCGCCTACTGCCTACATAGACAGCTGCCGAGACACCTTCCGAGGGCCGTTCACACAGAACACGGTTTAGTATTCCACTGTTCTACTTCTCCATTTTTTCTATGTAAACCATGATTTGTGCATGACAGTGTTTTAAAAAACTGTGGCACTCAAGTTTTTTACATTCCATTTCCCTGTGTGTTGCGCTTGCAAAAATGTGCTCTGTGTGAACAACCCCTAAAACAGTATTCTAACTGTCAGGGAACCTAATAAGGTATTTAGATGTCACCGTTTTCAACTAAAAACGAAAAAAACTTTATATGCATTTTGGCCATTCATTTACACGAAAATGGCGTTTTTGGGGCAGAAAATGCAAATTTTTGAGAAAGGAAAAATGTATGATTTCAAAGTGTATGTTTTTCAAAATGATACCATTATCATCTTTTTGTAAATTTGTGAAAATGGTGACATCATGCACATGCGTGACATTGCGAAAACTGCTGGCCTGGCATGCATAATACAGCATTTTTAGTCATTTTTGCGGATCTGTGTAAATGGGGATCGTTTGTCGTCTGTATGCAAAACTTTTCAAAAACGCAAAGAAAAAACTTCCCCTTTTTTTATATTGTTGTCATGTAAACGTACCCAGTGTGACTGATTTGGAACACTACATATGAGAAACACAAAATTATGTTTCACATGGGAGACTCAATTTGCCAATGTGACTTTAGCATTTTTGCTAAGCTAACATTGCTATAATATGCATAAGAATAGCACAAAAAATATTGGGTAAATTAACCCATTTTATTTATATGGAACCAATTTATTGGTAGTTTTTAAATTAAAAATATACATAATCAACATTTATTTCACCTCGTCTGCCATCTTTGATTTATTCTTTAATGGAGCTTGATGCAATGCATTCTGGGAATGCCTTCCCCACAAAGAATGCTGTGATGCTGCCTGCATTATAATTTGTCTAAAATTAGGTATCTTATGTACCGCACTTAATTAACCTGCCTTTTTGTACAGCCTTCACATTGGGAGTGTAACTGATGCCCTACAATGCTGCCTACGGAGGCAGCTCAATAGGATTTGAAACAGAGCAATTGTGTATGAAAGAGCTCTACTGCACCTGTTCTTGTCCTAGAGTTGAAGTGAGTGGAGTTAAGCACAAAAGTGTTTGGGTCAAAGCAAAAATCACTCAGGGCCTGAGAGAAAAAAAAAGAGGAAGAGAGAGAGAAAAAAAGAGCAAGAAAAGGAATTGAGAAAAAGCAAATACAGAAGAGAGATGTTAACAATGTGACACAGTGACCAAGTGACATACTTCCCTCAGTCTCTCTGTCCCACGGCTCTGACTGCTATTGATCTACAGTATTCACTGACACACTTGCAAACTGCCCCTATAATCTCATCACTCAACCAGTTTTCCACCTTTCCTCTTGTCCACTCTGCACTGTCTGTCTCTTTAACACACATTTGCTTTCCTTTATGGAATGTGAGTGATTAATCAAAGTGAATAGGACTCAATATTACCAAGAGCTTCACAAGAGGACTAAAGAGGGTCAGGAGAAAGAGAGAGAGAGTGACAAAAGAGGACAGAAAACATGAGTATGTGTGTGCGTATGTATTATAAAGAGGGAGCACTACAATTGTTACTGCTGGCTGGATTTGGACAATGAAACAATTGTTTTGAAGGCCAGCAACTGCCATCTCTTCCTGTCACTTTCTTTCTTTCTTTCTTTGCCATTAAGATTTTGGGTTAGGCTTATATTGGTGAAGCTTAACATTTATCCTTCATATATACACTAACATTCAAAAGTCTGGACTTGATTAATTTTTCAAAGAAATATTATTACAATTTAAAATAATTATTTTCTATTTTAATATATTTTGAAATGTGATTTATTCCTATGATGGCAAAGTTGAATTTTCAGCAGCCATTACTCTAGCCTTCAGAAATCATTCTTAATTCTTAATTCTTCAGAAAGCAATAATATGCTTATTTGGTGCACAAGAAACATTTCTTATAACCAAGGCTTAATATTTTTTGCGTAAATAGAAATATAAATGTCTTTACTGCCACTTTTGATCATTTTAATGCATCTTTGCTGAATAAAATAATTAATTTCTTTTAAAAAACCCTACTGACTCCAAACTATTAAACGGTAGTTTATTTACAATTGTAATTTTCCACTTATATATTTTTTTTCTTTCCTG
Organism: Schizothorax lantsangensis; assembly: GCA_027422415.1. Taxonomy (NCBI): domain Eukaryota; kingdom Metazoa; phylum Chordata; class Actinopteri; order Cypriniformes; family Cyprinidae; genus Schizothorax; species Schizothorax lantsangensis. The sequence goes on along the minus strand of CM049850.1, from coordinate 16,458,562 downwards.
TTTAAGTCCATTACTGCTGTATTCCTCTCTGAAACACCCAGCATCACTCTCTCACTCCCTTCTTTTCTTTTCCTGTTGCTTTTAAGACCTCTTATGCTCATCTTCAATGCAGTATCCATTTTTTTCTCTTTTTTACAAAGAAACAGACACACACACTCAGACACACACACACACACACACACACACACACACACACACACACACACACACACACACACGTCTTTAATCTCTGCCCTATTTTCCTGCCTTTTTGGGATTGTGCCATGACTGCTGAGTTCCCAGAGTGGAAAACCTTTTTCATTATAACATGCACAAACACACTCTATTCCTCTCTCCCTCTTTCATAAGCACACAATAAGTGACTGCATCTTGGATGGTGTGACCTTTTAAAACTTAAAAAGTCACATTCACAGAGTTTTGGCTGGATTTTTCAGTGAACACAAATGTCTCCGCAAAGCGTGCTGACACACTCTCACACACACTCATTCACACACAGATGGCGGTATTCTGTGCTGGATGTCCGCTTGCGGGGAGCTGTTGTTTTTCTGTCAGGATAGACGTTGCCTGAATACTCACCACCACTGTGGCCGTCTCCAGGCCAAGAGAACCCCAACTCAGAAACAGAGCCAACCAGGCCAGCACTGTCATCCTGCAAATGAGTGCGCGCGCACACACACACACACACACACACACACACTTTTACCATCTGCCTCTCTGTGCCAGAGTGGGTGTCAGTAAGCAAAAATAAAACTCATTTTCTGCAAGCATTTTCTATCTTGGGGATTTCACATACACAATATACATAATAAACACACTACTGTGAACGTTTATGTTTGATCTACATTATGCAAGAATGCAGTGTGCATGTCAAAACTACTAAACACTTAAAGCAGGTCAGCAGTGATTGTTACTCACAGAATAAGTAGCCAGCGGGCCTGTTTGGCTAAACCCAGAAGAATAAAGAAACACACCACCAGATCCAGTAAAAGCAGCAGCACGTACGACAGCCACCTAAACAACAAACACAGACATCTTCAATATGGTGAAATCTCAAAACCAACACCCAGAGTCAAAAATACATTTTCGCCACACCTGCAAAAGGCAGATAGATTGAGAAAATGTACTACTGCAGAAACCCAATTAATTTTGCATTATTTTCTTATTTTCCCTCTCATTCATCATTTATTCATATTTTCATTTGCATAATGCAAGGAATGTGCTGCCACATTAAGTTGTTTTTTTACAATTTAAGAAAAAAAAAGTGCAAAAATTGTACTTTGTCACTGGGGCAGTACCCTCAAAGTGACACATTTGTACCTTTACACCGAAAGGGTTCATAATAGTACATATTACCACCTTAAAATACATATTAATACTCCAAGGTATTAATATGACAACTTTATGAGTAAAGAAGGTACAAAGGTGTCCCTTTGAGGTTACTGCCCCAATGACAAGCTGTTGTACCCCTCAAGTAAAAAAAAATTTTTTCTCTGAGAGTGTATAATATATACTGAAGAGAGTTTTCACAAAAATATTAGGCAACTGTTTTCAACATTGATAATAAGAGGCCTGGCTGCTAAAAATTCAGCTTTGTCATCATAGGAATAAATTACATTTTAACATATATTAAAGAGATAGTTCACCCAAAAAATTAAAACTCTGTCAGTAATTAATCACCCTCATGTCGTTCCAAACTCATAAGACCATTTATCTTCGGAACACAAATCAAGATATTTTTGATGAAATCCGAGAGCTTTCTGACCCTGCATAGTCAGCAACGCAACTACCATGTTCAAGGCCCAGAAACGTAGTAAGGACATTGTTAAAATAGTCCATGTGACATAAGTGGTTCAACCGTTTTTTGAAGCTACGAGCATACCTTTTGTGCGCAAAGAAAACCCGGATGCACTGCACCTTGTTTGCAAGCAAAGACTGGAACACACATATGCATTGTGGTACTGTCATGAACGTGCGTTGAAGACTGACACAGAAGAGAAGAAATTGTTGAATAAAGTGGTTATATTTGTTTCTTAGCAAACAAAAAGTATTCAAAACTTTACGGTAGCTTCATAACATTATGGTTGAACCACTGATGTCACATGGACTTTTTTAATGATGTCCTTACTGCCTTTCTGGGCCTTTGACATTTCAGTTGCGTTGCTGTCAATGGAGGGTCAGAAAGCTCTCAGATTTCATCAAAAATATCTTAATTTGTGTTCCGAAGATGAACAAAGGTCTTACAGGTTTGGAACGACATGAGGGTGAGTGATTAATGACATAATTTATGACCATCTAAATGTATATTTAAACATAAAAACTAAGCTTAATGTCTATGTCTTTGACGTCTCCTCACCTGTAGTCTTCATTCACCATGAGTGTGTTTGCTGCCCAGCCAGGGGAGAAGGGTGCAGGAATGCTGTTGGCAGATGGACTGAGAGTTGGGGCTACAGAAGGAGGTGCTGGGGTGAGTGCTCCCACTATGCTTTCACTTCCATTTGCCCTGTAAAATCCATCTGCAATGGGGACCAGACCTCTTCCCTGTGTCAGGTTGGAGAGGAGAGACACGACCCGCTCTGACAGACGCCTGCAGGAGCGTGTGGGCACGAGTGCAGGCTTATGCCCACCGAACACTTCCTCCATGGAGGTCAAGGGCCCTGAGACAGACTGCTGCAGCCCGACTACGGTGTCTGAAACCTGGGTATGCAAGAGGAGAAGATCCTTTGCTTTGAATGAACCCAATGCATTTGTATCCGGAACTGACATATAAACAGACTAGCTAGGAATACAAAAGAAAAGAGTAGTGGAAAAGTTATGTGGGAGATAAAGGACAATGGAACTGAATGAAAAAAGTTGGAATGTAGGCAGTGGGTCTTATAAGAGTACAGTAGAAGTAAAGTAGGTCATTAATCAGATTGACATGCATTCATTGATTGACCATATGAGCAACCAGCTAAATCAATACCCAGAGAGGATTTTATCTCACTCGTTCACACACAAACGCATTCAAACACTCTCCTACTCTGAATTCCCCCGATCGCTTACTTGCAATCACAGTGTAATAAAACCATTTAGTGTGTTTTCTGAACGTCCTGCATTTCTTTCGGTCTCCTGGTGCTTAAGGAGATTGATGGAATAAGCTTTTGTGTATGTATGAGCGTGTGTGTGTGCATTTGTGTTCTCACCAGAAGATCGATAGAAGCCAGTGTGTAATTGGCAGTGAGCAAGGATGAGGTCAACTGATACATCCCATCGTTCGCCTCACTGTTGCCGTAGAAACCGACGCCTATGGCAACACTACAAAAAGTAGAAATATGAACAAGGAAACAAGGAGAGAAGACAAAGAAAGAGAAAGTGAGAGGGAGGAAAGAGAACAAAAACAGGGAATCAAAAAAGGGAGAGAGGAAAACAAAATGAGAAATATTTAAGCTAGTTAATGTACATTTACACTTATTAAAGTTAGGGGTCGGTGAGATTTTTTATGTTTTTGAAAGAAGTCTCTTATGCTCAACAAAGCTGCATTTATTTGATCAAAAATACAGTAAAAATTAAAATCTTTTTAACAATATTTAAATATCTTTAACTGTCACATTTGATCAATGATCCTTGCTGAATAAAAAGTATATATTTCTTAAAAAAGAAAATCTGATACCAAAATTTTAAATGGTAGTATTCATTTACATTTACATTTATGCATTTAGCAGATGCTTTTATCCAAAGCGACTTACATTGCATTCAAGTTACAGTTTTTACATTTGACCAGCTCTTGCTTTCCCTGGGAATTCATATTAGTATTCATATTAAATGGTTTCAACGCAAACACACTAAAGAGCATTGGAATCCAAATCAACAACACTGAAAATCCACTCATTTACATATCTATTTCATATTCAAATATTCAGATTAATGCTTGGGCCAGATGCTTGTCCAATCCTTTCCAACCTGCTAAAAATAGCAAATCTCAGTCTCTCGCTAACTGTTTGACCCAGATTAAGCCAAAGAAAGCAGAAACGTGTATTTCGAAATTATAATTGCAATGTAAGCAGTAAAGGTGTGCATATAAGCAGTCATCTGTAAATCAGCTTCTAGCCTTTGAATCCTTCAGAAAAAGAGGTCAGCGTGGATGGGAAGGGGGTGATGTCATGGGGCGGAACACGTGCCGCATTAGAACGTTTGCATCATGCACAGAGCAAACCAAACCAGTTCTCACAGAAACAAACAATTTATGTGTGACTTCAAGAACATTAATACATCATGCTGATGGTTCAGATCAATGAGGCATGAAAAAGCATTGGGTTTCATATTCATAGCCCTGAATATATTAAATGGGTTGGTGTTCTGCCAATTTATGTGCACTGAGAAAACATAATTGAAGGAAACCATCCCTTGCAAATGTGCAAATGAAAGAGCTTTATTTAGAACAAAGCATGATATCTTGATAGCTTATACAGATACGGGCGGTAAGTTTAAGTTTGTTGCTAATAAGAGAAGCCCTGAACAGGTTTCTTATTCTGCACTCTGATGTGTGAAAGCACAATATGGCGTGAGTTAAATACAGTAGGGAACATTTCTAATATTTTATTTTATTCACTAAACTTTTCTCTGGTATTCTGCTCTGTAATTCACATGTGTCTAAATGGAACTGAATCGAGCACAAAGTCTATTGTGACCACACCTTTACTCGAAAAATATAAAATATAATTTTTGCATCGTATGACTATCGTGCCAGAAGGGCGAGCCATAAAAGCATTACAAATCTTAAAGATGTGTTTTGCAGTACTGCTTGTTCATGAGCTTCTATTATCTTTTAAATTTAAAATGTCTGCTCAACAGAGAGTAATCACTGGCATCTGAAAATTAACAGTCATTAACAGGCATTACCAACACAATGTGACGGCTGCAACCGATACCCATGTGATACAGCAGATGCCCCGCCCCTTTCTGCCACTGTATCCATGGGCACCGCTGGCATCATCGTCTTCCTCTTCTTCCTCTGCATCCCGGCCCCCTTCACCACGATGGCAGCAGCAGTAGTGGATGAAGAAGGAGAGAACTACAAGTAACGAGAGGACGAGAGCAATGGCGGAGAAGCTGGAGAGGACCAAAAGAGTCTGTGGAAAGAGAAGATGGAAAATGAGTAAGAAGAAAAGACAACCAAACACTCAAGACTTTATTATTATTACGTGTAAATTTTTACTGAACATTAGCTGGTCTAGCACATGACTTTAACATTAACTAGCACATGACATTAGATGGTGTCACTGGTCTAAAAAAACAATGAGCAATGGATTTAAAATCAAGTATTGAATATGATCATCGTTAAACTCATTAAAAATGAATTACTTTTTTAGGTACACTGTAAATAAAAATCAAAGTTGTACATTTTGCAAAGATTATTGGAGTATGTTTTAAAAGAAAACACTATTTCAGTCTTTCTACTTAAAAATTTCATCTTTAATTCAATGTTACTTACTGTTTCTTTGTAATTATTTGTGAAATTTAACAGCAACCCAAACAGAAATGTAATATATGACATACGATATATATGATATTGCCATAAATATTACCTATAAAGGAATATATGTGACCCTGGACCACAAAACCAGTCATAAGGGTCAATTTTTTGAAATTGAGATTTATACGTATGAATATGATAATTTTAAATATATAAGTTTTCCATTGATGTATGGTTTGATAGGACAATATTTGGCCGAGATGCAACTATTTGAAAATCTGGAATCTGAGGGTGCAAAAAAATCTCCTTTAAAGTTGTCCAAATTAAGTTCTTAGCAATGCATATTACTAATCAAAAATAAGGTTTTTATATATTTATGATAGGAAATTTACAAAATATCTTGATCTTTACTTAATATCCTACTGATTTTTGGCTTAAAAGAAAAATCGATAATTTTGACACACACAATTATTTTTGGCTATTGCTACAAATATACCCTTTCTACTTAAGACTGGTTTTGTGGTCCAGGGTCACATATAACATGCATACATTCTCTGGGTAGATGGAGATATAACATATATAAAATCCTGATAGTAAAATTTGTGGTAATAATATGGTAATAATATCTATATGATGATTTTTATATGGTATTGTATGTAGAAACTATATGTCAACAATATATTTCTACAACTTTAAAACAATATATATATACAAAAAAATCTGTATGTTTATATGTTTTTGTCATTTTTTTAATATATGTATATCTTTTATAGTTACCTAAATAATATCAACATGTAAGTTTTCACATACATAAACATACATTGTATAGGCTAGATATATATGTTAATAAATAGGCTTTATATATGTGACAGTATATTTTATATATGGAAACATAATACATGTACATATATTACATTTGCATATAGGAATGTCTGAGTGAAAATTAGAAAATCCAACAACAAATTGTTTTCATTGTAAAAAAATAAAAAAGAGCACAGAATAAACATACTGCATAGCTGCATACCATTCAAGCACATGCATGTATTTTATAGAAAGCAGTGTGACATAAAATGGAGGATGTCTCTTTAATCTTATTGGCTAATACAGCATGGATGCTCCACTCAAAGAGAGAGAAAGACGAAGTGTAATTAAAGCTTTCCGTTGGATTCAAACATATTGTGTATTCATGTTTCATATACCATTCATCTTTAGTCTGTTCCCAATCCATCTTCCTCAGTTTCTCTCTCCCCACTCTCTCTTTTCCCCATGGTTTCTCTCCATGCTTTCTCTTCCGCTCACTCATCCCTCACTGTTCTCCCCCTTTCTTTCTTTTTATCCACGCCACTGGATCTCTATTAATAATCTGTGACCTACTTAAATACATTCACTGCTTTTCCCTCTGATTCTCTCTCTTGTTTTTCATCTCTTGCTCCCTCTCCTCTTCGTTGATTTCCCCTCTCTTCCCAATTCCCACTAATATGCACGAGTATTTCGCTCTCTCGTTTCTCCTCTCTTCCATCTCTCTTGCTCTCTCACAGTCTGTTATTTCCCAGCACATCTTTCTCTTATCATCTGTGTCTTATCCTGTAAACCCATTCAGGCATCCAGCATAATCTGGCTTTGTCTCTTCCAACTTTAGTGAAGCTATTTCTTTCTCGAAGAGTAACCTCACAACGGCTGTTTAATTTCTGTTTGCTAGCATTATCAAATGGAATTGAACAAAATAGAGCGCAACAGCTGGATTCCAGAAGTAAAAATCCCATTCGTTTCTACATACTCCATAATAAAATATTCTAAATCAATAACCTTACATCTTTGCAATGTGGAATTCCTTCATTAAAGATGTTAAGTACACAGTCTTGTAACTTTTTTTGCTTCAAATGCTTTGCATGTAGTTACTGTTTCTATTTGAACTTTTGATGCTGGATTAAAATATATTTATATATGCTAGTGAATATGTGTCTAAAACATGTTCTTATTACTAGTTATGTTCATCTGTCACATTAGAGCAATGACGGCTTGGACTGTTTCTGAGAAGGAGATAGCTTTTATACAGAAGTTCAATGAACAAGAAGTTACATTTTAGTATTTTTAATACTAATATTTAGTATTTTAGACACAATGTTGCCAGTTACATTGTCTGTTTTTTCTCTGTCAATGAAAATAATTCCAAACAAAGTCACAGTACTACACACAGAACTTGTGTTTCATTCCTGAATGCAGAATAATTCAGTGTTTTGAACAAATAAATTGAGTGAACAATTCAATGACTCATTCATAAAGACTGTCACTTGTTTAGTTCCTGATTTTAAGGTGCACTAAGTGATTTTTTAAAAATGCTTTTGTCCACAGCGTTGGACCGAGTCCCAAAACACACTTGTAGCCAATCAGCAGTAAGGAGGCATGTCTTGTAATGACAGAGAGAGAAGAGAGCGCTCAATTTTGAGTGCACAGGAAGGATATTAGCAGATCGACTATAGATAGAGAGAGATGGCAGATAAAAAAAGAGGAAAATATCAGAGAAACAAAACATTAAAAAGAAGGGTTACTATCAGGCAAGAGGTAGAACCCGCATAAATATCGGAGCAGCTTTCCAGCAGTGGAGAGAACTCAAAGAGCGGGAAAACCTGGAATCAGACACCAAGGTTGCGTTGTTTCTTCTTGATAGGTAACGTGATTTTGCTTCATTTCACACAACTTATCCGTGTCAGCTTTTGTTTGAATATGCTTGAGTGTCATCTTCACTTGTTTCTGTGATCGTCATTGCCATGGTTGTGTACGTTCGTGTGGGGCGGAGATTTCAAAATAGGGGCGAGCTCCTGTTGGGGTATGGGCGTGTTTGTTTTGGTGCCTTTAAATATCAACATCGTTTGGCAAAAATCACATAGTTCACCTTTAATCAGTATATGGTTAAATCGGTTGAATAAAAGAATCAGTGATTCACTATAAATCACTTGTCATTGGCATTATAATGTTACTATACATAACCTGTCACTGAAATATCACCTCCTTAGACTAAGAGCCTTTCTGGAACGTGCAATCACAAACAAGCATTTAATGCTTTCTGAACCAAAATAGAAATGTACCCTTATTTAAGCCACAGTCACTGCATATAGTCTCTGTCCTAATGTGCTGGACATTTATACTCATATCTTTTATCAATATCTTACTGATGTGGAAACATACACTTATGTAAGTAAATGTGTCTCTGTCATAATGGAGTTATACTTTTTACATCAGTCCATCAAGCTTTTAGTCTCTGATATTGCAAGTCTATGGTTCTTTAGCCACTACTAAACATTAGAGAATGTGAGATACAAACTCAATTTTGAGTCAATATATCTTTAAACTGCAGACAGAAAAGTGCCTTTAATGGTTTTGACTATAACACTTCAGTTTAGTCTCTCTAAGAGTCTGTGTTAGAGTATAACAGTGCTGTGAGTGAGGGTACATTGTGCGAGTCAATGTAAAAATACACCTGACAGCAAGAAAAAATACATTTCTGACTGTTCATACACTATATTGCATATATGTGATATAATTTAGACAAAATGAGAGGGTGCACACAAACTAGAGAAAATAGAGAGTGAGACAGAAATAAATGTGTTGCTCCAAATGATGAGCGCACCCACCACCAGCTGTCAGGTGTGAAAATTGTTTCTGAGAGTGAGAAACAAGGAAAGGGCAGGAGAGAAGTGAGCGGGAATGAGAGAGAGGGTTACCTGCTGATACTCCCAACTGTCTGGAGTGAACACGCTGTCTCGGGTCTGCAGGGTCAAGTCCAGGCGAGGAATGGCATGGCATAATCGTACCCATATCGATGGGGCGTAGTTAGGGACAGTTGCTATGGCTGCCATGACTGCTGTAAACTACCTCTGTCTTTCTCAAGTATCTGAAATGATTGAGAAACTTGTAATTATATACATGTACACACACATACGAAAGTCACGGTAAAACCATCTCGGAAACAATTTGCCATGCCTTTATTATTTATTTTTACTACTTTTTTTGTACAGATTACATTTAAAGTTTTTACTTGTGTCCTAAGACTACGAAGTTTATCCATTATTCAAATCCATTATAATTTTTTTTTTTTTTTACTAATAACATAAATAAAGACTGAAATAAACCATTTCAATATTTATTGTCTGAAACAGATTTAAATTAATTATATTATATATTAAAGTACATTTTTAATATTTGTGTTGTGTGTATATGTGTACAATATACATGTTATTTGTATAAATGTAGTGTGTGGGCTACACTTTTTCACTTATTACATTTATATAAGGTTGAATGACAATAAAATGATTTGATTCTATTTAATTTTTATCACATATCAACATGTATGACATCTTTTGATGTGAAAAAAGGAGGAACAAATGTCAGCCCCAAAGACTCCAAACAAACAAGAGCAAGAAAGAGGAGAATGTAGAAAGGAATAGGTTTAAAGCAGATTAAGTAGAGACACACACACAACCATTTTCATTACCAGGACTGAGGTCCACCGGGAACACAACATGGATTAAGTGATTAGATCATCAATGTTAAGAGAAGAGGTTTCTAAGATCGCCAGACACTGAGCAACCATTAGATCTCATGAGAACTCAATACATTTAAAAAAACATTATGGGGTTTTGAGGGACTATACACTCTAAAATTATACAAGGGTGGCATGCACCTTCTAATATCATTATTATTTCATGAGACATACTTCACAAAATAATTATGACCTCATCTGGGGATATACATTCTGAAATCATCATGATGGGACTCATTATGACATCATCAGGCTATACATTCTATTTTAATTATGAGCTCATGATCCTATATCATATCAGTATTAACTCATCATGGACCCAGTGTTCCTTATTACTTCATGGGATCTATATGGGTCCATTTCATTAACTTTATTACTTGATTTTGATTTATAATCAAATGCAATACATTCGAACACTATTAAACTTCTGTAAACTTATATACTGCACATTCCAAAGTTATTATGACCTGATTAGGGTTTATGGATTTCAACATCACTATGAAATAAAGATGGGCCTACTGAAATTTATTAACTAACTGAATTACACTATCTGCATAAAATGTCAAAATATCTATTGTTTCAAATCAGGTCTACTAAAAAACACTCCCTGTCTTGCATTGTTTGGGCAAACAGGTAACCCTGGCCTGCCTCAAATTCCCATCATTGCCAGAAGTTGGTAGATCATTTAATTAACAGAAACCTTCCAAAAAGAGAAATGGCATAAGCACTGGCTCAAGTTTTATCCCTAAGGTCTGGATATGTCATCTGTCATCCACTTCATCCTCCCAAAACATCTCACATCACTAAATTAACAAGAAACTGCAGTCCATCACAAATAACCCTTACGACCCAGACTAGTGTCTGATGTGTTTTGTTCATAATGATGTCTGAAGGCTATTCAGTTACTGTTTGAGAACATTACCAGCATGCAGTGGGTCAAGACAATAAGCTGGTGAATTGTGGTATAGTTGGTGCAGCATTATTATAAGTGTCCTCTTTTCAAATGCAAATGGGATAAAAAGCCAAATTAATGTAAAAGAGTGTTATGGAACAGTTAAACATGCAGACCGTGACTCAGACTGGAACACTACAGCACATCTGAACATGATGCATTCTGTCAGCTTGTTATAAGGATGGCTCGCATTGCATAACGGAAAGGCAATAATGCGAGTTTGGAAATGGAGCAAGGAAGAAAAATGTTGTGCAGAACAATAGAGGGACAAAACATTTTCCCTTTTTCTTTCTGGACTGAATAATGCTTAGCATCATCTATCCAATTCCTTAGCTTCACTATAATTATCCGCAACAGAAGTATGCAAAATAAAAAAAACAAAAGTGGTTTCCAGGATTACTAATAATGATGTCATCAAGAGGGTTTGTCATCTAAAATAAGCCATTTTAAGCTCACTGAAAACTCATTAGATTTTTTGGAATTGCCACTTTATGATACTATGAGGAAACATTCATCTTAGTTAATTTCATGTGCAATAAACTACAACAAATGAAATGTTCACATAGTGACATGAGTATGATAATGATATATTATTATGTGTATCTTAAAATGGTGCCATTTCCTTGTAACATTTTTTTACAATAATTTAAAAAACATCTGAATAGGGTTTCCAAATTCAGAATACATGGACTTCCCTGCATCAGTGTTGTTAATTCACCAGATAATATAATAAAAAAAAATGAACTGATCATTGGTTACTAGGCCTGGAGCGTGCAAAAAATAATATTTAATTACTGCAATAAATAAATAAAAATCTCAAAATATAATGACTAATAACCTAAGAATATTCAAAGCCTGAAATGCCTCTTGAAAGTAATAAATCTGAAATCATTGTCCAATAAAAGACCAATGTTGAGGGTATGATTAGTCATACAGCATTAACAATTAAAAGGGCTATTAAAAATTATAATAATCTGTTAAAATAAACTGACTGTTCTCAAACAGCTGACAAAAACTTGCTCTTGTGTTTTATACATATATGAGAATTACAGAATTACATACAACATGTAGGCTACACCAAACTGTCATTATCAAATCACACCATTGATAGTGTCATATATACACATGTATGCTTGAGTGAGGGCATTTTTCAGTGCTGCTGTTGTTCTGAACAGATAGATGGTCCAAACAACTTCATAAAGGTCACTGGGGGCCACTGTTTGCATTTAGTTGTGTAGTGTCAGTGACTAAAGGAGCTCATTATGAAGGTATTTATAAATATACAATCATCCACACAACAGGACTGATGCTAATCTAATAGATATCGATGAAAACTTCAGAATGACTAGAAACAAAATAGGACAGAATTGATTGCTGATTGCACTTGTGTGAGTTGACCCGGCGCGAGACCAATCGATCGCATTCTCTCTGGCTGACTTACATACTTGTTTATGGCAATCATATCCAGTCATACTCACAGCGCTTTGTCTTGGCGTTTGGACACACACACACACTGTGAGAATCTTTTGTTTTTATTACGGTCTCGCGTAATAAATTAACTGTCATATGTTTAGCACACAGACCAATTGACACGGTAATGAAGCGGTATACAATTGTATATGGCACAATTTAAAACGGTTGCCCACCTTAATTTGCAGCAGCCTAATGTGGTGCTTCCACGTCTGTCACGCTCGTGTGAATTAGTTTGCGATTAGATGCGTTTACTGAGACCGCTGACCGCTGAAACGGTTTGCATCCTGAGTGGAGAGATCTGTTGTATAGGGCTTCAGGAGAAAGCTAGTATTTTCAGTTCCAGTATGCGCCCGGTCTTTGTGCTCGCTGATGGATGATGGGAAACAGGTCTTCGGAGAGAGGCGAGACTCCCTGAGGGATGTTTTAAGAGAGGAACGGCTCCTTCAAATCCGACGCCTATCCTTCAGTTTCACTCTTGATTTGAAATCCGCGGAGAACTTGAATCATCGTCCACAGTCGCGCGAAAGGACGCCTAGAGTCATTGAAATTAAAAACTTCCCAAATTAATTGTTCTCAGTCAGAATTCGTGTAAAAAATCCACAACTATGTCGTCGATGTTCAGTCTGCAGAAATTGCAAATCCATAACATCCAGGGGTTCCTTCCAAACCTTCCAGTGCAGCGTTTGTTTAAAATACTAACAACTATGGCTAATAAAAAAGCTATTTATAATGTGGGGATAAAAATAGGTATATTTATTTGAATTGTACCAAAACACATTTGTGTCTGATTTAAGTAAGTGAATGGCAGATTTAAATTGGTGTGGTCCTGAGGGTCCCAATGATCAGGACTGAACTTCGCTCTCCCTCCCTCTCTCTCTCTCTCTCTCTCTCTCTCTCTCTCACTGTGGGTGTTTGTGTGCAAGAGACAAAAAGGGATAGAGGGATTTACACATGTACTGTATTTAGACAGAGTGCATGACAACACATAATAACAGAGATTGAAAGAAAGGTGATTAATTGTGAGAAAACCACATACAAGAGGCTCTTTTGTCAAATTAAAGAATTAAAAAAAGACAATAACGACACGTCACAAGTTTTTCCAAATGTAATCCGTGTAGTTTGGTGTAAATTCTCAGGGAATTCCCATAAATGTTTATTTAATGCATTCTTTAGCCACAAATAAAGCAGGTGATGGGTGGTGAGAGAAAGGGTTGAAGGGATGCTAGACTCTAGGTGGCCCGGGAGGTTTAACCGAGATAGGGGGATTAATAAAAAAAATACAATGAAAACAACAGAACGAGCGAGGGATGGAGAGATGGGTATTTGTGTGCCAAGGGAGTATGGGGTGGGGGGGATATGAATGCATGAGAGAGGGAGGGTGGTGTTGGTTTTTCTGTGTCACTGAAAGAGAAAGCGAGTGAGGATGGGGGAGGGGTGCTGGATGGAGAAGCACAAGAGGGAGGGATGGAGAGAAAGAGACTGCACAAGCATTCATATATGTGTAGTGTGCATGAGGAAAGAGAAAATTAAGTTATGTATGCAAGACTTCCTTGCTCACATCTCAGACAGAGCTGCTACTGTAACACGCGAGCAAGAAAAAAAAAATTCATAAAACATGCCATTTAGTTTGATTTACTTACTTTACTAGTCTCAAGACATTCCAGGGGCTAAATGTACAGCTGTTCAGAGTTGTTTGTTTGATGTTGAATAATTGAGAGCTTGTGCTATAAAAACATAGTTGAAATACATGGTAAATTACTTATTTATATCCAGTCCACTTTCAATAAAAAATTACACACTCACCCTGTAAGAATTACAGAACCTCAGACACTTTGAACTTCTGAGATGGACAACACACACACACACAGTGTATTAACATACAGACATCTGTTTCCACATCCCACTGAGAGAAAATGCGGGAAGATGCCTCTCTCACATATGCATCAGTTCATTTTCATCCCCTTCCTTGCCCTCACCCATCCTTCCCTTCACTCAACTCACTCAGAATGGTCAATAGTAGAATATAATGTTCTACACGAATGCAAGTGATATTTAGTCATGTTTGGTATCATTTGAATTGTCTCAGGGTGTCATTCTTACAAGAAGTATACCTAAAAGGTAATACAGATCCTAAGAGTTTAGAGATATTTTGCACACTGTAGAGGGCGGGTCAGTCCCAGTGCCTTTCATGCAAATTACCTTCTGTCCCAAGAAGTGATAACTTTACTTGATCAATGCAAATTCCAATTGTTAGTTCCTGTCTCCATTTCAGGGGATGTTTATCTTGGTCAGAGTACTTAAGGAAATCTTGCAAGAAGATCAGGGCCTTCTGTAGTCAGAATGAGCCTGTGGTATACGAAGTGTGTTCACACACTTCATACTATGTATTTTTCTCAAGTCAGGTATGCATATTACTCTTAGATTCATCTTTGAGATTTTGATGTCTTATATTGATTTGATATCTTTGAATTGGCTTTGTAATTGACATAATACATATTTTCCTGACTAATAATAAATTGTTACATTTGATTTTATTCTGTTTTACTCTGTAATTATTGACTCTAGTAGATTACGATGTATCCTTGTTACCGCATTTCCTGCGTCAGGTTAGTAACGGACTAAAAGTCAGTTGAGATGGAGCATATGGCACACCAACTGTATCTTTAGGGATCCGGCTAACACTTGGTATAAGTTCAAGTGTACTTAGATTGTAAGGACTTATAGTGAATTTCCGTTTAGGTCAACTGAATGTTGTTCGACCAACCTAAATAGGGTGAGCCTAACCTCTGTTTATTGTAATATTATTCTAGCTAAGTGTACATGGGGAAACCATGGCATGACCATACCAAAGCTACTATCAGGGAAAGTAATGTTGGTCGGCTTATATCTGTAGTAGTGGTCGTGACCTCTGACTAGAAATAATGTTGCTTTATTCAAGTGTGTACAAATCTATGGGGGCTAAATAAAAGTATTTTTAGAATGAGCAAGCATAGGAGCGGCCGTCTAAAGTATTTGCCAATTACCTCTGTCTAATAACCAAGACTGATGAGAATTTGACCGTAAGATACGCTAACGGCTGAAGCGATATCTTTGAGCGACATGAGCACCCGAATGAATGAGTACAATAATATTAAAGAATAAATAGAATAATCAGATGTCTAGATAAATTATCCTATGAATGATAACAATTGTCATTCTAACCCAAATGCGAGGTCATTATAAAATGGAGTCAGATTAGATAATAAAATTTGAATTTAACCTAAATTTAATAACTTTGCACGCTGAAAAGACCGAACACACAGGAAACATTCATCCACCATTGGATACCTTCTTTGGGACAAGTGCGTGGACCTTACAACCCTCACATCCAATTCAATAAGTGATCCAAAAATACTGTCTTGCACTGAGTCACTTAGCAACATCTTACAATGAATGACTGAACAGGAAGTGAAGAAGAAATTACCAGGTACATTTAAGGTGAACGTTGTTTACACAAGTTGATCACTAACTAATAAGTTCAGAGACTAATGTCAACATAATTGAGTGGTGGTCCAAAAACCAATTCATTTTATGTATTTCAGTTCAAATTAACAGCTAGCATACCACATGTTACCATATAAGTCATTGCTCGTGGTCAGTGCAGTGTTCAGCCAGTATTTTAAAATTTTAAATGTCAATCATGACAGTGACTCTAACAGATATTTTTCTTTTAAAAAAACTATAAAAAAACACAAAAAATAACTTAACTTCAACATTTATTCACCTTATCAGTCCTATGCAAAGCATGCTGAGAACTAGAAATCCACTTCCCAATTTAAGACAATTCCAAGGTACTAAAACATTTTTTATAAAATGAAATCTCAGTTTAAATTACACACAATGTTAAATTGACATAATGATTAAAATTATTTTATCAACTTATAAACTCGTCAAAATAATGTGTGCAAACGTGCAACAAAAGGTTTAATTAAAGCAAACAAATCTGAATTTTTAACTTGCAACCATGCATTTCTTTTAAGTTGTGGTAGGTTCCCCGAATTTCTTTTTAGAGTGCATAAACCAAGATACTAACAAATTAATACATATAAAGAACTTTCAGTGTCGCTAATGCTTGCGTTATCAAAATTTGATTGAGTTTGTGACGAAAGAATATACAGTAAATTGTTGTTTTATCAAAATTTGACTGCATTTGTAAAAAGAGAACAAAGATATAAAAAGAATATAAATTGCTTTTCTCACAAGAGAAATAATTTAGAAATGATAGTAAACGTTTTTAAAACACTTAAATTGATTGTCTTTGCAACCGTTACATTTAAAATAAGCAATCATGCTTTGTAATACTTGTGCATCTAAAAATATAAATGAGTGATATTAGGTGCACATGATTAAGATCTTAGGAGTCATGGGACTCCTTGATTTAAAATATATCAGGTATTTGATGTAATTAATAACCATCATCCCTGAGTGCAGATGATACATAACCAAGCACTTTTACACATTGGGCAGCTGAACAACACATACAACCTGATAGAAACCGTTCTCTGTGTTTGTATGACCGTTCACACAAAGATAGAGTTTATTTACTTCTAGCTTGCCGAAGTTGATATCTTTGGCGAGTTTAACAGTTCCTATCCCTTCAAACATCTTCTCTCTCATGGGCCACCGCGATTTGGCCAGGGTAAGATGGTAAGTTGGGCATCGGGAATGGCGGTGAAGCCAGCCCTTCTCCTTGAAGACTTCTTGGAGAGGGGAATTCAGGCACTGGACATCGAACAGGGGTTGTGGGGCAACATGGAGAACAGTCCCATTAAAGTGCCTTAGTTTAGGGGTGAAAGACACAGAAATAGGGGGTTTGTGGGAGTTTCTGATTGTGGTACGCAGGAGCTCAGCAGCAGCACTGACTTCCTCTGGGCTCTTTAGGACAAGTAAGGAAAGAGTGATGTGTAAAGTTGCAGGGTCCACCCATAGCGGCTCAGACTGAGGGAGGTGGGAGATAACTTTTTTCTGAATGCGATGAAAGGCCTGGAGAGCAGCGGGAGAGTCCACGCGGAAGCAGATGAAATGGGTGGGTCTGTTTGGTGGTGGACGTCTTAACTGTGGTTGTGGCAGAATGAATGATACCAGCTCTGCTTCTGGACCACTCACTCCATCCCATCTGTCCTTCCATTCTTCCACTATTTCAGTCTGTTCTTTTTTTGGAGTAATGGATAATTCCTTTGCCAACTGATTCAAACTGAGGTCTTCAGTAGCTGCCATCTTTGTGTCCTCTGGTGCAGATTGTTTTTGCAAAAGTAAGACGCCATCACTGGTTCCTTTATCAGCATTTTCAGTAAATGAGTGATCTTTGGCATCTCCCAGCTCTTGTTTATTGTTTGTTGTTGTAATTGAAGTTGCGACATCATTCTGTTCTTCAGAAAACTGCAGCACTTGCTCTAGGTCATTTGAAACATCTGTTGTGTTGGTGGACTCTTCATGTTGTCCAGAGTCAGTTGTTAAATAGTCTGAGAATTGAATAATTCCAGTATAATAATATTAAAATAAATAATGTAATATTGTATTAATAGTGCATTATAATTATTATATGATAAAATATTCAATATTCAGTTCAATGGTATGATGGTATTTTTTGTCCTGTAGTTATTAAACAACACATTTAAAATGCAATTTATATATACAACTCGAATATGCCTCTTCTGCTGAGTATTGTGGTGATTTTAATTTCTGTATTAAAATGAACTTGGATATATTTTGAGGCATAAGTCCTGATCTTGAAAAAATCTTGAAAATAAAACCTTATTAATTAGTTTGACATACTCTTTTATTATTTCACCATTGTGTTATATTATTATTATTATTAATATTGCTAATATTATT
Organism: Schizothorax lantsangensis; assembly: GCA_027422415.1. Classification (NCBI taxonomy): domain Eukaryota; kingdom Metazoa; phylum Chordata; class Actinopteri; order Cypriniformes; family Cyprinidae; genus Schizothorax; species Schizothorax lantsangensis. The sequence continues at coordinate 16,440,271 of CM049850.1, read as the reverse complement.
ACTGTTACAATTTTTTTTTTTATTCGTTTATTGTTTCACTGGTTATTATTATTTGAAAAAAAAAAGTCTGCCAAATCAAAGTCATGTGGTGCAATAAAAAAAAAGCCACATGGTCCAACCAACACACTGAGAGAAAAAAAAAAAAAAGTAAATGATAACCTAGGAAATGACACCCCACTGCCTCCCCAACTCCAAAAAAAACTTTAGTGATATTTATGAATTATTTATTTATTTATGATAATTATTCACGATAACGACTACAGAACAAAATACTGGTGAAGATTTTCTCAGAACCTGCTTTACTGGGCCAAAATAATAATGTTGCTCACCTTGTTGCGGTTCCTCACTGCCAAAAGGAGGCAAAATAGTCTGCCCCGTGGAGCCGAACACCCTGTCAGTGCGACTGTCTCTATCCCACACCCGCTGGCCTTTGTAGCTAAAGTACTGTATCCTATGACGAGGGAGAGCCAGCTCCTCAGAAAAATCACAGTCACATACCTAATGTGGGACAGATAAGCATTAAAGCTGATTATGAAAATACATGATACATGGTAATTAACCATATTAGTGCTGATGCAACACACCTGCGTGTCCCATGAGAAGTCAGAGAATGGGCGTTCCAGCACCCCAAGGAAACGGTCCAGGTGACCGACTTTAAAATCAGCTGGGTCCACTGAGGAGTCCCATATAATTCTGGAGATGACATCGTCAGCTGTACGCATGCGTGGCTTCTTACACCCTGAGACAGAAAGGTATCTATTTGTAAATGTGAAGAGTGAATGAATGGTAAAGTGCCTCTGCATCATTAAATCTATAAACAAACCTTCTTTCTCAGTCTCTATATGCTGTTTTTCTGGAGTCTTTTTTCCATTTTTTGGGGTCTTGCTCAGCTTTTCTGTGACGGCTGTATCATCTTCCTCTGAGTGTGTGGTTTGAGGGATGTCAAGCACACTGTGAAGTCAGGAAAAAGCAATGCATTATTTATCCACTAAGCTTCAATGAACATTCCCAAGATCTAACAAATTTCACATCTTTTACGGCAACTACAAGACACTGTGCCAACTGCTGTTGAAATGAAAATATCCAGATAATAAATCATGTCTAGCATGAGGTTAGTTCACCAGTTGAGTTTCTACCATCCAGAGTGATTGACAGACCTGTGAGACAGTCGACATCTGTCTCCAAAATGACATCTGCCCAAGAGGAAGTGCTGACAAATGTTTTGGCTAGTTTCTTGTTTCATCTCATCTGGTACGAAGGGAAAGGGAGGAAAAAGTTACATTCATGCACTGACTGATAACACAAGACAAAGTTAATCTTTAACTACTGGGACAATAAAAGTTAAACTCTCCCAGATTAGTTAAGGTAGACGTGATGTAGCGTAGTGTGAAGATGCAAATGGTGGTATTCAAAACAGGTAAGTTTACGATGGACAAAATATAAGTCTGAGGCAAATTTCTGTTTCAGTGCAGCATGTTTCAACAAATGTCTTCAACTCCACCCACCACCCACACATTTACACACCTGTTGTGGCATAATAAACAAACCTATGCTAACATTCAAAAGTTTGGGGTAGATAGGATTAAAAAAAAAAAAAAATGTATACAAAGGATTCCTATATTGAATAAATACTGATCTTTTGAACCCTCTATTCATCAAAGAATCCTGAAAAAATGTATCGCGGTTTCCACAAATATTAAACAGCACAAAACTGAAAATAAGAAATGTTTCTTGAGCAGCAAATCAGCATATTAGAATGATTTCTGAAGGACCATGTGACACTGAAGACTGGAGTAATGATGCTGAAAATTTGGCTTTGCAATCACAGGAATAAATTACATTTTAAAATATATTAAAATATAAAACAGCAATTTTTAATTGTAATAATATTTCATAATAATATGTTTTTCCCAATACTTTTGATCAAATAAACTGCAACATTGGTGAGAATAAGAGACCTCCTTCAAACATTAAAAATACCTTTGAAAAAACTTTGAAATGGTAGTGTAGGCCTACATGTAATCTGCACAAAGGGATACCTTCCTTGAAAGGTAGGTGCATACTATATCCTAAATCTCCCCATGTAACAACAAATGACAATTTGGGGGCTTCAACACAGCACAAATGTCCCTTTAGAAAGCTTTTGGACCACTAGGTTTTAACTGAAAATAGCACTATAATGGCTTGTAAGTGCTCTTAGTAGGACTAGTGGTGTGGAAGCAGACCTCTCTTTGTGAATTTTATATTCTCTACCCTGCACTTACAGCAAGCCTACAGCAATTTTGTACAAGACGAACATATCCTTGGCTAGAAATTATAGATAATTATATGAAAAGGCTTTTCACTGCCACCTTCAGGTCATTTGCATTATATCCTCCACCTCTACGGTATTTGTTAAAGGCGGTGACCAAAACGTTTTTTAATGATCAAATTAGATAACTTTGTACATTTCAGCTCATTTTAAAGCAATGTATTTAAAACTACTTAAATGACGTAAAAGACCAATGATTTACTAGCACTACAACTCATAAGCTGTGAAGAATAACCTTTAGAATTAAAATACAGCTTTTTTTATTTAACATACTTAATTTATAGATGACAAGTAACTCATTTAAGTGTAAATAAATGTCATATATGTCTTACCTATGTGGATTTGTCTGTCTGAATCCTCTGTCAGGGTTTGCCTCACATGCCATATTTGACAGCTTCAACAGAGCTTCATTGAAACAAATAAGTTACATTTAGTGTCATTTAGAAGGCAACCTAAGCATAATCATTTTGCAACACTGTACTGTAGTCGGTAAGACAAAAAATATATATATTATGTAAAAACCATTTTGGCATAATAGGGGAGAGCATGAACCAGCCTACCTCAAGTCACAATGAATCAGAAAACTAGCTTCGAAGTTGATTTTAATGTTAACATATACAAGATGACATCATCTGGTTCAAATGACTCATAGTTAGCCTACAAACTGCGCGAATGATTGATAAACAAATACATTACACAAACACTAATGAAACAATGTAAGTCAACAAAGTAAACTTCTGAACATACTGTTTATATTGGATGTAACATTTACAGTATATATTATAATATAAGTGTTTATTATTGTCAAACATACTTGCTGTGCTGCTAGGGCGATGTTCACAAAGGACACTTCCGGTGTTGGGGTTCTTCTGGGTATTGTAGTTCTCGGCCAAAGCATTATAAATTTCCGACTCATTTCCACAAATCAGTTCTTTCAGACAGTTCGGTTCAATATCTTCACGTGGTTCTTTATGTCACGCTCCATTTTCCAGTGAAGACATGTAAGCGCATACTGCTGTGTATTACAGTGAGATGTTTTATTAATAATGCATTTTATTGTAATTTAATATGTCCCAGTTCAGTCTATTGAAGCCATGATTCCGCTCATAAAACATTAAGTGCCATTTGCGTTTACAATGAACTAAAATTATATTTATATTATAACAATATTTCGCCTGAGAAATGCTTTTTTGCATATCTTGGAGTGAGCTGTTCATTTGAGAACCGCTCGGACCGATTCATTATACTTTGTGAACGATTCAGACCGGTTCGTTTGAATCATCAAAATGATTCAATTCTACAGAAGATTCATTCACGGATCAGGGAGCGCTGTAAGCATTCAGCGGATTACGGAAGAGCCAAAATCATTTAATTACACGAAATAGCAAATATACACGTGGTGCCACCATGTAACTACAACAGAAAAACATATTAATGGATTATTTGGACTGTACCGTTGGCTATTCAGTGTGAGAGACAAGAGCAGCTGAGTGAGTCACGCACACGTTGTTGTGATCTAAGCGCGTGACTTCCCATCACATGACACATAAGACTGAAAAGGATGGATTTAACAATGTAAACAAAATAAAAATAATAATTACTATCGTATTTCAGCGACGATTTAATAAACCACACCGGTGAGGATAGTGTATGCTGATTAGAAATAAATTACATCGTTAGCAACTTTGACAACCATGCAGAACCTGTAGACAGTTGATATTGTCAATACTCCATTGCAATGTCTTGTTCTTGTTAGTTTACTGGTACCAGTCGGCGCTATAGCTGTACCCAGCTCATAAAGGTAAGGGTATTGTATTTTCCTATATCTAATTTCCTTTTGCATTTAAATTAGGCAAGACACCACTTGTGAACAGCGTAACAATTTATATCACCATACTTCTCCTGTTAATTAATCGCAGTACATTATTTATATATTGTGTCTACATTTTGTATTACTTTAAACGTTATGTTGAAATGCGCAGATGTATTATGTAATTAAAAATGCGCATATTTGTATACATTTCTAGAAGAGAAATCTGAACATACGATAAAGCCAGTTTCAAAAATTGTTTCATTTTGTTGACGCCCTAGACTAGAGTATAAAGGTTTTTACTTAGAGGATTTTGGATATTTCCTCTTTTTTTACTCAATAAATTACAGAATACTGTCAACATTCAGGAAAAAAACTATCTGAATTTGTAGGAATACAATTTTATATAAATCAGTCAAATGTTAAAAAAAAAAGTTTGGTTTTTGTAAATGCTGCTGAAGTGGTTATACTGTGCATAAGAAACAACTCACTTGCAGAAAATGGCTTATAAATAAATGTATTGTAATTTAAATCTACATATATAATTAAAGTGTAATATAATAAACACTTAAATGTGTATTTTGGAGGTTTTCTTTCCTCTAGTCTGAAAAAAAGACAAGTTCACAGTTTATGCGTGTAATAATTACTGCCAGAGTCAACTCTGATCTCCCTTAACTTTGTTTAACATTGAGTGCCTGTTCTCGTTTATAAACCATTTCTTAAACTCACCCTTCTTTTGAAATGTAAAAACAATGTGCGATAATATCGCATATTCTCACATGACCTTATAATTCCCTCCAGATGAACGCTTTAGTTGCCCTTTGCCACTTCTGTGAACTCCATGGCCCACGCACGCTATTCTGTACAGAGGCCGTCCACCCTCCATCCCCGTCCCCTCCACAGCCTGGTCCAGCCATTCCTGGGGACAGGGACCGAGAGGCGGACAGAGAGGGCGAAGGGCTCACCATGAGAGCCAACAGCTCTGCCACACAGAGAGCTGACATGTGTGAAGTAAGTGAGAAAGTAACCTTGTCATATCCCAAATTTATTTTTAAATCCAAAATCCGAAAAAGTTCTTTTCTATAATGTCTTATGTAATATCTGTCTTTCTCTGTTCAGGGTTGTCGCTCTCTACCTGCATCTCACCCAGGCTTTGTGAGTGTGGACAGTGAGACGGGAATCCGCTATCTGAGCCACCAACACCCACGCCAGCCACAGCTCTTCAGTGTCGTGCGACAAGCATGTGTGCGCAGCCTGAGCTGCGAGGTATGTATACATTTATGTTTGGATCAATGAATTAATCTAAACTTGATTCAAAAAATGTGCATCTACTTGTATATTATCTGCTCTTGCAGGTTTGTCCTGGTCGAGAGGGGCCCATCTTTTTTGGAGATGAACAGCACGGATTCGTTTTCTCTCATACGTTTTTCATCAAAGACAGCCTGGCACGGGGCTTCCAGCGCTGGTACAGCATTGTCGTGGTAGCCATGGACAGGATCTACCTCATCAACTCCTGGCCATTCCTGTTGCGCCACCTGCGGCTAACCATTCAGAGTCTACAGAACACAGCACTCAAGGTACTGCTGGACTGCAGCACCACTTTAGGACCGAGATTGACAGAGTACCTCTTGGAGTGACGAGTTCCTTGTAGTGTTGAAAATACAACGGTTTGCCCTGTTTGTTGCCTTGTAGGTGTTTGACAGTGAGCAGTGTGTGTGTCCTCAGAGAGCTTTGCGTATAAACAGCGCCTTCTCTCCGGCAGTGTTCCCTCACCAGCGCAGCGGCAATGCAGCCCGCTCACTCACATCCCTAACCCAACACCCCAACCTGTGGGCTAGTCTGCACTCCTCATTCAGCTGGTATGTAAAACACAGTAAAAAAAGAGCTATTGTGATCATTTTTTGACTTTATAACCAATATTGTGACTTTATATCTCACAGTGTGACTTTATTTCTAATAACTGCGACTTATCTCACAGTTGTGACCTTATTTCTCATAAATGTGACTTTATAATGTATATTATAATTTTATAACTTATACTTTGATCTCACAATTGCAACTTTATATCCCACAATGGAGACTTATATCTCACAGTTGTGACTTTATTTCTCATAATTGCAACATTGTCTCAGCTGGAACAATTGCTAACTTGTGCCGTGTTGTGACCTTGAGACAATTTTGCCTTTATTTCTCATAATTGCATCTCTCTTTCTCATTAATATAACTTTGTAACTTATAAGATATATATCGCAATTGTGACTTTATATCTCACAACTGCAACTTTATTTATTAAATTGTGACTATTTCTTATAATTGAGATTTATGTCTTACAATTACAAACTGTGTATCTCACAATTTCAAACATTATATTTCATAATTGTGACTCATTGGAGCAAAAGTAATAGAGAGACTTTTCTTGGCAAACACTAACGCAAACACGTACAGTATATCTGCTTTTTTTAAAATCACCATACTTCCTATTACTTTAATTATCTTTATTTTAGGTTGCTGAAAGCTTGTGGCAGTCGGTTGACAGAGAAGCTTTTAGAGGGGGCACCCACAGAAGACACACTCGTTCTCATTGAAAGACAAACTGGTAAAATTAATGCATTGAGTATATTAATTAATTTCTGCAACAAGATATTGCAGAAAATAGATATTCTGCATCTATTTTCTGCAACAAGATAAACTGATTTTTTTTTGTCATGAGATACTATTGATTCCGTAGCAATATTTTAATTAGGGTGTCTGCTAACAAATTGATTTTTCAAATGTTAAACTGAGTATCTGACCCACATTTTCCTTTCCCAGCGTTCTGCTTCTGACACTGACAAACAAACAGCTCTCCAGTGATTTTTCAAATTTGTTCATCTTTTATAATCAGAATTATAAAAATGACTAGCCATAATTTGAGGTTATACTGTAATGTTATACTATAGATTTCAGTATGAAAAATGTTCACAGCAACATTATGTATAATTCTCTCTCAGAGCAAGAGGAAGAGATGAGTGGCTGGGATGGTGCTGAAGGGGGTGGGTCTAACCCACAGCCCAGCCAATCAGAGAGTGTGCAGGCCAAAGATTTTCAATTTGATGATGGAAGACAAGAGGACCTTCTTGGGCCAAAGTTCAAATCACTGAGACATTTAAGACAGGTAAATAAATGTTTACTCTGTTACAAACATCAGATTTTGTTTAAAAATATATAAATCTGACTATGCTATATCTAACTAATGACAGGTCCTGGGTGCCAGTGATTTCCGACAGCTGGCATGGCACGTTCTCATGGGAAATCAAGTCATATGGAGAGGCGCAGACCCTGGTCTTATCCAGTCAGCTTTCAATGTGCTGAAGGTCAGCTAAATACCTATTCTCATTGCCTACAATATTTTCATCATACTTATCAAGTGATGCAGGTCTGCACCATAAAAGAACATCTATGTTAGATATTATAAACTGCCAGTCAAAAGTTTGGACAAGCTTGACTGAATTTGTTTCTCCTGATCTTCAGAATAATTTTATTAAGCCTGTACTTAAATGTTCGGGCACAAAATTGTTTTGTGGACAAAAATATATTTTGTTTACATTTAGACAATACAAATCTAAAGTATTCATTAAAAAAGTTGTTTATTTTTATTTATACAATTTAATTCAAATTTTGAAAAAAATATTTAAAAAATCTTTTAGTTTTTTTTTTTAATTAATTTATTTTTGTGTATGTTAAACAAAATGTTACACACATGTACTTTTTGTAATAAAATAAAATAATATAATATATTATTATAATAATTTTTAATGGATAAGCTGGACCAGGATCCATCTCGAGTGCAGAGCTGCATTTTAGAAAAATTAGGTTATTTCAATTCATTTTCGATGATGCTATTATTCCAAAAAGTGAAAAATATTAGTAATAAATGAGTATGTGTGTCTAATCTTATTACTGGTAGTGCATGTTTTTAAGTAGATGCTGAAAGTCTTGCTATTTCAGTTCTGACCCTCATTTCTGTCTGTTTCACAGGCTTTGCTTCCAGTTGGCTGTGTCCGAGCAGTTCCGTACAGTCCTCACTATGAGGAAGCATATCGATGCAACTTCCTTGGCCTTAGCCCAGATGTACCAATCCCAGCTCATGTTAGCTCTTCAGGTATCTTTCATTTCACAGCAAATCCTGTTTTGTGTATTTTTGCTTCACAGAGCTAGTTAATTTTCAGAACTTTCAGAAAACATATGTCTACACCACATTAAAAGGACTTTCTAAGATCCAAGCCCTGAGGGATTTAAAGCCATAACCTACTGTATTCTCATCTCATCCTTGTGGCGCTGCTGTAGCTGAGATTGCTTCAGGTCAAACATATATAAACATTAACACTCAATCAGTCACACTTAGCAATGACAGCAATGCTCTCATGATCTTTATTCAGCTACTCAAGTGAACATATTGTTTTTATAACATGACTAGAGAAACTCACATAGATTTAACAGAGGCCTCAAAGTGTTTTGGGGTGTTCTTTGTCAGAATGTGATTTACATCTTATTTCACAACTTCTGTGACTGTTTTCTTTCTAAACAGTGAAATTGTTTCATAACTCAGTGTCTGGTTCATTTCAAAGTTCAACACTCATTGTGTATATACATAGTCTAACTCCTCTCCCTATTTTTCTCTCTTTCTCAATCTATGTTCCAGAGTTTTCCATGCTGGTGGATGTACTTAATGTTGAGCGCGGTTGTGTAAATCCCATTTCAGATGATGACATTCTCTCACTTTACCAGTTCAACATTAGCAGTGCAAACACACAACCAACAGATAAAGGTAACGCATGGAAACAAAACTCTGTAGTATAGCCTTTAAAGATTTATACCGCTATTCAAACACACACTATTTAGTGAATTCTTCTTTAATGTGCCTTTCTCATGGTTTGTCTTTCTCTCAGGTCCAACTCTGTTGAATAAGATCGAAGTGGCTCTTTCTAATGAGAATTTGTCGGTGGAGGTGGTCTCTCTCTGCTTACTCTGTCTGAAAGAAGAGTGGATGAAGTAAATTTGCATTTTGTCTTTAGACTAGAAAATCTTAAATCGAACTCTTTTGAAGTATTATGTATGTCTTTACTGTCACTTTTGATCAATTTAACACATCCTTGCTGAAAAAAGTAATAATTCTTTAAAAAAATGTTTTTTGAATGGTAGTTAAATGAAAACTATGCTTGATATAAGTACTTTTACATTGTTTCTATAGGGCACTTTCCACAAATGGGTGCAAAATAGGACCCACAACTCTTAAACATTAAGTAATTTTAATTAGAAGTTATTTGAAAGTAATTATAATGTTGTTTTTTAGCCTTCAGGTTATACAAAATATTATGAACCGTTTTATTTTCTATTCCTATTTATTGTACATGAGGTTAGTCCATTTTTGCAACACTGTTACAAATTTGTTACACTAGGACCACTGATAAATAATACATTTTTGGTAGATAAAATTATTTAAACATAGTTTGTACTACAATGAATAGAATATAAATGTAAAAGTTTGTCAAAATTATGTAATTTTATTAGCTTTTAAGATATCTAAGGACGCACAGAATGTGCCATTATATTTATTTCAGGCAGTTTATAAGTCATGTAGCAGACATAGTTAAATATTTTGCCTGTTTCCCGTAATTCTTCTTTTTCCTCTTAATCACTTACTCGCTTCTCCCCAATTTCCTCTTAGACCTGTTTTCCTCTTGTCTGTTTATTGTTTCTGTGCTTCCTCTCATCACATGGTCTTCTTGTTCTTTCTGTTACAGCAAAGTAAAAGTGCTGTTTAAGTTCTCCAAGGTGGACGGCAGAGGTAAAGAGGACACTCAAAAGGTTTTAGCTCTGCTGGGGGCACGGGGCCCGGGGAAGAGGACAATGTGCGTCTTCTTAAGTTTTGGATGACAGGACTCAGCAAGCTCTACAAGAGCCATCTAATGACAGCAGTCAGAGGTGGAGAGAGAACTCTGAGCCAGTGAGAGAGAGAACGGGGACAATGGACTCATTGCTAGAGTTAGATGAAAGGAATGTGTGTGTGTCTGTGTGTCAATTACGGGAAAAGGGAGCCAGGCCTGAGAATGTGTTTTTCTGCATGGAACAGAGAGAAAGCAGAAGCTATCATTGTGATTGGAGCCACAAAAACTTTTACTTACACATGTGCATTTAAATGGAATGTTGTTTTACCGTCATGCATAGACATGTCCATATTTTTCGCTATGTGTCTAATAGAGCACATGGCCCACTGACTTCATGGGAACTAGGCAGAGTATCAGTTGACATGATACTGTTTGAGGCTTGCCTGTTGCATTTCGTTTCCATCTGATTTGTCTGAGAGAGAATTTGTATTTTATGAGCAATTTTATTTATCTTTATTTGATAACTTATTTTAAATAAATGGCTTTTACTTTAATCTGACACATGCTAAATAAAGACTATGTGATGCTTTTAAACCAAAGTGTTACTTTTTTTTAATTAAGTACTGCAATTTATTGCAGCAATGTGGTTATACCAGCTACTGATCAGAATCATCTGGTAGGGAAGAAATAGTTTTTGACAACATTTTTGAGTGAACTATGCCTGTAATTGCTGCCATGAGAGAGTTTCTGGATTATGTAGAAATCCCCTTAAACCCATTATAGTTTTTACAGCTTGTTTCAATGTACTACAAGACTTAAAGTCATGCAATAAACACTGTGCAAACATGCAAGTCCACCCTAAGCAGCTCTTACGTAAGGAAGTTCTTGTGTTTCAAGGTGGTACTGAAAGGATCAGGTTATACTAGGGCAATTCCTCCTATGTAAATGGAGCTATCATGAGACCTATAAATTTTAGACTATATCATGCATATCAACTCTTTTTTGCATTTAAAATTTGTAACAAGTTATCAGTGCAGGTTAAATTAAAAATTTAGTGAAATGTGGTGAGTGGGTGTGAATCTGTGCAGAAGAATCAATATTACCCTGAGGACTGCAATATATTCCTTCATGTCTACTCGGGTTGATTGATGGAAATTGCTGGATCATTGCCAGAATAACTTTTACTCATTCAGATAATAATCCATTTATTTATTCATGATGGCACATAAAGCTTTGTGTTGGCATAAAAGTTCTCTATTTTGCATTTGTGCTGAAACATGTATGATGGTTTGTGTGCTTATGACACTTTACCATTTTTTAATTCATCATATTGCTACTCCAAATGTGTTTATTCCACTTTTTCAATGCAATAATAAAAAAAGACATAGGCATACATTATGCACTAAGAACAATGTATATTTGATGCAGTCTCTCATGTGACTCTATTTGAACCAACTACCACAAACTGACTGCTTTGTCTATCTAAATGACAGCATGGTTGAATCCTCTCCTCATTTTATAGGCATCACATGCTTGACAATGACTAATCTGGAATAGTATGAATTATATAAACGTGTCTGATGAAATATAACTTCCTTTCATTACAGTCATGAAAACTCACATGCTTAGTCATCATTCAGCTGACAAACTATGGGATTGAGGGAGCAACAGACATGGAGACTTGAGTGGGAAGGAGGGAAATTAAAAACAGACTGCCAGAGAGCATGACTAAGCCAGGAAAGGCCGTGCATTGAGTACTGATAAAGAGAGGAGAAGAGGGGGAGTGCATGCTGTCTAATGAGGTAAAGGGGTGGGGAGCTTTAAAGAGAGCGGGGAGAGAGATTGAACCGCCAGGACTTTCACTTTCAGCGAGCAAACTGCCTCCACACTGTTTGCTCTTTCAGAAGTAGCCTACAACAGATCAAATGTCTTGCCCACTTGCATGCCAGCTGGATATTGAAGCTTCAAAACAAACTGACTGAAAAGGAAGAAGGAAAGTTAAAGCAAAAGAAACAGGAAACTAAAATCTCACAGGAAATAGAGGAATATCTTGTCCATCAGAAGACTGTGAATTTCCAAGTACCTGACTGGGATTGAGCCAGAGGGTCAGAATGGAGAGCAGCTGTGGGATCCAGGAGAAAGTGCAGCAGTGAGAGGAAGAGGAGACCTTGAAGGCAGCTGGGAAACCCACTGAGACCGAGATTCTTCCATAACCTTTCTGCAGCAATCTGTCGTGCAGAACGTATTGGTTAAGAAGAACATGGGGAATATGGCCCACATTGGTCGGTAGAAGCATGTCACCAACAGGTAACGTGATCCGCGTGCAGCACTGACGAAAGTCCATCAATTGATGGTTGTATCAGACGCAGTGCGTTCGGGGTTTGCGACATATGAGAACAAAACGCGTGGGTGTTTTGCAAATGTTAGGGCTTTTAATGCTCTGAACCCACATTGTTTACCTTTGCCTTTCAGTGCTGTTACTTCTATCAATATTGACTGTTCAAGGAAGTGGGTGCAATGATTTTATGAAGACGACGATCAGAAATCTTCAAGACTCTATACACATTGAAGAAACGTCCGGATTCGTGAGTTTCGATGTTTAAGAACTCTTTGTTTACTAGAAAGTTCGCGATAGCAATTATCTGCCCCGTGTCATTTTTGTACTGACCTTATTATTGTTGATTTGTGGTTTTGGTAACGTGTGAGAAGCCCGTGCATGTTAAATAAATAGTTCGCCTTTATTAAAGGCTTTAAAATTTGACATTGTAATATATATCTATTGCAGCCACAAGTGTTTCCAAAGAACTACGTCGTGTCTCACTATTTCAACGACAGCGCGCTGTGCAATGAGCCGGTAAGAACGGGTCAGTGGTGTGATGCTCTTTTTTATGATTCAATTACGTTATTCAAAAATACATATAGCCTAGGCCTACTTAATGAAGGTGTTTTGGGTTTCTGGATTAAATGGGATATTGATATTTTATGGGGCCTACTATCAGAAGTCAATAAATAAATAAATACAATTCTTGAAAAAAGAAATGTTGGAATAAGTAGCATTGAATTATCTTTTCTTTAGAAAAGACATCAAGTTATATTTGTTTTAAATTGTTTGTAATATTGGAAGAACATTTGTCTGCAAAATAAAAGGAAGCCTGTAACCAACATACAGATTTTGGACCCCTTTAGATTATTCTGGACCCCTTTAGATCATTTTTATTTTTTAATAAAACACCTTTAACTGTAAGAAAGCTTGATAATCATGACTCTAATGATTTTATTATATACACTCTTTTGAATTCATGGTGCAAAGAAAGTTTTTAGCTATTCTATGGTTGGAACGGATGGTTACACCAAATGACATTTTTAACCATTTTCAGTCATGATATGTTGAATATGGCACAAACATTTTTCCCAGATGAAAGCAACAAGAATATGTAGATTACATTTCTAAGTGCTTGTAATTACATATAATTGAACATGTAATTAACCTAGATTTTCTTCTGTTTTATAATCTCAGCCATCCTTATTTGTCACTGACCAAAATATAACATGTTTATTAGCTAATTTTGCTCCTAGTAGCTAAACTTAGAACTACATCTCTCTCTCTGTCTCTCTGTTTGTGTGTAGTGCTGTGTGTTCAGTGCTGCTGCGTTCCTGTCTAATTCCTGGATTCAGCTCCTCCAGCATCTCAGTAGAGTTCACCTCAAATACAGGTTCATCAGCGAGCTGATTCTCACACTGGACAACATAGCAAAAGAGGTATATTGTCATACACTCTCAGAAAAAAAGCTGTGTTGGTGGTAGCCTTTCAAAAGTTACACTTAAAGGTACATATCAGTACCTAAAGTGTACATATTAGTACCTAAATGTACATATTTGTTCCTTTTGAAAAAATACAACCCCAGTGACAGCTTTTGTATCTTTTTTTCTAAAAGTGTATAAAATATTTGTTTTATACACACTTTTAAACACACGTTGTTCATACCATACTTCTTGCCACTGTACTGTTTTTCCAGATGTTGTATCAACACATCTTTCATTCTTGATTGTAGGTTTGATAGATTGTAGATCTCTTGTGGTTAGTGTTTTTTTTATCTTTTTGTAAACAGAAAATTCCAGATCGTCCAGATATCTCCGCTTTTCCATCTGTTCAGTCATCGCCTGAAGGTCTTCTCTCCTTCACTTCATCCCTCTTCACACGATGGCTCAATCTGGATTGTGCTTTTAAAGAGCATCACTGCATCTTCCCCACACCAAGTGAAGAGGATCAAGATAATTCACCATCAGAGGAGGAAGAGAATGTGGAGAACCATGAACCTGTAGATGAGCAGCAGCCTGTGATAGAAGGAGAGACAGGTAAAAGGCAGTTCGACCAGGGTCCGACTAACGGCAATAGTGGGTCACTTTTCCAAGGTTTCTCTCACTGGACTTTTTCTTTTCTATGGATAACATCAAGTCTGATCTGGTGAAAGTTGAGAAATCTGTTTTAAATATGCCACAAAACTTGGCCAAAAACGAGGCTTCGCTTTGAAAGGACAGCTACTGTAATTCACTGTTGTTTTATACTGATTAGCATTTGTATGAGATTTCAGAGAAGTTGCTCTCTGGATATGGCTCATGATTTCTAGATGCATGTTGGAGAAAAGGGATGTTTTGGAAACGGACACATGGCCAATATGGCGTTCTCTTTCATGTACAGTACATGTATTTTGTTTTTTCTGCATCATGTCTTTGCACTGATTGTTTCTATCACTTATCCAGTTTTCTGTCATCTTATACAGTGAATTATGTGTCATCCATGATAATACAGGTTAAACCTGTCGACTGAATGTTTTAACATTGAATGTAGTGAAAAAGTAAAGAATACATGAAGCCAAAAGTCTCCGCTTATCGCTCGGTGTTCAAGAGGAAAAAAACTACACTCATGTACTACAGTAAATCCAAGCCATATTAAATAATACTGTGGCATAGGAACCAGCTAAAGCAAGCTACTTTCTGGAAAAGACATTTGCAAAGGGTTACATAAGTCATGTTTACAAGTATTGTTGTCTTGCCTTAGAGAAGGTTACTACAAGCAATGTTTTACTCAAATGAATTTAACAATCTGTCTGTTTTTGGTATACATGTGTTGTCTGTTTTTAAGTGTAGATTTTTATATATAAATAAAATCTTGAAATTAATTCAGTGTTTGCATGACTTTACTATGCTCTTTTGTTTGTCAGAGTGTGTGTATGAGGACTTTCTCTAGTATCCAGCTGGATGGAGAGACTTGCAGATGATGGCACAAACAACAGGCCACTACAGAGACCTTTTGTTCACACAATTTTGCTGCTCTACCACAATATAGGCTACAGCTGGTGGCTGGCACATCTCGAAAACACACATAAAACACAATTACCCAGTCAACATGATGCAACATACATTTTAGCTACATATTGTTGATGGATATTGTTCATAACAATGCAGGATTTTACCCTAGCTGTTAAATGTCAGAAATAGGTTTGTTTGGATTAGCACAACTGAGCCAAACCACATGCAAACTAGCACAGGCCAACCTTGTTGAAAAAAACTAAGCTTAAACCAGCCTAAACTGGTTTGCTGGTCCATTTGTCTTGTTTTTGAGGGAGTTTGGCCAGTTTTTAGTTGGTCAGACTGGTAAGCTGCAAACCTTGGCCTGGTTAGAAAACCTCCCTAAACCAAGATGGTTATTAGTATCACTTTACAATAAGGTCCCGCTAGGTAATGTTGCATTAACCAACATTAACTAACAATGAGCAAATCTGTTACAATATTTATTCATCTTTATTAAAGTTACTTAATAACAACAACTGTTGTTAATTCGTTAGCTCAGGTCCATTAAATATTAACAGATACAACTTTGATTTTAATATTAGTAAATGCTGCAACTTAACATGAACTAAGATTAATAAATGCTTTAGAAGTATTGTTAGTTCATGTTAACTAATGGATCCATCGTAAAATGTGAAGTCAGGCTGGTGATTATATCTCAGCCAAAAAAAATCATGCCCAGATTTTTACTGTCCGAGACATAAAAAAGACATAAAAAGTGAGAAGGATTTCTGGAAAACATCTCTTTGGGAAAACAATTCCCGCTAGCCCAGTGACTTGAGTGCTGTCCAACTCTGTACAGGGCTCAGCTTGCGCTTTAAACCACGTGACCTGGAGCGGAAATCCTCCGCTCTCTCAAAATGTCCGCGGCCGGTGAAGACACGTTGCCTCAGGAGAACGATGAGTTTGAGGACATGGAGGCAAGTGGAAGCGACGAGGATGATATGGAGGGAGAAGGACAGAACGGGGATGGAGAGGGGAAAGTCTATGTCCCCGGTCTGCAGCCGCTCCAGCCGGGAGAAGAGCTGGAGATGGACCGCTCCGCTTACCGCATGTATCACGAGTGCCAGACCGGTCAGTGCTCAACATCATGCCCGATCACTAAACATAAACATAAACATGCACGGTCGATATACGCTTAGCTGTGGTTTGCTTATAATTGCAAGGGGCTACATAGGTCGACCAACAAAATAAAATACCATGTCAATGTTTTTTGCATATGTGTAATGTTAGTATAATCATGATGTTTGTATCTATACAAGTAAGTACTGTTAAGTACTGTATCTATGAGCATGTAGCATATGCTATACCATGGTACTGCCAAAACTTTTTTTTTTATACATATTTGTTAAGAAATGTCTGGTTATGTCACCCAAAATGTATTTCATGTGTGTATTATCACTGAAAATTAAAATGTCAGGATATGTTACAGCTTTGAGAAATGGTAAATCGTTTAATTGTCCGGAAAATAATGTCACAATATCTTAGTGATCCTCAATGTAGGCTGCATATTTGCAGTCCAATAATAATAATAATAAGACAATAATAACATTAATAATAATAATAATAATAATAATAATAGTGTTGCATTTTTTAAGGGCAGTTTTACAGTTCTCTTTACAGTAATTTTGACATTTTACTTTTTCGGTTATTTTAATGATGATTCTCATTGCTGTAATACAGTTGTACTATACAAATGTTGCAAAGTAAAATAGCAGTAATGATAAACAATGAACATAAAAGGCAGTAAAACAAACAGTATTGTCACGAATAGTTTTTTTTTCACAAAATGAGCATTAATTGTTGTGCTCAATAAAAATGTAACAATAAATACATACATGCATACATACTAAAATAAAATAAAATTTGTCCCAAACTAAGATTAAGAAGTTCATCCAGCGTATTATGCTTTATGCACAGTGTTCTTTTTTTTTTTTTTTTAGATTCAGTTTTTATTTATTTGTTAAATTAGTGAAATATGGCCAGGATGTTTTTTTTGTTTGTTTTTTTTTTTGGCATTTTTGCCTTTATTATGACAGGACAGGTCAGAAGTGGGAGAGAGATGGGGGGGGATTGGGAAAGGTCCTTGAGGCGGTATTCGAACACAGGACGCCCATAGCGCAGCGGCGCTACATGTCGGTGCTGCCCACAAGGCTATCGGCGCCGATGGCCAGGATGTATTTTTAACAGGAAAATGTCATGAAATGTTTTTTAATTTTAATCATAACAGAAAAACTTGTATGTCAATAACCAGATGTTTCTCTTCTGATACCTGCTATCTTCTGAAATTGATTTATAATAAGCAAACTTGTCTTTGCCCTGCAGGTGCCCCATGTCTGAGTTTTGATGTGGTGCGTGATGGTGAAGGAGAAGGGCGGGAGCAGTTTCCTCTCTCTATGATTCTGTGTGCTGGTACACAGGCAGACACCGCCTTAAGCAACAGGTAAACTGACACGAATGCTGTCAGAGCTTGCTACTTTCATTGTTCTGCAACAAACACCTGATATTTTATTATGCTTGGCTTCCAAAGATGATGGCATTTTCATCTCTTCCAGGCTTATTGTCATGCGCATGCACAATATTCATGAAACTGACAAAGATAAAGATGAAAATGAAAGCAGTGATGAAGAAAGTGATGAAGATGAGGAGGACGAGGACAAGAAACCACAGTTGGAGCTAGCAATGATGCCACATTATGGTGGGATCAACAGAGTCCGAGTAAGTCTAGTTACTTTCATATTTACTCTTATTAATGTTTTCATAATCCTGGAGAATTAAAGTGTTACAGCTTTTCCAGTCCAACCAGTATAATTTTCTCACTCATCATCTAAAGTTATGATCTTTTTACTTTAATAGGTGACCCAGCGAGGGGAACAGACATTTGCTGCGCTCTGGTCAGAGAAAGGACAGGTGGAGATTTTTGACCTCCGACCTCAGCTTGAGGCGGTGCACAGTTCAGCAGCGATGTCGGCCTTCATCAAGCAGCAGAAGGAAGCCACGCCTCTTTTCAGTTTTTCTGGTCACATGTCAGAAGGATTTGCCATTGATTGGTCACCCAAGGTACCAGGTGTGTAATTTGGATTGTAATATTATATCCACCTTATTTTTCAAAGCAAAAGTAAGCTATTTTCTGTGAATGTGTGAAAGTCCTTAATCATTTGCCGCAACAGTAGAAAAACTGCGAAGTGCAGTAAACAGTAGAAATATTTGCGTTACAAACAAATATGTTCATGATTATGACAAATTAAAATATGAAAACAAAAACCGGTGTGCAGTATCAAGCAACATAACGGACTGTTTTTGTACAGCTAAAATAACTAGAAGCAGATGACACAGGAAGCCTTGCACATTTAAGTTACAAATGGCCACATCCATTCTTACATTTAAAAAAAAAAAAAGAAAGGTGGATGTAACAGAGAAAAGAGGGTCTTACCTCCATACAAACAAATGTCTAGATTAATGAGACTACGTTTACTTACCTCAGGACGTCTGGTAAGCGGCGACTGCAAGAAGAACATTCACGTCTGGGAGCCACAGGAGGGCGGGACTTGGAAGGTTGACCAACGGCCTTTCAGCTCACACAGCAAGTCTGTTGAGGACCTGCAGTGGTCACCTACTGAAGCCACAGTATGTCAGTCAAAAGAGAATGATTATATTAAAATATTTTCGACAAGTGGATGTAATGGTTAAATTAGTGCTTCTCTCTCACCTCCAGGTTTTTGCGTCCTGCTCCATGGATCAGTCCATTCGCGTTTGGGACACAAGGGCACCACCTAATTCCATGCTCTCAGCCAATGAGGCTCATTCTTCAGACATCAATGTTATCAGCTGGAACCGGACTGAACCTTTTATTTTGTCTGGAGGAGATGATGGCCACCTGAAAGTCTGGGATTTAAGGCAGTTCCAGGTAGGCAAGAGGAAACAAATATTAATGTTTTATTTTTCAGCTAAAGCATGACCAACTAAATCATTAAATGAAACAAGTCAGTCTGGAATCACACGGAGAGACAGAAGCATTTCAGGCCATATTTATTTTGTGCCTGTTTGTCAGGTATATTGTTCTAGGGTGTTTAAAGAAACTTACTTGCAAATTATTACTGTGAAATTGTGCTGTAAAGTGAGGATGTTTTCAAAAAAATTATCTGAGTAGTTTTATTTATGAATTAATTTTAGAATTAATGTACACGACCATTCAAAATTTGGACTTTTTTGTTTTTTAAAGCATCTTGTGCTCACCAAGGCTGCATTTATTTGATCAATAATACAGTAAAAACAGTAATATTGTGAAACAGTAATATTCTATTTGAATATATTTTAAAATGTAATTTTTCCTGTGCTGGCAAAGCTGAATTTTCAGCAGCCATTATTTCAGTTTTCAGTGTCACATGATCCTTCAGAAATCATTCTGATATGCTGCGTTGCAGCTTTTATTATCAATGTTGAAAACAGTTGTGTTTCTTAATATTTTTGTGTAAACTATATTTTTCTGTGATTCCTTGAATAGAAAGTTAAAAAGAACAGTATTAGTGAAATAGATAGGGATAGGTTTTATAACATTCTAAATGTTTTTACTGTCACTTTTAATTGTGTTCATTTTTACTGTCACTCTTTGTGTTAATGTGTATATATCTGTATGTTATATATTTTGGGTTTATTAACTTACTATTAACTGATTAACTTTATTAACTGATCACATTCATGTTTATTTTTTTCAGTCTGGATGTCCAGTGGCCAGTTTTAAGCAGCACAGTGCTCCTGTGACGTCAGTGGAGTGGAACCCTGTTGACTCCAGTGTGTTTGCCGCCTCTGGAGCTGATGATGTTGTCAGCCAATGGGATCTGTCAGTGGAGTCATGTGACGTGGGAGAACAGGCAGAGGGCTTAAAACAACTACCACCACAGCTACTGTTCCTTCACCAGGGCCAGAAAGAAGTGAAGGAGCTCCACTGGCACCCACAGATTCCTGGAGTTCTCATTTCCACCGCGCTGTCGGGATTCAACATCTTCAGAACTATTTCTGTTTAACTTTGTGTGTGTGTGTGTGTGTGTGTGTGTGTGAGTGAGTGAGTTAGCGAGAAGAGAGAGAGAGAGGACAGTTTCAGGCAGAAAGAATGTGCATATGTATAATTTTAAATGTACATAGATGGATGAATGGAACATCTAGGTATGCGTGACTCATGCATTTCTGTCTTTTTCTACCCCTTCTGGAACCAATTTCTCCACTTCTTGAGGCAGAAATAATGTAATTGTGTGATAAAATGACTCATTTGTACTCGTTAAAACTCCATTCTGAATCATCCACAAGTCTGTTGTTTATAAACTTTATTTATTAGTTATAACACCAGCATATTTACCGAATGTTTACTTTTCCTTGGGTATACGGTCTAAAAAAAAAAAAAAGGGCCTATTTTCTCTTAACTTAATGGACAAAACAGAAAGATATTTTAGTTTTTCAGTCTAAAGCTGCCAAAGGCAGACTGTGGGTTTTAATTAAGGCAGACAGGCTTTATTGTTCAAAACCATAGTAGCCTTCACACATATTATAATAAACAGAAAAATGTTTTTTAGTCCTTAATTCTTCATGAAAAATTATTGACAACTCAATTCCTTCTACATTCTGCCTTAGACAAACTGTTTTCAGTTAACAACTTTAAATTGTCCTAAAGGAAATTTGCTAAGCCTAGATAATATGCAAAATATAGATCAAATAAGTTTATATTTAAAAAGACAATTTTATAATTTGGGTATTTATGCACTCAATGAGTGCTCTGAATTTTCCTTCAAGACTGAGATGAGTTCAGTGACTCTTGCTGGAAAGAGGAAATGGTTTTAATATAGAAGGATGCCCTCCAGTGTAAGTATGAAGAAAGGACTTGTGTACATTTTCGGCCAATTTTTGAGACATTTTTGTAAATACTCAACTCCACTTCCAGCAGCTGTTACCTTTGATCTTCAGCTGGTTCTGTAAGACAAATAACTCTGGACTTGTGGTCATGTATGTGGCATTTGTAGATGGTCAACATATGCAGAAATTCCCTAGCGTATAGCATTTGGATTTATTTTGAAAGGTCTTGAACTGAACTATCCTATTTTTATTTATTTATCATTCCATCCATAAATCTATCAATCCATCCAACCTTCCTGAAACTATCTTAAGGCAAGAAGATCCCACGCTGATGCAATTAAAATAAAATAGGAGGGAGTTAAAGATAGTATTCATTTATTTACTTGGCTTTCAAATAAAAAAATATATCAATAAAAATAGCATGCTTATACAGAAATGCATTTGCCTCCCTTCAGCACATTCAAAGAATGCAAAATGCCACAAAAAGTTGAATAAAACTTTAATTACACATTTTGGTCTAGCCCAATCTACATTATTTCAATTGGCAGAGTAGTGTTGAGTGTAAAATAATCACTGATTGTCTGTTATATATTCTTTAGCATTCAAATCAAATAACTGTGAAAGCAAGACAAAAGCAACTGCTTTTAAAAATGAACCCAACCTATTAAAGCGTTTCATGCTTCTCTTTATGAATCTAGTCGAGAGCTACAGTCAAATAATCGACCAGAATGTTTTCATTCACAGTTTAAAAGCTGTGCAGTTTGCAGCTGTTTAGCTTTAAGACTATTTTGTAGTGTGTAACTATTCATTTTTACACTTCTTAAATGAGTACATCTCCAAAAAACAATACTCAATCTGATTGCTTTTTGCATTTTAAGATATGTATGCATATGTAATAATGAAAACTCCCAGGAGAAAATTCCAGCATTTGTGAATGCGTTCAGCAACCTTGCATCTTCCCACAAAAAGAAAAGCTTCATCATTGGCTTTTCAGTGAAACTAAGCAAGACAAAGATGGAAAACATTGTCATGTAAGGCACTATAGATAACCATAATATAAACAATAATTTATAACTTTCTATGTTGTATTTGGCTTTAAAAGGTCAGCTGTCATTCTAAGCATCCCCTTTGTGTTCTATTCTGTTTGAACTGCAGGTATTCACTCTCCATTGAGATTCAAGCTGTTTCCAGTTAACCGAAGAAGGTAAAGTGCCCTATAACAGAGTTATGAACTGGAAAAACTGAACATTTACTGCTCAATATTATATAGCTGAGACCAAGGGAAATGTATGAATAGGTTTGTTCATAGGCTATTCTTTTTGAGACATCACACTGTCCATGGGAGACTTTCAAACTATGTAGCTATAAAATCCAATAAAAAGCAAAACTGTAACATTGTCTTACTTTCATAAAATAGTTCCAAAATTGAGCAAACACCATTGTAAACTTGGAAAGGAAAGTTCCAAATTGTCCAGTTATTGCCTCAAGAAGATATTTTCTTTAACTCTTCCTGTATAGATGTTTTTTTAAAGAATAATTCTGTTCATATGTCATGATCCATATACCAATGACTTATTTTTGGTCCTCAAATCGCTCGCGATGTCCTCTTATAGGCCAATCTCATCATCAAATTCGTCCTCAAAAGTGTATCCTTGTTGTCCGTTGGCACCTTCCTCCTCTGAATCTGTTTCTGAAAGATGCTGGTCTTCTCTCCTCCGGTCCAGCGGTGAGACTCCCTCATATTCTGAGCTCACTGAGGAAGAGAGGCTTGGAGAGTTGTCCTCCCTCTGATTAACCACCTCTGCTTGTCTTGGGTCTTTGTCATAAGCCGTTCTCCCACTAATCTCTTGCATCCCCTTATCTGGTCTCAAGCCCATTTCTTCTTCAACTTCCACATCTAGCCCTTCGATTACTTCCTGTCGACCGATGATCTCATCGTGTTTGTCGCTGAATCGCACTTTGGGCCTGAGCCCTTTTGATTTCATGCCATTCACCTCATTCAGCTGCTCATCTCGATGGCTCACCTCTTTGGTCATACTTTCCATCCTCATCCTCTCGCTCAACTCATTGGCAGCATTCCTTGGTGACATCATCACATCTCTCGTACTCCTGCTGGAACTAAACACGTCTTCGTTGTCTTTGTGAGAACCCATCATCAGTCCGTCCATCACTCCCAGGACATCTCCTAAAATTGAAGGCCCTAAGTCCAAGTCGAGGTCAAAGGAAGAAACTGAATCGGAGTGTCGGAGCTCATTTGGACCGGTATCTTCTGCGTATTCAATTTCATTGTTATGGTTCATCTTATTGTCTGTGGTCTCTACAGTGGCTTCCATGACTGGTTGTTGCGCAGACGTGGGATTAGGACTAGAGGGGCCATGGCTGGACAGGAAGGAGGTGTCACCAAAAGCGTCTCCACCTCGACCAATGTGCATGGTGTGACGGAAATCACCCATTGGAGCGGAGATCATGGTGGGGTCCAGACGTGGGGTTCGAGAAGATGATTTGTGGAGAGGCATGGTAGCAACTGAGGAACAGAACTGCAAAGTCAGATGAAGGAAAAGGTGGAATAAACATTTAAAGTGCAATAAAATGGTTTATAATTAACCATTATATTATGCTGTATTATATTATAATTTGTTAATTATTGTTTAATATTGGTTATTGTTGTTTTTTGTTTGGTCCTTGTAAGTAAAAATATGTTTCTAAATGTATTATACAAATAAAATGTGATTGATTGTTAGTTACATTCCTAAATCTCCTATATTCTAAATTAATAATATAATATAATATAAGAAGTCTTCACATTTTATTAAGCCTATATTTAATGTTTACTTTATGTTATTCAATTTTTTAAATATCTTCCCTTATCCAAGTTCAGTGGGACTCAATTTGAAGGGAGCTATGAGATATAAGACACGTGATTATAATACTCTGTAAATTTCCATATTTTATTCACAGTCAGGTATGAAATCATTACGTCGCAAAAAAAGGAGTTATGATTGCGTAAAGGCTGTTAAAAAGAAGAGCTGACAGACGCCAAAGCCAAGCTCGGACTTGTATGTGAAGCGAGTGCTTAAATGCATTCTTCCCTCGAGCTTTCTCGCGAGGTCTCAGAGAAACATTACGAACGTGCCGACGGTTACATCTTTTTAACACGTAATTTGATTAAATAATTACTATTTAGATTTATGAACAGACAGAAATTTGACTTTTCTGAAGCCCAGGGAATTCTTCTAAAGCTCATGGATAGTTTCTTATACTTTAATATATTTAATTGTTTCGACAAAACATTTTATAATTGGCGCGTTTCACTAATTATTGTTGTTAAAAATCCATTTTTAGGACAATTTGAGAATCGTATTTATACGAAGAAATGCGTAATATAGCCATTTATGTGACCTGAACTATTCATAAACAACTGCAACAGCTGGAAAGAGAATCAGTTCTAGACGCCTTTAACAGATCTATTGACTACACGCATAAAATCAAATATTCTGAGGCTAGTTTAACTGATGAATACCATACTTTTATGTACATGTAGTGCACATTAAATGATAACGAAATAGTTTAATTTTAGCCAAGTTACTCTTACCAGTGGTCTGATAATTTTAAGCAGAAGACCTGCCTTTTGTCCAGGAATGCGTCCCCTGTCCAATGAAGCTGTAATAAAGCAAAAATGTATTTGTTATTAAATAGTCTAGCTTAATGCAATGGAGGTCTCCTAAAGTGGGAGTAACTACAAAAGTTACGCGCCCAACTGAGTTATCGAATCGGTTTCCTTCAAAAGGACGGAATTAAACTTACTTTGATCACCGTGTGCTTATCAGTGAGGTTGTGCCTATCTGTTCTTCTTATAACCAAATGTTTCTGTAAATATCTTGCGCTTTCCTTCTTTTACTGACTTCTCTGGCGTCGCTCTTCTCTCCGATGTTTCTTTTTTCCTTTAGGGATGGGCAAGGAAGTGACGCGAGTTTTGTATGGGAGAATCTGTGAAGCCTTTAAAAAACCGTAAAGCCCAGAGGACTGTGTCTCTGCTAAATGAATTTAAAACATGCTTGTGATGCCCTTTTATTTTTATTTTTTTCTCTTAATTGTATTTTATTTTGTATAATTTTGTTTATTTTATTATTTTTAATTATTATTTAATTGTTTTTTATTTTATTAAGATTGTCTCAATTTGTATTTACAAAATGTGTAAATATGAGAAATATGTGAAGAACTTGCTGTTGAATTTTGTCATTTTGAAAGTAAAAAAAAAAAAAAAAAGCTGCAGCTGATAGTGAATGAAAGTACTGACTGACGCATCTTATTAATGTGTGGATATGACCCAATCTTACTCAAGTGTAGAATCAGGAGTTATCAGGGTCGAAGATGAACAAAGCATATAGGGCTTTAGATAGGACTGTTTATACATTGCGTGTTTAGTTTATTGCCATGGATGAAACACAATGAAACACGTTTTGGAATCCCGTCTGTCAACATTTCAAAGCCGAACCTGTTCTAAAGCTCTGTTTGTACTTTGCTTTTCTATCTCATGTAGCCTATATCAATCTCACCATCAATATTATAATAGAAGTGCAAAGGCCAAGATGAAAAAGCTAAAGATTTCTTTAAGTTAAAGTTGACCCTGTAAAGCACAACATGTGAAAAAATAGTCAGAAAAAAAAAATCTAGTTTAGACTATTTAAATGAAACAGTTTATTGAACCTATAGATGAAATAGGAAAAAAAAAAAATATATATATATATATATATATATATAAATCTTATAAATATCAGTTGTCACTCTTCATCTTTGTATCACTGCTTAATCTTATTGTCTTATGATCAAAGCTCTAGATTTTTTATTGTATATTTAAATATAATACATTTAACATGATTTGTCTACACACACACACACACACACACACACACACACTAAAAGCCTGCTATACTAAAATATACAAAAATTTTAACTATCAGAGAAAGCATGTAGGAGATTGTGTAGTGTAAAACAGACTTTTCAGAAAAAAAAATTATAGACCTTAAAAATTAATGTATCAAATATGATGCAGTCTTCATAGAGTTAAATTAATTATAGACGAAAGGCTACAAATGACAGTCTTTCTCCTTTGGTGGCCAAGGTTTCCTGCCTGGGAAGAGAATTCAAGGATGCTGCAGCTGAGCCATGAATCACATCACATCACTTCCTCTTTCTCAGCACAGCTTACGTCACAGTAAAATACTCTATCACTAGGGTTACTAATACAATGATGAATGCCTGGAAGTATTGCCAGTGTGTGAGATCACACATAATACCTTGCATTACTGAAGGAGTGGTTTACCAGAGAATCCATTTACAAGAATGAACATAAAATCAATCTATTTTTACCTTTACAATGACAAAATAATAAAATAAACATGGATTCATATCTGCTCTCCTGTAAATTCTCTAGATTTCAAAAGGAATACTTAAGGTTTCGAACACTGTGGAGCCAAGAAGTGTATCAATGTAAACAGTGTACTTACATTTGAAGTGCAATAAATGCAATACAGTATATCTCTTTAATACCAGAACACATAAATATATATTGAACACTTGTCAGACCAACACACAACAAGCTTTCCAGAACAAGTTTTTATCTTATGTAACCATTCTGATGAAAATGTTGCTACCCAGTGGTGTATCCTTAAAATCTTCTGGTACTAAATTAAAACGAATTTAACTCACTAAAGTTAAAACTATACAAACTTAATAAATAATAAATAAATCTATATATTTTTTAGTGTTGTCAAACAATTAATCGCATCCAAAATACAGGTTTTCTTTACATAATATATGTGTACTGTGTATATTTATCATGTATATATAAATACAAACACATGCATGTATATAAGAAAAATATGTTATGTTTATATATTAAATATATTTATATATAATATAAAATATAAGAATATAAATATATAAATGTATATAGATGTAAATATTTTCAAGATATATACTGTATGTGTGTGTATTTATATATACATAAATATACACAGCACAAACACATATATTATGTAAACAAACACTTTTATTTTGGATGCGATTAATCGTTTGACAGCACTATTTTTTTTTTTTTCATGGTATGTTAACAAAATAGAATTTAAGTCATAGACTTTTAATTTGAAAAATCAAGCTAATTTAATTATTACTAAATTGAGTTAAAATTAATATAGGCTATTGTAAGAATATATATATATATATATATATATATGAATCTATAATATATATATATATCTTTTTTTCGTTTTATGGTAGTCTGTTCAAAATAGACCGCAAACAGCGACTTTTACTTTGAAAAGTCAGCTCAGCGGCAGTACGCCTCTTCTCTGTCTGGTGTGTGTGTATGTTGGAGGATGTCTGATAACGCAGAATCTCCTACAGAAAATCAAAAAGATGATCCTTCGATACAACACACTGCTACTGAACACACTGAAGCGTCGGATGAGAAGAAAAAGAGTATGGTTTTAGAATTATATACATGACCGGAGCAATGATTATACATTAATTTCTAAACGCTGCTGCTGTTTTTATTTCGCGTAGTTTATTAGCGAGCTACTTCCGCGATTTCGCGAAGATTGACTGCTCTGCCAGCCAATGAAGTTGCCGTTTGTTTACAGGCAACCAATGGCTGGCCAAGCGGGCACGTGCTTTTTTACTTTAACAGGGAGTTTTTCACGGTTTTAAAGAAAGTTCATGCTAAACGCTAATTAACTTTATGGCCTAACCATTCTTATAGTGGGACCATTCTCATGGGTGATATCTTATCACCTATTCAACAATAGGTAATAAGATATTACCGAGTATTATTTAATATTTACTCGGGGCAATATAGTACCATATTAATTTATTTATGTAGTGCAATATCATTATTATTGATGTACAGAGTCATATACCTGTACATTTTTAGCAGACCCTTGTGAAAAAGTGTACTTAATTGTTCTGAATGTGCACTTGTAGTGTACAAACCTTTGTGAGTTTCTTTCGTCTGCTGAACACAAGAGAAGATATTTTAAAGACTGTCAGTAACCAAACAGTTGACGGTAGCCAGTGACTTGTGTAGTACAGAAGAAAGAAACTCATACAGGTTTGGAACGAGGGTGAGTAAATGATGACTTAAGTTTTATATTTGGATGAACTATCCTTTTAATAAATATGGTCCCAGACGTTGTCCAAATATGTTGTACATGATTTTATTCTCATTTTATATTTCAGTTGATGTGCTGTTGAAAGCAGTAGGGGATACGCCTATCATGAAGACCAAAAAATGGTCCGTGGAAAGAGGGAGGACAATACAGTCACTCGCTCAGTTTATCTCACGCTTTCTCAAACTGGAGCCTAGTGAACAACTGGTATGTGATTCACCCTCACCATGGCACCTCATTACATCAAAGAGCAGTGTATATGAATATATATATAAATATGGTTTCCGTTTTGGTGTCCACATCAAATTAAATTCACAAAAGTGATTTTATATACATAGAAAACATTAAATGCAAGTAAAGTTTATACTTTGATGTTTCAAATGGCTTTTGTGTCGAATAACTTTTGTCATTCAGCGCAACACATACTGTATATTGATGTAAAAATGAAACATCATACTTATTCTGACCTGAACTTATTAAAATATATAAAAGGTGATCATTCTACATTTTATTATATTTTAATTTTTTTTAAAACTTCTTGCTGACAAATGGGTAAAACATATTGGTTTGAAGGATGGTGGCAAAGATAGCTAAATATTTAAAACTACAATTAGATTTTGAGAGCTTCACTGTCGTTAAAAGATAGTCTTTTAATGTCATCTAATGATTCTTGATCTTAATATGCCTGACAAGATTTTTTTGGTATATAAAATATTGTTACACTGAATGACATTTTAGTGGGTGTCTTCTATAAATCATGGTAAAAATAGTATGTATGTATGCAATAGTAATGTATGATAAAATTAAACAGGATACATTCTAATGTATGGGGGAAAAAATCACCTTTTTGTCTTTGACCCATATATTTTAAATATTGTTACATAAAATATAATATTTTCATTTTTCAATAAATATAAAATATCATAAATGTGTATTTATGAACCCAATCAAGGTAAAATTACTCATGAAATCAAACAGAAAATAAAATAATATTTATTATTATTAAAATAATAATATTTTTTCTTCTTATTGCTCTTCTGTACTGAATGCTTTATCTTTCTGCTCTTCCACCAGTTCATTTATGTCAATCAGTCATTTTCTCCATCACCAGACCAAGAAGTGGGTGCGCTTTTCGAGGTATAGATTTTTTTTATTGCTCTTCTGTACTGAATGCTTTATCTTTCTGCTCTTCCATCAGTTCATTTATGTCAATCAGTCATTTTCTCCATCACCAGACCAAGAAGTGGGTGCGCTTTTCGAGGTATGATTTTTTTTTATTGTTTATTTTTTTTGCCAAATGCTACCCTGACCCATCTGGCTTAGTAATAAAATTGTATGTAGACTGAAATGATTTCAGATTGCCATTTTTACAGTAGTGCAGCCACTGCTGAGAAATGCTGCTTAGCAAGTATTTATCTTACAGTGTTTAAAGATCTGCTTATTTTCTGACTATTTAGGTAAAATCGAAGCTCCAAAAAATATCCAGCAATCCTCTGCGCACTTTTCTGTTCTAACTTTACCAGTATAATTTATAATGTGTACAATAGGTTATGCCATAAAAATGCCATTTTAGTTTCCTTAATTTCTATGAAGAAACGGTGTATTTTGCTGATTGACTTAGTAAACCTTGTTGTTCTGCTCTGTTTTACAGTGTTTTGGAAGTGATGGTAAACTAGTTCTCCATTACTGCAAGTCCCAGGCCTGGGGATGATCGTGCAACTTTCTCCCTTTCATTTATACACCTGTACACATACAGTATCAAAAACAGCACTCACACATCATGCTGGTTTTTATAACGTATTGATTTTTCATGTGTTATTTTTTTGTAAATAATAAAATGTAAATAATATTGTAAAACAATGCAATATCTCATGGGACTTTTTAAGGTGGAAATCATAAGAACACCAAATACTTTTAGCAGCAAATTTTGATGCATGTTTTTTCATATTTAAGCTCATGTTGAAGTGATTTACAAGGACAAGGACAATATGTGATTCTCAGTAGTACAGAGTGATTACTTTTCACAGGAGGGGTGGGTAATGTCCCAGGATAGAACAGGTCACATGTAAGGGGTGGTAGAGACGTACAGGGGTGTGAAGAATAGGTGGGACAGAGGGATGTTTAAAAAGGCACGGTGGAGCAATGTAAAAGAAGACAGGATAGAAAGATGGAGACGGCGCTAACAGATGGACTGAAGAGGGATTATGGAAGCTCTTGGTAGAGTGTGACACCAATTTTCAAGGAAAGGCAGGAAAAGGAGGAGATTTGGGCAGGATTGTACCAAAAAGGGGAAAAGCAGAAATAATCGCAAAAGGATAAGGAGGGAAACTGCATGCTGAACCAAACAGATGAGAACCTTCTGTGTTTAACAGCTGCACAGAAGGTGGGAAAAGATACAAATGAATGGATCGAAATAGGGAGTTATCATTACGATGGACATGATGTAAGAAGATTAATGTGCACAGGTAAAAATCAGCTTTTTTTAATGCAGAATAATTGTTGAATTTCTTGTAAAACCACTAAATTTAATTCTCAGTTCTGCATATGTAATAATGTAATGCATAAAAGGTATTGCTTTCAGATTATGATGCAATTTAAAGGAAAACCATTTGGTTGTACTCTTAAATAAATAATTGATTCAAGCATTTGTTATGATTAGCAGACATTTTGTCTTTCATATCGCTTACAAACACATTCAAATGATTTTAAATTTAGGCTCTATATTCCAATAAACTGTAAAAAGTGGAAATGTGCGGTTGTTGCCTTAAAAAGCTATTTCCAGTTGATCTAACCCTTGAAAATGAATTTTGTTGATGTAACCTGCAGTAATGTATTCAGGTTTATTCAGATATTAAACTATATTTCCTTTACATTTCTTTTAAAATCAAATGTTTATAAAACTCCATATTTTATGTAAAAAAATAAATATATATGTATCCTTAAAAGAGTAAAAAAAGAAACATGCACACCTACAAAGCTCAAACAGATTAAAACAGATTATTAGAAGATTACAAGTAAAGTTAGACTTAATGCAAGAGCTTAACTAATAATTTCATCACGTAACTTCAAACGTAATCCTTCGAATTCCTGCTTTTTCCTTTTCTCATTTTTAATCCCATTCAGGGCTGCACTGAAAATAAATAATAGTTTCACATCATTTATTCAGCATTACGTAAACATGTTTTATCTCTGGATTATACAGTTTTGCTCATAAATGTTACATATCCCTTGCAGAATATGCAAGATATTAATAATTTTAACAAAATAAGGGATCATAAATTATTTATATTATTAAAAAGTATTTTTTTTTATTTTAGGACTGTCCTGAATAAGCAGTTTAACGTAGCAGATGTTTGTCCTGAGCAGTTCAGAAAAATTCTCCAAGTCCTGCACATTCTTTGGTTTTCCAGCATCTTCTGAATATCTGAACTCGTTCCAACAGTGACTATGATTTTGAGATGTAAAACTTTTTAGATGTGTAAATCTATTAAAATAACTTTTAATTGGCAGTACCAAATATGTACTATAGGCTACATATAGTGCTGAAAATGTATGATCTTTAAACAAAACAAGAAAAATTAATTCAAACTATTCAAAAGTTCACATCCCCAGCTCTTAATGCATTGTGTCCTGCTAGAGCATCAGTGTTTGTGTATGGATCTCAAAATCACACAGTCACTGTTGGAAAGGGCTATACTTTGCAGAAGATGCTAGAAAAGCAAAGAATGTGCAGGACTACATAATAAATCACAAATATAAAGTACTCCGATAATACACTCTTAAAAATAAAGGAGCTTCACGATGCTATAGAAGAATCTTTTTGTCTAAATGGTTCCATAAAGAACCTTTAACATCTGAAGAACCTTTCTGTTTCACAAAAGGTTCTTTGTGGTGAAAGAAGGTTCTTCAGATTATAAAAAGGTAAGGAAGAGATGGTTCTTTAAAGAACCTTTGACTGAATGGTTCTTTGTGGAACCAAATATGGTTCTTCTATGAAGAACCTTTTAAGCACTTTTTTTAAGAGTGTATCTAATAAAACAATTGAATGAGATTAAGTGATGGTTTCTGTTACAGCATAAGTAAGTGACATATAAAAATATCTAAATCAAAACAATTAAATATTAAAATAATACTTAATATAATGATATACTAGTGCCAGGAATTAACACAAAAGGTCCAGTGCTAGGATGACATCTTTGTGGTTAATGTAATATTTCTTTTAGAACTCTTCAAGGACATTTTGATTTTCTTTGAGTTTCTTTGGATAATAGACATCTGCCCAGAACAAAGTGTAAGCCTGTGACATATGTTGTTCTTTCCTCTCTTACTAAGGTTCTTCCCTGATCTGACCCTCTCCTTTAATAAATCCACATCTTCATTTATCCTACATCTGTCACAGGGATCTCTTACTCATTTCTGCTTTATATAATTTTCTCAATTTCATTCTCATCCCAAAAGATTTCTTGTTCTTGGTTACTGATCCCTGTTTGCCCTTTATAAACCACCTCTGCCTTCACTTTGGGTAGCATGTTGGACCACATGTCCAGGCGCTCTCGCTCCCTCCTCTCTCTTTTCCTGACCTCCCTTGCCCTCGCATTATCTGTGCTGGCTTTCTGTACATCGTACTGGTGTGAAGGAACGCACAAGGTGGTCAAACCTCTCTGCTTGTCACCTGTCAAGATGAAGAACTGCGGCCAGAACAACAGTGAACCTTACACTACAGGTATGATGTATCTTCTGGTTTGATATTACCTGTGTGATAAATCCCATTCATGCTGATATTCAGACCGACATCACAATTTAAGTATGACATTAAAGGGATAGTTCACCCAATAATTAAAATTAGCTGAAAATGTACTCACCCCTGAAGCCGTCCAAGATGTAGATGAGTTTGGTTGTTCATTAGAACAGATTTGGAGAAATTAAGCATTGCATTACTTGCTCACCAATGGATCCTCTGCAGTGAATGGGTGCCGTCAGAATGAGAGTTCAAACAGCTGATAAAAACATCACAATAATCCACAAGTAATCCACACATCTCCAGTGAAGCAAAAAGCTATGTGTTTTTAATAAACAAATTTTAGTGAAAAAGAATCACGAGAGAAATGTACACAAGATCCAGCACTGTTTACAAGTAAAAACAGTCCTAAAGAAATACTGGATGTTGGAGGAAATGTTATTATAGATTATGGACTTGTGTTTTTGCTAGAAACAACAGTTTAACGTTAAATGATCTTAATAATGGATTTGTTTCTTACAAACATGCATATTTTTACTTCATAATACATTAATTGATGGACTGGGGTTGTGTGGATTACTTGTGGATTATTGTGATGTTTTCATCAGCTGTTTGGACTTTCATTCTGACGGCACCCATTCACCGCAGAGGATCCATTGGTGAGCAAGTGATGTAAGGCTAAATTTCTCCAAATCTGTTCTAATGAAGAAACAAACTCATCTACATCTTGGATGGCCTGAGGGTGAGTATGCTTTTAGCAGATTTTCATTTTTGGGTGAATTATCTCTTTAAGAATTGAGTAGCTTAAATTTTATAATGTTTTCTAAAGGAAAGCAAAGTTAACCTCTGCACATCTCTAAACAGCAATGGTGTTGTTTCTTTTTTGAAATTATTAGTCCGTGTTTTGACCATATTGGTTGAGTGAATGGCTCATTTGTAAAGATGGTTGCCACCTACTGGCGTAATAATGGAGCCTGCAGAAAGATTCAATGAAAAATCCCCACTACTAATGATACAAACATTGACCGTACCATCCACTCATTCAGGTTACTGTCAGGCTAATTGGTTGTCCTGTTTTCTCTTCAGAAAGCCCCACCCCGGATCCACGGAACCAGCTACTATTATCACCAAAGCGAAGGGAGGAACTAGCCAGGATTCGACAAAGACAATTGGCCAATGCAGTGCACTACATTTGGGAGACGGGAGAAGACAAGTATACCTTCAGATATTTCCACACAGGATTTTGGGAGTCCTGTGAAAAACATGCTGATGGTAAGAAAACCTCTCATCAAGAGACATCAAAGTAATCGTTCGCCCCAAAAATGAAAAGTCTGTCATGCTGAGGTATCTACTCACCTCATGTCGTTTCCAACCTATCATGTTCTTTTTATCCATGGACCACAAAAGGAGATGTTAGGATGGATTTTCATTCTGCTCTTTCCCATATAATGAAGTTGTCCATTTTCATTCCATCATATTCATTGTCAAATTTGGTGAATTGGTCTTACTAAACCATGGGTTAGTGAGAACCTCTGCAGTGGTTCTGAATGCTGACCATTGAAGTCCACTTTCCCACAGAGTTTAGCTCTAACCTTGATCAAACTCACCTGCCTGTATCTTTCTAGTAATCCTGAAGACCCTGATTATCTTGTTCAGTTGTGTTTGATTAGAGCTGGAGCTAAACTCTGCAGGAAAATGATTCATTGAATTTACTAATTTTTTAAGGTAAGTGGTTGCAATCAATTTATTTTAGCTACATTTAAATAAATAAATTTAGTTGACTAACATTCAACATTTTTTATTTAAATTTAGCTCAAATAAATAGTTTGCAACCACTTACCTTTAAAAAAATGTAATATAATTTTTTTCTGTGAATGTGGACCTTCAAGGCCAGAGTTGAAAACCCCTGCAATAAACAATAAAATGGTGATTATTGATGTCAGAACTATATATTGATGTACTGTATTTGAATGAGCAAATATGGACAAGATTTCAGAGATGCAGCAGATGATTTAGCTCTAAAACAATTCAATATTTAGTCTTTTTCCATCACAAATTTATCAAATGTAGTCTTCAGAGGACTTGGTATATAGTGCACAAATTGTATGAATCACATTTATGTTGCTTTTGTCATTTTAATTGGCAGTCCCTACTCACCGTTCACTGTTATTTCATGGAAAGAGCTGCATGAACATTCTGTCAAATTTCTCCTTTTGTATTTCATGGAGGAAAGAAAGTCATAAGAGTTTGAACCATGATGGTAAAGGACACAAATGTTATATTTGAGAAAACGGTTACTGTCATTTTCATTAAATGACAGTTTTATAACCATTTTGGCGCTAATTTTAGAAACTTAAAAAAAAAAAAGAAAACATCATTACTTAAAACAAAGCATTGCACAGTCATATCTTTAAAGAAACCTTGCACTTGCATAATGATTGGTTTAATTAACTTATAATGAAATACCATAGGAACATTAATTTAGATCACTGTGTGTGCATAGGGACCATAGAAACAGAATGCTTATGAAGTATTACATCCGTAGACAATAGCCCAATTGGTGACGATGACAGTAACTGGTGTCACTAGATCTGAAATATCCTGAGATGTTCCTGATCATCACATGGAATATTGTTTAAGCTATACATTAAAGTGATAGTTCACACAAAAATTAAAATTATTTTATCATTTACTTGTTCTAAACCTGTATGAGTTTGTTTCTTCTGTGTAACATAAAAGTTAACAGTAGCCATTGATATTGCTTATTTTTTCCATCCTATGGAAGTCAGTGACTACCGTCAACCATCAAAATATCTTTTTTTGTGATGAAGAACAGCAGAAAGAAACTCATACAGGTTAAGATCAAGTGAAGGATGCTAATAATGTCAGAATTTTACTTTTTGTGTGAACTATCCATTTAAGAGTAATGCAATCTATACTTATCATTTTGAGCAGTTTTTTGAATTGACATTTAGATCATTGTAATGAAATGAATAGACAGTCATCTCAGATGCAATGTGTGAATTGCATATTGAAATAGTAATACTTTGATGTTATTTTGTGTCATTTTGAATAGGTGATTTAAAAAAAATTAACAAATGAATTTAGGTTTATGTGTATTGTGTTATGCTTAATTGGAGAAGGTGTTAGAGTTTTGAAAATATGCATTTTGATTACTGGCTGTAAGTCTTGTGTCTAGAATTTTGAAAATTGGTATCAAAGTACTGATATTAGTGCCAAAGTGATTGTTAAAATAAAGAGGTAATTAAAAAAAATAATCAAAATTAATTTAATCATCATTCATTTAAAATGCACCATTGATTTATCAAATAATCATATTGTTGAGTGTGTCAGACATTGGATTTCATTGGTATTCTTGTTCATTTTGCTACATTACAGGAGAACGATGTCGCCGGTTCTTGGATCTTACTCCTGGAGAGACTCATGGTAAGATTGCAGTGTGTGTGTGTGTGTGTGTGTGTGTGTGCATGAAATGATCTCTGCAGAATGATATAACAATGATGTGTGTAGGTGTATCTGTGCCTGCAAGGCTTTCTGTATTTGTACAGTAAGTGCTCATGTAAGTGAACTGTGCATCTGCTGCAGGTGTTCTGTGGCTGTCAATGATTGCTGAGTTCATGTACATCAGTTTGTTGGGCATGGGCTTTCTACTCTTGTGGGTGGAAGTGTTGTGTGCTCATAAAGAAATGCATGCACTCAAAATCAACGCTTTCGCAGCCATATGTACAGTGCTCTCAGGTAAGATAGTAGTCCTTGGTTCCCTCTTATGGTCAATTTTAGTATTGCATTATTGTTAATGTATATTATTTTGATTTTCCCCTGCTTTTTTCTTTCAGGACTGTTAGGGATGGTGGCTCATATGATGTACACCACCGTATTTCAGCTAACTGTGATTGTGGGTCCCAAAGACTGGAGACCTCAGACGTGGGACTATGGCTGGTCATTTGCGTGAGTACACTTACAAAATATTTTCACACAGATTATGTATAGTAAAGTTTGTCTTGATTGTGATTTGATTAAAGTGGAAGTTTCTTCGTATGAACTTTATAGATGTTTACGAATTTTCCTCTTTCTTTTGCATGGTCCTTTCACTCACTTCTTGACTCCAAGGCTTGCATGGGTGTCTTTCAGCTGCTGCATGGGTGCTGCAGTTATGACCCTTAATTCTTACACAAAAACAGTCATTGAGTTACATCGCCGCCAGAGGCTTCGATTAGAGGAGGCCCGTGCTACAAGCCACGCTCCGTCCTATGATGAGGTGGTCCCTGGTGGAGGGCTATACTCCGTCAGCGGCCTATTACAGTGCCCAAATGGGATGATGGACTCTATGTGGGCATCCAATGGGAGCATGGGGCTGGAGCAAGAGAGGGATGTGCCCACCCTGGTACTGGTTGGAGGATGTGGACAAGATTCGTGTGAGGACTGTGAAAGAGAGATGGATGAGATGAAGGAGGCCATGAATGGAATAGATTCTCCTTGTTAATCGTGGATGATGTGAGTTGAGGGGCTAGTTCACTCAAAAATTTAAAATGTTGTTATTATTTAGTCCCCATCATTTCATTTCAAACCTATTTGGCTTTCTTTCGTCTGTGGAACACAAAAGAAAATAACTTGAAGAATGGTAGTAATCAAACTGATTTGTTTACCACTGACGCCCAGTGGATGGAGATTTTTTTTCTTTTTAAAAGGGACAGGAACTGCCTTTTTATTATTCTGTACTGTTCTCTGAGGTCCCCTTATTATGTTATCAAGATATTCACGTTAAAAAAACATCATAATTTAGAAGTAATAGGCTATTTTCTGTCCTGTTTTTGACCCCCCTCATCAGAACGCTGTTTGAATAGGCGTGGCGGATTGTAGACTCTGAAGTAAACGTCCACAGCTATGATTGGCTAACACTTGTGTATGTTTGACAGTTACATCCTTCACAGATGGATGCTGCAGTGATTTATGTTTAAAATGCATAAATACTCAGTACATATCAAACAATCTGTTTAACAGACAAAGCAATAGTGACCCCATAATAAAAACAGTTACTCGCACTTGTGTGTTGCAACATTACTGTCAGATCCAATATAGCTGGCACAGCATTATCTTTTAGTCTCAATCTTTCCGAAAATCCCACGTCGAATTGTGCCTTGTTTATAAATGAATCCACGTTAAAATGAACTGAACAAAGGACCAAGTTCTTACTGGCACGGTCTGGAACTTCAATAAAAATAAAGATCATTCACTCTTTCCTAACGTTGGGATTAGAAAGAAGGCAATGCAAAGAATGTTTTCCCACAACTTGGCACTGCAAAGTGTCTTGTTGTCTTCAGAGCCATCTTTATCGTTTGGTTTCTGCGTAGACCTGGGGTCCGTTCTTCGTATGTTCACTGAGATGATGTGAAAGATGCCAGATCTCTAATCCTGATAACTGACTCTGGCTAATTTGGTTCTACATTTGCGTATTAGAATCGGTGGGCGGGGCTATCGACCAAACCACGATCAGCAATGCGCGATGTGGCGGCAGAAGCAGACACCTGCGGAAAAGTTGACAAATTTCTGGACTTTTATAAGGAAACACAAGCGAATTCCACAAGCGGTCGTTTTGGCAGACTGGCTTAATTACAAAAGATATATCTGCATCTCCTCCTGCTGTTTTTAGACTAATTAACTAGAAAGTTTTGAGTTCTGAAACTGATGTTTTTATAGTACAATGACCTCTTCAATATGTCAAAAGATCAAGACAGCAAGTCCATGAGCTTCGAAGAACCAAATGATCCAAGATCAAGCGAAATCGGCAACAATCAAATCCAGTAACTGAGTTAGCATGAAGAACCCCTGCATGTTCACCTCTCTCATAAACACTACCTGCGTGAATCGGTGGGCGGGGCTAACCAGGCAGCGATGTAGAAGCAGGCGTTGATCTTCACATTCCACAAGCGGTCGTTTTGGCAGACTGGCTTCAATATAAGCTGTTTTTAGACTAACTAGAAAGTTTTGAGTTCTGAAACTGATGTTTTTATAGTACAATGACCTCTTCTATGTCAAAAGATCAAGGGATTTTGATTTCTCAGTTCATGGCCCCTTAATATCTTCTTTTATGTTCCACAGAAGAGAGAAAGTCATACCGGTTTGGAATGACCTGAGAATGGGTTAATGATGACAGAATTTTCATTTTGGGTGGAATATCCCTAGTTTTTATAACAATGGCCTTGTATGTATTGTTTGCCTGACTGACTGACTGACTGACTAGCAAAAACTGTCTATGCAAAACATCTTTATAGATGATTTTTTTCAGGTATGTCTGTGGCTGAAATTCAGTCAGTATGTGATATTGTACAGTATGCAGACACACCTCTGTGTGTGAGTGGATTTCCAAGTGTGAGGATTCAGGAAAATTTAATTTATATATTGAAAGGACTTTTGAGTGGATTACACTGCGATTTTGTCAGATCACAAAGCCTGTATTATTTTCATGTTATATTGTAACCAAAAACATATGCAATATCTCATATTTTCTTCTGTATTGTATTGCTTCTTTTATTTTGTCTAGAATTGACACCCAAACCATAACATATAAATAAATAATAAATTAATATATAAGATAATAATGTAAATGTTAATGTAAAAAGTATTGCTTGAAATATCTACTAAATATTGAATTGTTGCAACCATCAAATGGTGTGGTTTTCTCTCACTTCTGAGAGCAGTACTGTATGATATTGTAAAAATTATGCAAGTTTTGCATAACATGCATTATATAGGTCTTTAACCACTGTATACTTGTACCAGGAGTGTACATATTGTGTTCATGTCGAATAGCAAAACAGTTTTGCTGCTATTGATTTGGGATATGGTTATGGTTAGGGGCAGGTTTGGTGGTATAGGTTTAAGAGTGGGTTAAGGTGTAGGGGTAGGGTCAACACTACTTATAGATGTAACTACAGAAATTAATTACAGATGTAATAACAGGAAGATATTTTTTAAATATAAGTACAATATTAAAACATGCATGTACATATTAAGTGCATTGTATCAAATTATCAAATTTAAATGTAAGTTCAATCATAGTAGTTAAAGACACTTCATATAAAGTAGGTCCCTTATATTTACTGTTGTCCATGTGATATTCCTAGTGTCCCTTGTATTTTCATCAGTTCTCTTAAGTTAATTATTTCAGATATGGCAAAACAAAAAAAAGATAATACAGGTGCATCTCAATAAATTAGAATGTCATGAAAAAGTTTTTTATTTTTTCTAACATTTAAAAGAACTAACATCTAACATTTGTTTCTTGTAACTTATTTCAAAAAGTGAAACTTTCATATATTTTAGATTCATTACATGTAAAGTAAAACATTTCAAAAGTTTTTTTTTGTTTTAATTTTGATGATTAGAGCTTACAGCTCATGAAAGTCAAAAATCAATATCTCAAAATATTAGAATATTTACATTCGAGTTTCAATAAATGACCATCCATACAGTATAAATTCTGGGTATCTCTTGTTCTTTGAAACCACAATAATGGAGAAGACTGCTGACTTGGCAATGATCCAGAAGACGAACACTGACACCCTCCACAAAGAGGGTAAGTCACAGAGGGTCATTACTGAAAGGTGTGGCTGTTTACAGAGTGCTGTATCAAAGCATATTAAATATAAAGTTGACTGGAAGGAAGAATTTGGGTAGGAAAAGGTGCACAAGCAACAGGGATGACCGCAAGCTTGAGAATACTGTCAAGGAAAGCTGATTCAAACACTTGGGAGAGCTTCACAAGGAGTGGACTGAAGCTGGAGTCAGTGCATCAAGAGTCACCACGCTCAGACGTCTTCAGGAAAAGGGCTACCAAGACACTTATGAACCAGAGACAACGTCAGAAGCATCTTACCTGGGCTGTGGAGAAAAAGAACTGGACTGTTGCTCAGTGGTCCAAAGTCCTCTTTTCAGATGAAAGTAAATTTTGCATTTCATTTGGAAATCAAGGTCCCAGAGTCTGGAGGAAGAGTGGAGAGGCACAGAATCCATGTTGCTTGAAGTCCAGTGTGAAGTTTCCACAGACAGTCGACAGTCCACAGTCAACGCAGCCATCTACCAGGAAATTTTAGAGCACTTCATGCTTCCTTCTGCTGACAAGCTTTATGGAGATGCTGATTTCATTTTCCAGCAGGACTTGGCACCTACCCACACTGCCAAAGGTACCAAAAGCTGGTTCAATGACCATGGTGTTACTGTGCTTGATTGGCCAGCAAACTCGCCTGACCTGAACCCCATAGAGAATCTATTGGGTATTGTCAAGAGGAAGATGAGAGACACCAGACCCAACAATGCAGATGACCTGAAGGACACTGTCAAAGAAACCTGGGCTTCCATACCACCTCAGCAGTGCCACAAACTGATCACCTCCATGCCACGCCGAATTGAGGCAGTAATTAAAGCAAAAGGAGCCCCTACCAAGTATTGAGTACATATACAGTAAATTAACATACTTTCCAGAAGGCCAACAATTCACTAAAAATTTTTTTTTATTGGTCTTATGAAGTATTCTAATTTGTTGAGATAGTGAATTGGTGGGTTTTTGTTAAATGTGAGCCTAAATCATCACAATTAAAAGAACCAAAGACTTAAACTACTTCAGTCTGTGTGCATTGAATTTATTTAATACACGAAATTCACAATTTGAATTTAATTACTGAAATAAATGAACTTTTCCACGACATTCTAATTTATTGAGATGCACCTGTATATTAAAGAAATCCAAAATGAGAAATGGAGAGAGGGAGGCTGCAGGAAGTTGGAGATTTTGAAAAGTCTTCTTTGCAATGTTGGACAGGCGATTATGTCAGTAATCCTAACTTGGACTAAGGCAGTGAGGGAATTGACGGTTAGTAAACAGTGTTATAAAGATCTTTTAGAGATCGTAAGAAACTCTCTCCAACAAAATATTGCAAACCTGCTCATATATAGACTCACATTTACCTGTGTGCCAAAGTATATATCTGGCCCAACTTTGCCATGCATTGACAACACACAAAGATAATCCAGGATTATGGGTAAATATTGCGACGGCATGTCAAACCTCTCGGCCGCTAGCAGAGCGTTAGAGATTATTGTGCTGCCCATTCCAGCATTTCACTTGAACTCTTCACCTCACCTAATCATTTACACACAAATTCACACATACAGACACAGAGCAGTGAAACTCTTAGTAACACTAATTTATTATTCCACAGCAGTTGACATCAAAAAAGCAGATTTGCATAATATAAATGGCAAAGGTTATTGTGTTATCATGCTGGATGATAAGTCTGGATGAAATTATGTTATGTTGATTTTCCACACAGTCCAGTGGCTTTATTTATATATCTGTATTTTACTTCATTTACAAGAAAAACATGAATGATCTTGCTCTCACTTTGATTCATAAAGAAAAAATAATATTTACTTTCAGTATCATAATTTCATCTGCCAGAAACTCTTCTTCAATCTACATACAGAATTTCACACGTTTTAACATTTGTTCCCAGATGTGAGACTTTATTATCACTTTAATCTATCATCATTCTGTCTAGCACAGCTCACTCG
Organism: Schizothorax lantsangensis; assembly: GCA_027422415.1. Taxonomy (NCBI): domain Eukaryota; kingdom Metazoa; phylum Chordata; class Actinopteri; order Cypriniformes; family Cyprinidae; genus Schizothorax; species Schizothorax lantsangensis. Next base: position 16,397,595 of record CM049850.1, on the reverse strand, counting down.
AAACATATTGAAGTTAATGGGCTTTCAAATATTTACAACAAGAAGCAGGACAGATGTGCCCAGATTAACGGGGTAAAGGTTAAAAACAAACAAAATGGGAAAAAAGAAATTATATGACAGGAAAAATACAGTTATTGTTCTTGTTTTATTATTACTTTTTGCGCTCATATTGAATAAGGTGGATTGCATCTTCATTGTCAAGAACGCCTTGAATAAACTCACCCTCGGCCAATCGCTCTGAAAAGAAAAACAGAAAGAGTGACAACACTCAATGTTACTGGACAAACTCACATATTCAGTCTTTGATATTACTTTACTATGGCACCATCTTTGCTCTTTACTTTTATCATGTGTCCATGGATGACAGATATGTATTAGAAAATATATGTGAACAGTAAAGGGTTATGTAAAAACTATAAACATTAACATAAAAACACAATATTACCATTATCTTTCTTATCGAAGAACGACCACAGTTTGTCTGCTCTCTTCTCGGGAGTGTTCTCGTCTGCTGGAAGAGTTTCCTGCTCTTCTTTGGGGATCAGCTTAAAGATAGACTGAGGATCAACAAGATGGTGAGGTGAGGAGGGAAGAAAGAAATAACAGACTAATTCTAAGACTACTGATATGTGCAATAATTTCTAAAACCTCTCTCTCTGTCATTTACATTCTTGAAACTCTGGCCATTATGAAGCATATCATAATGACAACTTTAATTATATTTTAATATAATAAAATATACTACTTAAATGTAATATTATAATATAATATAATTATATAATATTAAAGTAAATGCTGTAAATTATTTTCTTGCTATTTGCCATTTAATCTGTTATGTGTTTGTGTGTGTACCTGGTTTTTCCTGCATTATGGGGACCAAATGTCCCCACAAGAATAGTAATACCAGTCATTTTTGAATTGTGGGGACATTTGTGGTCCCCATGAGAAACACAGCTTATAAATCAGTGATATTTTTGAAAATCTAAAATAGCAGAAAGTTTTGTGTGAGGGGTAGTTTTAGAGTAAAGGAATAGAATACACAGTTTGTATAATATAAAAACCATTATGCCTATGGAATGTCCCCATAAAACATGAAAACCAGTGTGTGTGTGTGTGTAATTATTTTATAATAATATAGTCTAGCAACCATTTCCAATTCTTACAGCATTTTCCCCCAAACACACCAAAACTAAACACCTCATCTCAATGCAGGCAACCTAATTCCTATATTTACCCAAACATGATTAATTTTCAGATAAAATGTAGTTGACAGTGAAAATCCCTGTGACAGCCACATCCATTAGTTAATTGGAGTGTCAAATGAATGACCATCTGCTCTTCTGATGATGCCTGTCTGGAGGTAATCATTATAGATTAGGACCACTAATGCCAAGGGTCATCTACATAGACTTTAGTTTTTCCTGACCACAGCTGACCTGGATCTGAGTGGTCCAGTGAGCCGAGGAGATGTTTATCTCAGACACATAAGAAAAACACAGATTAGAGGCAGTGCCAAAGCTCCTGCCAAAACCACACGCTGCATGACCTCAGCACAGCTCAGTCTTTAATGCTCTTTTGCATTCATGACAGTCACGATGACAGTGACATTTATACTTTAAAAACCACCAAACTAGTGATCACAAAGCCTGAGTATAAGGTCAAATGCTGTTCTGACCTCATTGTGTGTAGCTGTGTTAGGATAACTGTTTTAATACATCCACAAATGCCTAACAACAGTAAACAATGCACTGAAAATAGAAATGTGTTCCCTGATTCTATACTGTATCTTAAGTTTTGCTCCTGATGTATGAATTTTTCCCTGTTTAATAAAAAACATAGAAGAAACTTTTTTTCTTGTGTTTGTCTTGCTGGATATATACTGTGTAATTTAAGCCACTGTATACTGTGACTTCTGCAACCCACTTATCCGGCATCTTTCTAAAAGTATCTTACATAATCCCCCCACCCACCTGTCTCTGTGCTAATAGCTGTCTGCGTTTGAAAAAGCCTCTGTGTACGTTTATTGTTCAAGCTAAACCATTTATCGGATGAATTATTCTGGGATTCGACCGATTGCATTAGCCATGCTCCAAGGCAACGGCTTGTTAAGTCAAAGCTCATAAGACATTTGGCTTCTTTCTTTTTACTGAGGCCTTGTGTTCTGTGTTTGTTTAGTATTGCTGACTGAACAAAACACAGAGAGAATAGAGAGAATATTGAACTATATATTCTGTGATTATATATGTGATGCATCATCAAGAGAAAGATTAGAATGCATTAGCATGAGTACTATATAAGGGAGACTGGGGCAAGTTGTCACTAGGGCTATTTGATTTGAGTCAAATGTCAAGTTAAACAAATATGTTTTTCAAGTTGGTATCAAACATCTTCAAAACTGTCTTAAATCAGACTAATTTTATTAAGTATACTTAAGTGAAGTTCAACTATAATTTGAATAAATACTCGTGTAGTAAGTATACTAATATGAATGTACTAGTAGTATACTTGTAAGTGTACTATTTCAATACTACTTGGGACTAAATTGGCCCATTTTTAGTTTATAAAAGTATACTTTAAAGCATTAACTTTCTTTCACACACCGAGTCCTACATTTAACAGTAGGCTCATACTAAACTAAACACTAATGTATACTAATATACTTTTAATCACAGTAGTAAACTTTGAGTACACAACTAGTGCACAACAACAAAGTACATAAAAAGTAGACTGAAAGTAAACTTACCTAATGTTTTTTAAGTTTCAAGGAAATATACTAATAGCACACTTATAATATAATAGCACACTTGAATAAACTTCTTTTTTTTAGGGTTTGTGAGTTTTGTTTTAAAAATGTTCATTTGTAACAGCTTTAAACAAGAAAACACAATAAAACCACACTTGGATGCATTTAGGAAAGAGTCAACTAATTAAGGCAGTTTTTAACCAAAAATGATGAACTGTGATTTCAGGACAATGAACATCTGGTCGGAGCAAGCTGTCACATTTTTTGTCTGAGCATTTTGTCACGTGTTTTAAATTAATTCATTAATTATTTTTAGTTATTTGTCATTTGTTTTACTTACATTTCATTGTTAATGGCTGTTCAATCAATGACAGATTCCATTGTGACTACTTGCCCCTGTGTGACAGCATATAGTGTGACAGCATATCCTGCATATAGGGGCATGTTGTTGCAAAAGATCAACATACATTCAATAATCTTTTTTTCTGCAAAACTGTCAACTAGCCCCAGTCTCCCTACATAAATAGCAAACTCACTAATTTAGGGTATGGCTTCGAAAGGAAGCCACACAACAGTGCCACAAATGAAGACTTATGAAGATGTTCACCAACATTTGACCTACCTGACAGATTTCTGCCACTTCTGACTTGGTGATGTAGCCGTTCTTGTCGACATCAAAAAGTGAAAAGGCCCACTCCAGCTTTCGCTCCGTCTTTCCAGTTGATGTCATGTGTAGAGCAATAATGTATTCTTTGAAATCCAACGTTCCATCATCATTCGTGTCAAAGGAGCGGAAGACGTGCTGGGCGTATGTTGCGGCATCACTGTCTGGGAAAAAGCGCTCGTAGATCTTTTTAAACTCTTCTGGTGAGATACGGCCAGACGGACACTGCTTCTGGAAGTTCTCGTACCACTGTGCCAGTTCATCCTCTGAGAATTTCGTATTGAGTTTGAGATCCTCCAGGATCTCCTTGGACATAGCGCTGCTTTTGGCATTCCCCATTTTTGGCTGCTGGTGGAGAGCACAAGCAGGGGTTCAGGAAGCGTTGTTTGTCAGGGCCTCCTTTCTGACCAGAGATACACTATATTATGTAGCTGCTCTTGCTGAGAATTGGTGGGTGCCTGTAATTAATGTCCCATTAAAAAAACTTGGTGCTCAGTTCTCCTTTCAAGAAATGATAAGACAGATGGATTGATAGATGTCACACCCAAGTTAACAGAGGAAGAACAGTGTCTGTTGTAATGAAGCTCTCAAATGTAAAGGGAAGAATGAGCTCTGATCGCTGACGCTGGCTGCTGATGGCTGGGTGGGTGAGTTGAGTGAGTGGGGGTGGAGCAGGTGAACTTAGGCTGTTACCTTTGAATGCAGGTTTAAGTCGTTAAAGAGGGATTTGCCATGGCTGAGCCTCTGAGCCCCAAATCAACAGCTTGGGACTGTCCCCGTCCATAAATGATTAGAATAATAACCCAGAACACAGAACAGAACATCTTATAAATGAATCGCACAATCTAGCTTTACTTGGCAAATGCCCAGTTGTCACTACACCTTAAGCTTGTTGATCATAAACATCTTACGTCTTGTGAGCTTAAACATTTAGTTTGGGTGACATATAAAGCATTATTTAGAATTTTGCTAACTCAAATATGTCACAATTGCAACATTACTGTATCTAGCTAAGTAACATTTTGTATTTAATATTTTAGGACTTGAGATGTTCAAGAAAGCATTGTACAAATCAGTATGGTTTTGCACTGCATACCATTGTTTTTCCAGCAAAAAGTGTGTTTATGAATTTATATATTGCATGGAGTTACATAGTAGTGTAATTTCCAGGTATTGTTACAAATAGCATATTTTTTAAAAAATGATCAATTTATTTATCATATAAATATGTGATAGTGGTGTTTTTCCCAATTAATTAATTCATTACCTTTTAACTGATCTCCAGATTTCCTCTGTTTGAGACAACTTTCCCTAATTTTTTGCTTGGATCACACAGCTGACTTATTTATTATAAGGGATTATAAACATGCTTAAATGTATGAAAAGTGCACTAAAGTCAATAACAATAAGTGCTTAACACACAGTCATGTCCTCAACTGACAGTCTTAGTCCTCTTAATGTGACATCAGAGCATTTTGGCACAGATAGCGGCATCCAGATAACTAAACTAACCTTTTGTGATGTTTAAAGCAAGGCCTTGTTGTAAAGACACTTATTTTTCCTCAGCTTGACATGTTGTTTCTTACTAATGGTAACATCAGTTAGGTTGTATGCATGGCTTAAAAATTAAGGTTTATTAGTTTTATCTTCTGTTGAATTCATCTCACGAGCTGTCAAAACTTTCACTGTGTAGTGGGAATTAAGCGACAGCAGCTTTTGCTGATGTCTGTATCAAGTTCATTGAGGTTAATTCAAGACACTGGTTTTTGTTTGATTTTATTTTAATTGCATGTTGTAATCAGGGGATGGTTAAGCCTGGACCTGACATCTGCCGTATACCCTCTTTTCCAGGAAGCTTGCCTCTTTTAATCTTATTCCTGTACTTCTCACCTCTCTACAACTTTTCATGCCACCTGTCTTTTATTATAGGTCTGCATGTTTACTAATTTACTGTATTATGCTTATCTTTTTCAGTTCAGCGTCAAACTTAAGCAACATGACTTTATCCTGTTCACTGACTTTGGACGTTGCCCATGATGGGTTGGCATAATGCCTGGGTTTTAAGTCTCAGTTTGATGCTTACACATAAACTGTTGTGGGTACTCTAATAAATTCATTAGGTCATGTTTGGTTCAGTGACTAATGGCGGTTACAAGTAGCAACTGTGTTTAGGTTCATTTGTAAATATCATTGGATTATGGTTATGGGATATACAGTGTACTTATGTCGGGTCTCCTTCTGTATCTCCATGCAAACCACTTACCAATTAACATTACCTGCCACTTTGCTTTTTCCACTGTTACAGTGCATTTACATTGGCAGTCAAGAGCAGAGCAAGCGTTTTCAACTCTTTCTCCCGTGAGATTTTGGGATTGACAGTGGACCGGCACTGAGAGTGTCTGAGAGCATTGAAAAAATCATAAAAACTCAAATGTTAAGTAAAAAACAGTGGCTGCAGGCTATGGCATTTGTCCTTCTGGATTTAGTGAGCAAATCATATTCTTTCACATAGCTTTGCAGTGCATCTATTTTGAATATTGCAGCTGGATGCTTTTATTTAGGTATTCAGTAACTCTAACACTACAGTGCCTCCACTTTGGGGTGTGTTGGTATCAAGTGTGTTTAATCTTTGTTGCTTACACTTTATTTTGATAGTCTACTTTAATCATTCTACTGTTTGCACCATGTCAACTCTCATTAATTTGCAGCTACATGTCAACTAATTCTCATTAGAGTATTCATAGGCTGTTAGGCTTTTTAAAGTTTAAGTTAATCATAATCAGTGCAGTTGAATGTCTGATGGGGGAACATCAAAATAAAGTGTTAGCAGATATTAAGCAGTCTGTTATAATACTTTAAAGACTGCTAGTTGACATGGAGTTGCAAAGTTATAATAAAGTGTTACCTCTGTGTTATTTTCAGTACACTGCCTATGCAGTTATATATATATATATATATATATTATACACACGATGACAGTTGGAAAGATGCAAGCTTTGTTTCTGAATGGCCAAATTAAAGATATTGTGTCAACTTTTGTAAACAAACGTCACCACCTGCACCTCACAATGATTGGTTGCCATCTGCCATTTCTGAATTTATGAATAATAACATTATGTTGTTCAGTTGCAATGCATCTTTTAAAATATCTTGTAATGTGCATTTGTATTTATTAACTAGGCCTACTGTGTGCTGTCAGACCACATTCAAAAGTGCCAAAACACATATTAGTTTGTAACATTATAATGCTGACAGGACTCATCATCTATTTAATAGAAAAAAATAGGTCACCTTTCACATTTTGTCTGGACTTTTCCCTGTCCCTATAAATTTCTTCTCATCAGGTCACACATTTAGATCCTAAGCTGCATTTGAAACTTTCCAAAACATTCACTTGATACAGGTCTGCCCTACCTTTAATCACCCTGGATTTATTTAACTCCCTTGGAAACACCAGACATACCTCACCCTCCCCTCTTTTAGCACAGGGATTTTCTCTGTGCTATTCCAGGAATTCCAAGAGCACATTTATTGGATTACCTGTCAGAGCTAATTACAATGTGCCCACCTTGAGAGCAAATTGTGACATGCGGTGTACAAGGATTGCTGGGACTAGCGTAGAGATTTAGCCTAGTTGTTGTGGTGGTGGTTTTATGTTAGTGGTTAGTTGCAAAAATTGCAAATGACAACTTAATACACAATTTGTCAAACCTACTTTATTCCCTCTTCTAAAGATGGATAACACCAAACAGGTTGACTCGTAACTCATTTGACACAACAATTGTGTCACAAGGTTTGGAAGGAAGCACCCTCGTATGCAAGTGTTTACTGACGTCATGGTGTTTTCAAATGAGTAATGGACATCTTATGCCGTTCAGGGTTGAACATATCAACTTGTGCTTTGAATGAGTAGATTTTTGGGAATACATAAACAAGAGCAGATCTCGCTGATCAAGAAATTAAGCGTTAGTATTGATTCAACAAAATTAACAATTTCTCGCTTGGAAAAATAAGGCACGTAGACAGGATAGCGACTGAAATGTCAAAAGGGCAGGGGAGACCAAAGAGGAAATTTCTTTCAAAAGATAAACCAAACTTTCTGCTTAGAAAACAATACCTCTTTTAAAAACCCAACTGATTCTTAAGCAAAGGCAGCAGTGAGGGTGGGAGCAGAGGAAGGGAGGGAGTCTTAGATAAATACAAGTTAATGGGTCATAATGATGTCTAATGACAGACATCGCTTTCCTTTGGGACACAAAGGCCGATGGAAACAAACAAATGATAAGGAAAATAAAAACAACAGTCCACCGGCTCTGTGGTGGGTAGGGTACAGGATGGTCTGCATGCAGTGAAACACTATGTAAATGGTTGTTGAGCACTGCACTGGCATTCAGCATGCTCTTGCCTGAGAGAAAACTGATCTTTGGTGAACATTTTTATTCTGATGAATTTTAGGAAAAAGACTAACAATATGTTAGAATAAACAGTTTGCAAAAGAAGTATTTTTTCTTCATGTTTTGGAATTAAAACTTATTGGTCTGATTCTCTACAAGCAGGAAAAAAAGGTGAGATCAATGTTTATGTTAAAACATGTTTTATATGTTTGTATGTGATTAACACATCTATCCATAACACACTTTAATTCTGAGGTCATTTTGATGGCGATTAAAGGGATTGTTCCCAAAAAAATCTGTCATTATTTACTCTCCCTCATTTCTTTCCAAACCTGTATTTTGTAGATTGTTGCTAACCAGTTTTGGTTACCATTGAAAGTAAACATCTGTCAAAATATCTGTTTTTATGGTCCACAAAGAAATTCACACAGGTTTGGAACGATATGAGGTTGAGTAAATTGTGTTAGAACTTAATTTTTTTAGATGAATTATCCCATATTAATGATTAAACTATTGATACTGATAGATAATATTCATTTTGATAATTAACAACATAAAAAGCAACATAATCATCAGTTTTATTGTTACAATGAGAACTTTAAAAATGTATATTCATTTATTTTTAAACTGATGTGGTCTATATTTTCATATGGGTATTGGTTGACTTAACAGTAGTCTTTTTTTATAATATCTAACACAATTTTTTATCATCACAGTGGCATTTTCTATAATATGCTGATGTATATTCTTTGCTTTTGTATAATTGATAGAAGTACAGAAACGACTGACACATCCCTGTGAAAAGAGATAAGAAGGACAACTACAGAGGAACCACAACCTAGAGGGACAACTGCTTTCTAACATCTTTATTTTGTTAAAATCGTCAATATTCAAGGAGTTTATAAAAAAATCACACATCAACAGGAGAGACAGGGAACTTTGGAAAGGTCTTTCGTGAAGCTCATTAATGATGGCAACACCCGAGGATCTTTCAGCCAATTCGAACCCGACTCAAATCGTGAAATATGATCCAAAGTCTGAAACTGTGACGTTACCACATGGGCTGGTTTCTGTGGCAGGTGTCACGGTGGTGACGGGGGGAGCAGAGCTGTCCTGTGGCTCCTGTATGTTGGCTTTTGGTGTTTGGGGCACTCTGGTTGGTTTGAGCGTTGTGTCGGTGGGTTTGTGGGATCATTTGGAGTACAAGAACAATGGTCTGTCACACCTTCTGGCTCTTGGATTGGTACTGCTGCTTAGCAGTTTGAGTCTGGTAGCCGTGATCTTCGTCCTGCGTTTCTTGATGAAAAAGAGAAGAATGATGGCCAGAAGAGAGAGGGCAGAAGCGAATCTAGTGCTGGTTAATGAGTACACAGAAGTTGTTTTAAAAAGAGTCACGGTGTAAAAGAGCGAGTGAAGTGAAAAAAAATATGAATATGTCAGACACCCTGTTGCTCCATTTTTGTTTTTCTTCATCACTCTTTGCTTAATCATGGAGGAAGGTCACATGAAATGCATTGCTACAGGAAACACTTTGCTATTTCCTTTGTGATTTCAGAACACACAAGAGACATATTTACTTCAACATTCATGTCTTTATTAAAACAGTTGATTTACTACTTCAAAGGAATACACTGTTAACTTATATTGTGAATCTAAGTTTAAATGAATATAATTTCAGAGCTTTTTAGCTTTCAAAACTGATGCATTGACTTGAATAATTGCAACTCTATTTTTGTAGTTACGAATTTTGATATATTAATACATCACATAAATAATATTTTCTCCATTGTCATATACTATCATTAAGGGAGAAAAAATATGATCACAGGACCAATTACATCACAGCTGCATTGTTTCTATAAAACATAAGCAGCTTGTGTGCTTAAGAAAACCCACTGCAGTTCTAAATATACATGTGCATTCATTTCTTTGTTACTGAATGTGTTATCAGTTGATATATGAAAATATATGTGATGGTATATAAGGAAAATACCTGAAAAATTTACTAAAAACAAATTTGAAATGTTTTGGATTTTTGGAAAATTGGATGTCTTGTTAAAGTCATGGCAACATGGTGGGTGAAAAAATGAGACTTGACATTTATAACATAATTGATTGAGTACTTTATGTAATATGTATAAATACAAATACATATATATGTAACTAGTTACAAGTGTCTGCTATTAAATGGTGTAGCGGTTATCTTTGCAGCATTAACAGAAAATTCTTGGTTTAGTTTCAAACACGAGGAGTGAAATATTACAATTCACCCCATAGTCCGGGTTAGTTGTAACATACCCTGTGGTGAGATTTAACATTATGATATCCACCGGGTGAGATGTAACATTATGATATCCACCGGGTGAGATGTAACATTATGATATCCACCGGGTGAGATGTAACATTATGATATCCACCGGGTGAGATGTAACATTATGCAATAAGGATTATGACAAAAAAAAAAAAAGATTTTGATAGCTTTTTATTCAACACTGACTTTTCAACATAATTGGTGTGTTTTTGTGTGTGTGTTACATTAGCATCATGATAATAAAAATGAATAATGTGCATGTGTGTGATACTTCATTACAGTGCTTGAAGTGGGCCGGTACGCACCGGTATATATTAGCCTTTAGAGTACCGGCACTTCTGACATGTTGCCGTACTCAGAGTAAAATCGTCAGGGTCTGGATGATTAGGCTATATGATCCCATATATGATTAGAAATTATATAGAAGCTATGTAAATCACACTACCCAGACAGGATCACCTCTCATCTCGACCAATCACGTGAATGAACGCAAGCAGAGTCGGTCTACTTCATTGGCCATTTCTCAAACGGAAGGCTGCATCCTCCGTAGATCACATTTGTAGGCTGCATACGTCATAAAGAAGACCTTATTTTAGAATATTAACAGTTATAAATTTGACCATTATTCTTAGTTAAGTGTAAATTGTTGTAATATGCTTTTGACTCGCAAATGTAATGCTCAGTTAACTGAAATAAACCAAGCTTGATGACGTATGCAGCCTACAAATGTGACCTACGGAGGATGCAGCCTTCTGTTTGAGAACCGGCCTCTGTGTGGTGCGCGAGAGCATGTCAGGGGAGGAGCGCGGAGTAGTAGAATAATAATGAATTATTGATTGCTAATTTGAATCAGTACTTTATAACGAAAATCATATCTTAAAATGAAAAGAAGCAGGCTTTTGCAATCACATCATTTTAAACCATAAACTCCTGGAAAGTCCAAGGATCCAGTGAACGAATTCAAACAGTAAGCTCAAAACAGGCTAACGTTAATGCGGCCGATTTCATCAGTGATTATACCTCTAACAAATATATTTTTCTTGTTGTGCAGCTTCTCAATCTATATGCTATACACAGAGCAATTGTATAATACAATACAATCAGTGGTGCCTGCAGGTGTGGCTGTATGCACTGTGCATACCATGAGCACTCAGACTGACCTGAGATTTGCCCCGCAAACATTTCAGCCATGTCCGCGGGAACGTATTTTGAGCAGGGGGGCTGAGAGATAAAACCGGGGGGGGGATTTTGGAACCGGGGGGGGGGGGGACTATGATTTTGGATCATAGTGAGACACTATGATCCAAAAGCGCAACTTTTGTTAATAAAAGTTTCATTTATTCGTTTAATATAAGCGAGTTTGTCTTTATTGTTGCTGATTTCATAAAGAAAAAAAATATTAATAAATAAAACAATGAACCACAATGCATTTGTTTCAAAAGAGAGAAAATACCTTATACAACGCAAGTAAGCTATATCTGTCTCATTCATTTTGTTAATAAAAGTTAGATGTTTAATATAGGCCTAAGTGAAGTCATTGTACTGTTTTATTGTAGACTATAGACTTTTATTATTATTATTATTATTAATAATAATGAGCCAAACTAAGCATTCGTTTGAAGTAAGGGGAAAATCCAAAAACCTTTTATTTATTTGTTACAACGCGATGTCTTATTCATTCAGTTAATAAAAGTTTTATGTTTAATATAAGCAGCGTTGGGGAGTAACTAGTTACATGTAACGGAATTACGTAATTTAATTACAAAATAAAAGTAATTGTAATCAGTTACAGTTACTGAGAAAAAATGTGTAATTAAATTACAGTTACTTATGAAAATGTTAAGGATTACAAAGGGGGTTACATCTGATTTTTTTCACACACTCCCACATGCAGATTTAATTGATTTCTTTCATAAATTGCAGTGACTGATCTAAAATATGAAACACCAATGTTTCAGAAGTTTATAACATGCTTATCCGATAACTCTTATATTTCCTATATGGGTTTATGTATATGCTTTATTTTTTCAAGATTAATTATTTTTTTCTAAGGCATTGTTAGGTCCAGTGTATCCTGTCATAGCTATGCAAAGATTTGATTTCAAAAAGCAGTATCATAGCTATTAAATTATTTCTTGTTATGATTTTAAATCTGTATTTAACCTCAGAATGATTTTAAATTAAGTCTGATTTTGTGGTGGCTGTGCTTCAAAGGGGACATCGGATGCCCATTTTCCACAAGGTGGTATGATTCATAGGGTCTTTTTGAAATGGTCTCAGTGGTCGTAGAAAACAACACCCTTTTTACCTTGTCAAAAACAGCTCTGTTCACAGCGACTCGTTTCGGTGCATATCTCTTTACATGCTAATGAGCTCTGCTCACCCCACCCCTCTCTTCTGTGGAAGTGATCCATCCTTGAGTTTTAACTTTTTAACAAAACCTGCCTTGAATTGTCCCTCATTCAGAAAACAGTCTGGATGAAAAAGGATTTGCGCAGTTAGGCATAAATGAATTTAGTGAAAGTGAACTGAGGTGTGGCCAAGTATGGTGACCCATACTCGGAATCTGTGCTCTGCATTTAACCCATCCAAGTGCACACACACACCGTGAACACACACCTGGAGCAGTGGGCAGCCAATGCTGCGGCGCCCGGGGAACAGTTGGGGGTTTGGTGCCTTGCTCAAGGGTCTCACCTCAGTCGTGGTATTGAGGGTGGAGAGAGCGCTGGTTATTCCCTCCAAAATCAAAATGGCTTGATAATTGAGACTATTTAGGTTTTGGGGGGATTTAAAAAAAAAGGAGTGAATTTCTATCATTGTAGGGTGGTTGTGTCCACAAACTGCTAAGACACATTTATATACAAATTAAGGTATTTTTCATCCAATGTCTCCTTTAAAATTAAAATATTATAATCTTAATTCAAGTGGCGAAAGATTTTGAAAGTCTGACAGTAGTCAGTGTTGAGCACTACTGTAAGGTTAACCCTGTCTGGTTAACATGTTTGAAAATTATTAACAGCTGAAAACATTAGAAATTTAGAAAAGTAATCAAAAAGTAATCAAATGTAATCAGTTACATTACTTTAATAAAGTAATTGAAAAGTTACACTACTTATTACATTTTAAGTAGAGTAACTTGTAATCTGTAACCTATTACATTTCCAAAGTAACCTTCCCAACACTGAATATAAGCTACTTTGTCATTGTATTGCTGATGTTGTGTGTGTTTTTTTTTTTTCTCGTTAAGAGTAGCCTAATACCGAATCAACCTTAATAAGGGGCGGACTGGCCATCGGGAGAACCGGGAGAATTCCCGGTGGCCTGGCAGCCAATTTGGCCAGCTGCCTTGCATTTATTTATTTTTTTATAATTTATTATTATTATTTTATATTGTTGTTGTTGTTGTTTTTGTTGCCTACCGAATGTACTAAAGTGATTATTTCCGAATTCGCCATTCAATAAAAAAACTCTAATAAATCATGCCTTGACTGGCAACGCGATTCACCTCGCGCGCGCATCCGCGCGTCCGCCAAATGGACGCGAGACTCTAGAATGGAGTGGAAGCTCCCAGGTGGAGCAGAGAGTCTAAACTGTCCTGTTCAGGGCTTCAAGTGCAGGTCAGTTACATCTGTAATTAGACTATTGTAGTTTTATCTTTGTTTACTTAGTTAAACATTAAACTGCTAGCAAATGTTAGCAGTAGCTGTCAATTACTGCAAACTTAACAAAAGGACATAATAACTATTGTAAAGAGACGGAATTTAGCAGATAAATATTCACATAGATTTATAACGGGTTAGGAGGAGTTATGGCAGACAACAACACAACCCTTAGGAAAATTAATGTGGTTTTACTAAAAATAAAACCAAAAAAACATGGTTACTAACTTACTATAGTTAAACCATGGTAACCACAAATTAATAATGGTTTTGCTACACGATATAGTTTCACCATGGTATTTGTAGTAAAACTCTGGTTATACAAATAGTAATCAATCCACCAAAAACATGGTTACTTTTACCATAGGTCTAATAATACCATGGTTCATTTTCCTTAGGACCAAACATGACCCATGATAATGCAAAAACATATTCAATTTTAAGATTTTTCTATAAAGATATATTCAAGATGTAGCTATTATTGTGCTAATTTTGACAAGATAAAATAATAATGTAATACTTAATTTTTTCTAAAATAAATGTATACTATGTGCAAACAAATTACAATGAGGTGGCTGTTTTGCAACAAGGTGCTGGAAAAGTGACAGGTGCAAGAAAATTAGTGAAAAAAGTAAACATACACATGAGAGACAGAGATGTCAGGGAAAATGAAGAGACTAAAAAGGAAAATGGAAGTTCAAAAGATAACCTTTAATCATTACCGCGGGAAGTAGTGCTGAGGGTGCTGCAGCGCCCCCTGGCGTGTAGCCCAAGAAAAAACGGGGGTGCTGGGGGTGCGGTGTTAAAAGAAATAAATGAAAATTTTGTAACAGAAAATAAATAAAACTCATTTTATTAATTTGTATATTCATTAAAATTAATAGAAAAAAGAAGCCTAAGCCTACAATGACAATAAGCAACAGTAAAAATGAATTAAGTTGAATCAAATTGAGAAAGTCGTTTCAACTTGAAGTTGAATAGGAAGTCGTTTGTTGCCATGACTTTTTGATCATATTATTACATGCACCATACCCAAATCAAGAATTAATTACCATTTCTACAGCCATCACAAAGATACAGCAGAGAAAGATCGAGAGCGTCTATTTACCTCAGCAGCAACCAATCTCTCATTCTCACACCTGCAGCGATTATTTTGATCTTTAACGTTAGATCTTTCTTATGCTTGGAACAAAATTAATGCTTAACAGAAGACAACTGATACTGAGATTTTTTAACATCATCTCAATCCAAATCAGACAAGTGTATGTGTGTAAAGAGATGCAAACCTGAGTCAGAAAAGGTACTTACTGTAGATTGTTTCTGTTTAAATTTGAATATCATATTATCATTAAGCGCTATATAAATGCATCATTCATTAATTCATACGATCATAATATTATATGTTCAGCTAGCAAATGATTCTTAAAAACATACTCTGCATGATCTTTATGGGAAGTGTAAGTGACAGGAAATATTTGCTTTTAATAAATCTGCTTTCTTTTTTATTTGCTTTTAAATTTGTTAGTTAAAAGAAAAATATGTAGAATGTTTTTGCCCCCCCCCCTAATATGTAGTTAAAAAGCATTTCAGTGGGCTGTGCATGAAAAATTTGTCCTTGAATGAAGATACTGTTAATTAAATGTTTCCATGCATTGATGTTACAAAAAGCCTCCTTACTACTACTAATAAAAAACTACTACTCTACTGTTTACTGTTGCTTTGTTGTACCTATACTGTATCTCCTACTGCTTTTACTTTTCTAAGCCATCTTTTTGGAGATGATCACTAATGAATCACTTGTGTTATTCATTTTGTATTCATCATTTGTAAGTCAAAATGAGTCTACTGAATAAAAAATACACATTATTCTAAAAGTCATTAAGTACTGTAAGTACCCTTTGCAACAAATAAGATCACAGTTCAACAATAATATTAGGATAAGCCCAACTAAAATTATACCTACAAGCCATAAACATATTACATACTTGGAAATAATAAATATTAAGATTAAGCTGTTTTTAAAGCTGGGGCTATATAGCAATATATCAGCAGAATTTACAACAATGGAATAAGTGTTTTTTTGTTGTTGTTTTTTTTTAGGTATACAAAATGGTGTCATAGGCCAGCACTTAATACAGATGCTCTTCTCACAAAATAACACCATTTCAGTTAAGGGTTAGGGTAACATTTTTACAGTTAACTTTAATGTAAGTGTATAATACACATGCGATCTGGCACAGATAGTGATCTTAATCTTGGCAATGTGATTGTGACAACAAAATGAAACCACAACAGCATTAGAATTAGAATAATATATGTGTATTTGAATATGTGTGTTTTCCATTATAAAAGGTCAATTGAACTCTGTAAGTTACAGTATGCTGGACAAAGATCATGGCTTTGCATACAAAAATATTCTGAAGCAAGTCAGAAAATGATATAGCTCTGCAAAATACACTATACAAAAGTATGATTTCTGTATACACACACACACACACACTACCAGTCAAAAGTTTTTGAACAGTAAGATTTTTAATGTTTTTTAAAGAATTCTCTTCTGCTTTATTATTTAAAATAACTGCTTTCTATTTGAATATATTTTAAAATGTAATTTATTCCTGTGATCAAAGCTAAATTTTCAGCATCATCGTTTTGTGCAAACCAGTCCTTCCTACAAAACTGTCCAAAAGCAGTTTAGAAACTGTGTTACAGCTACTACAACCATGCGAAGTAACTAATATTTTGGGGTCCAAGAGTGAAGAAATAACTGTTTATTGTCAATCTATCGTTTATCACGTATATCACGCTACGAGATAGTTTGCCAAATCTGATAGGTTCCCTTGTATTCACTCCACCCTTTGCGTCGTGGATAGTCTCTTCTCATTGGCTGATTTCTCTAGAGCCCATCCTCGTTCGATTACTGCAACCAATGGACGTTCGTGATGTCATATGAGCTTTTGCGTACACGCCCCAACAGGTCATGCGCAAAGCATTTCGGTACTTGAAGTTTAAAATGAAGCCCTCAGACTGAAACAAATTTACAAGAAAACTACAATATGAGGTACGCCTTCGATCTTATGGGCCGTCTTGACTTTCCATACTGCAGGTGAAATAAAAGCACACAGAAATGTGTGTGACAGTAGTCTGAGCAAGGACAGATTCGTGATGGTAAGTCAAAGTAAACCGCTTTTTGATAAACGTGTATTATGATCCGGTTAATCTCAAATACTATATAAATAATGTTAATGCTGCTCTCTTAGCAAAGCTAGCACCGTTTATGCGATCATGTTTACATTACTTATGTGTGATTGTGCTAAGTAATATTCCTCTTGTCAACGTTACTTACTAAAATTGAATATTATGAATTTATGAAGAATTTAGATTACTTATATAAAAAAGGCTGCTTTTAACCCAATGGATTATCAAACTGCCATGTTAATTTACAGATTTTTATGTATATGTAGTGTGTATTTTCAATTTAGGACATAATATTATTTTCGTATTTTCCAAGTAGTGCAGTATGTCTAATGTTGATTCTGATTTATGTCTCTGTCATCACACTATATATGTGTGCTCCGTCACTTCAGGGTGACAGCAGGTGCAGTAACGGGGTCCAGCAGAAAGGCAAGGTGTTGTCAGATGCTCAGCTCTTTGATTTGGAGTTTGAAAAGTTGGTGTCTGAACTTACAGAGCATGACTTCACTGATCCAGTTCTCACTGATGCCATCAACAGACTCAGAGAGGTAGAGTAAACCTCTCACTAGAGGTCTTCACGGAGGACCCAAGACCCGACCAGGGACCCATACGGGCTCGGGTCTATATTTTAAATGGTCAGCCGGGTCCGGGTCGGGTCCCAATCTATTACTTCGGGTCCCAGGTCTGTTTAACATTGTGTGTAATACCCGATTAGATCGGAGAACACCGTACTCACCTCTCACAGCCTGTTTGGAGCGATGCAATCTACATGAAAACAAATAGTTAAGATGGCACACAATGTATTTGAAGTTTAAAACTCTAAAACAGATCTGAAACCATTCTGAAACAACACACTATTGAATTTATTTTATTTTGTATTTTGAAATGAGTATCGTTTTTTCTAGGTGCTTCGGTACAATGCTCCTGGAGGCAAGAGAAACAGAGGCTTGTCAGTGATTGGATCGCTACGGGAGCTGGTCTCACCTTCTGAACTGCCACCTGAAGAAATTCACAGAGCCCTTTTGGT
The DNA here is from genome assembly GCA_027422415.1 of Schizothorax lantsangensis. NCBI lineage: Eukaryota > Metazoa > Chordata > Actinopteri > Cypriniformes > Cyprinidae > Schizothorax > Schizothorax lantsangensis. The sequence goes on along the minus strand of CM049850.1, from coordinate 16,379,602 downwards.
TGGATGGTGCATTGAACTGGTGTGCGAAATTGATACTTTTGAATTGAATTGATACATAACTGACCTTATGACAGTGGTTACTGATGATGGAAATCAGCTCACTCACTGGTGTACAAGATGATTTTAGAATATTTTTTTTTAAATGTTATCACTTTGTAATCATGCAAAAATCAGAAATAAGTATGAAATATTCTACATGAAGTCAACATATGCACAAGTATCTTGGATGAAGCCAGTTTGCATTTAGTATACATTTGTATCTAACTATAGATAGACAGCAGAAATAAATCAAACTTAAATTTTCTGACAATGAAACATACTGCCATATAAAGTTCCAGGTAATGACCTAAGTTATCTAGTGATAATTAAAACTCAAACTCACACACTTTAATTGTACAGTCTTTTTATTTAATGGAGAAAAAAAATCACAATCACGGAAGTATAAAATGAATAAGTGTGATCCATCTCATGCATTATTCTACATTACTTGCTGATTTCAGCAAAGAAATAAACAAAACTCCATTAAATAGCCCCTCTGGATACCTAGTATACAGACTTTAAAGCTTGATAGACAAAATGGCAGAAAGGCTTCTCAGTGCAGTGATTTGATTGGCTATTTGGGCTGTCAGTCATTTATCTGTCATAAGGTCAATTGCAATGTGAACGAAAAAAGAGAAAATTGTGCAGTGTAAAACTTTTTGTTTTCTCTCTAGCTTCAGGCATTTTTCTTAGTGGCTGATGACATTATGGATGCATCCGTGACTAGAAGAGGTCAACCCTGTTGGTATAAGAAGGTCATTGATTGATTGATTGATTTATGATTGGTTTGAGATTATGCCGATGATTGTGTAAAATTGCATTACAAGGAGTGTATATTGATAAATTTGGATATGTTAACTTATAATTATATTCCAGTCTATTTAGTTTTATCCATTGAAGGGGAACCTTTTTTAAAAACTAGTTTCTAGTCATCCCATCACAGATTATGAAAATTATAGTGATTTTTCTACTATGTTACATTTTGTCCTCTTGATGTTAAGCTAAGATGATAATCATAATAATAATAATAATAATAATAATAGTAATATACACAAAAAATAAAAATATAATAATTTCACACACAAGAACATATATTTAATATATAATTGTAATTTACATTTTATTTTATATATGCGTGTGTGTGTTATATTATACTAGTGTATATCAGTTGTGTGCAGTATTTAATATCTGTGCTAATCTGTTATTTTTGTATTTGTCAGGAAGGTATTGGTCTGGATGCCATTAATGATGCTTTTCTCCTGGAGGGGGCGATCTATCGCCTTCTTCGCAGACATTGCAGAGGACAGCTCTACTATGTCCATCTGCTTGAGCTTTTTACTGAGGTAACGCATCCAAAAGCTTCAGTACTCTGTTACAGCAATGTGCGCACATTTTAACTTATTATTGCTTACTGGCAGCTTGTACACAAGACTGTTATGCAGCTTCTATCACATGATTAACTGCATATTGTTTAATAAATACTGATATGTCTTAAACCTGATTTTGTTTTTCAAGACCTCTTTCCAGACAGAGCTGGGACAAGCTCTAGATCTGATGACGGCACCTCCACGCAAAATTGACCTTGATCGCTTCACCATGGAGAGGTGAGAAGATGAGGGTGTCTGTAATTTCTATTGCATGAAACCTGTTAAAACAAAATATTATTTGCCAATTTACTTTTTCCTTGATTGATTCACAGTTTATTTGCTTCAGGTACAAAGCCATTGTGAAATACAAGACTGCATTCTACTCCTTTTATCTCCCTGTGGCTGCAGCCATGTACATGGTGGGGTTTGCATACAGTGCTTGTCTTTTGTGTTATTTTTTTCATACAAAATCTAAATAATTATTTTTGTAATCATTTTTTTCATTGATTACAGGCAGGGATTGAAAATGACGCTGAGCACAACAATGCTAAAACTATTTTACTTGAGATGGGAGAGTTCTTTCAGATACAGGTATTAGTAAAATAAAGCAACCCTTTTGAAGCCTCAAAGCTTTCAAATCTTCTCTGGTTGTAATATACTAAAACATTCAGTACATGTTTGTCATTGACAGGATGACTACCTGGATTGTTATGGTGACCCCGCAGTGACTGGAAAGATTGGCACGGATATCCAGGACAACAAATGCAGCTGGCTGGTGGTGAGTGCACTGGGCATCATGACACCTGAACAGAGGGCAGAACTAGAGGTGAGAAAATGTGGGACAGTTTCTAAAAGGAAATAATTCCAGAAAGCAACAGACAAACTCAAGTTGACATATTTTCCCTCTTTCTTTCAGGCATGTTACGGACGTAGTGATGCTGAAAGTGTTGAACGGGTCAAGGCTTTGTATGATACTCTGGAAATGCCTATCCGATATCATCAACATGAGGAGGAGAGCTATCGCCGTCTTCAAAAACTCATCCAGCTTCATGCCAAGAATCTGCCTCATGCCGTGTTTCTTAATTTTGCCAAGAAAATATATAAGAGAAACAAATAAGGTGTGGTTCAGAGAAACGAAAGGACTTCACAAATGGAGTTCAGTATTTTTAAGCACGCAGACTTGGGACAAATAAATATGCAGTGAGGGATTTTAGAGGTTGAGTAAATATGGAAACGGTAGGTTTTATCTGCACTTTAAATATTTGTGTTTTGCCCATTTTATTCTTGCAGAAGAAACACAATAGGCTGATTCAGAGGTCTACCACAAATAGCACACATAAACAACACCTGCCAGTGTTTCACCTGGGGTATATATATATATATATATATACGTATATACCCCATGTATAAACAATATATTTTCATCAGGTTTTTGGATTGTATTTTCAGCGTCTTTGGATAAATGAGAAAGAAAAAAGGAAAAGATGTATAGATTAAAATATTGATATTGTGAGAATGAGAACCAACAAACTACTGATCAAATGCAATCGCAGTGATTAGATGCACATATTCCTTAAAAACAATTAGCAAAGAAAATATCTGCCCACGCAGAACACAGTGCCACTTTCTGGATCGTTCTATATTTTTTTTGTTTTTGTGAAACCTGTCACGTGAGGATGTACTGTACATTTATACACTATACCAGAATGTCAGTCTCAAGTATCCGGTCATTCATCAATCCCCATCATTGCTGTAAATTTGGATTGTAGAAAGAAGAGCAATGTGCTTTTAATAAAGAAATCTTTTATCATGCTCTTTTCTGTGTGAGGAGGTGTTTGAATGAGTGTGTGCTAGCGAAGGTTTGTGGGCTCGCTGCTCTCGGTTTGGTCCAGGCAGAGGAGAGATGCTGCTGAGGGGTGTGGTCTCAGGATGGGATGAGAGAGAGGAAGGAAGGGGAGGGTAGATGACGGAGCGATAGACAGGAGGAAAGAGAAGAACGGCGTATAATAATTTCAGAGTCATGGCTTGTGCGATGGAATAGAGATCGAGATCAAGAAGAACGCGTCCTTTACATCCTTCTGGAAACGAGGTAATTCTTTCGTATTGTATTGTCTGCTGGATTTTGTGCGTTTTGTTTTATTGACGGGTTTTGCTGATGAATCTGTTGTTTTGTTTATAAGGTAAGGTATTTTAAGATATATCATAAACAGATACGTTATTATTGTGAAATTTTAGTCTCCTGTATCCATACACCATTAATATCTATGGAGGAGGTGTCATCACAACTCGAATGTCATCACATCTTATTAGACATAATTTTAATACTCTATAAATATTTAATATATTAGCCACCAACAATTAAATAATACACAACGGCGTCTTAGATTACGTGATGTTCAGATATTGTATTATATTTTTTTCAATCATGAGTTTATTTACTAAACAAGCGCAAGGCCTAGATTTACATCCTCTGTATCCAAGGACATTGGGCGCGAGCAGTGCATGCCCACGGTGTTCACGATGAGCAAACACAGCGTTAGTCATTGCGATGATTTTCTGCTCCACATGCCTCACGCAGAGAAAAGGCACAGATTTTGTTTATCTGATATCTTTTGGATGTTTGTTAATGGATATGTTTAGGACATGTTGATTAGCTTATATGTAGGCTATAATATTTTTGTTCGCTCTCTTATGGGCTTGAGAATAGGCTATATTTTAGAGTATTCTCTAAGTAATGTGCAAATTCCGCAAATGAATACAAATTTGTTCTTATTTGAGGTCATCATGGCTTGGGTGAATGCAATAAAAGACTGAAAAGATGGCAAGCTTGTAATTAGTAGGCATTTTTCTTTACTCTTAAAAATAATGTGTGATTTTAATAATATTGATATAATATGCCTAAATAAAATACAGTTATATATAGCATTATTATTAAAATTATAAATAAAATTATTATTATTGAAATTATTATTAAAATCGTCATTATTATAAAATTTATATTATTTTTTAGACAAACAATTGAATATTAGTGCTGAGCATGCAAGCGGTTTCTACAAAGCTGGTGTGTACAATAGGTACATTTGTTTCAGTGACAGAGAATAGTGTATACATTTTTTTATGCTCTGAGGAACTGGAAATAATATTGGGGTTCAATATCAGTCCAGGGGCAACAGAGAAGTGCTGCTTTATCTATGCTATTTACCAAGTGGTGCTAAATTGTGATTTTTTTTCCCCATTGCTCAAGAAAGGTGGTAGATTTTTGGGTTTCTAAACTAAATATGTCTTTCTTGATATTTCAGGTACTAACTAGATCCAAGATGTGACCCCATATGTTTTCAAACTCCTTAGAAAAACACCAGAATAATAATCAGGACATAAAAACGATCCCACCATGCACCCCTCCTCTCGTCCCTCTGTGCCCCCACGTTCCCGCAGGTTTGACAATAGGCACACGGAGGTAAAACCAAGTCAAGGGGCTAAAAGGGAGGACAAAAAAATAAACACGGCGTCTTCATCCCTTCGTCGTGGCACTCGGGGACCACCTGAGTCTTCCAGGTTGAAGGGCCCTGGTCAAGGTGCACGAGTCCCAGTGGTTCAATCCAAACTGGTGCGGCCACAGAAGAATGGTGCTCACGCAATACCAGCAATCTCAAAACCAAAAAGTGGTCACACTGTATCAAACCTAGTCCCAGCTGTGGATCCAAACTGCAATGAGCCCAGCCTACCTTGTCTGTGTTGTGATGGCCATTCACCTCAGGATAGCAACAGCCTTTTTAATCACAACCATAACAACAATAACACTGTAAACATCAGGCAACAAATGAAGCTGCCACCACCACCACCACCCCCACAGAAGGAATTGGCAGTTCCAAAACAAGACATCAAAGAAGATGAGAGTAAGCCAGAGGTAAAGCAACCTCATGTCATCCCAGTGGAGGAGAGAGAGGAGGACAATGGCAATGTGGATGAAAAAGAGGGTGGTCAGCTCAAAAAGGATGACTGTAGTGTGAATGTGGAAGCTAATGTTGATGAGAATGGCAACGGCAATTGTAATGGTGAAGATGGTGAAGATGATGAAGATGATGATGATGATGAAGATGATGATACTCTTGTCCCTTCTTGCTGCAACTGTCCAGAATCCATGCTGGATTTCTCCCTTACATCTTCTACCTCATCTTCATCCACATCCATCAGCAGCTGCTCAGATCTGGAGTGTGACTGTCCTGATACATTTTCATTGTCATCCCAGGACCAAGAGGCCACTGAATGCTGTCCATCATCTCGTTCCCCGGTTTCCAACTGCCCTGCCTTTCAGTCCAATGTCTTACCACTGGATCTCAACACTTCTGCAAGATCACCTTGCTCTTCTGATGAAGGCTATCCCTCAGCCCTTTGCTCTCCGTCCTCTGACTACATAGATAGCAAGGGATCAGAAGAAGGAAAATGTATTAAAGTGGATCTCCTCCATTTTTTAGACTCCATAGAAGAGTTGGGAAAAGTGGATCTGTTCTACCGCATTGTTAGGCTGGCACACTGGGAACTGGATGGTGAGCTGATTGTCAGAGATAGATTGGATCACCAGCAGAAGCTTCAGAGGGTTAACAAAGAGGTGAAGTTGGCTTATCTTGTGAAACTTCAGGAGGAAAGGTTAGACTTTGACGATGAGGATATCACTGGAGTTTTGGATGAAATGGGCAACATTGACATTCCATGGAAGTTGTATAAAAGCAACAAATCAAGTGAATCCCAGGAATTTTCTGATGCAGGGGTAGATATGACAGCTCCTTCTGATCTTGATGAAACCCCTGCCTCTGATTCACTTGCTCCATCGCCGTTGGAGCCTCCTCCTCGGCCCCCAAAACCTCCAACGAGGCATGTGAGTGCCCACCCAGAATCACACACTTACGAGAACATCAGCGGACATGTCTTCTCAGTCTCATCCACCAATGATGCTACTAATTTCTCTACAAGTGTTCCTGTTCCTACCTTGCCTGCATTGTCATCCTCACCCCCAGCTTTGAAACCTCCTGCCCTTCCTCCTCCTCCTCCATCACAGCCTGTGCCCTACTTCACCCTAAATACAGACAGACCTGCTCTCACCTCCCCCACACCACCCATTCCTCCTCCGAGAAGACGTCATAAAGCCCGTCTAGAGGCTCTAAGGCTTGCTGAGCTTGAAAGAGAAAAGACTCCTCTGACCCTTCCACCGCCAATATCCAGACCTCCTCCGTTGCCACCTCCACCTGCGATGTCCTCGCCTCCAGCTATTCCACCTCCACCATCACTCCCACCGCCTCCATCTTTTCACGCTCTGGATGTGGAAATCCGAAAGTTGCTTGCACTAGCAGGCCTCACCCAAGCTGAATTGCTTAAACTTAGTCCCGAGTTGGGTGTCTGTGTAGATGTTGTCCTGGAGAATGAGCAACAGCCAATGTCTGATGTCTCTCAGATTGGAGAAATCAGTGTAAACAGGACACACAAGGAAGAAGGTGTAGATAAGGGGTTGCATTCCAGATTGAGAGAAGGATCCAGATTTGGGAAAGACAGGTCTACAGGTGTAAATGAATTAGATACTCTCAGTGAAAAGGAAGTTTGTAAAGATGAACAGAATGAAGCAAACAGGACAACATCCTTCACAGAAATGGCAAGACGACGTAAGAGAAATGGTGGACACTGTAATCGTAGCTGCAGCTGTGGTTTTGGATCCAATGTTAGCCTATCTCCCAACTCATATTACAGCACTGATTTTAGCAATACAAACATCCCGAATGTTAGCTTTGGAAGTTTTGATTATTCTTCAGTGATTTCAGATACCCCTCCTCCTCCACCTCCACGACCATTGCCCCCTTGTCCACAAATTTCCTCCAGTCCTCCTGAACTTCCTCCTCTCAAGCCTTGCACTCTGCCTGCCAATGAATCTCGCCCAGATAGGTTTGACTGGCTGATAGCCTTCACCCCAGATACAGAGTCATCACCTCTTGAGATGCGAAAATCATCGAACGATGGCATGTTGCAAAAAGGCCCAACTTCAGCTTCAGGCTCAAAAATCACAACCTTTAAAGAATTACGCAACAGAAGCAAACAGAGCTCCCTGCCAGCTCCTGTTCAACCAGAACCTGATCCAACTGTTATCACCCCAGACCCTGATTTTCTGTACAACCTCAAATGGAGACGAGAGAAGATTGATGGGGATGGCTGGGAATATACTTCCCAAGCACAAGCCTCATTTCTTCAGCCGCCACCCACTCCTGCCTCATTGTCCCTCTTTAGGGAAATGTGCCGCCTGAATATACAAAAAGATTGCCCAGCAGAACCCAAAGGGTCCCAACAAATTGGCTGTTCAGTAAGTGAAGGCAGCCTTAGGACTATTTGTGATGAAAGAGATAAAGCTGTTCACACCAAGAAGATGGATGATGAAGATAAAGTGGAAGTTAGGGGAATGGCAGATGGAGCATGGACTTTGGAAACCAGAGCATCAGGTAAAGTTGCATTTCATAAATATAGTTCATGTTTTGTCTTAGATCGTTCATCCACACAATAAAACAGTGCAAATTCAGAGGAATATTAAGGAGAAAGTAAAAGAACAGTAATCTGATGACATGGAAAGTAGTGAGCCAAGATGAGAGTCACGGAGGCAGATGGGTAGATGAATCAGCAGAGCAAGACTGGAGGGAATTTCAGAATGCAGCAGGCTTAATGCTGTGTTGTTTCTCATGATGTCACAAAGCTTTTAATTATTCATTCTCCTCAGCAGGCTAATTCCTTTTTTCTCTCATCCTCTCTTCCTTTGCCCTGGCTGGCACACATTATGTATAATACTTTCCTCTGTCAACCTTCCTATTTTTCAGTCAGTAGTTTCTATTTTAGCTGTGCTAAAGTCAAACAAATTGGCATTTCAAAACTTGAAATGATATTACTATCACAAATATTGTCTCGTGCAAACGTCATGATGCACACCCCACACCTCTCTGCCTCTCTCCTAAACCTTGCTTTGTCATTTTTCTGACATGCCTCGTTGTCTCCTATTATTAAATTGATACTCCTGTGCTTGTTATTCTCTCATTAGATTATTTTCAGTTTGCCATTTCTCTTTTGCTCTGCTCCTTTCTGTACTGTTTATCTGCCAAATGGAAAAGGCTCATTTGCTTGGATCAGGTTACTTCACTTTTGACTTCAGATATAAATGGCCTCTAATGTGCCTGTAAATTGAGTAGCAAATACATTTGAGGGAGCCCTCATTTTTGTTTACAAGGTTAGCACATCATACAACTCTGCTAACCCATGCTTTGGCAATATAAGCACTATTCATCGTATTCATGGGTATTAGTATTCATGAATTTAGCTTTGGTGTTTAGTTCTTCAACTTGTGTACTTTTGTTTTATTTTGTGTTAGTAAATCGCTGTTTATTGAATCTTTACATCCTTCACGACTCATATTTCTGGCTGTCAGTCAGCTCAAGAACATGACCTTATGCCTTTAAAAGGTGTGACTCAGACCTTTACACCAATCACAATACAGCAACAGGGAAACAGGAAGTGCTGAGTCAAACTGACTTCATTTGAGAGAGGGAGATATCTGGCAAGTTAAGGTAAATAGAATGTTTTTATGTGTATAAATCATAATTTCTCTAGTGATATGTACTGTATGATGAAAATGTAATTTTTTTGACTGACTGGGAATTGGATGGTTCAATTTTATAACATAAACAGCATAATCCATTGAAATACAACATGCAATCTACTGATATGAATCAGAAGGAGTTCTAGATCTGAAAGAGCTTATTTTCAAGACAGTTAGGCCTTGTAGCTTGTCTTTCAAGGCAAAGTTGCCATTCCAGGTGAAATGTGATCCTAGTGCCTCTCCTAGTGAGATTCTAGATAGAGACTGCTTTCCCGCACACGGTCAAATGTTTAGAGATCAGATAACGTGCTATTAGCCTTTGCATACCATATGCTGAAAATTGTAGTTTTGTGTGTGTGTGTGTGTGTGTGTGTGTGTGTGTGTGTGTGTGTGTGTGTACTGGTTTTTGTGGTTTACGGGGACAAAATTTGTTTAATGACATGGGTATGACAGAGGTATTACAATTTGAAGGTGGTTTATGAGGACACTGCCTATGTCCCCGTAATTCAAAAGGCTTAAAAAACATACTAAATGGTGTTTTTTTGAAAATCTAAAAATGCACACAGTCTCCTGTGAGGGCTAAGTTTAGGTGTAGGGTAGGTGTAGGGCTATAGCACATACAGTTTGTACAGTATAAAAACCATTACGCCTATGGAGAGTCCCCGTAAACCAAAAAACAAACGTGTGTGTGTGTGTGTGTGTGTGTGTGTGTTTTAAGACAAAACAACTATGAAAAGATACAAAGGTGTGGCATTCTGTACTATGTGCAGTTATAAGAAGGAAATTTTGAGTACTTGACTGATTAGTTTTTATGGATTTGTATTATAGTTTTTGCTTGTGTCTTATTTACTTATTTAGTCTAAGGCTTTTACTTTTTTCTATGTCCTGTTCTGTGAAACACTGAGCGGCATAAAATGTGCAGTTCAGATAAAAAATGTATTATGATCTAAATTTTCGCATCTTTAGACAATGAGTTATATACATATTTCCCTATGCACTATGGCATGTTGTTCTGTGTTCTAATATTTGTATGATTATTGTAATACAGAAAATACTCTTTACATACATCATATTGAATGTTTGAAGGAGTTCTCTTTCATCTGTTTCATCATAAGTGCATTCTCTCTTCTTCTAAATGACACTAACATTTTTTCATTCTCTCTTTTTCTCCCTCTTTCTTCACTGTTTGCTGTTTTACCATTCTGCCCATCCTTTTGATTCTGAATCTCCTCCATTGTTATACTTTGATAATTTTTCATCCATAATAACTGTAAAAGTGTCCTCACCTCCCTTGTCCCTCTCCCTTACCTCACCTTATTACCTGCACTCTGCTCCCCTGTCCCAGTTTTACTACACTGACACTAACAGGGATCGTGCCGTGACCCATTGTGAGGGTTCTATAAACATGTCAAACCAGTTATGCATAAATTCCACTTTTGACTGCAGCAAAGATGACTATACTGACTCCCTGTACTGTGCTGGCCCAGAAAACAATACGTTTTTGTTCTGTAAACAAGAAAATGATCTCAATGGTAACATGGATTCTCTGTACCACCGCTGTAATCATGCTGAAAGCTTCCTAGACTCTTTATACGTCTGTGGGCATGATCTTGACAGCACAAAAAATAGCTTCTGTCCACATAACAGTGGATTCGATTCAATCAGAAATGATGATTCACTTTACAGTGATGCCAGATACACAAGAAGGAGCCTGAAGCTGTTCACTGACCCTGAACCACCAACTGACATTAACACTCTCACTGAGGGCGACATAACGCCATACAAAAACATTGACATGCAGACTTACATAACTATGCGAAACCTCAAAAATCGGAGCTATGCGAACAAAAACAGTTATAAAGATGTCGACTCGCTGTTTGATTTGATCTCAGACAACATTAATGACTCGAAAACACCAATCAACCCGATTTTTGACCACAACAGCAATGAAAGCACAACACTGAACAAACAGCAGCTTGTATCTTTCCCTGCTTACTACCTTTATCACCCCAAAAACTGCCCCTTGCATAAAGGCGCCCCCCCACGGCTTTCCCCCGTAGGAGCAATCTCGCCTCCCCACAGGTCCGGGCCTCCAGTTCCAGGCACAGATGTTGCCCGTCTCTGTTCACCCTTGTTCCCCCGCAGTCACACCCTTCCTGCCCTTGCTGCCCCCCTTTACTACCCTTATCTGTACACACCCCCTGTTCAAGCCCCTCTGCGGGAGCCATCGGTCCCCATACTTCACTCTCAGCAGAGTCCACCACCGCTCACTTTGAGTAAGAGATCAGTGCATTCTCATTTCTCTCACTTTCCTCCACTTCTTTCCACTTTCTTCGATCGTAAAGCACCATGTCTGTTTGTCGCTGTGTCTCCATTCACGTCCTGTGGATATTGTAGCACTGTCTGTGTCTGTGACAGTGTGAAATATGTGGTTGTCTGTTGCATGATGGCATCAGAACCTTAAAAATGATAATATGTGGCTTATTTTTGTTATTTTTTTACTGGTCAACTGTTAGTGTTAATTTTTTGTTTGCTTGAAATATTTGATTATAAATTAAGTAAATTAATTATTTTATATAAATATACTTATTGCTCTCATTTAAACTTTTTGAAAATTGTTTTTGTTTACGGCTGTACAATATTTAAATGTAAATTTTTTCATTTAAATTATTTTATATGATTTTTATTTTATTTTATTTTTTACCCCTGATATTTACTGTATATTTTTGTTGATTTTAAAGGCATTGGTGTTTATTTTTATGCTGCTCAGCATGTTTTGCTTTTGCATGTGACAAACCCAAAGATGTCAAATCAAGTCCAAATATGACTGAAATGAATAAATATCTTTCATAATTTATTCATTAATATTTGTATCAGATCTATACACGTTCCTCACGAGCTGCTGTCATGTACTGCACTGGATTGGCTCAAGATCAACTGTAATACATTATCTTCCGTTAATCGAGTTTCTAACCCCACCCTGCTGTCTTTGTCTCCTAATAGCTGTTCGCAGCTTCTCATTTGCCGGCTCTGAGCAGAAGAACGCGGCCTGGATGGGAGAAGATGGGAGGCCCTCACTGAGTGCTGAAGGGCTGTCCTCTGCCTGCCTGCAAGAAAAGAAAAGTAATACAGTATAGTATACCTCAGAAACATTTGGTCCGTATTTGTCTTTATTTAGCTTTTGTTAATAATTGTTGACATTTTATGTGTTCTGTCTCTTGTCAGCTCTTGTCAATTCAGTCAGTGTGGCAGTGGAAGCCATTTTGGCTCAGTTCAGTTCATCCAGGACTGTTGTACAAAAGGTCAGTTTTGTGCAAACGTTTGTTCTCAAACTTGGCGTCTTAAACTCCACATTAGTTTAAGATAAACATTCCCACAGAAAAGTAAAATTGAACATTAATAGAATTAGTAAACCGTACCTGTTTTTTCCTCTCTCTCCATGCCACTTCCATGCACTTGGCTTATCTCTTCCTTTTTCTTTCTTCAGTTTCACTCAGTAGATAAGGTACTTCAAAGTTCATAAACATGAGCTTTGCGAATAACTTATTTTCACACTAACCTCATGCACCTTTCACCCCTTTCTCCTATTTTCATATTCCCTCTCTCTACCTCTTTTATTTATTTTAAATATATCTTTATATATCCTATATCTTTTTTTCTCCATTGCTTTGCACATTTTTTATTCGTTCTCTCCGTCTCTCTCTCCCCCTCTTGTCTGCCTATCTTCCATTGCCCTTTTTTGACCTCTGTTTACAGACTCTTTCTGGAGACAGCAGTGTAAATCCCTGTCTGGGTCGTCTGGTACTGCAGTGCCTTTGCCCAGCCCTGCGCAACCTGCTCTCTGATGGACTCAAGCCCCACCAGAGTGACCTCATTGCAGGCAGAAGGCCAAATTCGCCCTGGGGATTGGTTCAGGCATCCACCAAACCAGGTATAAAACATCTGGACCTGGCATACTAGACAGTTACCTTCATTTTTCTCTCTCGCCATCTCTCATCCTCACACTTGTTTCGTTCTCTTATTTTCTGGCACCATGAATCCCTGCAGTATTGACTCACCCATCTCTGTCATACTTCCAATCTTTAAATATTCCTTGGTTTTCTCCCTCAGTATTCTTTCTTTTTGCTGCTCATATTCATTGTCTTATATTTTCTGTAGCATTAGCAGGATTTCGATACTTTATTCACCATGGTACACATTCATTCTCTTGCCTTTCCTAGCATTTCATAATCAATGGTTTGCTTGTGATAACTTGCATCTTTTAAAAATCATAATTTATTGTGGTTCTTTAGGCCCGAGCACACAGGCTTTGCACAACCTTCAGACTAAAGTAGCAGGGCTTCCCCAGCTTAAGCAGAGCAGACACAAGTTCAACGCATTCCTGTTTGGCCTTCTCAAGTAAGCCAGAACTCTCCTCGGTCTGTCTAAAAGATGATTTTATTGACAAGATATTGATTGTGTCTCTCTTCTTTTTATTCTCCATTGATTTATTCTTTTCTTCTTCTAATCTGTCATGAAGTGTCAAGCTCCTGGATCACTGGCTTTCACATCTGCAGTCCTGCAGTGGTAAGTGTTCATATTTACTGTTGTTCTCCAGTTGTCCTTGCTGGAAAATCCATCTCAAGCTAGTTTTTGGAACAATGGCAGCTAGTGGACCATCTTGGACTGCCAACAAACCAGTTACTGACTTATATAACCAGCTTTAGGTGATCAAGCAAGATTCAACCACCTTTAAACCACTAATGACAAGGTTAGATTAGCTACCATATTCCAAAACATTATTATCAGCCCAAGTCAACTTTCCCAAGACTGCTTTCAATCTTGTTAAACTGAATAGAGTAAAGTGTACAAACAAAATAGTGTTTTTTTTTATATTTTATTACATTTTTTATATTTAATATATAATACATGTAAAAGGCATTGATTTAATGTAATTATACTGTATATATTTATTTGATAACGTATAATGAATAGAATTTATTAAGCGTCATGGTAGTAGATCTATTTTAACCAGTGATGCTTTTACAGTTAAAATATATATCAATATACATTTTTTTTATCATAATTTTTTCCTTTGTATTTTCTTTTTCCTCATTCCCACAGATGTGTTGGAGACATATTACCGCCCCACTTCCTTCATGCGTCTCTCACTAACTTCTTGCCAGCCTCTTTTTGAGGAGCTTCTCCTCCTACTGCAGCCTCTCTCTCTTCTGACCTTTAACCTCGACCTGCTGTTTCAGCATCACCACCTTGACCCCTCCTCCCCAATTCTCACCCCAGCCAGTCACACATCTGAGATATATAGCCCACCAAATGAAGACTTCAGCTTCCACTTGTCACCCAAGGGTCTTTTCCAATTAAGTGGCCATCATCTTGGAAGTGTGTTAGAGCAAGACCATGGCAGTTTGGGTTTAGACACCAATCCTAATTCAGGTCTCACGAGTCACATTCTTGATGTGTCAGCCTATCGCAATCCAATTTCGCTGTCGTCAGGCGTCACCAAGGAGGAAGCCAGTCCGCCATTATCATGGTTTAAAGGGAATGAGATCTCCATACCTCTTAATGCCGAAAGCCTTTCCCAGCAGGCAGGCCAGGCTCTTCAGCAAGGCTGGGGTGCAGTAATGCGTTTTGGGGAGCGTTTAGGGCAGAACTTTGGTTTGGCTACCACCACAGAGGATGATAAAGGTCCAAACTCAACAGTTGACTTCAATACTGGCTTCTCGCTGAATCCAAAAAGTCCAAATGAAAACAGGCAGCAACCAAGAGACGACCTTTCCTTGAAGGATAGTGGAGCTGCTGTTCCCTGGGGTATGGGACGGCTCTTTGGAGCTTCTGTGAGCCCAAACAACCCACCAGCAAGCAGGTTTGATGTTGTTTTTTTAAATTTCAGTTTAGTATATTTTAGATTTGTCATATTTATTTATGTGTTATCTTTTTATCTTCTTTCATACTGTAGGCGCCCATCTCAGTGGCTCTCCCCAGGTGTATCTGTCCTTTCCCGCATAGTGAATCTTGGCCAGGGTTCTCCGCCTGAGAAGAGAGAGCCCCAGAGAAGCAAAGATAAGGAGGAAGATGAGAAGGAAGAGATTAATGAAACCAGAGATCAGCCAAAGCCCCCGAGGTAAAGTTTCTGTTAGATTATTCATATTCCTAACAGATTTACATTTATGCATTTTATGAGATAAGTTCAGACCTTTTATGGTAAAAAAAATAAAGTGCTTTTGAAGGGCTTGTGGTTATTTAGGTCAATGACACGATGTTCATTTTTGTCTATTAATTTATTCAGAAATACAAAAATAAATAAATAAAATAAAAACCATGCATTCATACATTAATAAAAATATACAAGTCTATTCAAGTCATTATAATGACGTAAATACACTTGTATATTTTTATTTAAATGTATTTATTTATGCAAGCTAACAAATATTTTAAAAAAAAAAATGCAGTATCGTAATATCATAGAATATCATAATATCACCCTGCTGTGTGTCAAGGTCAGTAAGTCTCTTAAAATATCAGATAATTTCAACTTTTTTTTAATGACAAGCCAAGGTTATTTAACATTGTAAAATGTGGTATCAAAAATATAATAATATTTATACATGAATAATTCATATTACAAAAAAATACTTTTTATTGTAATATTTACATTTTTTTTATATAATTCATGAGATGTGTATACTCACAAATATTCAAGGTGTAAGCAAATCATACTATTACCTTTTACCACATTTACATTGTTAGATTCATCTATGACAGTTTAATATGTTGACCCGTAAAGCAGTCTCTGAAAAGAGTCTCTGAAGCTTTTACTATCAACAATACACTGAGTCTTGTGTTCTGATTCATCAGGAGGGTCAGAACTCTGTGTGACCACACAGGCACTGGAACAGAGCTGAGCTTCAGGAAGGGGGAGGAGCTTGTCCTGTTGGGAGGCGTGGACCACGACTGGATTCGTTGTCGTCAAGGTCACGAGGAAGGCCTTGTTCCCATTGGTTATGCTTCACTTATCATGTGACTTATCTTTAATTTTGCCAGTATGTTTGTGTGAAAGAATATCAGGGGATAATGTATAAGGAAAAAGACCATATATAGATGTAGTTATTAGTAGGCGTGTTACGTGTTAATCTCTGACCCTCGTTGCCTGGTTTGTGACGTCTGGAATATTTTCTGTGATATATAGGAAACTGTATAAATCATAAATATATATTTAGATTTTACAAAGATAGATAGACAGATAAACAAGAAATAGAAATGGGTAATGAATAAGAATCAAGTTTAACAAAAATAAAACCATCGTAGTGTATTTATTATTAGGTGTTGCCATAACAAACAGCTCACCCGGAATTTTACTTAAAAAGCTCAGCGCAAAGTTACGTATATTCGTAAAACAGCATTTCATTATATTTTTAAGTCTAACAAATAACCAATATGCATATTCGACCTATTTTCATCCAAAACTGTGTGTAAAACCCCTTCAATTTCTTACCATATCATCAGCCCAAAGGCAAGCACGTCTTCATTATTGCAAAGGCATGCGTTTTGGTTATTTTAGGGCTGCATTAGTACATAAATGACAGATTTACTCAAGTTAACTCTTTAAGTAATTACTGGTTAATCAGTCTAAAAACGAACTGCTTGACAATTTAAATAAAATAAAATCCTCATAATATTAATAATTCGTTGTCCTAATTTGTACACCAACAATTAATAGAAGAACTCTTGGTATTGCCTGAAGATGCCGTTATATACAACCTTTTATTATCTCACTTACCAGGAAAAAAACCCCATTCTGTTTGAAGACCGGCATTATTATTCTCTTATCGTTATTATTGTAACTCTCAATGGTAACAGTCAGATATACGTATTAGAGTGGTAGTGTGTAGATGATTCTTTTCTATTTCTTACAGTGTGATGGCTACTGTGGTAAGATCTGTATCACCATGAGCTTGATTAGTGACTATGCATACTCTGTACTGTACTGTTTATGAGGCTTGTTGCTGGAGAAACCGTATATGATTGATAGCATTCATGATTTTCTTTTGAATTGATATTCTGCATCCGTATAACGCTTTGAATCAGGGGTTTACATACTAAACCTGCATGAATGTGTATGAATGTGTGTAGCAAATGTCAGGTATTCATCAATGCTTCTTTCACTCAGACTACAGATGCTAAAGGAATAGGGCAGGATTTTAGTGGCTGTAGAGGGAAAGGTGATTTTAAATAGAGCTTGCTTATTGTTGTTCATTAAATGGCCCTCTGTGTTTCCCACATGTATGAATTTTTGTCACACCTCTGACACTGCTAATCACAAATATATTCTGAAAAATGAAAGAATAACCCGGTCACGTTAGCGTGCCAGTCCGCATGGAACACAGCTTTGCCTATCACACCACATAATGATAAGCCTTCTGGATTATTCCAACCAAAAGCAAAAAAGCAGTGGGCTAGTAGCAGTAACCAATTCACATTGCTGTGTATATATATAAGTAAAATTAATGTATGGGATTTATGTATGTTTGAGTATGTCAAGGGACAGTTGATACAGTTTTTAGGATATAGTTTAGGAGAAAACAAAGTCTGAGATTTAGCTCTTTGAGAAGTTAGCTTTGTAATTGGCTTGAGCTTTAATGACCCTGTTTTAAAAACAAAGAAAATATAATAAAATCTTATGGTTTGAGAAGTAAGCAAGCAGCAGGGGTTTGGTAAAAAAAATAAAAAAAATAATATTTAGTGTAATAGTCTTACCTCACAGGGCAAACTGCAATGATGCATGATTTTTTTTTTTTTACGATTATATCATTATTTTTTATTATTTTTAGTTCTTGTAGTTGTCATTTTCATTATGACTGTGCATTTATAATTGTGACGTTTGAATTTCATTAATATGTTTTGGAGAAAGAAACAGCTATGTTGCATTATAAATATAGTGTGCTTATTGTTTGTGGTTAATATACCATACTATTGATCTGCTTTTTATTTGTTCCTCTTGTCTATCTCTCTATCTATCTCCTGTGTGTGTACCTTTGCTTTGTGTGTGAGTTTGCGTAGCTCTGTGTGGTAATGCCCATCACTGGTAGCACACTTAAAGCATATTATGTACTGTACCAACTCTTGAGTTCTGTAATTCCCTGTGAATCAGCTCTATGCATGTTGGTGTTTGTAAATATACCCAATAAAATATTAAAAGAAACAATCTGCAGAGTGTGATGTTGAAGCCGTATGATGTTGTGGTGGCCACAGATGTACAGTGTTTATGTCCGCTGCAATACCACAGATCACATTAAGATATCACTAAATGAACAAAAGCTCTTGAAAGGACAAATGTAAGACAACTCCTGCACAGATACAGCTGTTGTGATGTGTTTAATGTGACGTCAACTTCAGAACAAGCTACTTACAAAAAAAGTTAAAATGAGTTAAGATCAAACCTCAAGACCATATTGCAAGACCCTGTGTTCTCACTGTACAGTTATAACGCTGCCCTCTTATGACACATAAAGAAATATTACATACAGGTAGATATATCATGAACATGTTTGTAAAATTAATTCGGATTTCAAACAAACCAATAGTCGTATGTATTATTCTTTTTACTAAAATGTTGAAAGAATAAAGGTGACTTTATAATTATGGTTGCTGCATCTAGACTATTACCTATGAAGGCCAGTTTACACCACAAGAGAAAAAGTGACATAGCCTAGGTAATTATTGGAAAAAAAAAAAAAAATAATCATACTAAGTCATAATTATTATTATAAAAACTGACAAAAAAATGAATTACTGTGTCATAGTTATGACAGTCATTATGACATAACTTAATAATGACAAACGAGTCATAATTATGACATAAACAGACATTATGCCATAACATAATTATGACATAAACAGACATTATGATAACATAATTATGACTTAAACAGTCATTATGTCATAACATAATTATGACATAAACAGTCATAATTATGACATAATCAGACATTATGATAACATAATTATGACAGACATAATTATGACTTAAACAGTCATTATGTCAACATAATTATGACATAAACAGTCATTGTCATAACATAATTATGACAAAACAGTCATAATTATGACATAAACAGACATTATTGACATAACATAATTATGACTTACAGTCATTATGTCATAACATAATTATGACATAAACAGTCATAATTATGACATAAACAGACATTATGATAACATAATTATGACAGTCATAATTATGACATAAACAGTCATTATGACATCATTACAGTCATTATGACATAAACAGACATTATGATCACATAATTATGACTTAAACAGTCATTATGACATCATTACAGTCATTATGACACAACATAATTATGACAAAACAGTCATAATTATGAAATAAACAGTCATTATGACAAACGGCCATTATGACATAACAGTTTTGGCATAAACAGTCATAATTATGGTATAAAAAGTCAAGTGAAATGATAAAAAGTTGAAATTGAGATAAAAAGTGATAATTATTACGTAAGGATCCTAATACTTTTTACTCATAATTATGGCTTAGTATGTCATCATTTTGACATAATTCTGTCATAATTTTGACTTTATATCTTATAGTATATAATTATGAAGGTATGTTATACAAAATTTTAAAGATATGTTAAAGTAATTATAGTTCACCAAAGAATTATTATTTTTTATTCTAAAGTAGCAGAAATGGCATGTGGTCTTTTCTGTGTTCTCAGAATTTAGTGCGTATAGTGCCTGTCACAAATATTCTAAGAAAAAATAAAGCAAACCACCCACTAACAGACTGAGCAAGAAAATACAGCAGCCAAAAACTACTCTCTCAAGCACATCACCTCAAAAACCATAAATGGACCATTTCTTATAGCCATCTTACTAAAGTGTCCCGGACGGATCAGTTCCAGGTCACTGTGAGCGGATCAGCATTCTTCCCTCCCAGACAAGCTCCTGGAGAGAGGCTGAGGGAGTAAGGGATGGATGAAGGGTATGTGGAGGTGTGCAGTAGAGTCATGTCGTCGGCGTTATAGAAGCACACCTGACACCGGTCACAGTCCAGGTACAGCCCTATCCTGCGTGGTTTCACCGTCAGATCTATCTCTGTCACTGTCTCATACTCTTTGATGCAGTAGCCTTGGTCATGCTTAAGATGAAGCCCAATGTCCTTGTTTAAGTTGCTTATGCACCCACCATCGAAGCCCACGCTCCAGTCTATCTTTGCTCCTACGTCCACCTCCCAGTAGTGCTGTCCTGACTGGAAGGTCTTGTGGGTCCTGGCCAGAGGCCTGTAGTCTTTGTGACGCAAGAAAATCCCCTTTTTGGATGTGCGGATGACACTGCGTCCATCAGAGGAGACCCTCAGGTATGGGTCATGACAGTCATGTATCACATTACGATCAGGGACTAAGAAAGACAAACACAGCTTAGTTTATCATACACTACTAGTCAAAAGTTGGAAATAATTTTGATTTCTTAAATGTTTTCAAAACAAGTCTCTCCAAGGTTGCATTTATTTGATTAAAAAAATTGTAAAAAAGCAGTCATATTGTGTAAGATTATTACAATTTAAAATAACTGTTTTTTGTTGTACTATTAATATATTATAAAAATGTATTCCTCATTTATTCCTGTGATGGTAAAGCTACATTTTCATCAGCCATTACTCCAGTCTTCAGTGTCACATGATCCTTCAGAAATTATTCTAATATGCTGATTTGCTCATTATTATCTCATATTTTATTATTCTCATAATACAAAATGTGGAAACTGTAATATATTAAAAATATTTTTGGAAGGAAAAACAGTTGCCACAAAAATATTAAACAGCAAAAAACGTTTTTTACATTGATGATAAGAACTATTATTAATAACTGAGCACTTAAAATAATCCTAAAAACATGCATCACAGTTTCCACAAAAATATTAAGCAACAAAAAGCATTATTAACAACTGAGAAATAAATCAGCATATTAGAATGATTTCTGAGGGATCATGTGACAATGAAATAATGGCTGATGAAAATTCATCTTCACCATCACAGGAATAAATGATATTTAAAAATGTATTCAAATAGAAAACACTTATTTTAAATTGTAATACTTTTTCACAATATGGCTGTTTTTACTGTATTTACAATTAAACAATGCAGCCTTGGTGACCATATGATACTTCTTTCAAAAACATAAAAACACAATTATTAAAACTTAAGTGTATAAATATTGATATTGTAACTTTGCAAAATGTTAATTTTCATAATAGACATTTATAAACTTTTACATTAATTTTAATACATGGTCCACATATGGATATCTGATGTCCTCACCTGGTTTGATAAAGCTCAGCATCTCCTTCCACACAATAAACTGCAAGTGAGTCTCATGAAGTCCAAGGAACAGAGAATTAGGTGTCAAATTCACACTTTTCACTGCTGATTTAAACCTACAATGCAGGAGATGAATGTAACTGATGGGATATTTACTGTACAGTGCTGGTTATGTTTATCTGAAGCAGAACAGTATATTGTCCTACTTGGTTGTATGAGAAGCAATGTCATTATTTTCACAGCAGCTTTCTTTCTCTTTCATCTCCTCGACAAAGTCCAGCCCTTTCTCAGTCCACCACTACAGGAGAAGTAGAACCAGACAAAGAACATTTTTATCATTTTGAGAACCACAGCTATGAATAACCATACATGTAACAATTATGTACATTGTTTTTTCTGCCTACTCCCAAAAATCACATTCTTAAACTTGCTTTTTCATTCTCAATATTCAATGTTCATACTAGTAGTAAATATACTTCTTCTAAGATATTCATAAACACCTTTAAGAGTACAACTTAAGGTACAAAGGTGTCTCTTTAAGGGCACTCGCAGGGGCAAGTTGTTGTACCTCTAAAGGTACTTTTTTCACATTTTGTTTCTTACTGTGTTGAGGTTATTTCATGCAATGACTAAATATTGAATTACACATGATATATTTTTAAATTTTCCAAATGTTCCATATGCTGGGAAATAAATATTTGTATGTTTTGTTTATGGTAATTAAATCAATAGATTCTTATTTTAGTGAAAGGACTATATTTGGGGTAAAGAGTTCCCATGTTGACCAGCTGCATTTATATTCACAAGATTTTTAATTAAAAAAATGTGCTGTGCTGAATGCAATTGTATGTTTGAACCTGCAGAAAGCCGACTGGCTGATCAGTCTCAAAGACTGAGTGTAGAATCCCTTCCTTCTCTCTTCCATCATTCAGCTTCTCTTCTATTTCTGCTCTGTTTCTTTTCATCTTTTCTATCATATCCTTCTCTTCTTTCTCCAGCGTTTTCTTCACTTCCTCTTCCTTTTTCTTCAGAAACTGGTGCATCTCCTCAAACTGAGCAGAGATCTGAGCAGAGAGCTGCCGAGACCTTTCCTGAGAAACAAAATATATCACAGATAGTAATGAACCCTGCGGCGCTCCTTTATATAGTCTTTAGATGGATTGTGTGATCTGTTTGACTCTTTTATTTTTCACCTCAGTTTTAGAGATCTCATTCGTCTGTTTCTTGATAAGAGCCTGCATCTCTTCATTCTCCTTCGACAGGAAGCTCAGAGGCTCTAACAATAAATTCTACAACACACAGGACAGACGGGTGGACGTTTGACATGAATATTTCAGACATTACCTCGAGGCTGCAGTGCTCAGTTCTGCTCCTAGTGATCTGCAGCATCCTGCAGAGGAGCATAAAGAGCACTTCTGTTCTGATCTATAATGTTTTGTAACATTATACACTATACCATACAATAGTCAGTATAATTTTTGTATTTTTTTGGGGGGGGGGGGGGGGATTATAGAAATTAATACTTTTATTTAGCAAGGATGTTTTAAATTGATCAAAAATTATGATAAAGACATTTATAATGTTACAAAAGATTTCTACTTCAGATAAATGTTCTTCTGAATTTTCTGTTTATCAAAGAAACCTGAAAAAATTATACTCAGCTGTTTTTGGCCCCTATTGTATTTTTTCATATGGAAGTCAAAGGAGACCACCAACTGTTTGGTTACCAACATTCTTCAAAATATCTTCTTTTGTGTTCAGCAGAGGAAAGAAGCTCATACAGGTTGCCCATTTCATTATTAAAGTTTCATATTTAAAATCTCTGAAACATAAAATGTAACAAGAATGTTACCAAGTTCAGTTTAGTTTATATGACCAATTCTTCTAATTAAGCCTGGAATGTACACTTCATGACTGAACAGACTTCGACTAACCACTAATTTGTACAGATTTTAAAACCCTATAGGCATCCTACTTGCCAACTTTGTAAATGATTTAAGATGAAAAACTTGGCATCACACACACACTAATCGACTGAGAAACAAACGCTATAAGACTTTAAAGTCCAAACATCCAAACTCACACAGAAGCACGCAGAATCCTGAAAACAAATGAAAATGAAAACAAAATGTGTTTAAAATCAGCTAAAAATATCGATCATGTCTAACTGATATCCTCTGAAATCACAGTCTGAGTCAGTGTCTATCATACACAATGTGATTTTCTGTGAAATCATTCATCTCAAATCTGTATGGTGGCCCTGACCTTCAGCAAGTATTGTGGACTTGTCCAGACTGCAAACTGAGACCAAAATCTGCAAAAGTTGCATATTCCAGCCTCAGGATTGTCAAAAGTCATGAAGAAGTAACGTGATGCTTCAATGTTGAACAGAAATGACAGTAAAATGACCCTGGCGTCTCTGAGACCCCAAACAGAACCCCAGTCAGTATGTGGAATTAGATACATCCAAAATAGAAACCAAATATACTTCTGCTTTCGTATGGCTGACCTGGATATGACCTGAAATTTGAGCAGCATCAAACTCAAAACATACAGTAAGGCTTATAAAGGTATCTAGTTTGACGTTTCAGTCCTCACTGACCTTTCTGGGCTCCGCTGCCTCCTCCACAGGTTTGAACGTGTGTCCCTGATGTCTCTCACCGTCCCTACAGATCAGACACACCAGTTTCTGATCCGTCTCACAAAACAGCTTGAGTCTCTCCTGATGATCTGAACACACCAGCTTCTCTGGTTCCTCAAACACTCTCACTCCTGCTCCACAAGCCGCTACATTCCCGTCCCTGAGAGCCTGCTCTTCGCTCAAATGTTCCCTCACGGCAGTCACCATATTCCGCAGCACTCGGTTGGACCGGAGGTCCCACATGGTATAGGGTCTTCTGCATTCAGGACACTGTTTCAGGCGGCAGCTTTGGGAATGATTGCTGATACACTGTCGGCAGAACGTGTGGTCGCAAAGCAGGCTCACTGGATCTGTGAAGTCCCCCAAACACACCGAACACTGGATCTGTTTCGACAGCCGAGAATCCATCACAACTACTTGTTCGAAACACGTCGGCTGACAAAATGCTGCTTGTGTCTCCTAAATCTCCCAAACACTCACTGGCACGGGGGTTTAGATATGAGGTGCTGTCCCAGCAGCTGCGGAGACAAATGACAACACATGTCTACCACATGTGCAGGGGCAGGAGTGTGTTTGCCCTTACTTGACTAACACATGTTTGTCCTAGTGTGCTAAATAAAGGGAGCCATATGACTCCCTGCACAGATGAACTTCCCTTTACAAATCATATCACTGCCCTCAAACACATTTAAATTACAGTCTGACTGATTTCTACCAACAGTACTAGTTCATTTAGAATAAAACAAATGGTAGCTCATATTACCAAAGTCAGATTTGACCTTCTGTCTGATATGGAGGGAATCAACAGGTGGTTGGATGATCACATGTGCATATAATATAAGCAGGGGCAGCTCAGCCCTACTGTTGTCCTCACTATAATTAGTTACTGTGTCTTAGTTACTGTAATGGTCAACACTGTAAACCCCCTATATTATTTTTATTCATTTACTGAAATAGTTCTCGTGGCTTTTATATTTTGGTATAATTAGGCCAAATTTATTTGATCAAAACTACAGTAAAAACAGAAATACTGTGAAAATATTATTACAATTTAAAACAACACTTTTCTATTGTAATGTATTTTAAAATAAACCTATTATCATCAGCCATTGCTCAAGTCTTCAGTGTCACAAGATTCTTCAGAAATCATTCTAATTTGCTGCTCAAGAAACATTTATTACTATTATCAATGTTGAAAACTGTTTTTTTTTCAGGATTCTTTGATGATTACAGTTACACATACCACATTTTTGAACAGTAGTAGATATTGGGATTAATATATAAAGTATGATTAGAGTGAAAGGTCAGAAGTTATCCAGAGCTCAGTGCTAAAATGCAGCAAAATAAATCAATAAAAATCACATTGTCTTAAGACTTAAGATATCTCGTGCATTTCTGTACTGGTCCAAGTTCCACTTCTAGATCTAAAAAGCTTGACCACCAACAAATTGATCTCAGGCAGCCCCACCAGTTGGCAGTCCAGCTGATCCTTCATCTAAACGCTTGCATCAGCCGTCAGCTAAAGACCATAAATCACCAGTCTGGTTCAGCTGGAAACCATGTACAATCAGCTACCATTAGATATCACAAACAACTCTATATTTGTGCTACAGCAGAGGTCCAGTTACTGTATATCCAGACCCTTCACTGCTGTATCACATGATTAGCACATACTGATAAAAGATAGCACGTTTATACCGTCAAACATGTTAAAGTAAATGACAATACACAGGAATAATTATACACATTTCTTAGCACAAAAAAAGATGTGCTAAAAAATGACAAAGATTATTATTTTTCTTAGTGTCTGAATTACGAACATATTCATTTATTATATTTTTCATAAAATTTTCAAAAATCATGTTTTTTTCATTGTGTATTTCAATTAATCTCAATCAAACTGCAGTTGGGTTATTTTGATTAGGTAAAAAATAGCCTATCTAAAAAAAATACACCTAACTAACACAATAAAACACATTATTGTGTTAATGTTATAGTTATCAAAATAACTATAACATAGTTATCAAATAAACTTCATTTAATTGCTGAGCTACGACATGTATTTTTCCTCCATACAACAGTATGACACAACTGTTTTCCTCCTACCCCCACCAAGGTGAATATGAGAATATTTTTAGCACATATGCCCTTCACTGATCTACCGAGTCCACTAGATGGAGCTATTATGCAAGTGTAATTCATCTCCACTCCCACGGAAAATGTATCCATGTAAAATTCAATCCATAAAACAGCCATTAGTCTTCAGAGTCACGAGATCCTTTTTGTTGCCTAATAATTTGTGGAAACCGTCATGCACTACCATTTTTTTTTAAATAATAAAAACAATATTTATTTAGCAAGGATGCATTAAATTGATCAAAAGTCACAGTGAAGGCATTTATAATGTTACAAAATATTAATATTTCAAATAAATGCTTTCGTTTAAACTTTCTATTAATTAAAATCCTAATAATAATAATAAAACAATACACTGTTTTTAACATTGATAAAGAACCATCATTAACTAATTGAGCATCATACGGTATATTAAAATGATTTCTCAGCGATCATGTGTGACTGAAGACCAGCTGTTGAAAATTCAGCTTTTTTTGCCATCTCAGAGTAAATGACATTATAATGATGTAAATAGTGTAGCAAATATTTTCACACTTTGTGAAATTTACCTGGATTTTTCTTCTTTGTCGTCAAATGTGATATTTCATCTCAAGTATGCTCTTCACTGAGCCTGCTGGCTTCTTAAGCTACCAAGAAGAAGTTTATAACTTTGAAAGAAAATCTGTTAGCCATTTTGAATGTTTAGGAAAACAAGGAATACGAAGCTAACCGGGATACCGCTGCACAAATGTCATACCATAACAAAGCCAACATTTTTACAGTTCTTTTCATTCAATAAAGTTATTTTAACGTTTGATTTTGAGTCGAAATGTTCAGTGAACTCACTGTAGCACATTCAGATCTGCATCTATATTAGTATCTTAGTGTTAGTATGCTATTATTACCACTAGAGAGTGCCATATTCCCTTCTAAAACCCTTAACAAGTGAAATAATAACTAATAAAGCCATAGGCAGGTACACAATCTATAAATGTGAGTATTTCGACACAATTAGTCTGTAAGATTCTGTTTTTCCCTGGCAGTCTTGTTTGTGAAGACCCTGTGCAGAATGTGTATGACAGTCACACCAGAATCTATTCATATCACCTTGTTATATAACAAGAGTGATGAAAACAAGGCCACTATGTAAAAAGAGACCTGGAAAGAAACTAATCTACAATTTTCCATCAACACAGGACTTTACAGCTAAACAATTTGACATTGTGACCTCCTTTTGACTTGAATACAGTTTGAGTATAATGTGCTAAGGCCGCAAGGAGAGATAATATTTAATGATTCATATGATGCAATAACCTAATGTAGGTCCACTGACACACATTTAAGTGTATATAGACAAAGCTAAAGTAATGAAAACTTGGCTTATGAAGCACTAATAATTTTATGGACAAATTAAAAGATAAAAATAGATCTGCAGCTCTTCCTGTGGGTTTATTTGTACCTTTGTCTTACCACGAGTAATTGGTTGCAACTTTCTTCAAGCACTATTATCTATAAACAATAAAACCTATTAAATCTTAAAAAACACAATGGTCCAAGTATCGACATACTTTTATGAGTGAACTCATGTAGCTGGGTTAATTCATTTATTCTGCTTTTTAATAAGCTTCCAACGATTAATTTCTTAGTTCAGCATAGACATATAATTTGTTGCATATGTATACACAGCTATTATACATTATTAAGCAACATAAAGTATGCCATGCATAAAGAAGACTATGAAAATCTGATGTTTTACAGACATTGAATGTCCTGTTTCAAATTACACATGCATCGAGACACCTTAAAATCTATCTATAAAAATATTAATAAAGAATCAACGGAAAACAGATTAATTCCCACAACAATTTAAGACTGTAAATGGAGTTCTTGAACCATACTAAAACATAATTTTGCTAAATATACATTATTTACAATATACTGTACAACGTATAAAACATTTATAAGTCTCAAAGCTATAAAGATTACTGCTTCAAATCAATGTAACTCCATAATACAAAACATCACTAGCACAAGACAGCTCTGGACAAAGTGGTAGTAACTTCCCTTTAAAATAAAAATCACTGGTCTAAAATGACTATAAACAAACATTTGCTTACATTAAGGCTGTGTTATTGAACCTTTCATGCATTATTGCTTACTTTATAGATATAACCTTCAACACAAAACACTAAAAAGGCTGTGGACCACAATTCTGTTCACACCACTCAATACTGTTCAGTCAGCGAAGCATCTTAAGAGTAGTGAAGACCATTTTCTTGTAGGTATGCTGATGTAGTGTGTTGAATGATTTAAAACAGTCTGTGGATGTTCATTCCTTCAAAACGAAACAGAACCACGTCCTGTTCACATGGCATCCCATTCAACATGTTTATTATGTTCAGTGTTACATCTCAAAATGAAAGAAATGCATGTTGTTCAGGTATATGAAATCATCTGGAGTCTCAGATGTTGATTTGTGTTCCGTCTCCTGTTCCTTCGCTTGACTTTCTTTTCCCTGAGAGAAAGAGAGGCTGAGCTGCTTTCAACTAATCATGTTGTCAAGCATCAGCCGTGTCCATGCTCACAAATTGCATTTCCAGGAGTGCTGTCTTAACCTACAGAGGACAAAGAACAGGAGAAATAGTAAAAGTGAGAGCACCTTACCAGCACATAATGATAAAGAACACTTGTAGTGCAGAAAAATAATAGTCTTTGATCCATGCAAAGGCCTTAAAGCTTTTACAGTTTGTGCTTTACCTGGAGCTGACTGCCCACATCAACGCTCGGAAACTATTGGCTTGTGTTACATTTCCAAAAGCAAATGCTTTGGTTAGCCTTGAATGAACAAAGGAAATATTCCACTGATGCTAAAAAGTTAGTGAGGTTCATGATTAAAATAAGAAAGAAAAAAAAAGAGCCAATGGGATCTTAAAGGGATAGTTCACCCAAAAATGAAAATTCTGTCATCATTTAGTTCCAAACCTGTATGAATTTCTTTGTTCTGCCGAACACAAAGGAAGATATTTTGAAGAAAGTTTGTAACCAGGCTGTTTTGGGGCACCATTCCAAAAAACTATGGAAGTCAATGGTGCCCCAGAACTGCTCTGTTTCCCACATTCTTCATAATATCTTCCTTTGTGTTCAGCAGAACAAAGACATTCATACAGGTTTGGAACTACTTGAGGGTGAGTAAATGATGACAGAATTTTCATTTTTGGGTGAACTATCCCTTTAATTCAAAAAGTATACTTTGAAAACAAGCCTTAATTTTTTTATTAAATTTTACTTGTAAATATGCCTCGTTTTAAGAATGTTTAGATATTTAGGTATAAGACTAATTAAGTCTTTAAAAATAATGATTAAAAAAGATTTAGTGCAGTAATGGTATATAGTTGATTTAAATATAATGTAATATAAGTGAAATATATGCTGATAATTAAATTCTGGTCAATATGATAATCCAATAATTATTTTCATGTTATGGTCAATAATTGCTAACATGAAAATTCAATACTATTTAAATCTAAAAAAAATATATAAAATCTTCCTTTCATAGGTAAGATTATTGAAAAGATAGTTTTTAATCAGCTGAACAACTACTTAAACTCAAATGGATACCTAGATAATTTTCAATCTGGTTTCCGTGTGCATCACAGCACAGAGACAGCACTCATTAAGATAATAAATGATATTCGCTTTAATTCTGATTCTGGAAAAATATCAGTGCTGGTACTACTAGATCTTAGTGCTGCGTTTGACACTGTCGATCATAACATACTTCTAGAGAGACTGGAAAACTGGGTCGGGCTTTCTGGGATGGCACTCAAATGGTTCAGGTCATACTTAGAAGGGAGAGGTTATTATGTGAGTATAGGAGAGCATAAGTCTAAGTGGACAGCCATGACATGCGGAGTCCCACAAGGCTCAATTCTTGCACCGCTCTTGTTTAGCCTGTATATGCTCCCACTAAGTCAGATAATGAGGAAGAACCAAATTGCCTATCACAGCTATGCTGATGATACCCAGATCTACCTAGCCTTATCTCCAAATGACTACAGCCCCATTGACTCCCTCTGCCATTGCATTGATGAAATTAACAGTTGGATGTGCCAAAACATTCTTCAGTTAAACAAGGAGAAAACTGAAGTCATTGTATTTGGAAACAAAGATGAAGTTCTCAAGGTGAATGCATACCTGGACTCTAGGGGTCAAACAACTAAAAATCAAGTCAGAAATCTTGTGAAAATCTGAGCATATCACACCAGTCCTCAAGTCCTTACACTGGCTTCCAGTTACATTTAGGATTGATTTTAAAGTACTTTTACTCGTTTATAAGTCACTCAATGGCCTAGGACCTAAATACATTGCAGATATGCTCACTGAATATAAACCTAACAGACCACTCAGATCATTAGGATCGAGTCAGTTAGAAATACCAAGGGTTCACACAAAACAAGGGGAGTCCGCTTTTAGCTATTATGCCGCCCGCAGCTGGAACCAGCTTCCAGAAGAGATCAGATGTGCTAAAACATTAGCCACATTTAAATCCAGACTCAAAACTCATCTGTTTGGCTGTGCATTTGTTGAATGAACACTGTGCTACGTCCGAACTGACTGCACTGTATTTTATGTATAATCATTTTCTATTTAACTGTTTTAAATTAAATTTTAAATCAATTTCTATATCATTTTAAAATTCCTTGTTTTTATTATTTTTAATTCCTTGTTTTTATTATTTTTAATTCCTTGTTTTTATTGCTGTGAATGACTATTTCACTTTCTTTTATGTAAAGCACTTTGAATTACCACTGTGTATGAAATGTGCTATATAAATAAACTTGACTCGCCTTGCCTAAATAAATGAAAAATAATGCTTTTATATAATTATAAATTAATTCAAAATAAAAGATTAAACATTAATTCATGGCTAATAACTGATAAATGGCTAACATTAAAGTTCTATACTATTTGAATCTAAATAAAATATGTTTTGTTTTTATAATTACAAAGTAAAATAAAATATTAAGAACTAAAATCAATTGTTTTAAATGCTACAAGTGAATTCAGGTATAACATATTGTTATATGTTAATAATATGTTATAATACACATTATATATATAAAAAAAATATTCATTTTGATATTTTCCAAAGATTAAATTAGTGTTATTAAATTATAAGTGTTTTTAAAAATCAAGTTTAATTGAACACTAAATGACAACAAATGTAATCTAAATGTAAAAATACAGAAAATGATCATTCACAATTAAATATCCACTAATGGACCATATATCTAACATGATTGTTTCTTCAACTCTATGGTACCCACATTTTGTGCATCTCTAGCAGTGATGTTTATAACTGAATTGATTTTTCTAAATGTATTCACTTTTTCACGGCTCAGTTGTGTATAAATGGCAAACCTTTTACCTGTGCAGTGCATCTGTGAGTGCAACATACAGCAGGTCTTTGGTATCGGAGAGCATTATCTGCCTTCTGGAAGGCCCATCATGCCTCTGGGTTTGGTCACAGCAACGCCCTGATAGAGGTTGCTGATGTGGTTTTCTGTCACTCACAGGAAACTGCCGGTCTGAGTTAAAGCCTCCTGATGAGCACTGTGGTACACTTCCCTCAGCTGCCTCACGTTACGACCCACCGGCGACTCACAACCGTAGTATTTCTGATAAGATTGAAAACATAACGAGAGCATAAAATATTAACAGTGCTTTTCTAAATTCTATTTTGCTGAGGCAGATATTATGATTGGGCTCTGAAAGATTTGATCTCCTAAAGAAGCGAGACATGAGACATAATCACTTGTGCCCTCGAGCAAGACACTGAACCTCAGGCTGCTCCAGAGGGGCCGTCTCTGTAATAAATTCAGGGTTCTGTTCTATGGTAACATTACAGGGAAATACTCTGGATGTGCAGAAATAAAAAAAAATCTGTTCCATTCTTTTGTGAAGATTGTTTGATGGTCAGTCTGAGGTATGACCCAGACAGCTCAAAAGCTCATGACAGGTGCAGAACAACATCAAACATCATGTGAGTCCATGAACCCTCTGTGAAACTGACCTCAGCGCAGAGGAACACCTTCAGCATGTCTGAATGAAAGCTGTCCAGACTCTCATAGTGGCCTGAGAGGAGCTGCCTCTGCAACATACTGAGATCGACAGGAGCCGAGCCTGATCTGGAAGAGAAAACACAGACAAATTGTCTTTAAAATATAAAAAAACAATGCGTTATATGAGTTTTAATTCATGTCTGGTAGCTTTGAGGCATCTATATTCTAGTGTACTGACTAAAATGTTGGTGACTTATCTAGTACAATACAAATTTTTGTCCAATAAAATGCTCTGTGAACATCCCCTACCTCCACATTATACATACTCTACCATTCAAACATTTAGGGTCAGAAAGATTTTTTAAAACTTTTATGCAGCAATGAAGCATTAAATTAAACAAAAGTGACAGTAAAGACATTTATAATGTTACAAAAGATTTTTGTCTCAAATAAATTGCTCTTTTGAGCTTTCTATTCTTCAAGGAATCTTGAAAAAAAAAACTGATGGTTTCCACAAAAATGTTAAGCAGGCCAACTGTCTTCAACATTGAGAATAATAAATGTTTCTTAAGCACCAAATTGTGGTTTTAGAATGATTTCTGAAGGATCATTACAATACCGTGTAACTCCATAAAAAGTAACTAGCTGCGTTACTTAGTTACTCTTTATGGAAAGTAAGGCAGTATGTTATTTTTGCAGTACTTTTTGTCACCTGGGCTGTGTTTACTTATTTATTTTTAATAACAAAAAAAAACTAAAAGATATATTTTTGGTAACTGTAAAGGCTGTTTTACACCAAAAGTTAAATTAATAAGCCTCAGGCTGAAGGAAATTTTTCTGCACCTCACTCTCGGTTTTTCTCAACACGGGGACAGGAGACGTGCCTTTAAATAAATGGGAAAACAAAGTAACTTGCGTTACTTATTTGTAAAAGTAACTCAGATTTTTCATTGTAAATTTAAAAGTAATGCGTTACTTTACTAGTTACTTTAAAAAATATATATAATACATCACCCCCAACACTGCTGAAGAATGGAGTAATGCCACTGAAAATTCAGCTTTGCCATCATAAGAATAAATATATATATATATGTGCACTTTTGAACAATATAACATAACTTTTGAACAAATAGTATCATCTGTCTCTGACATCTGTGTGTTTGGTGGCACTAACTGGCAAATGACAGAAATTTCATTTTTTAGTGAACTATTCCTTTAAGACAAGGGCGTGTCCAGATAATTAGCCTCCTAAATTTAACTAGCCATGGCAGGTGCCACTCTACAATTCATGATTGTCCCCAATCAGAAGCAGATAACTTCCTGCTGTGTAATAAGTTGACTTTAAAGTTCCAAATAGCAAGTACTGTCCAAAATATTTTATGATCCATTGAAGTATATCTGTATTTTCTATTATCATTAATTTGATCAATAATACATTTTCTGTAAAATACATGTATTTACTAAACAAAAAAACATTAAAGTATGTTAGACAGGAGATGTATTTATGAAGGAGAATTTTAATTTTTTAAATACATTGTTTACATTTGTTGTGCTATTAACATTAATTAATCAATTTAAATAATAGAAAATACAGACAACAGACATCCCTAATTATAATCATCACCACATCACTTTAAGAACATTCTGCAATCTACTGTAGCTGTCAGTGGCAAGAGATTTTAACTCCCAGGTTCCCTGGATCCCTAATCATCTGGAGACTGTGAAAAGACCAGCAGGAGAGCCACTGAGCAAACAACACTGGTGAGTGGAAAAGCACACACACACACACACACACACACACACACACACACACACACACCTCTTTCTGGAGCACAGGTTCAGCAGAGGAGCGGCGAGGGTTTGTCCAGATGACCCTAAAAAACACAAATGACAGAAAGAGTGATCAGCTGTGCTGGTAATCACACTGAGCCTTTTGTGACACGTCTCTATTAATAAAATCAACAGACGTACCCTTGTGACTGACAATGACGTCATAGATCCCCAGGAGTGTTTGCGTGAGGTTTTTGCTCTGTACACTTCTCCCCTCCTCGTCTCCCTCTCTGTTTTCAGACTGTGGGCTCGAGTGAGTCAGGCACTGGTCTGCAATGTGCAGAACACACACTGAATATTGTCTTATTACAAGTACATGATACACCACGCCACATTTGAAAAACGTGCAGCTGTCAACTCACAGACTATTCAATGCACATTCAGTAAAGAACTGTAATCTGAACTCCCTCATTGTCGATCATCTTTATTTTAAGTGCAATAATCGGAATGCACTTAAATACACTTTTTCCATGAACTCAACGGGACACGGTAGCTTGTACGTGCCAGCTGCGCTAGCCATTAACCACATGTCCTCTTCTGCCCTTTTGACTAATGCTGAGTGGAAATAGAATTGAGGTGGTTTTGGGAGCTGCTCCAGAGCCACAGCCCGCTGAGCGTGAAGGAGGGAGAGGAGAGGAGGAGGAATAGCTGATGCCATGTTCTTCATACAAAAAACCACCTCAGGTCACAAAAAGTGCTATAAACAGACTGTCCCACTTAATGTAAATGTACCTTGGTAGCACTAGTATAGTACATATAGGTAGGTTAAAGTGAGCCTTGCTGACAAACAAACACACTTCAGCCAAAAACTTAGAATGTATAATATTAAATCATGCTACATTCTAAAAAAAAATCAGTAATTAAAAATTAAGCTAAAATGGTTTGTTTTGTACTGTTGCAACTTGAATACGTAACGGCCATCCATCCATTTTCCAAAGATGTTGGCAAGCATCTAGGGCCACAGGCAGGGAAACACCTTAGACATATGGACATGATGCCAAGTTTTATCTATTTGGTATTCAGAAACTTGGCCCATATTAAGGAAAAATCTAGATAGATACTTATTTTTCTCTTTTAAATACTTTAAGAAGCTCTCTGAAGTCTGATCTGAACAGTTTTTGTGGGACATTTCAGCACAAATTGACTTGATGTAATGCATGTTTCACACAGAAACTGTTACTGAAAGATGAAGGGAACCCTTGTGAGAAAGAAGTACACTTCTTTACTTTAAGAGTACTTATTACAGAAATAATATACTTTAAAGGAATATACTTTATAATAAGTGCAAACGGAATGCAATGTTTTATAACACTTAATTGCATGTTAATTTCAATAAAATGAAAATGTATGGTAACGCTTTATTTAAACATGTCCTTGTTACATGTACTTACTATTATAATAGCAATAAATTGTGCATAATTACATGCAAGTAACCCTAACCCTAAGCCAAACCCTAACTATATAGTAAGTACATGTAGTTGAATAATATTACTCCGTACTTAAATGTATAATTACACTGTAACAAGGACACCTTAAAATAAAGTGTAACCAAATGTATTATAGTTTTAATGTATTTAATGTGTTACATTTAACTTTAGAGTGCTTTTTGGCCCACTTATATAATATTTAAGTACATGTTTTTATCTGTCTGTGTAGATTCATCAAAACTTTCCAAAAAATTAACTTTTTATTAAAATCACTGGACTATAAAAAGCTTAACAAGACGTTTCGGTGTCTATCCAAACACCTTCATCAGTTGTAAAAACAGGAAGTAAATCTGGCAAATATATACACAAAAGTCACATGATCAACAGACCTATAGAGGTCATATGACTACTAGATTAAATGTGTAACATGTTATGTAATTTCACAATTCTACTTTCTTTGAAATATGGTTAAAGTGTACTGCTGAATGAATATGCATATGTTAAACTAAAATAACTTTAATGTAATTTCTATTCTTGTATGTCAAGTAGTCAAAGATATTTGTAATCACACATTTGTAATGATGAAGTTGCAATTCAGTACATTTTAAGAATATATAATTGTAATATCATATACACTACAGTTAAAATTATAATCAAGTATTTTAAATGTGCCTTATGTCAGTCAACACATCAAAAAAAGTGTACTTTAAAGCACAACGAAATATTATTAAAACAGTGAGTTAATGTACTTCAAAGTAAAATTTTAAAGCTGAAGTACACTACAAGTGCACACTCGATACAATTAAGCACACTCCTTTTTCACAAGGGAACTATGTTGGACAACAAACCCGCAGTTTGTGAGTAAAAATGGCAGCAAAGCACTGTATGTCATTGCAGATGTGAAGAGTCTTAAAGGCACAGCAGCCTGCACAATTAATAAGAGCTAAAGTAAACTGAAAATGGTCATAAATATTGACAAGAATATTTTTTCAGGTCATCTATCCCTTAAGATCTAAGAACAATGCGACAACACACAAACACATTTTACAGCTATACACACTGCTGGACCTGACTTAGTGCTGGTGACTTCGAGATCCCCTTTCTGATCCCCCTTCTGGCTGCTCCCTCTATCTTCTTTGTTTTCTTCCTCTCGCTCTGTCACCTCCTCCCTCAGGAGCAATGCTTGTCTGTCTCTCATTTTCTCATAGTTTCTCACCAGAAAAATGCTGTGTTCCAAGACGAAGCTCCTATCAGGGGAATAAGAGCAAATCAAAGATGTAAGTACAAACGTAAGAAGCATAAGACAATGATAAGTATGAATATACAAGTAAAAGAGGAGCATAAAATGATCCAAAAACATAAAGAGCGTGAGCAATGGGTAGAAATGCTATTGTCAGTGTTTATGTGTGTTCTTGCCTCTCCTCACAAGACAAGGGCATCATCAGGAAAGGGGAGGGGAGATTTTCAGCATCATTGCTTTTCTCCTGGAAATAAAGTCATTCGCAAAGTGACCAAATTGACCATGCACTTTAAATGATGCAGTCACTTTCAGGCATGTTGTAATGGAATTAGAAGTGAAGTTGCATCTAGATATGCCTCTTACCTGCTGTTTGGGAGGGTCGGGTTGATTGGGAAGATTATATTCAATGTCTGTTTCACTAATTTCTTTTCCAATCTCTTCTGTATTAGGTCTAGGGCTGACATTCCTAAGTTTGAAAAAAAAAGGTTATGGGACAGTATAAATTAAGTAATTCGGACTGAACAATTGAAATCAAGTGGGCAAACAGCCTAAGAGAATTCATCTCCACTTTAAATTCAGCAATAGATGGTGAATGAGTGTGTTTATTTACCTATTAAGGCTGTCAGAAACACAGTCGTGAGTCACACTGAGCTTCTGATGTTTACAGGAACCGTCTTCGGTCTGAGTGCGAGACATTACATCAACAGATCCATCTCAAAGAGACAGAGCAAGAGACAAAGAAGAATATGTTTACACAATATTAACTGCTTCTACACACTTACTTCAGAGAACAAAGCCATTTTAAACGTAATATTACACAGTAGTCAGTACCAGTAATCAAATTTGATTGGCCAAATGGCAGTTCAAGAGTTTTACAGTTTGTATTGATTAATTGTGTTTGTAGTGTTCCAGACGTATGGAAACACATTTGAGCCATATAAGAAAAAAACATACTTTGGAAAATCATTATGACATAAAAAGGAATAATTATGAGTCAAAATTATGAGATAAAATGCTAATACTTTGTTAACTTTAATGTCATAATAATGACTTGTAATCTCATAATTTAAACTTTGTATCTCATAATTATGGTTTAGTATGTCATAATTTTGCCTTTTTATACCAATCACAATTTACCATAGCATGTTTTTTTTTCTTATGTGGCACAAACATACAGAGTAAAATATGTGACTGAAATTGATAGTTTATTCCACAGAGTTGATTAGGCCTTACATACACAAACAAACACATGCAAATACACACAAACAAGCTTACACAAATTGGCAGGTAAGTCTACTCACTGGATGGGGCCGTCTTTCTTGGGGTTTTTCGTGACTTTTTAGAGCGCTGTATTGGAACAGAGATTGTCACAATTATTGTATGACAGTGATAAAATGGAAATATTTGAAGGGATAATTCACTAAAATTCAAATTTTCATCATTTACTAATCCTAATGTCATTCAAAACTTTTAACAACCAATGACCCTTGACCCAAAGATCATTGGTTCTCACATGTCTTGTTACCAATTGTGACAGATCATTTTTGAATGTGCAGAATAGTGAATGAAATTCAAGACCTGCATTGAAGGATTTTCAGCAAATAATTTAGATTTAGACAAAGTTATCGCACATCATAACTTAGGTAGATTCTGTCTAATTAAGGTGTATTACAGAAAAAGGGAAGTTTGACAAAATTCCACCTTTTCTATTGAAGAATAAAGACATGAAGGTTTGGAATGACACGAGGGCTAACAAATAATAACAGACCATTCACGCTTTATGTTTTTAAAAGTAATCTAAAAATACCTTTTCCTTTGCACAGAGTCGATATATGTCATAGGGCAACTGAAAGTCAATCCGTTTCAGCCTCAGATACTTTCCTGTCACACACACATGAGTTATGAATGTTTTGAAATTCAGTCACTACAGTGATTTCTTTATCACTCCCTCTATTTTAAAGGGGACCTATTATGCAAAAATCACTTTTATAAGGTGTTTGAACACAGTTGTGTGGCTGCAGTGTGTGAAAACAACCAGCCTATAATGTTAAAAATCCACCAACTCATTTTTTTATAAAACCAATACATCATGAACAGTCTCTCCAAAAGAGCTGTTTCAGATTCTCCCTCTGTGCACGTCACGGAAGGGAAAAAGTCCCGCCCATTTGTGACGCTCTCTGCCCTATTAGCATAAACACAGCCCTGAGTGAGAAGCTGCGGTCCGCCATTACTGGAGATATATACAATGTCAGTGCCAAAGAGGCTTTACGAGTGTTGTGTTTTGGGATGCACTAATGAACATAGGAGTCGCCATAATCTCCTCCCATCTGAGCCGAGGACACTGGTTAAATTTCATTTTGGAAGGAAATATCCCAGAAAAAATTGGTAACGTCCCCTAAATGTTTAGGAATCAATACCAACGCTTCGTGCACGAATTTCAGCTCCAGACAAAGTAAGTATCACACGTTTGTTTTCCAAATTGCCTTTCTGAAAGAGCTTCTTGGCACTTTGTAAGGCTAATTGCTAAAGCTATCATTGTCTCTTGTGTGTTTTCACTGATGCTGTCTTCAAGTGCTATCAGAATGATTGTGAATAGGAATGTGACAGTTAAAAGTTGCATATGAAAGCAATGTGAGTCGATCGCTTTAAGTTGTCGAGTTCATAATCAGAAGCGGGACTTATAAAGTTTGTGATAGCATGAGACCAGCTATGTTGTTATTTTTATCCCGCCGTGTTCCCATCTGTGTAATTCATAAACGCGAATTTATTATGCACAGTATAATCAGATGACTGACTTTGAAACAGAGTATGTTTTCTGTAAAGATAACAGACTTGTACTAATAGTGGAATGTTTATTTGCAAAGGCTAGCACTGCTAATGCGGGAGCTTGAGCTCTTGAAGCTCCGCCCTCTTCTCCGGGAGCAATAGCTCATTCGCATTTAAAGCAACATACTCAAAATCAGCGCGTTTGGGCTCATACCCTAAAAATGGCAATTTTAACAAGCTATAAAAATGTATCTGTGGGGTATTCTGAGCTAAAACTTCACATATACGCTCTGGGGACATCAGAGGCTTATTTTACATCTTGTAAAAAGGGGCATAATAGGTCCCCTTTAAACTATTCTGAGAGTAGTAAAAATTAAGTTCACAATAACTTTCACATGACATACATATCTGCACAATTGAACTTAGCAAATAGAAAGATTGCAAATAACTGAAGAGTTCAAAAGTTGGGGGTTTGTAAGATTTTTTTTAATGTGTTTGAAAGAAGTCTCTAATGCTCACCAAGGCTGCATTAATTTGATCAAAATACAGTAAAAATAATACCTTTTAATATTATTACAATATAAAATAACTGTTTATATTTTGAATATATTTTAAAATGAAATTCATTTCTGTGATGGCAAAGTCAAATTTTCAGCAGCCCTTACTCTAGTGTCACACGATCCTTCAGAAATCATTCTATAATACTGATTTGATACTAAAGTAACATTTCTTTTTATTACCAGTGTTGAAAACTGACAAATTAGATAATTTCCATTTTTGCGTTTTTAATCATAATTGTTTGGATTAATCGTACAATGATGAAGGCTTAGCTCACTAATAATTAGGTAACCTGAATGTAAGGTTATCTAGAAATGTCAGCTCAATTAATAATAACTGATTATTTACTTATTAATACTTATTACTCTTTAGCAAAATCATTGCCATGCCATGACATCATAACGAGCTTTCCAGTGGCCCCTCCCACTTCAAATGCCACTTGTATGGCAGTCATGAGTCACACTAGATTCTTTTAATCAATATAAATCAAGTTTGATTGACTTTATTAAAGCTCATTATTGACTGACAAAATTTGTTCCCCTTTCAGTTCAACTTTTATAATGACCTCCAAATGACCCCAATAAACACACACACATACACAAACTCACCTACGTGTATAGGCGCAGGAAGTAGACCATGCTCATGTTCTTCAGGATCATAGTCAAGGCAGTCTGTATGTACTGGAGAGGATAGACTCGAGGGGCTGTGCAGAGTAAACAAACACAGAGGATTTGTCAAGCTCTTTGTTGAGAGCTCTCTAAATAAAGGCTGCATTTAAACAAATATTCTTAATACTTGTTTATAAATATATAAGAGCTCACTCACTTCTCGCTTTTATACACATCCGAGTAAAGCCCCACGCACTCATATTTCTTTTCAGCTGCCACGTCAGACCTCTTCTCTGATTGGCTGTTTACAGACACTGATGGATTCTGGGAAGGTGAGGATGTGTCGATGTACGACTGTGAGGGCTCTTGGCTCAGCCCTGCGTCTTTCCTTTCATCTAACTGCGCTTCACTGCTCCTCATTTTATCTCTTTCTTTTTTTCTTTTCCTTTTTTCATGTTGAGCCATGGACTCAATCGCATTGAGTACTGTGTAGTCATCTCTTTCACCTTTTTTACGTTTTGCAGGAGACTCTTTGGCTTCATGATGTAAAGGTGTGGCAGGTAAAGGTGGAGAAAAGCACAGTGCAGGGTTTTTTCTTGGTCGACCTCGTCCTCTTCTCTTCACCTCACTTCCTGTGACCTCTTGACCTTTGGGATTCTTCTTCTTGAGAGGCTTTTTGGCATGTTTCAGTTTACTCTTTTTTGGCGTCGTATTTTTTGAATTATTTAAATGAGAAAGGCTGATTTTGGAGGTGGTAAAAGAGGAAAAAGGCCAGATATCGTTGGTCTGAAAGTGTGTTTTGTTGATGTTGGGTCTTTTCTCTCTTCCTCCTCTCTCTTGACGTTCATTAAGAGAGGGACTAGCAGAGAAGTGCTCAGAGAAGAGTGAACCGCCGGGCTGGAAGCTCTCTGAAACAGAAAGGTAAAGATGTGAGCAATCACCTGGGGGAAAAGGATGAGCTGCACCCACTGATGGCGACTTTAATTTGCACACAATGTCTGTGTTGTTTTAGGACCAGTTTCACCAAAGGAATTATGCAAATCAGGTAATACCCAAATGACCAAAAAAGCTGTTCTGAACTTAACTTCCATGATGCAATTCCCTAGGATTTCGGCTTGGTTCTGAGTGCGGAGTTGTGACGGATGCATCACACTACAAATCTGGCCAATTTCACATGGAATGTACAGCATCACTGATTCGGCTCTTTAAAGCCGGCAGAATTTTGCACGTAACATCTAAAATGAGAGCCATTTACACATGTGGTCAGAATTGTTGGTACCCTTGGTAAATATGATCAAAGAATTCTGTGGAAATAAATCTGCATTGATAATCCTTTTCATCTATTATTTAAAAAAAAAAAAAAAAAAATCTAACCTTTCATTGGAGAATAATAATTTAAAATGGGAGGAAAAATCATTATGAAATAAATATTTTTCTCTAATACACATTGGCCACAATTAACGGCACCCTTTTATTCAATACTTTTTGAAACCTCTATTTGCCAGTTTAACAGCTCTAAATGTTCTCCTATAATGCCTGATGAGGTTAGAGAACACCTGACAAGAGATCAGAGACCATTCCTTCATTCATAATCACTTCAGACCCTTTAGATTCCCAGCTCAGGACTGGAATGGCCATTGCAGAAGCTTGGTTTTGTGCCCAATGACCTATTTTTGTGTTGTTTTTAAGGATTATTGTCTGGTTGGAAGATCCAAACATGGCCCATTATAAGATTTCTAACAGAGTCAGTCACTTTTTGATTTTTTATCTGTTGGTATTTGATAGATTTAACAAGATGTCCAGGACCTCCAGCAGAAATATAGGCCCAAAACATTAAAATACAGCAGTATATTTAATTGTACACATGGGGTACTTTATATCCCCGTGTTCACCAAACCCATCTTGAGTGTTTGCTGCTAAAAAGCTCATTTTTTAGTTTCATCTGACCATAGAAGCCAGTCCCATTTGAAGTTCCAGTCGTGTCTGATAACTGAATATGCTGGAGTTTGTTTTTTGGTGAAAGCATTTTCTTTTCTTGAAACCCTCCCAAACAACATGTGGTGATGTAGGTGCTGTTTGATAATTCTTTTAAAGGTTTTCTGACACCGAAACTCAACCTTTCTCTACAATTCTCCAGCTGTGGTCCTTGGAGAGTCTTTAGCCACTCAAACGCTCCTCCTCACCGTGCATTAGGACGATATAGACACACGTCTTCTTTCAGGCAGATTCATAACATTTTCTGTTGATTGGAATTTCTTAATTATTGCCCTGATGGTAGAAATGGGAGTTTTCACTGCTCTAGCTCTTTTCTTAAAACCACTTTCTAATTTGTGAAGCTCAATTATCTTTTTCTGCACATCAGAAATATATTCTTTGTTTTTTCTCATTGTGATGGATGATTAAGGGAATTTGGACTTTGCTTTCCCTCCTATTTGTATTTCTGTGAAACAGGAAGCCATGGCTGGATAATTTCATGTTCATAAATGCTCAAAATTGTGAATATGAATGGGAATATAGTTCAGATATATTTTACTCATAAGAATTTCTAGGGGTACCAGTAATTGTGTCCAACATGTATTTGAGAAAAAAACAACAATTATTTCATAATGATATTTCCCCCCATTTTAAATTC
The DNA here is from genome assembly GCA_027422415.1 of Schizothorax lantsangensis. Lineage (NCBI taxonomy): Eukaryota > Metazoa > Chordata > Actinopteri > Cypriniformes > Cyprinidae > Schizothorax > Schizothorax lantsangensis. The sequence continues at coordinate 16,336,359 of CM049850.1, read as the reverse complement.
TTATTATCCAATGAAAGCTTAGATTTTTGTGTTTAAAAAAAATAAAAGATCAAAAGGATTAACAATGCACATTTATTTCCACAGCCTTCTTTGATCATATTTACCAAGGGTACCAACAATTCTGACCACGTGTGTACATAGAAAGGAGGTCCTGTGCAGGAAAAAAAGGTAATATGTGCCTGGTCAAACTGAATTATGGATGGTAAGTGAATAAAGGCCCATACACACTATAAAGATAACTATGATAACTGCATTTGCGTCCACACCAACCAATGATATTTTTTATTCTTTAAGGGTCATTCACTTTAAATGCTTGCACTCTTTAAAGTTGGGTGCATTCTGAGTGGCTGTCAACATTTTTATCGTTCATCATCTATGAAAGTGATTCCAACAATATCATTCCTTTGTCTCATTAACATTATAGCTATAGTATGGACTTTCCTATTCTCATAGAATTAGACTGATTATTAAAACAACTGGTGTGTGTGAAACAAATACTAATATGTTAAACTTTTTAAACTGTCAACTGTCTGGCCAACTGTCAAACATGTATTTATGAGTTCACAGTAAATGTCAACACATTGTAAAGTAAATCGTCACTTCTCACATGAGTTTCACATGACAGCTTGCTGAAAGAAATGTTTTATAAAAAAAAAAAAAGAATTAGTATGCCACACACAAACACACACACACACACATATAGTTTAGATTCAGAAGATATTGATTCATCAACTGGGGTCGTACAGATTACTGTTGTGTTTGTTTTGCATGGTTTTTAACATTGGAGGGTTCCATCCACTTGGACTCACAGATATCATATATATAATTAATATAATTTTAATCAGACATTAAATATAAAACAGAAAAATAACCGGTCCCACTTTAGCCTATATTAGGTGGCCTTAACTACAATGTACTTACATCAAAAAATAAGTACAATGTACTTATTGTGTTAAAAATATATTGTAAAACACTTTTGCTGCTATTGAGGTGGGATATGGGTAAGGTTATAGACAGGTTTGGGGGTATGGGTAGGTTTAAAGGGGTCATCGGATGCCCATTTTCCACAAGTTGACAGAACTATGTACAGAACTACGTCATTTGGACAGGAATCTCAGAACAGCCTGATTTGAGAAAGGAGATTTTAAAATAGGGATTTAAAAAAAAAAAAACACTGGGTGGATTTTTATCATTATAGGATGGATGTGTACACACACTTCCAACACACATTTATGTTCAAACAACTTGAAAAGTGAATTTTGCATCCGATGACCCCTTTAAGGGTGGGTTAAGGTGTAAGGGATGGGTCAACAGTGTAACTATAAATGTAATTATAGAAATTAATTACAGATGTAATTACATGCAGGTATTTTTTTTTATATAAGCACAATGTAAAACATGTATGTACACAATAAGTGCATTGTATCAAATGATTAATTTAAATGTAAGTACATAGTAGTTAAGGCCACTGAATATAAAGTGGGACCAAATAACTATTTCAATAAAATGAATATCTTTCTTTTTTTAATTGTGTTACTGTCCTGGGTTATGGTGGATATAGGGCACAGCCACGGTTTGGGAGCCACTAATTTAGTGCATTCACCCCCCCAGTGTTCAATCAAGTTCAGATTTCATCCGGTCTGCCCACACACCCACTGCAAAATGATATTTCCATTGCGATACCAAGCAAGAAAGTTTGAACAACCTTGGACACCGTCTTAACACAGCCTACACAGGAACTGTAATTACAATTATACCACAATGATTGCAATTACTGTTGGTACAAATGACAATTACAGTGATGGAATGAAAGGAAGGAAAGTTTCTTTCCTGTTTCTAAAGAAGAGCAAAACTAAGTCATCATCATGAAGCATCGTTCTAACTAAACCAATACTAAAACATGGAGAACCTGTGAGACAGCACTATTACTCATGAAACAGTTGATGTTTCTGAGAAGTAACTGCTGTAATCCTGACCGTGGGAATTATACTGCCAGTATTCACTCCTTTACTGCAAATTCCACGCTCTTCCACCAGTATTGCTAGTTTAGATACAACACTAAATCAATTTCACAGAGCTCCACTGGAGAGCATTCCACAGCGAGACATACCCTGAGTCCCCAGCACAGCGATCGTGAGATGAAGACAGGGTGTGTGCTTGAACAGACTTTACTAGAGTGATAAAATCTCACATTTGACAGTATATAAGGACAGGCAGTGAGAATAAGGGCTGTATAATACAATTAACATCACATTCCTGTTATTCCTATAAAAACTCTCTGAGAGACGGAAAGGAAGGAAGAAAGTAAGTCAAAAAAAGATAAGGGAGAAAGAAAAGAACGAAAATGGCCTATGTAGTTGTATCCTCAAGCATCTACAAAGGAGCTATTTCTGGTCTCTGGATGACAGCCAAACCTAGACTACAAAAAACGTCCATCAGCTCTAAATGGAAGTGTGAGGACACATTAACGTCTGATATATCAGATATACTCCGTTTTAATAACATTTTTAGGCAGAGTAAATACACAAGAGTGGCATTTTTAGAGCACATCTGGCTCTGATTACAAAACGTGTTATTGCCATATATTCGCTTTCGCTTACAAAAACATTCCTTCCTTTCCCCTATTCTTTCTGTCAATCATTTTTCACATTTCACTAGTAGATTTCCATGCTCAGATTTCATCCTTTCCACTAGCATCACCACATTTCCTTACCGCTGCTGAATGCCTGCTTTTTCTCATTCACCCTTTCCAAATCAAACAGAGCGTTTTGGCCACAGGCTGACAGAAGGTCTATGGCAGAGTCTTAAATGGAAATTCTTTGGCAGGAACATGACAGAATAAGCATATAATTCATAATGGTTAAATGTATAGCAGAAATCTGGGTGGTTCCCATTTACAGAAATACTCAAATGTCAACTACTAAGATTAAAGCATGTGTTTACTTATAAGCACTTTCATACCTCACTGAAATGTAAAAGCAATGTTGATACCCTATCTGAATCCATGCCCACTGAAAATACAGAGTCAGCATGACAGAAAAAGAACTAGTGTGAACTACTGCTCAGTTATACAGACATGGAAATCCCTGTAGTACTTGTTTAGGCATTTATATCCACAAAGTTGACTTTGTTGATTTTGTGTGCTAGACGAGTGAGTGAAATTAAACAAAAGCAAAGTGGTTCTAATGAGGCATTTCATTCCCTAAACCTAAAATCTAAGATTATGTTTATGGAAATGTTAACACTATTATTTTACTTCCTTGCAAGAACTGGCATTTCCTTAAGGAAATCAGCAAAAACAAATCTTTTATTTCTTGAGAATTAACTGGCAGGAGTGGCATGGACTTCTGAAATGAGAAGGAAAACCCCTCTCTGGGTTTGGGTTTTTAGTACTATGGAAATTCATGATACCAATTCATATTTCCTTTAGGAACTATCATCAAGAAACCAGTAACATAATACTTGTTACTCACAGACCATCATTTCAAGTTAACTTCGATTGGGATGTGACCGAAAGTGGAGATGTTCAAGTAAATGAGCTTTTAACTTTGTAATTAGCTCATCGATTTGCATTAGTTTGACTCATTGAGTCCAGACTGGATGTGAACATGATAGGCGGGCACTATTGCATAAAGAGGGTAAATTAGCCAATCATAGTCATGATAATGATAATGGTAAGCAGGAATCATCCAATTGACAAGGTTATCAGTCAATCACAGTGACATGAAGGCATCGCTTCCTCATGGGACATTTTGCCTGTATTTTGCACATTCACAACACCTCAATGATGTGAACAAGGACTGTTGCACTCTGAAGGCTGTTGGAAAATGTTGCTATAGAAAAATGAATGCTACTTTCTCTAACATTATTTTTTGTGTCGGCCTCTGAGAAAGGGCCCCTGATGGGCAGGTATTCTTAATAAACAGTAAAAGCTGCATGCACAAAGACAAGCAGACACCACACACTACGCAACACCAACTGTCCCTGTCTTCCTGCTGCGAAAAGTTCTTCGCATGCTGGTGTTTATTTCTTACCATATGTTTTCAGCAATGCTAATTAGCCAAATATGCATTTATTTTGATTCTAAAGGTGTATGTTTGCAGAGAAAAAGACTTAAGCATTTATTTACACTTGGTTTCATGTCAAAGAGCCAAAATACAAATATCTGTGGTATAAACAAATATCAAATTCTATTCAACTTGGCAATAAATCACATTTTCCACTGGTGCTACTGTGACAGTCACATGATAGTATGAGATAACATACATAGAGACATTAAAAACATACACAGGTTTTGTGCTTCCCTCACACATCACTCCATCTAAAACTATCTAAGAGTACATAAGACAAAACAAGAACATAATGATAGCAACATTAATGCCAGAAAACCACATAATGCATACAGCTAATGTGTAACAATATTTACACACAAGAGAGACCGTATACCTCTCAGTGGACTTCTAAACAGATTCCCTGCCAAGGAAAATCTGTGTAGCCAATTACACGCAGAGCAAAATCAAGCTCCATTTTGGTACCTAACTAGTAAAACAGTGGGAGACAAATAAGACCATAGACTCTCAATCCTGTAATAAAACAGTCTTATTTCACTGTTCAAAGTCTGTAATTATTTGTACAAGCATTTTCTCACCTAGTTAATAGGAACAAAAGGATACTGAATGTTACAACTGAACCTTTCAATGCCAAACATTGAAATTACTTTTGGATTGTACCCTTAAAAAATCATATCTTCTGTAGAATGTCACCTGAGCAGTGGCAGTTGTTTGTTACATGCAAACAAAAATGATCTCATGCCATCTCACCTGATGTTCTTATGCCTCCAGCTGAGCAATCCTTCATCAATGAGCTTCCAGGTCTCATTAAGCTCCTTGAAGCAGACTGAACTTCACCAATCCTCCTTTGAGCTGTCATTCGACTGTACGCACTACTAGCAAGGTTGGGGTTCCTCAGGAAAGAATGATGGTGGATGGCTCTGTCTGCTAGGGGAGGTGATGGTAGGTCTTCATCACCTTCATCATCGTCCTCCTGGTACCCTGACCGAGCTTCTTGGTTTAAAACCCTGTTCCCTGGCTCTACCTGAGTGCTCTCTCTCCACCTCCATGGCTGCTGATGTTCTGCCCACCTAACTTTTGATATCGGTCTCAGATGTGCAGGTCCTACATGTGAAAGTGGTGAAGTTTTGTGTTTGTCTGCTTGTTTTGAGGGTGTTGAGGAAGAGCAGGGGGGATTTGAAGGCGTACCCCTTCTGAAATGGTCTTTTCTGAGCTTACTTTGTCCTAGTAAACCCTCTATTCCTTCTCTTTCTCTAAGCCTATCATCCACAAACCTTTTATCTCTAGCCTGCTCTCTGTCGTCTTCTCTTTGCCAGCTATTTCTACTGAACCAGTCACTAGGGGAATGGGATGTTGCATTAGCATATGTCCCCTGTGGCTTCCCACCACAAAGTAGAGAGTCATGTCTCAGAAACTTGTGTTTCCTTTTATGGAACTTTGATGGGCTTAAAATGGGATTTTTGGAGTAGGGGTGCACATAGGAGGGTAAAAAGGGTGAGGAAGGGTATATAGTTGCAGATGGAGGGTATCCTCTATAAAGTCCAAAACCAAATGAAGTGGTAGAGAGTGGCATTTTGTATGGTGGATGGTAACAACCGCCTCCTGACAGTGGGAAGCCAAGTTTGTGCACTACCGGGCAATGTGTGACAATATGTTCACCTGGTTGAGAGGGACACTCATTGTTCCTCTTAAAATCTGCCATTCTAACATAATGCAGAGAGTCACGAGACAATTCTGACTGAGGGGAGTAGTAACCGCTGAAGTTGATTTGAAACATTGTTGGATGATGAAGGTTTTGTGGTAGACACTGAAAAACATGAGGGTGAGCTTTTCCTTTCCCACTCTTCCTTCCAGATTTTGCTTCATCCCCACACCCTCGTGATGACATATGATGCACAATACGAATCTCACTAAGTCTGACCACTAACTCCTCAATCTCTGCCAGGAAGGCTGGGTCTTGCCTTTTGGCCTTGAGTTGAAGATACTTTTTCTTACAAAAGTGTTTATGTCTCCTAATCTTATCATGGCTGAAGCAATTATGACCTTTTCTATGGCACTTGTATTTGAGTTTTTCTTGCTCCATCAATACTGATCGTCCAAGGTGTGTAGTTCTGCGGTCTTGAATCCTTACAGAGCCTAACTGGGATGTAGCTGAAGGGCATGGTGCAGATTGTGAGGAGGAATGAGGTTCCGATTTATCTTCGTGTATTGCTTTAACCTTTTGGGAACTGGTTACCTTTGGAGCAGAATGTTGATCATATTCACGGTTGCCAAGATGAAGATTTCTTTGGAAAGTACTAAGAGTGGGCGAAGGGGTCTCAAGATGTTTAAATGAATAGGGAGAGCTGCATAAAGGAGACTGGCCATCAAATGAATGGCTCTGTTCACCAGAGGTGGACCAAGAGTTTAACTGATTAGAAGACTCTGTCAAGACTTGCTGAGACTTTTGACCCATAACTTGTGCAGAGTCTTGACCAGAAGTTTCTCTTTGAGCTTTAGGTTTACGACCTCTCCTTTTTCCTATGTAGATAGTCCCACGTTTGCTGATATTAATTTGTGGACCAGATTTTCCCCCAAAAGAGGTAACAAGTGAGGATAAAGAGTGTGTTCCATCTGCATCACCTTCATTGTCTTTCTGAGCAAAATCAGATTTGTGACTTTGGCTTTGCTCTGAAAGGAACTGTGTGAGTACCTTATCCTTCTTCTTCACTCTCATCTTATTGATATTTGTGATAATTGTCTTCATTATCAACCTATTTCGTTTACGGCTGATTTGAGCATCTTTAGCTTTAGACAAGGAGGGTTTGAGTTTTCCTTCAGCACCCTTCTTCCCAGACGCTGAGTCTAGTGATTTAGATCTCTTTTTCTGGACAGAGGAGGAACATTTGGGTTGACCTAGGGTTTTAGGAGTTGGCTTTGTGAGTTTCAGGTCATTCTCTGGATCAGGGACGTTTGCATGTTCAAGTATGGGGAATTTAGTAAAAGACTTTTGAGACTCACTTTCCTGAGGAGTCTCTTCCAACCTGGCCATTTTTGGACGACCCCTTTTCTTAGGAGGGGGCTCAAAGGAAAAGGTTTCTGATCTGGGTGATGAATTTTGCAGTTGTTTAGATTTAGGAGGTTGTCCAGCTTGTCTTGATTTACCCTGCTTTAATGACAATGCCTTTGATGACTTAATGGAATGACTTTTCTTAAGGTTTGATTTATGTGGAATCTTTTTACAGGCAGTAGAACTAACATTGGCGGTCTTCACCAGATCCATCTTGTCACCTGGATTTTCCATCTTAGTCATCTGAACAGCTTTTTGTTTCTTCGGTGACATGATGTTTTGTTTGGGATGTGAAGGTGGCTCATCACTTGGAACGGAACTGTTAAACTGAGAATCTGCACACCCAGGGGATTGCGAGGAACACTGCACATCTTCGTCCTGGTTTGAACTATGCCTAGCTCTTTTTTTAATCTTGTCAATGATATGCCCCACCCTGCTGCCATCTTTTGGCTGGACAGCAACAGCTTGGGCAGGTTCCACAGTCATCTTTCTGGTGTCATCTATGACTTCACTTTCAGTGTACTTCTTATTCCTTCCTCTGCTCTCCAGTAACTCTAGCGTACAAGTGCTGTTCTCAGGAGTTGCTGATTCAGCAGATTTATCCGAAGCAGTAAGGAGCAATGGTGTCTTGATAGAGGGACTTTGCTGATGCAATAAACCATTTTCCTTACTCCTACTGTTAATTATGGTGTTACTCGTGTTTTTGGAAAATGCAGAATCTCCATCTTCTGTCTCTGTTGCATTTAAAACCTTGTCAACATTACTTTCCATGATTCTACTATTTTTTGGAGGGCAAGGAGTTTGCTTTACTAAATTCTCACTACATGATATTGGAAACGATGTGCTTTCACTGTCATTTTCAATTCTGGAAGAAGACTGCTGAGATGTCTGAGCATTCAGTGTTATATCATTTGAACCATGTGAACTGAGGGAGGAGGTCATTGCTTCTCCAGTTGGGCAATCTTCACCCTTCTCCTTTTGAGCATTTAAAACTTGGGTGCTGTCTTGTGGACAGGAGTTCTGTTGTAATGAGGAAGGTGGAGAAGGGGCAGCTGGAGGTGAATATGTCTGCTTCAGCAAGGTAGAGGAGGTTATCCTATCTGAAAGTGGTACTTTGCTATCTGTCTGTGGTTGAACTGCATACGGAGGTCCATCTGATGTCAATAATGACTTTGAGTCAGTCTTCCTCATGTGTTTTGATGGAGCCTGTTGGAAGAGAGGACATGTGCTGACCAGAATTCATCAGGAAATGTTTGAAGATATTCAGTCATTCAGGTCACTCAAGGATATCCGGTCAAATTAAATCAAAGGCAGTCTGGAGTAGCTATAAATTTGGGGAAATCTGACAGGCTTCATTAGTTGATGACTCTGACAGGCTTTGACTTAATTTCACTGACATTTTTTAATAACACATCACTAAGAGTTATGGAAAATACGTTTTTTATTTAATTGTTTTGATTTATAACTCTTTTTGTGTAACCACTCCATGGTTCTATGATCCAAGGATTTTAGAAGAATCTGGGTGAATGAGACAGAAGGACATGGCCATGACATTTGAGCAAAAATAAAACAAATGGGAGGAATATATTTAGCTTTAGGCTTTTCAGTAACTGTTTGCTGGTCATAAGAACCAACAAAAATGAAAAACAGTGAAGATGAAGGACTTCCAACTACATATTTTTCAGTGTATGGGAGAGGGAGACAAAAATATTGTGAGAATGACAGTAACAGAGAACATAAGATCTGAGTGAACAAAAAAGACAGAGAACGCATGTGATAAAATGAAGGGATGTAAAAATAGATAAAAATGTCAAACCACTGGTGGCTATAAATGGCAAGATACAGACAGAAATAGTAACAAGCCTTTGTCACTATATTTTTAAATTAAAACAAAGAATGAAATCAATACAGAAAATAACTTAGAAAGTCTTACCTTTTTAGAGGCTGTAATGACTGGTGTAGAGTCAGCTTTTTTGGATGAAGTGGGAAGTGGGACTCTCAGCCTTGTGGATGCTTTTGGAGAAATGCAATCGTTACTATCTTTTTTCTGACTCTCACGATGTGACGGCTTGGCTACTCTGATCTCAGGACTGGAGACTTCACCTCCACATGAACTATGACCTTCCCCATGTGCAAGCCTCTGAGAGATTCTGATTGTGGGCCTGCATATGAAGTTCTCAAGGCTCTTTGGGGGCTTCTTTGTCCGTTTCGCTCCAACCCCTACTTTCATTCTTAAATTTCCATCTGACTGGTCAGACTTTGTATCTGTTAACTCCCCCGGACTAGGCTGCTGCTGCTGCTTAACTTCAATGGTAATACTCTTTGGGGAAGCTTCTGGTTCAACCCCTTTGGTTTTTCTCATCCTCTTCCTGTCTTCGGTCTTCTCATTTTGTTCTTCTTTCTCCAGTCTCGGTGTTGTCTTTTGCCTTTTCTTATCCATTTGAACTTTCAGAGTAGTAGACGTGAATGGGAGAAGTACTTTGACGGTCAAAGTTTTGTCAATAATTAATGTTCAGCTTATGAGAAAAGGTAATGTTATGTTTTTCAGTCTTATTTAATACTCTTCTATCATCTCACTTGACTTGAGAGAGTAATAAGGTATTGGTACCATGGAAGGGGCTATAAAAAAAGTAAAAACAGGAAAGAGAAGAACATTAGTCACAGTTTACTCATGGCGCATCACATAATATGACACAACATTAAAATATTTTCATAGGAAAACCTCACCACATAGTGAGAAGATTAGATATGCAGACAGTACAACAGAAAATTTTACACATTTCAACATTTACCCAGATCAAAACACGTATCTTGTTCAAAAAGACTGCAACTTTACACTCAACTGTCCAGTTACCTGAGCTATTGCTGTGACTGACTAGTTCAAGTACTTAGTGCTCAATTTAGAGGCATGGATTATCAAAGCATGTGCAGCTGGCTCTGAACATGCAGATTCAGATGCTAATGGAATCTGTTATTGAGTAGCTGACATGAAATACTTTTAGAAAGTAGACGTCCTGTAGTGTGACATGCAATACTATCTTTAAAACATGAAATTAATTTGTCACAATGTAAGTTTACTAAACAAAAGTAAAGTAAAAAGTAAAAAAAAAGTAAAAAAAAACAAACAAAAGTAAAATAAGAACTAAAGAACTAAATAGAGGAATTATTTTGGATTAATATGTTTAGCATGTGCAAATACAAAAATGTATACTGTCATGTAAAATACAGGTGCATCTCAATAAATTAGAATGTCGTGCAAAAGTTCATTTATTTCAGTAATTCAACTCAAATTGTGAAACTCGTGTATTAAATAAATTCAATGCACACAGACTGAAGTAGTTTAAGTCTTTGGTTCTTTTAATTGTGATGATTTAGGCTCACATTTAACAAAAACTCACCAATTCACTTTCTCAACAAATTAGAATATGGTGACATGCCAATCAGCTAATCAACTCAAAACACCTGCAAAGGTTTCCTGAGCCTTCAAAATGGTCTCTCAGTTTGGTTCACTAGGCTACACAATCATGGGGAAGACTGCTGATCTGACAGTTGTCCAGAAGACAATCATTGACACCCTTCACAAGGAGGGTAAGCCACCAACATTCATTGCCAAAGAAGCTGGCTGTTCACAGAGTGCTGTATCCAAGCATGTTAACAGAAAGTTGAGTGGAAGGAAAAAGTGTGGAAGAAAAAGATGCACAACCAACCGAGAGAACCGCAGCCTTATGAGGATTGTCAAGCAAAATCGATTCAAGAATTTGGGTGAACTTCACAAGGAATGGACTGAGGCTGGGGTCAAGGCATCAAGAGCCACCACACACAGACGTGTCAAGGAATTTGGCTACAGTTGTCATTTTCCTATTGTTAAGCCACTCCTGAACCACAGACAATGTCAGAGGCGTCTTACCTGGGCTAAGGAGAAGAAGAACTGGACTGTTGCCCAGTGGTCCAAAGTCCTCTTTTCAGATGAGAGCAAGTTTTGTATTTCATTTGGAAACCAAGGTCCTAGAGTCTGGAGGAAGGGTGGAGAAGCTCATAGCCCAAGTTGCATGAAGTCCAGTGTTAAGATTCCACAGTTTGTGATGATTTGGGGTGCAATGTCATCTGCTGGTGTTGGTCCATTGTGTTTTTTGAAAACCAATGTCACTGCACCCATTTACCAAGAAATTTTGGAGCACTTCATGCTTCCTTCTGCTGACCAGCTTTTTAAATATGCTGATTTCATTTTCCAGCAGGATTTGGCACCTGCCCACACTGCCAAAAGCACCAAAAGTTAGTTAAATGACCATGGTGTTGGTGTGCTTGACTGGCCAGCAAACTCACCAGACCTGAACCCCATAGATAATCTATGGGGTATTGTCAAGAGGAAAATGAGAAACAAGAGACCAAAAAATGCAGATGAGCTGAAGGCCACTGTCAAAGAAACCTGGCCTTCCATACCACCTCAGCAGTGCCACAAACTGTTACACATTTCAACATTTACCCACATTTCAACATTTACCCAAACAGCAGACACAAGCTCCTACCAAGTATTGAGTACATATACAGTAAATAAACATACTTTCCAGAAGGCCAATAATTCACTAAAAATGTTTTATTTATTTGTCTTATGAAGTATTCTAATTTGTTGAGATAGTGAATTGGTGGTTTTTTGTTAAATGTGAGCCTAAATCATCAGAATTAAAAGAACCAAAGACTTAAACTACTTCAGTCTGTGTGCATTGAATTTATTTAATACACAAGTTTCACAATTTGAGTTGAATTACTGAAATAAATGAACTTTTCCACGACATTCTAATTTATTGAGATGCACCTGTATGTGTAATAAATATTTGCAAATTTAGCATTAAACTATGATTTAGAACAAACTGAGACAAAAGGACACTAAATCTATTTAATTATCATTACTGCCAGACATCTTACGATGTTAACTGCTTTATAGTCTGGAGCACTGGTTCTCAACCAGGGTCAGGGCCCACTAGGGGCCTTCAGAAAACTTCTAAGGAGGCAGCAGGATGACTTAAAACTATTTAAAATAAGACAAAACAAGAATTAAAATAAGCTGAAACAACTGAAATATTAAAAAAAGATTTTCTTATTTTAATTTAATTTTAATTTAATCCTTTTTATTTTCTTTGAAGGATCAGGGTTCCCACAGTCTTGAAAATCTTGGATACATGACATTTCTAGACCTGGAAAGGTCATATCAATTAATACAATCTTAAAACTCTAGGGGCATTTTTATGATGAATAGACTATTGATTTTTTTAATCATTCCAAGCTCTAAAATATTTCATCAGTTGTGATTAGGTTATCCTTTATCTTTAACCAGTAATATGTAAACTGGAAAAGTCATACACATTCAATGGTTAAAAAGAGTAGAATCCCTGAAGAATATCCAGGTCTACTAATACTTCTTAAACCCTGCCATTTAATTTACAGAAACTAGGAGTCTCTGGCATTCTAATATTGTTGTGAACAATTGGAGGCATTGGATGTATGGTCAATCATTGGATTACATGAAAATAATACATGAAAATGGTAACAATCTTAAAGGAAATGACTGCTCTAGTTGTTAAAACCATGCAGTTAATAAAAATGAGATTTTATGCATCAGCTAACCTACTGCTACAATTTTGACAATACTTTTCAACTGGAACCTGAAGAGGAAACCATTTATTTTTAATGTAGAAGGAAGGAATGTCTTGTTACTACTTTTAACTCAGTCGAAATGCAATAATCTCTCGGCTCCCCAAAGATATGCACATTTGCAGCTTGATTGTGGTTTCTCCATTTGTTGCCCTGTCGGAACAGTTCAGAATATTTCCAAATTTGGTGTAATGGAAGGGCAGCATGGTCTCATGCGTCATCGTGAGACGAAGACTTCATCTTTAAAAAATCCAGATAGCTTTATCTAACAAAGTTTAGTTCTTTAATATACAGAATCAATTACAATTTAAACTCTAAAGAAAGCTTTACAGTATCTGTGAAGAGAAGTAGGTTAGCCAGGTAGTGTCTACTTTCAAGTTTACTCTTAATCTATAATACAAATCTTTTAACCTACATGATACTGTACATGAAGAGCATGATACATCTTAATCTCCTATAGACCAGTTCCCTCGGGACATACCCACATAAAAATCCCCAGCAACTGCGAAAAGCTGGCTGAAACTCTGTTTTGAGTTGTCTGAAAGGCAGGTGCTTTCCCACACAGAGTGAGGTCATTCTATGGAAGATTCCGCATGATGACCTCAGTGCGTTAACTTGCACAGGGGACCCATAAAATCCAGCGGCTGACCTCCAGGCTGCAGGGAGGAACACGCTAATAAAGCCCAGCATCGGTAGCCCGAGCCATCTGAGGGTTGTTGACTGGACTCTGTCAAAGCACTACCAATATCAAACTTTCTATCCACTCGTACAACCTCGCCTAACCGTAAGGTAAAGTTTCCCACCCTGACCTCCTGTCTTGAGTCATTTTGTGAAGTGCTTTAGCGACCGTTTCTAGCAAGTAAAAGTAACACCCATTGCAGGCTGTTTCAGTCTTTGCTAATTCTTATAAAGAAGACAAAATCCAGCAGCGTTTCACTTGCTGAGTGCAATCTTCTCAGCTCCTCCTTTAGGATTTGGTGCTAAGAAAACAATCCCAAATGGAACGCTTGAAAAGACAAATGGCCCGAGGAGAGGAGAGAGAGCAAAGTACAATGATGTGTGTGTGTGGAGAGCAGAAGAGGGAGCTCTGTGGCTATTAGTAGCACAGTTCAGACGCAAAGTGAGAAGGACGTTTGAGGGTCTTTCTCTCCCTGGGACATAAGCCTAATTTTCAACATTTACCATAATTATTCATTTTCTTGTACTGCTTCAATGTTCCCTCCATCCGCAGGTTTTTATCCCCTCATTCTCTGCCTTTTTCCTGTCCTTCCATTTCATTTACTTTTGTTCATATTTTTTCCTTTCGGTATATAATTAGCTCTCTCTTTTATAATAGATCTCTAAAGCATTTTCAAAGCAGACCACACTGAGCGGTTAAATAAGTCACTGTTTCCCTGTAAATCAAAACCATATGCTCTTCCTTAAAAATCTGTTTTGGTGTTGCTGATACAAATCTTTGCAAACACACGAAAATCTACTAAAAGAAAATCCCTGTTCCCGTCATCTAGAAATAATTAGCATTTTCCTTTCCCCAAATTTTCTTCACAGTGTCAGTTTTATTGATCTTTACCCAAAGTATTCTCAATCCAACCCTTCAGCTCAAGTGCAATGAGTCTCCAGGAAGTTATTAGATTTCACTATGTTTCAGCTTGTGTATGATATCTCATTACAAACGGTTATCTTATACTGTTCAACCCAATGGGGTCTTCTGTCCTCTTATGCACGTCGAGACAACAATACGCAGGTTAACACCAGCTTTTGTCAGTTAAGCTGACGTGTTAAGCTCTTCCTCTGTTTCACTTGTCAAGCAGATTCAGTCAAATATTGTTAATCGGTGCAATGTGAAAGTAGCATACAGTAGTCTGAAGTGCATTAGAGTAGCAAAACAAGATGACATCACTGAGCACTGCCCTTCATTCAGCAAAGCTTTTCTCCCTGACAAGATTTAAGGGTTCTCTGGGCAAACTCAGAGAATTGACCGTGATTTGCCCGCAAATCTATCTGCCAAATGTGAAAATACAAAGGGATAAAGCCGTTTCAATTCTACAGTATCCTCTGTGACCTAGATATAGCCGGGTGCTCCAAAAATAGCAGAAAAGGAGAGCATTATATGAAAATACGACAGAGATATGGGCGAATAATTAGGAGTCTATGACAATAATGTTTTAGTTGGCTCGAGCAAACAAGCACAGCATGTCAATGCAGAGCGAATACGACTTGATTGATGGTGGGACATAACAAGTAGGATGTAATAAGTTGCAGTTCCCCTCGCTATAGATAGAATTTGAAGAAACAGTGAAATGTCAATACGATCCTGTTATCTACAGCGCGAAGGCAGAATCGATATAAAGTTGTCGGGAAAGTGGCAAAAATAGAATAGGGAGACCGCGACCCAGGTTTCTAATCTATTATCGCCTATTTTGAGATGTTTACTTGTATTATTATTTGAATAGCTCCGAGAGATACTGCACGCGCGTGTGTTTACGATAAAAAGTGTCGCTGCGTATTCATGCGCGAGGGCCCGAATGTCCCGTTTCAAATTACATTTTTATTAAGCAACGTTAGTACACTCCGAAAATGTGCTGTAAAACTAGTCGGAGATTTAAAAAAACAACAAGCATTTCCAAACTGCCTCACGAAATGAAAAATGACTTACCCGAGCTGCAAAGAGGACGTATGGCAAGAAAAGGAGCAGCTAATTTACAAGTGTGCGCAACGAGCTGAAACGATAAATGGGGGATGTTGCGTGTCCACTGCGCGAAGCGAAGGACCCATGAAGATGAACATTGTGCAACACCACACGATACTCACGTCCCCCCTTCTTCTTCTCTTCGCCCCCCTGTTTCTATCCGTCTCTTGCGCAGTTGTTTTACATCAAAAGCATGGTCGTACATTGTGTACCCAATAGCCACAACCCAAGTTCACCGATGAGGGGAGACGGAGGAGAGGAATGACCATGCTGTGTATGTTCGGTTACTGAGCTGATGCCTGCAACTTGAGCTAAATTTACCCACCAATACCGCGAGAAAAGAGAAATGTAAACAGACTCACGCATTTATCACCCTAGCGGATGCTGTTCTATCGACACTATCAAAGAGAGGATCAAAGCGGAGATAATCATCACAATCTAGCATGTGTGCGTATTAGAAATGATATTGAGGAATCTAACCCGAGATGGCCGACTTTGAAATGATGAGCAATGATGTAATTGAATTATGGGCCAACCTGCGTCGTTCGATTTAAAAAGATAATACATTATTATTTATGGAGGTGTTCATATTTTGTCATTTATCGATAATTGACATTTTATTTAATATTATGCACGCAAATCATCACTATCTGGAAATCTCGTGCCTAGACGTTTGGTTCTTAAATTACTGATGTGATCTATTGGCAATGGCAACACCTATTTTTATTATTTTTAGGCTACTTGCGTTGTATTACAACATGGAACATAATGTTAAACGGCATTACTGCGCTCTTTCTACAAACATTACAGTATATACTGACAAGCCGTTAAAGAATCTTTAAAATATGCAAGTTATGTAATGTATATTTTAGACTAAGAGTTAGGAATTCAATTCAGAATACACAACAATGATCTACCAAATCTGAAATGGATTTTCAATCAAGAGCATACAATAACAGCAGGTTCAATTTTTACTTTATGTATCAACAAATTCTTAATTATTAGCCAGGTTTGGGTAAGTCTCAGCTGAAACTCAAATTAGAAAGCATTTCATATTTCAGAGGAAAGATGATTTACAGAGGGTGCTATATTTTTAAATATAGGACCCAATGTAAATCATCAATACTTGGATAATGCCATCTGTTAGCATTCCCATTCATCTCAGTCCTTTATTTTATTGAATTCCAAAAATACAAAACAAAGTTCTCATGACATTTAACAAATAAACACAAATAAGGAAATCCACATACAAATAAAATCAAATGGAATCACAAACATATTAAAAATGACATTTTTTCTTTTTGAAAAGTTTATATTCAAAATACATGAGCAAAATGGGAAATGAGCTGGGAATGAGAGGAAATGGGGTTTTGAGTTACATTTTTCTCTGACAAATATTACATTTTCCTATTAACAAAAAACAGATCAATAATATACTCCTTTGTTTCAAATGTCGACTTCATTTGAGTAAAGTAAAAGTGTTGATAGGTTGATTTCTTTGGTTGAGGTTCATTGATTTCTGAACAAAAAATTAACTCGAGGATACAATTTCAGTGGAAGTTGTTTACCTGCTGTATTTGGAGGCTACCATCTTTGCTCTGAAAATACTCCTAAAGTCACTTTGCAGGTCTCTGAGCAACACACAGTGTTTCCTTCCTGAATAAATCAGTGTTTCTGGATGAATCCGGTGAATTAATGAAACAATGACTCATTCATAATACACAAAAAGACCACCTACTGGTGTAACTATTAGCCTAACCAAAGAAAGACTCACTAAACTGCAACACTAAAGCACAAATTGACAAAAATACAACTTAATTGTAAATTATGCAGAATGAAAATATAAAAACAAGTGATGTTTACCTATTTTTTTCTTTATTTTATACACTGTTGTCAGTCAACTATAGTGCAATATTGAAATATACCTATTTTTGAACTATTATTATTCATTTTTTTTACTTTTTTTTTTTTTTACTTTGTGAATTTGAGAAAGATGAAGCATAACGGTATAGTTATCAACCAGCAGAGGCTAACAGGTCATGATAATAACATATATTACGTAGTCCGTATTAATTTAATTCACATAATTCATATCTGACGCTTACCAGCCAAACCTTGACCTCTTGGTCATACGTCTCCGTCATTTACGTAATGACGTAACTTCCGACGTCTTTTGAAACAATGATGGCGACCTCCATCGGCCGTGGCCCGTGACAGTACGACCGTTCACAACAACAAGCAATCCGTGGTTATCGCGTTACATGTAACTCTTGATCGACAAGTTGTTTTCTTCGCATTTGTCGAATTTCTTTCTAGAGGTGAGTTATTGTCTTATGGTGTTTTTTGTGCCTCATGCACTTTCATGCTCTCAGACAGCATATCTCTCGCAAGGTGACAGACATCATGATCCCAGACACTGTCTCTGAGATTAACATTATACAAAATACATTTCCTTTAATTCAGGAAATATATCACTCTCCATAGACAGACACTTGCATAACCAGCTATTTGTTTAACAGTTTTAATATGAGCATAGTTGGGTCAACCTGATTATATTAAGAGAACCTCTTTGGCCAAATGTACAATTGCTTTGCTTTTGTTTCAGAACATGAATCTGCACAAACTGTCCTCGCGACTGTGCCCCACAGTAAGGGCCATTCACCTTTCATTTATGGTTTTATATTTATTATTCATAAAGTATATTTAAATTAAGAACATTTTCCAGGATATATCACTCATAACCCTTATGTCATTATCAGGTAACACAGAAGTTCAGGCAGCTCCACATCCAAAGCAGTGGACATCAGCTGGAGGCAGTTGCTGTGGAAACAGAATCAGCTGAACCAAATCCACTGTCAGTCTTCAGAACTTCAGAGCAGGATCCTGTACGTCCAAAAAAAACAGAAACTGTAGTGTCTTATATAGACATTTATCAGTAGCTTTCAAATATACTTATGCATGAAGCATAAAGGGATAAATCACCACTGGCAAGATAGGTTTTTTATAAATCTTGGCTCTCTATGCAGTATGACCATGAGAAAATCAGACGTACATGACTAGAGAAAACAAAAAGTGTTACATAATGCATTTTTTATTTAATTTTGGCAACACCCTTCTGTGGAAGTTTGATCTGTAGTTTTAACAAAAGCCCAGGAGATGTCAAAAGTCAAAAGGTTGATGCAAAATTAAGCGTTTTGCATAATTGAGCAGACTTTTGCTAAAAATAAATAAATAAATAAAATTAATTGACATAATAGTTTATAAAAAAAAGTAAACATTTAAGAAATATATATACAATTTTCTTTACATTTAAACTGTTCTGTAAGCCTCTGTTGTGCAGCACATTGTTTGCCAAAAAAATGAAAATTGTTTAAATTTCCTTTGATTACATTTTTTAAAAATTCTTAAATTGTCAAAGGTTTATACATGCATTTGATTACCACTGTTTTTGATAATACATTTGTAATAAATAATAAAACAGAATCCAGAAAAAATAAATAAAACTGATTTCACAGGGCCCTATTATTGTTAAAATTGTAGTATTATGAATTCAATTGATTAGACATCGTTTTGATTATTAAAATTTAATTAAACCATTAAAAACAGAATCCAGAAAAATGAAAATAGTAGTGCGTTCAAACGATTAATTGTGATTAATCACATCCAAAATAAAAGTTTTTGTTTACATAATATATGTGTGTATACTGTGTATATTTATTATGTATATATAAATACAAACACATGCATGTATATATTTAAGAAAAATATGCTATGTTAATGTATTAAATATATTTATATATAATATAAAATATAAGAATATAAATGTACATGTAAATACTTTCAAAATATATACTGTATGTGTATGTATTTATATACATAATAAATATTCACAGTTTACATACATATATTATGTAAACAAAAACTTTTATTTTGGATGCGATTAATCGTTTGACAGCACTAGAAAATGGTGTATTTGGGGAAAAATAAAATGGAAGCGGGAAATAAAACAGATTTTTCTATAAATGTTAGATCGGAGCATCTTATCTTTTTGCTTTGCTTGGTAATTTATGTATTACTTAAATATTTACTTGTTTAACTGCGCCTTGAATCTGCATGTAAATTGTGTTATGGAAATCTTATGACATTCTTATTACATTCAATCTTTCTTGCCCTTTCTCAGATGTACCATTCAGAAAGACATACTGGGCAGTACTACACGCTCCCCCCGGCTCACATCCAAAAACTCTTCCCTCATGGACTGCCTCCACGCTTCCAGTTGCAGGTTTGGAAACAGTACTGCAGTATGTGTGTGTGGAGAACATTAGCATTGATTTAATATAGTCCAAATAGAAATGCCATTTCTATGATTTGTGGTTGAAGTTGCCTGGACGACTAATGCAAGTTTGTGCTCTTGTTTCAGATTAAAACGTTTAATGAAGGCTGCGTGATGGTGAGGCCGCTGGCGCTGGAGCTTATCTCATATCTTAAAAAGGCTGATTACAGCAAGCCTCCGCTCCGTTATATACTCTGTATCCTCAAACACAAAATTCCAATCCAGTGAGCTGTTTTACTTTGTGCATATTTTTCCACACTGATTCCTTGACAAATGTGCTTTAGATGGAGATATTGGCACTGGAAAGACCATGTGTTTGAGTCATGCCCTGCACTACTGCTACACTCAGGGCTGGCTGATCGTGCACATACCTGATGGTGAGCTGCACTGACACTCGTTCAATCAAAATGTAAGGTGATATGAAGTTTGGAGTCTGATGATGCTATGATGTTTTCTCTGTAGCTCATCTGTGGGTCAAGAACTGTAAAGAGCTGCTACCATCTTCCTCCCGCCCCTCACGCTTTGACCAGCCAATCCAGGCATCCCAATGGCTGAAGAACTTCAAAATCACCAATGAACGCTTTTTATCCAAGGTACAACTTGATGTGTTTATTGTATTGTAGGGTTTACATGAGTTTATTTATGCAAGTGGTAGTTTTTAGTGTGTAAATCACCTTATCACATTGTTTTGCCCACGTAAATGATTTTTTTTTTAATATTATTATTATTATTATTTATATATTTATTTATTCATTGATTAATTGTACCTTTTTTTTTACAAAATATATTTGCTTTTAATATAAGTAAAATATAAGTTGTCTAAAAATATGTTAAAACTGTAGAAATTACAATTTCACAATAAATACTCCACTAGCTCCATTATTGTGTATGTAAGATGTTATTTATTTATCACTTACTTATTATTTTGGTAAGTTTTATCATTTATTAAACTGCTCTGATGTTAATCTGATCAATTGACAGATAAAGACAACACAGCGGTATGTGTGGACAAAAAGAGAAAGTACTGAAAAGGGGCAGCCTTTAGGGGAGCTTGTTGATCAGGTGAGTTTTATTCATCATCATCATTATCATATTAAACATTCCCCATTACACTACCTCAAAGTGACTATATTCTAACTTGCCTAACTGTGATTTTGGCCATGATTTGGTTGTCTGGGACAAATTTAGAAAATCCTAAAAGATTCCTATAATCCTTGGCTAAAATCTGTAGACTTTGAGCGCTGGTTTGACAGGTTCACCGGCAGCTGATTAATGGCCATTGTGATCAAGATTTGGGGCACAGTCCTGCTGTGTTACTTCTATAACGACGAATATCAAACTGCCTTCGTTTTTCAAGACAAGCCATAATCAGAATTAATGCTAGAGATTTCTTCTAACTGCCATAAACTCCTGGCGTTCATCTCCTCGGCTTAACGAAATCTAGTTTTCTTGCACACATCTGTTTTTGACTGTCATACTGTCTGACATAATGACAACTGAGATCCCACAGTGTGACATGATCATCATGTTCATACAGTCTGACAAGCAACAATCGTAAAGGACTATTAAAAATTAAAATTTGCACAGTGTGCGCCCGACTTAACTTCTCATAGTCATTTTTGTAGTTTTATTTATCGCCTTGTTCTTTTATTTTAGTTTTTAATATACATAAATATTTTTTTTATTGTAATAAATGTTGATTGTATTTTTGATCATTTAATTTAAATTGAACAGGGTGTGAATCGTATGAAGAGCAGCAGTGACGTGGTGGGCGCAGTGCTGCGAGAGCTGAGGCTGCAGGCAGGGGGCGCCACAGAGGGCGAGGGGGCCTTTAAACTGGCCGTGGCTGTGGATGGAGTAAATGCTCTGTGGGGCAAAACATCTCTTAAAAAGGAGGACAGAACTATGGTATGTTGGTGTAAATCAGCCAGAATAAATGAATAGGAATTCAAAAATATTGAATTTATTACATAATTCTACTAATCTGATAAAATAATTTGTGCGTTTGTTTGACATCCTGCTTTCTATTCTTTTTTTATGTAGTGTGAGCCAGAGGAACTGACTTTGATTCATAATCTGAGGAAGATTATGAAAAACAATTGGGTAAAAAAAAAAAAAAATCTCACTTGAAGGAATAGTTCACCCAAAAAAGAGAATTTGTAAAATGTACTCACCCTCAGGCCTCCCAAGATGTAGATGAGTTTTTTCATATTGAAACAGATTTCGAGAAATTTAGCCTTACATCATCTGCTCACCAATGGATCCTCTGCAGTGAATGGGTGCCGCCAGAATAAGAGTTCATCTGATAAAACAATCCAGTAATCGACACAACTCCAGTACATCAGTTTACATCTTGTGAAGTGAAAAGCTGCGCTTGTAATAAACAAATATATCAAGACATTTTTACCTTAACTGTTGCTTCCAGCTAAAATATGAGTACTCTATCCATAATATTGCTTTCTCCAGTGAAAAAGACATCTCGTCTGAATCAGGTGATTATGAATCAGTTTACCATTGGAATGAAAACAGAATTTGCAAAAGCAAAGTACCATTAAACAAAAACAGTCCAAAGAAGATAACGGGGGAAGGTTAACACTGGAGGAAGCGTTATGGATTTTGGACTGGTATTTTAGCAATAAGCAACAGTTTATGAAGGATTTGTTTCTTACACACATTCAGCTTTTCACTGCACAAGACATTCATTGATGGGCTGGAGTCATGTGAATTATTGCAGTGTTTTTCTCAGCTATTTGGACTCTCATTCTGGCGGCACCCATTCACTGCAGAGGATCGACTGGTGAGCAAGTGATGTAATGCAAAATTTCTCCAATCTGCAATGAAGAAACAAACTCATCTACATCTTGGATGCCCTGAGGGTGAGTAAATATTCAGCAAATTTGTATTTTTTGGTAAACTATTACTTAAATATTATAAAAAAGATTGTGTACTCTATTTACTTTACATTGCTCTCTGTCATAGAGTGGAGGTGCCATTCTCACAGCTTTGTCTCAGACTGGCTCTCTGTTCAAGCCACGGTCTGCTTACCTTCCCAGTGAGCTACTAGGAGAGGTCAGCAGCCCTCACACACAAAACACATTATGCCTCTTTTCATAAAGTGCCTTAAGTTAACAGTGTTTAGTTTTCCTTTTTACATTAACAATAGACTTTGAAGAATTAGCGAAATAGAGTTTAGAGGCACTTGATATGATATGTTGTGTGTGTTGTATAGATTTGTTAAAATGGCTCAATATATTTGCACTCTTTCTCTTTCTCTCTCTCATGTCGTCTGTCTTTCAGGAGGGGTTTGATGATATGGAACCTTTTGTGCCAGTTTCTGTCTCCAACTACAATGAGAAGGAGTTTGAGAGTTGTTATCTGTACTATTTAGACCGCAAATGGCTTCAGCATCCACACAGTAAGTCTGTGTGTATTTATTTGCATGGAGTCTGAGCAGTGGCAATTGTCAGTGCTGTGTGTAAAGAGAATAATGAGGCCATATAAAATGTAGGAAGTTTCTGTTTACAAGTTTACAATTCAAAATTATTTAATGTCCAATTGTCCATTCAAGTGATTTTGGATAAAATGGAAGCCATGGGCTAAGGAGGTGCTAGGGTGTCAATGGAAGTGTAAAAAGTGTAAAAATAATAATAAATTAATTACAAATTAAATGAGTAAAAAATAAATAGGCAAATAACTGAGTAAATACTGTACTATAGAAGTACAGTACTACAAAGAGTAGAAAAAATACAGAATAATCTTTGCAGACTAACCTTTCATGCTACTAGAGACCGATTTTTATGATGTGTCTTTTACCAACAGGTCGATCTGAAGAAGGAAAGAAAGAGCTTATCTTTCTCAGCAACAAAAACCCGTCCATCCTGGAACGATTGTGTGCCTTCTCTTAATGCACATTTGCTTACTCTTGCTTCTGTATATCATGTGAATTCAATAAATGTATAAGCATGCAGCTTTTTTCATAATAAAATCATTTAGAAAAACGTGGAAATTATCTACGGCCTTTTTAATGTGTGATTTGATTATTTAACTTTATTAAACTGTATTTCTCTTAAAAACATTGTTGTTGGATGTCACGTGGTGAATGAGGGGGTCATGTGATCGCAGTCTCACCCGGAACTCAGTCGCATGGTGCATGGTTTACTGTTTACAGTCCAGAAACTATGCTTCAAGACAACATTTAGAGGACAGTAATGATATCAGTATTAACGTTTTTAGGCGTAATAAGTAGTGAGAGCACGTTTAATATTTGACAGCGTTGTTTACATGTAACTAGACTCTCCACTGCATCTCTGACATAATGAGAGAAACACTGCTTTTCATTCTGCTGACTGGAGTAATCACTATAGCAAGAGGTGTGTTTATTAAGTCAATGTAATCAGATAAATAATATAGGAGATATGTTGATCTGCTGTTTTATTTGTATCTGTCTGCTTGTTTGTGTCACTTCGGTTCATATGTCCAGCTGAAGACTGTCAAGCACTGAATCTCGGTCATGGTTCGGTTGTGTGTGTGTGCAATGCGACATACTGCGACTCGGTGGGCCGGACTGGGTTGCCAGATCCCGGTCAGTTCTTGTCATATGTCAGCAGTAAAACTGGCAGCAGACTCGTGAAGAGTCAAGGTCGGTTCCAGAAGAACAGCACAGGTGCAGGTGAGTGTTTAAATATCAGTATGTGTGTCTAAAATTCTTAAAGGGGTAGTTTATCACCACAAAATGGTGGAAAATCTGTCATCATATACTCACCCTCATGAGTCATGTCAATGCAAAACCATAAGACTTCTGTTCATCTTTTGCAACACAAATTATAATATCAAAAAATTACAATCCATTGAAAGTCAACCAAACTTTTAAGCATCAAAAATAACTAAACGAGTTTAAAGTCCATATCCATATGAATCCAACAGTTTAATCCTAGTCTTCTGAAGAGACATGATAGCTTTATGATAAACAATTTAATTTAAGGGTTCACATACTTAAATAGTCACATAAATTGAGCTCATCAAATATGGTAAACACCAAAGCTTTTTTTATACATGAAATGATTGTGAAAAAAGGATCACAGTTTCAATAAAAACAAAAAATAAGCAGCAAAAAACTGTTTTCAGCATTGATAAGAAGCATTCTTTATAATTAAGCACCAATAATAATAATTGAGTGATAAATATAATCTAAATATTAATTTGATAATAATTGCCAAATCAGCATATTAGAATGATTTCTGAAGGATCATGTGACACTGAAGACTGGAGAAAAAAATCAGCTTTGCCATCACAAGAATAAATTAAATTTAAATATATATTAAATTAGAAAACGGTTATTTTAAATTGTAATATTATTTCACAATATTACTGTTTTTACTTTTTTGATGCAGCTTTAGTGAGCATGAGAATTCTTTCACAAACATTAATAAAAGCTTAATTATTCCAAACTTGTGACAGCTAATCAGTGTTGGGCTAGTTACTCAAAGAATGTAATATATTACTCATTACTAGTTACTTCCTTTCAAAAGTAATATTGTTACTTTACTTATTACTTTCTGGCAACAGTAATTAGTTACACTACTAGTTACATTACTTTTTCTTCACACCCCACAGAAGTTGTAGCTGTGTATCTTCCACATAAAATTCTTGTAGAATGTTACTAACAACATATTTCTGCCTCATCATTTGACCAAAATCCACATTGGATCTCAGTCAGAATTTATTACAAACACCCAATAGTGATTGATAGTGACATTCAAGTAGAAGTGTTGTATTAATCTCATTAATTGTCATGTGTAGCTTGAAGCTAATTGTAATTTCTCCGTTACCCATACTATTATATTTCATGTATTTTATGAAATCACATAAGTTTGTAAGAAAATATTTTTTATATTTTTAATTATAGTAATATAATGTACCACATGCTGATCAGAGGGATGTAATGCCAGAGTAAAATAAAGCCACAACTTACACAACAGTGTTCAGAATGTAAGCTTTTCCATATTCCAAGTTTGCCTGCTGCACTGGGGACATCACATGCATGTGCGAGTCATGAAAATTATGAAAATAAATCTAGGAATTATTTAATTGTTGGATTTTAAATCAGTGGGGTAGAGGCATCAAAAGTAACTAAGCTGTTTTATGGATGGTAACTGTAATATTATTACTGAAATCTTATTAGTAATTAGTTACACTACTAGTTACTGCAAAAAGTAATATTAGTACAGTAACTAAGTTACAGTAACTAGTTACTGCCCAACACTGCAGCTAATGTACAGTATGTGTAATTTTTATTTAGGCATCACATCAAAATTGTATAATTTTACATTTTGTCATTAGTCCTTTTATGCAAAGTGGGAAGAAAAGCAGAGAAAGACGTATTACATATAATTATATATATTTAATATCCAGTCAAACCCCTGAACCGCTCTCTTTTTATCTCCTCAATCTCAGCTCTCAGAATCACTCTGAATCCCAGTCAGAAGTATCAGCGCATTAAAGGATTCGGGGGAGCCATGACAGATGCAGCAGCTATGAATATTCTGTCCCTGTCCTCTGGAGCTCAGGACCAGCTGCTCAGACAGTATTTCTCCCCAGATGGTGAGACGGACAGAGATTGGGAAACAGAAAAGAAAATAGGTTCAGCAAT
The DNA here is from genome assembly GCA_027422415.1 of Schizothorax lantsangensis. NCBI lineage: Eukaryota > Metazoa > Chordata > Actinopteri > Cypriniformes > Cyprinidae > Schizothorax > Schizothorax lantsangensis. The sequence continues at coordinate 16,309,920 of CM049850.1, read as the reverse complement.
CTGAGTTCTGAATGGTGCACATCCCTGTCTGTCACAGGTATAGAGTACCGTTTCGTGAGAGTGCCGATGGCCAGTTGTGATTTCTCAACTCGCCTCTACACATACGCTGACACTCCAGAAGACTACGATCTCCAGAACTTCACCCTGGCTGAAGAGGATATTCACATGAAGGTATCATACACAAACAAAAACACACCATCACAGTTACAGGTGTGTGATTTTAACAAAAAATTACAGTATGTCTTGATATTTTGGAGGATTTTGTTGATAACAAAAATTAGGCAGTATTTAGCTGAGTGTGTTTGTGCTGGAACTTTTGCTGGTTTAGGCCTGTTTTAGACAGTTGACCTCCTAAAGCTTTTCATGTTGTTTTAATTCTGCACATTGGTTAGTTCACAGAAATTAACATCTAAGTGACAGAAATAAACTTTTCCATTAAGGTGTAATTTTTCATTTTCAGGGGCACTTTTATCTTTGTAAGGGCAGTTTATTTCTAAAGGTGTTAAATGTTTCATTAATCAAATTCAATCAGTACAATAAGACTCTATAGTGTTTTAAAATATGAAATAATCTAAAAAATATTTATACGAAATTTAAACTGCCAAGTGGTGGTGCCAGGTCTCTGTATATCTTTTGTCAGATTCTTACATTTAATCAATAAATTCTATTAGAATAATAAAACAGTATAGAATAATAAGAGATATAGTACAAAACTTTGAATATTAAAATATGAAATTATTAAAAAATATACTTTTTTTTTTTATATGAAACTAAAACTGTCAGTATATGGCAGCATGAGTGATAACGGCTGATTTATTCAGAAAAGAAGCCAGTGGCTTTTTATGAATGGTCATTGAATCGTTCACTCAATTGATTCACAGATTCATTCAGTAATGAACACTGCTGTGATATGCAACAGTTTTGCTCCAGCTTTGTTTGGAACTGTTTTCATTGGCATTCTAAGTGTGTTCTAATAGGCTACACCACAGTCAATGTGTGGACTCTCAAGATGTGATTTTGTTTGGTTTTTGAAAAGTGAGCAACATACTCAATATCTGCTCAAACATTGTTAAAAGAACAATTACAGTATTTTCATAGACAATGCATTTTGCACACCCCTAATCACAACACCACAGATGTCATACTCTGATTCATGTCATCTTTCTCTCCCAGATTCCCCTGCTGCAGCGGGCACAGGCTCTCTCTGCTCAGCCTCTCAATCTGTTTGCCAGTGCCTGGAGCGCCCCCGCCTGGCTGAAGACCAATGGTGCTCTGATTGGCAAAGGCTCCCTCAAAGGCAAGCCAGGAGGCAAAGAGCATAAGACCTGGGCCCAGTACTACATTAGGTGCATAAAGGAACCTAAAACTGTATTTAAATACCAGTATCTTAACTACAACTAGCTACAAAAGATATACATTTCCAGCCTTTTTAACCTTTTAAATAAGGCCTTTTACCTGTCCTATTCAGATTTCTAGAGGAATATGAGAAATATAATCTTTCTTTCTGGGGGTTGACATCAGGAAACGAGCCCACTGCAGGCGAAATGACAAATTACAGTTTTCAGGCTTTGGGTTTTACTCCGGAGACACAGCGCGACTGGATCGCCCTGGATCTGGGTCCAGGACTCCATTCATCATCCTTTCCCCAGATCCGCCTTATGATCCTAGATGATAACCGACTTCTGCTTCCACACTGGGCCAAAGTGGTAAGTGAGGAGAGTGGACTAAAAGAAGGATGGGAGGATGTTCATGAAGATGCAGGTGGTGGCAAAACTCCATTCATCTCTGTCTCTCCACCTCTCTTCCCTGTTGTAGGTTCTGAGTGACGTACAAGCGGCACGCTATATCCACGGCATTGGTTTTCACTGGTATCTGAACAACATTGCGCCACCTGACAGCACCCTGACAACCACCCACCACCTCTACCCAGAGTACTTCCTGTTTGCAACTGAGGCGTGTGCTGGGTGGAGTCCGCCGGATCGTGGGGTGCGTCTGGGCAGCTGGGACAGAGCAGAAGACTATGCACATGACATCATACAGGTACACGGTGTATTTGAAATGTAAAAAAAAATAGTATTTACTTTAAACAGTGGTGGCCAAAACTGTTAGAACATTTGGCATATTTAAGCGGTTTTAGTTGTTTTTGTTGAATTGGCCATTACAATACCCATAAAACGAAATATTGCCGGAACTACCTGCGATGGAAGGAATCTGCTGGAACATTGAAAATGATGGACCGCCCCTGGACCTCAACCCCATCGAGCAAGTTTGGGGCGAGTTGGAAAATAAATTTGACAGATCTATTGTACATTGAAAGGAAAGCCTTTGGCTTGAGTTGCAGAAGGCATGGGATAACATTAGTGTTGAAGTTCTCAGGAAATATATTGACACTATGCCAGAGAGATGTGCTGCAACAGGTGGACATGCCAAATAATGAAGTTAAAAGTGGATAAAAACAGCTTGACTCACTTCATCTGATATTTGTTGTGCTCAGAGCAACCATCTACATGTTTCATGAACATTATGAAATGAAACCTGTTTTGGAGACAAAAAAGGGTCAATATTTTCAGATCTGTCAGGTGTTCTAACAATTTTGGCAACCACTGTATAATAACAATATATGTAAATAAAATATCATATTTAAGGGATAATGTATATCTAGCCAGTTGTTATTGCAGAATAGACCCAGACAAGGTGATCTTGTATCGCCCTGAAGGGGTTTATTTTGCAATAACACCCAGGTGGATGTACATTTTCCCACTTATTACACAACTACTACTAAATAATTGGACACAAAATATTCCTTTGAGTTGAAATGAAACACAAAGCTTCCGTGAAGAAACCAGTAAGTGGCTTTTTGCCATGAGAAATGAACAAGTTCAAGCTAGACGAACATTTAAGGGATAAGGTACAGTCATACCACTTATTACACAGCTTCTTACCACATAAATAATTATGGGGACAAGAGATTTCGATTTGTAACTGTTTTAAAATATAACCTATTTATTATGTTATTACAATTGATGACAATAACAGAGATGTAAGATGGCAGCAGCTGCGTTTAATTGAAATTGCTATTGGGACATAACACACCTCCAAATGTAGTGACAGATCAATCAATAATATTATGTTATGTGTATATATATATATATATATAATATACTGAATAATAATGGTGTTAATTTTAAGGGTTTAGATTCAGAAGGAAATATATAATTATACATATTAATATTTAATAAAGGGTTACATGTGGAGTTTATTAAATATAATTATTATACTTATTTAATTATATATATGCCTTTCCCCCCTCATCTCTTTTGTTTCCCCTTAAAAGGATTATAAAATAGATTTTTAGAAACATTTTTAGGCAAAATTTTGTGGGGCCACTAATATATACTATATTTTTGTGCACTGCCACTAAAATACAAAGTGGTTGCAATATAATATATAGAAAATGTTTTATGTAATTATTTAAAAATGATTATATAACGTACCGTTCTCTTTATTTAGGACCTGAATAACTATGTGACTGGCTGGACAGACTGGAACTTGGCCCTTAATCAGGATGGAGGGCCAAATTGGGTGAAGAACTTTGTGGACAGCCCCATTATTGTGGACTCAAGTAAAGACGTCTTCTACAAGCAGCCCACCTTCTACAGCATGGCCCACTTCAGGTAAAACTCCTTCAAGGCACCGTTAACAGTGACAAGATTCAGCTCTTGGACAAAAATGGTTTCTAAAGATTAAATATAGCTTTCACTAGCATACATATTTACAGCTAAACAGCTATTACTATAATTTAATTGTAAACATAGGCAAGCAAGTATACACTTGACATTTTTTCCATCATACTTGGGTTGTGTAAATCTACACATTATTCTATAAATCTTAGTTATATAATCCAAATACAGCATTCTTCAATACAATATGTAGATCTGTATCATAGCTGATCATCTGAGTAACTTTTTGTACCTGACAGCAAGTTCCTGTGGGAGGGGTCACAGAGAGTGGGCGTGTCCTTCAGTCAGCACACCAGCCTGGAAATTTCTGCCTATATCAGACCTGATGCCTCAGCCGTGCTAATCATTCTCAACAGGTAAAAGAATGTGATCATTTACGCTCAACTGGTGTTGTTACATCAGTTCAGCTGTATATAACATGTTATGAAATTGCAGGTCTGAAGAAGAGGTGCAGTTTGAAGTTTGGGATCAAACGCTGGGCTTTCTGCCAGGAAGTGCTCCACCTCACTCCATCCTTACACTACTGTGGAGCAGACGCTGAACAGCTGTACCAAACACTGCGTCAATAAGCCACATATGCACCTTAATGAGTAACTCAAACCATTTCAGTCAAGCTTTAAGCCAGTAACATTTCAAATGACTGCAGCAACCATGATTACAAAGAAATCATTTCACTAGATTCTATGGTGGTTTTTAATCTATCCATCTCGCTTCATAAGCTGTTTTGGTGCATGGCAGTCAAAAGATGATTTACGGGACAATTATCAATTTTAAAGGCAATAAAGAAAAATAATGTGATTGAGTCATGTTTTAACAAGTAATGCTAACATTCCTGGAAAAACTTGATGTATAAAATTCCTTGCACTGAACACACTAAGAATTAAAAAGACACAATAAAAGCAACTTCTCACAGCCATCTCTTCTGAGAATGCATATTTATGTCAACAAAAATCAAATAGGAAGATCTGAATGCATTTGTTGTTCGGCTGTATCATAAGATCAACATGTTGCCTTGTTTTTATTCAGTTTTATTATTAATACATCATGGTCATACACATCATATAATATATATTTATATACTTTAATATTTAGCAATTCATCGTCATTTTCATCAGTTTTTTTTGTCTTCCTTAAATGAGTTTTCCAACTAAAATTATTTACATTAGAGGAAACTAATAGAAATGAGAGTGAAAATAACTAAATCAAATTAAACTGAATGACATTGATGGGTTTGTGATATATACACACCAGAGCTGCAATCAAAAAGGAGAGAGAGACAAAACTTCATGATCTCCTGGACAAAAGGGATGCAAGAACAACAAAAGGCCTGGGGAAGTAAAGCAACGTTCATAAACTGCAAAGACACGGCACCCCATCCCAATGAGAATTCACATTGAACGATAAGAGGCGGGAGTACAGCTCGTCTCTGGGAAACCGAACACTATACCATCTAAATGTGGGTTAGGAGTTGTGCTGCTACAGCAACAATATGTGCCCGACCCTACGCTCATCCTGCACTGTTTGTTTGTTCACTTGGGGAAGGAAAAAGGGAAAGGGTAAACTAGGCGAAATTCTGTGTGGAAAACTCTGGAGGAGATCAAAGACGTCTGAAAGACACAGAAACATTAAGATAGACACAACTGAGAAGGACGGTGTTAGAGAACAGAAGTAAACAAACCATAGTAAAAATACACCAGCATGGTGGGATGAACACAAAGAATAGACAAAAAAAGTAAAGCGAGACAAATAAGCTTGGGTTAAGACAGAGAGCTCGGATGAGACGGGCGGACGTGTGTGCGTGTGTTTCAGAAGGACCATCTCTCCGGTGTGCGAGGATCAGTGTTTAAGGAGGAAGGCTCTGATGAGGACTGAGTGCTGCTATCATCCCCATTGAGGCTCTTCCTGCACACAGGACACGTGTCGTGCTTCAGGGAGGAAGAAGAGAAAAAGGTATGTCAGTGACAATTCGTGACCTTGAAAATATAGTTCAAACTGAAACTGAACTTCATAAGTGACTAAAATCTGAGCATGATTGGATCTAATAAGCACAAAAATGCAAACTTTCCAGTTCTGAACAAAATATAGTTACTGTTCACCTTTGACACTGTCTGTTGTGTTGGTATCAGTGAATTCATAACACTCATTCTTCATAAAGAATACATATGACTTTAAGGCAAAACTTTTTGTAAGGCTGCATAATTTCTCTGTTTACTGCTTATAACATCCTTTGCATCTGGAACACACTTGCACCATCAGTCAACTTAATACAAAAGTAAATATTTTCCAGATAATGTTTAATTTGTCTTGGCTTCAGAACAATAATATATAAGCCAATTATTGAATTTAACAAACAACACTCTTTTTAATATCAGAATCAGAATCAGAATCAGCTTTATTCGCCAAGTGTGTGCAAACACACAAGGAATTTGTTGTGGTTTTTAAGAAGCTCTTGGTACATACATGCATACATACATATAAACATACATATCTGACATGAGAACAGAACATTTAAATAAGCCTTAACAATAATAATAATAATGATAATAATAATGTGTCTGAATCTGGAACAGAAGATTTATGTACAGATTTGTGCCTTATTTACTCTCTCTCTCTCTATATATATATATACAGCTGTATAGAAAATTATGCATACATATTTACATAGTACTAGAGAGAGTAAATAATTAGAGATGGGGGATGAATTACAGGCAAGAATTAGGGTTAGAGAATTACAGAACACAGGTAATAATTCCTGTGCTAGTTGTTTAGGCTGGAGATGGCATAGGGGAAAAAAATGTTTTTATGCCTAGATGCTCTAGTGCACAGAGATCTGTAGCGTCTGCCTGAAGGGAGAAGCGCAAACAGGTCGTGTCCAGGGTGAGAGGGGTCTGTGATGATGTTACCTGCCCGTTTCTTCACTCTGGAGTAGTACAAATCCTGAAGGCTGGGCAGGTGCACACCAATGATCCTTTCTGCTGTCCTAACAGTCCGCTGCAGTCTTCTTATATCTGATTTGCTGGCTGACCCAAACCATACAGTTATAGAAGAGCACAGAACCGACTCAATAACAGCAGAGTAAAACTGTGTCATGTGCGCCTGTGGCAGGTTGAACTTTTTCAGTTGACGAAGAAAGTACATTCTCTGCTGGGCCTTTTTCACGATGGAGTCGATGTGAGTGTCCCACTTCAGGTCCTGAGAGATGGTGGTTCCCAGGAACCTGAATGACTCCACTGCAGTCACAGTGTTGTTCATGATAGTGAGTGGGGGGAGAGCTGTGGGGTTTCTCCTGAAGTCCACGATCATCTCCACAGTTTTAAGCGTGTTGAGCTCCAGGTTGTTTAGACTGCACCAGACAGCCAGCTCCTTAACCTCCTGTCTGTAAGCAGACTCGTCACCGTCCTGGATGAGGCCGATGAGTGTGGTATCGTCTGCAAACTTCAGGAGTTTGACAGAGGGGTCTTTAGAGGTGCAGTCGTTGGTGTAGAGGGAGAAGAGCAGTGGGGAGAGAACACAACCCTGAGGAGCTCCAGTGCTGATGGTGCAGGTGTTGGATGAGAATTTTCCCAGCCTCACTAGCTGCTGCCTGTCTGTCAGGAAGCTGGTGATCCACTGACAGATGGAGGTGGGGACGGAGAGCTGTGTCAGTTTATTCTGAAGGGTGTCCGGGATGATGGTGTTGAAAGCGGAGCTGAAGTCCACAAACAGGATCCTTGCATAAGTCCCTGGTTTGTCTAGATGTTGGAGGATGTAGTGCAATCCCATGTTGACTGCATCATCCACAGACCTGTTTGCTCGGTAAGCAAACTGCAGGGGGTCCAGCAAGGGTCCAGTAATGTCCTTCAGGTGAGCCAACACGAGCCTCTCAAATGACTTCATCACCACAGACGTTAAAGCAACAGGTCTGTAGTCATTAAGTCCTGTGATTTTTGGTTTCTTGGGTACAGGGATGATGGTGGAGCGTTTGAAGCAGGAGGGGACTTCACACAGCTCCAGTGATCTATTGAAGATCAATGTGAAGATGGATGATAGCTGAACAGCACAGGCTTTGAGGCAGGCTGGAGAGACACCGTCTGGGCCTTTGGCTTTCCTTAATCCTAATTTGGCTTTCCTAATATCACACTTACACTACCGTTCAAAAGTTTGAGTTAAGTACTTAAAAAAATAAATACTTTTATTCAGTGAGAACAGAAAACATTGTAAATGTCTTTACTATTTCAAATAAATACTGTTTTTTTTTTTGGGGGGGGGGGGTTGTTTTTATTTTACTTTCTCTTTATCAAAGGATCCTGAAAAAAAATCACTTTCCACAAAAATATTAAGCAGCACAACTATTTTCAACATTGAAAATAGTAAATTGTAATATTATTTGACATGACTGTTTTAGTATATTTGTGATCAAACAAATACAGCACAGGTCAGAGTTCTTTAAGACAAAAACAAATAATTAAAAACTCTTACCAACCCCAAACTATTGAACAGTAGTCACCATTGAATACATTTGGAAAATACATTGCTGCCTATAAGGAATGAGAGAGCGAGATACAGGGCTGCAAAGTTCGGGGAGGACATTTTTTTTTTACAAAGCGATTAGCCATTTACAAACAACGTGCCTACATTTTTGCATTAGAATATGCAGAACAGGTAGGCTACATGAAGATGAAGAAGGGGCTAGGGTTTTTCCTGTAAATATTATTCTTCTATAAAGAACAAGAGTTATTGCATTTTCCTTTTTCATCACTTTGAGGGCTTTTATAGGCTATAAGAAATAAACTCATTATAAAATGCACAACACGTTGTTTTCACTTTCAAGTAGGCTACTTAGATTTGTGTAGCCTATATAAAAATTTCCCAGCAGAAGTATGTTTGTTAACAAGTCATCATTGTTAATTATTGTGTGTTCGGGGAGGACTTATGCCAGGCTCACACTGTGCGATTTTTTAAAAGTCCTTTAGGATTGTACTTGTCAGACTGTACGAACATGTTGATCATGTCACACTATGGGATCTCAGTTGTCATTAACACAGTCCGACAGTCAAGACGAGTTAAAAACGGGTGCGCGCAAGAAAACTTGTCCGGAGTTTTACATTATCAACCCATACACGTCCAGTGACTACGAACTGCATTGCACGCGGGGACCGAAATGTTGGCTATCGTGAAAAGTATATGAACGGCGGCAATACCGGCGTATTTAAGAAGAATAGTGTATGCGGCTCTACACACCCACATGAAAACAGCGGCGCAACCAGTGTTTATATAGAAAAGGCAACATATCAGATGAATTTCGTGAGTGGAGGACGGGAGCGCGGAGTTTATGGCTGATAGAATAATTCACTAGCATTAATTCTGCTCATATCTTGTCTTGAAAACCGGAGACAGTTTGACATTCATCGTAGGGGTTGTCACACTGCAGGACTGTGCGCCAAATCTTCTGACACTGCCAGAATTTTGTCGGAGGTGAAATTTGATCGCAACAGCCATTAAACGGATTTTAGCCTAGGATTATAAGAATCTTTTAGGATTTTCAAAATTTGTCTCAGACGACCAAATCGTGGCCAAAATCGCACAGTGTGAGCCGGGCTTTATAGACCATAATATCAGCGTGATCTTGTGTTATTTCCTTATCACTTCTCGTGTGCGTTTGGCTGTAGTTTGCAGACCAGACAGAGTTGTCGGCGATCTTCCTATTGTAAAGTCATGCAGTGTGTAATCTCCTGTCGCCGATCTATCATGCAATGTGAACAAAGCAGCGACTAACTGCTACCCCAGATAGTCGTGCAGTGTGAAAACAACGGTGATCCGATGACTTTGAAAATCGTGCAGTGTGAACTCGGCATAACTTTAAGTTAATCGACAACGAATTGTGACTCCCGGGAAAAACGGGACATCTGGTCACCCAGTCCCTAACCCTTCGGGTGCTGAGGTCATTGTTTCAGATCGCTAGTTCGCGTTTTGTTAGCCTATTCGTCAGCTGCGGCTGCCATACTGAGACTAGATATGAGAACGCCCCTTATGATCCAATGACAGAGATGCACATTTTGAAAGACAAGACAGTTAACTTAGCATATTGGATGTATTTTTAATGTCCGTTAGTCCTCAAATAACATTTTAGTCCCTTCTCGTCTTGTTAACGAAGACGTGGCATAAATTTCGTCATAGTTTTTATCATCAGATATTAGTTTTAGCTCGTCAACGTCTCGTCTTAGTCACAGAAAAAAGGTTTGTTGACGAAATTAACACTGGTTCCTTCCTCCCTATTGTTTCTCTCACCATTTCAAGCCAGGGCACGATGCAGTCACTATGGAAGATGTGGTTACAGGGCAGCAGCCTGACTGGCTCACCGACTGTGTAGTCTTCCTTACATACAGGGCACTCCATATTGCAGTCTAGAAAATGCAAGGAGAGAGAGAAAAGGGGTAAGAATAATGAGATTTCAGTAGACAAGTGCTGCCTTAAATAGGAATTATAATTCATCACCACACAAGACTCGTAGTGGTAGGTCAATGACCCCCACTGTGTCTGAAAGCCTTAAATCATAACTGAAATGACACACTGTGCCTCTGACAGACCAGAAGAAAAAACAACAACAAGGGCTTCAAAGAAAAGGGAAGAGAGAGGAGAGACTAACCAGTGTGTTCCTGAGTGATGATAACAGTGGGGAGGGAGGAAATTTTCTCTTTCTCAGCAGGAGGAGGACCTGTGTTCTCAAACTGACCCAATAACTGTGTGAGAGAAAGACTCGGATGATCAGCTTGTTTGCATAGAGCCATGGATCAGGTAACATGCACACACAACCCCTGCTCAGCTACCTGTGTGATGACTGCATCCAGACCCCCCTGTCCCCAGGCGTAGTCCCCAGGGTTTGAGTGCAGCATGCCCGTCCTAACACACACACATACACACACACAAACACCAAGATGACCAGTTTTACCATATTTAAACAGAAATTGGAGAAACAAAACAAAAAAATACACACTTGCCCTTTATAAAACGAATTTATATTATATAGGTCTAACTTATATAAGGTCTTAATTATATAACCTATCTATTTATCTATTTATGTTTTAACGCAATATCAGTAACAATGGCTATATTCATGGCAATATTAACAGTATCATTTCAATACATCATTTATAATAATATAAGCTTTTCTTAAAGGCGTCATGAACTGAGAAACCAAAATTCCCTTGATCTTTTGACATATAAGAGGTCACTGTACTATAAAAACATCCAGCAAGTTTCAGAACTCAAAACTTTGTTGTTAGTCTAAAAACAGCTTATATTGAAGTCAGTCTGCTAAAACGACAGCTTTTGGAGTGTGCCACTCTATGATGTAATAGTGTGGATAAGCACCATCTCCGCAGAAGATCGACATCGCTGTCTGTTTAGCCCCGCCCACCGATTCGCGCATGTGGCCTAGTGTTTATGAGAGAGGCGAACGCGCAGGTCTATGCAGAAACCAAGCGATAAAATGGCTCTGAAAACAACCAAACACTGTGCAGTGCCAAGTTGTGGAAAAAACAGTATTTGCATTGCCTTCCTTCTGATCCCAACATTAGGAACGGTGGCAGATTTTTACCACCGCGGTGGTAATGGATAGGGATGCATCGATCCGATACTCAGGATCGGTATCGGCTCCGATCCGGTCATTTTCCGCGGATCGGGTATCGGAGAGACGAGACCGATCCAAATCCGATATTGTGTGTATACTATTCTGTGTTATTGTTAAGCCCCACGAAAGCACAAAAGCATTATAAAGCACCATAAAGTCAAAGTCCAAGTGTTCTGAAGCCGTTCCATAGTTTAATGTGAGGTACAGATGAATATTTAAGTCGTTAAACTCAAGTTCACGTAAACTCTTCTCTCCGCTGCGGCTGTCTGTCATCCTCCGTTCAGCATTCAAACTGTCATGTTCGGTTAAGACAGTCAAGACGATGAAACTCTTCAAGAGCGCTCAATAACTGAGATTTAAAACCGTTAAAAGAAAAGGCTCAAAAAACTATCACGCAGATTTAATAAACTACGCATCGATCTCTCTTTCCTTTGTGTTTTGAACTTCTCTGACCGGAGCTGCGCGCTGTGACTCCGTGCTGCTTCAAGCGCATCATTCTGCACACGGGACGCGCATAAGTGCTTTGTGCCGCTTTCTATTGGAGCTTTTCGTATTATAATACTTTTGCGCAATTAAATATTATTTATAGCGTTTCTTGTACTGTCCTATCAAGGCTATTAATAATCTAATGTATAGCACAGTAATGGAGGCAGCAACATATTATAGCTAGGACTCCTCTATCATATGTTGCTGCCTTCATTACTGTGGTATACATTTAAAATAAATGTCTTTTAATATTGTAGTTTATATTTATAAATAAATACATTTACTTGTTTTCATTAATGTATTTTACAACAATACAAAGAGCAATGTGTAACATTTTACCAGATTTAGTCCTTCACATATTCACTTTTATCTGTTCCCCACTAAATAATGTTATTTCACTAAATGTTTAGATTTTATAAAATTGTGCACTCATGATTTTTCTAGAATAACTTTTGCTGCTAAATTATCCACTACCCTAGTTTATAATAGTATTTTTGTCACAGATTATGAATGGGCCTGTTTACACCTGGTCATTTCATGCCTTTTCTCTGATCGATATCTATCTGATTTGATAAAACGTTTCCATTTACACTTGGCCACTTCCCGCGCTGTATTTCAATTTAACGAAGTTCACGTCAACGAAATCAAAAGCGCTGCATTTTATTAATTATCAGCTCATTTCAAGATCAAAGAGCGCACAGGAGCGCATGCGGCATCAGCACTGGAAAGATACGTTTGTCTTATACTTTTAATAAAGGTGATTGTGTGTTGACCGTCTGCGTCTTACTTTCAGTTTCATTCGCGGGAGTTTACGCGTCTGCTTGCTGAAGAGATGCTCAGCTACTCATCCGCGGTGATGCGTGTTGCATTAGTGCAGTCATATCTGACTATAACATGCCATATAGCCTTTAAAATGCTCTCACATGTTTATTATTTTTACATTTTGGGAGGAGTAAAATTCACATATGTGGTTTCAACGACCAGATGCATTTACACTTGTCCAGTTCGTCTGGAATGCGGCCCAGACCTCCTCCTGAAGTGTTTTGAGCGATCGGATTTATATTACAAAACGCATGAAGTGACCAGGTGTAAACAGCCCCTATATATTTTTTTTCCATGTTATTTTTCATTAAAATGAAGTTGTCTAGTAGATTGTGTTTAACACACAAAAGAGTGACACAGAAGTATAGAAACTCTAAATTGATTTAAAAAAAAAAAAAAACCTGCGCTAGGATCGGATCGGATCGGAATTGGCCGATTCTCAGAATTTTCTGGATCGGATCGGATCGGATCTGAAAAAATGGTATCGTTGCATCCCTACTTTCTATAGATACTATATTTATCAAGTCACAGTGAGGCAAGTATTCGCTGTGTTTCGGTTTTTCAGAAGTGCTCCTGCTCAAAACCGAAACTGCTTTTTTCTTTATTTTATAACGTTTCTTTATCAACGTTTTGTTGATATTGTGAGTGCACACAAATAAAAGTAGACCCTTTACAGTTCCAAACAATGTAGCCTATTACTCTTACCTTTAAGAGCAAAAATGACAGTGTATTTTGAAATGTTTCTAATGCAAGTGATCGCTCTGGCGCGTCCTGTAAAGTGTGCTTCAGCTTCCACTCTCCGCACAAACGACTGGATATGCATCAGTGCACATTTATCTAGGTTAAGCGTTTAAACTAACATTGTGGAGCTGTTTTATAACTATAGATTTAATTTTAGACAAGTCGTGATGATTTGAGAAGGATAAATTGATCAAACATATGATCAACTCATTGTCTGCCGCTGGCTGCTTGGTCGTTACTTTAAAAAACAAAAACTTAAAAATAAAAAAATGCTCCAAAAGTTTTTCTAAATTAACTTAATAAAATAACGAAACGAAATACAATCACTTTGCCATTTCATACAAAGCTGAACTATTTTAATAGCTGAAACAGTAGTATAAGCTGTTTTGGGAGAAGGAGAAAAAAAAGACGGGCTCGGGCCGAGAATTCTGATAAGCTGTCGGACACGGGCCGGGTTAGGGCCTGAGCGTCTCGGGCTGGGGCCGGGGCCGGGGCCTAGATTTTAGGCCCGTGCAGGGCTCTAGGACCAACTACCGCCAGTGACGCGGTGTTATATATATATATATTAGGGGTGGCACGGTACACAGATGTCACGGTTCGGTACGATTTCGGTACAACTAAAAAAAAAAAAAAAAAAACTACTATGCTCGGTTTCTTTTCATTTATTCTGAACAGACAGTAGTGCAAATTAAAAAAATAAATCATCTAGATGTGAAAATACTACATATTACATGTTATATATATATAATCTGTTTTGTTTTCATTGTGAGCGTACACAAATAAAAGCAGACCTTTATACAGTGATTATTAATAAGACAATAACTGTTTAAAGTTGATTCTGCTGGTATAAGGAAACAGTTGAAGTGATTGCGCCAGAGCACGAGCACGCGCACACACACACACACACACACATCAGTTCCAGCATTGCTAACTTGACAGCCAGTTGGTACTTTATCAAAATAAAATACAGTGAGCCAAACATCAGCGCGCCTTCTGGATTGGGGTTGAATTGCCTGTATTCCTCATAAGGCCTCATGCACCGAACCGAGATACCTGTACTGTGACGGTTCGGTACGAATACATGTACCGTGCCACCCCTATTATATATATATAATTTTGAAACAAAAAATAAATAAATACGGATGCGGCTCAAACATCTATTAACAAACGTATGTGTTTATTTTAGCACTTTCGTCAGTGAACAAGGCAACACGCAGCCTACTGTTAAATAAGAAAGTAATCTAAAATAAGTAGCCTAAATAATTCGTAACAACTTCAATCACATGCTGGAAAATCAGCGTTGGCCTGATAACAATTAGAACGTAAACACTAATGCTTAAGCCTACCTTGGCTTTTATATAATTTTAGATTTAAAATTCTTTGACAGAAAAACAAACATGTTGATATTGTCCGGTTTAAGAGAGGACCACATTGTGTTATGATGTTTCCAGCCGCACTGAACACGTGTTCAGATGGTGTGCTTGTTGCGCAAATGCATTTTAAGCAACCGTGGCCAGGTATCTTGCCTCATTATTCCACCACCAAGCAAGCAGGTCTTCGCTGGCCTCCTCTCGCAAATGGCAACTGGAAACGGCTCTTGAGATATGAAGTGCTCGCCCATTTAACACTTAACGCGCTGCACCGCAACAGCAAAAGTCTGTCTACACTGGACGAGACAAAGCGACCGTTAAAAATCATTTGAACTTTGTGTCAGCATGTCATAAATAAAATGAGACATCAGTTTACAGTCGGGGATTTGTCGTGCCGCGCCACATCCAGTGTAGACAGCATCACTGATTATAATGTATTGTGTTCTATTGACTATTGTATTTTGTCATGCTGCACAACGCCTCTCACGTCCGGTGTAGACACGGTGTAATGGAAATGCCATGTATGGCGTTTGAGGTAATTTGTTAATTTTGTGAATTAACACATAATACCGAATTCTATTGCAACTGTTATTATTATTGCACTTGTATACAAAACTTTGTATTTTATGCTTGTTATTAGAGTGTGTGACGTTACACGCATTACCGCCGGTGGCAATCAACCACCGCAGTGGACGCGGTTGTCATGGCGACCGTCACAGCCCTAGTGTCAGGAAGAACACGGTCTTTTGTTCACTTCATTTTACTGTGGATTCATTCACATGCGAGGCTCAATTCTTTTTTTTTCTTTTTTTTTTTGCAAGGCGCAACTCAACGTGGGATTTTTTTAAAGATTGAAACTAAAAGACGATGCTGTGCCAACTTTATTGGATCTGACAGTAATGTCACAACACACAAGTGTGAGTAACTGTTTTTATTACGTGATCACTATTGCTTTGTCTGTTAAATAGATAGTTTGATATGTACTTTGTGTTTTTATGCGTTTTTAAAGGGGTCATCGGATGCCCATTTTCCACAAGTTGATATAATTCTTTAGGGTCTTAATGAAAAGTCTGTAACAGTTTGGTTAAAATTTCTCAATGGTAGTGTAAAATAACACTGTTTTTACCCTGTCAAAAACAGCTCTGACTACAGCAAGCTGTTTTATTGCATGTCTCTTTAACCCTAAAAGAGGCAACATATCCTGGGGGATACAAACATTTGAGAAGCTGTGGGGAGAAGCAGTGAAAGTGTAGGTCTTATTTCTTGGTTTCATTTTGAAAGGGTGTTTGTTGTGAATATTTAGATGGGGTATTTTTTCTTTCTACATTCTTTGTTTAGCTCACAGGAAGCATTTAAAACTGCATGACCGCCTGTAGTGGGAAATCTACTCACCCTCCAATAAAAGTTGATTTAGTTCACATATTTACACATGTTGGAGGGGACTTAACTGTTATTCAGCATTAGCTTATTAGGTTTACATTGAAATTTTATGAATTAAATGCTTACCTTTTTTGTAATCAGCCTCTAAATGTTTGTATCTCAGGGGATAGAGATATCGCAGGGGATACGTCGCTCTTTTAGGGGTATAAATCAAGATATAATAACACATATATATATATATATATAGAGAGAGAGAGAGAGAGAGACTGTGATTTTGTGGCTTGTGTTTTAGAAAATCTGATCTTTTTGTAATCTTGACAAAACACATATCGTTGGAAAGATCTGACAGTTAAGGTTCCATATTTGGTAACTGTTTTGTAATAGAAGTGATATTGTGACAGAAAATGATTGATTTGAAAACCGCATCAAAAAAATCATTAGAGTTTAGGTGTAACCCAGTGGATATTTTTGGTATAGTGCCCAAACAAAATCTCACAGGAACCACTATTGTTGTGATATCAACTTCAAATTTGGAACACAACTTGGTTAGACATATGGCTTTGATTTCATAGAAATTTTAGAGTTCAACATTTTATAAAATACTTATTTTATATAAAATAAAATAAAAATAGTATACCTTTCTTTATTGTAAACTTAAACTTCTATAACTTTTTTATACTTTCGTTTTTTGAAATGCTTTCACTTCAGCAATAATCTGCTATGTCTTCATTTAAAAGAGACTAACCTTAGGTCTGTATTCCAAAGTGTACAGGAATTACAGCCATGCTGTAACAAGCATTGATAAACAAGTGTTCTGTTTTCAGTGAATTTATACCTCCAAAAGGGCAACGTATCCTGGGTTAAATGCAAATGAGCTCTGCCCTCTGTTCCGAGACGGTAAACTTTAACCGCATTCATCGTGAAACTTGCTAACTAGCACATTATTAAGAAAGGCGATTTGCAAAGAATCGTTAAAAAAAAACTTACACACTTCTTCTGGAGGTGAAGCTGGATCACGAATGATTCGCGCGAAGATAGACACATTTAGGTAGATCGGGGGCACATTCCCTTCAAAAACAAATGTAATCCACTGCGTCTTCAGCGGCTCAGATGTCGGGAGTAAATGACGACTGCTATATGTTCATTATTACATCCAACAACAGAACACCTCAATCGCTATGGAGACATTCTTGTCTACATCTGCTCCGGCAGTGAAACAATGGCGGACTGATGACAGCTCACTCAGGGCGGGTCTAAGGTAAGACACCAGTCCAGTCTGTGCTGAAACGCTACTGTCAATCAAACAATCGTGGGAGGGCCTGGGTCTGTGTGACGTCACACAGACAGCCATCTGAGAACGGTTTGATATGAGAAAGGGGAAATGATTTAACGAGATTTAAAAAAAAAACACTGGGTGGATCTTTATCATTATAGGGTGGTTGTGTACACACACTGCCAACACTCATTTCAGTTCAAACAACTTGTAAAAGTGCATGTCGCATCCGATGACCCCTTTAACCCAAATCACAGCAGCGTCCATCTGTGAAGGACGTAGACTGTCAAACATACACAACTGTTAGCCAATCATAGCATTGGGTTTTACTTCCGAGTCTACAATCCACCATGCCTATTCAAACAGAGCGTTTTGAAGAGGGGGATCAAAAACAGGACAGAAAATAACCTACAACTTCTAAATTATGATGTTTTTTAATGTAAAAACCTCGATAAGATTGTAAGTGGACCTCAGTATAAAATAAAAAACAGGCAGTTCATGACCCCTTTAAGAAGCAATCACTATACAAAAAACATATAATAACAATAACATATTATATATAAAAAAATGTTAAGTAGTAACATGAGTCTTTGTATGCCATAATAGCTTAACAACTCTGAAATATCAATTACCTCATATATTTCAATTAAAAGACCACCAGAAGTGACATCTAAAAGACATCTGTCATCGCCAATTTACTTTAATTAAAAAAAAGAACCAAACATAAAATAAATACATTTATCTATCTATATATACTGACTGCCCAAATTACATAGTTGCAGTAAAATGTAAAATGTTTTCTTTACCATGAGAGTGGAGGAGAGCCTGGTACTCCTGAATTGGCAAAAAGGCCTGCGAGAAACTGCTGTACTATTCTAGAAGGAGAGAGGAGACATCAGTGAGGAACTGATATTGGTGAGGGGGGAATTCTGCCAACTTCCTTCATTTTTTTATTGACATTTCATGAGCTGTTTTAATCAGTCATCTGACCTACATGCAGTACATATAAATATTGCCAGTAACTTAAAGCCTACAGGTTTTGTTCTCCACATTTTTTGTGGAACAAAGCTGTTTTACACATCCTAGTTGAGAAGAACAGACTCATTCATGTTACTAAGCTGGGACATAAACCTTTCTGCAGAAGACGTTTACTGCCTATTGTAATACTATAGCAGACCTAAAGTTATGGGGTTATTTATGACCATGTTTAACCTTTATTTGCTACTCATTAGTCCCATATTCAGTTTGTTAAGTTTACTTCATTGTTTTTAAAGAAATCTAAATGTCCTGGCATTCAGAAATATACAATATCACATGCCATATTCACACCAACTATGAATAATTAAAAAAATTATGTATACTTTATTTGTATTATTATCATTGATATTATTTAATGTGAGGATACTTATTATTTATAGGATATTATTTTTACCTAGTGCTTTTTCTTTATGTTCATGATTTAATTTATATTTCATTATTATATCACGGTACCTTGTATTACAGTATCTTTGCATTAAAAAGCAGCCATGTAAAGCAACCTATAATATGTACATATACCAGACAGAGGTCGATTGATGAAACTCTGTACTTTCCTTGCAAACAAAATGATTAAATATTCCTTAAAATGCATCACAACAGCTTGATTAATCTGCAAACTGTCACTTGCTGAGACAATTTGTATTATATTCGTGCTTGTCTCGCATTTGGTGTGAACAGGCCTTCAGCAGAGATTCAGTTAAAATTAAAAAAAGAAACTATGACAGATGAAAGAGAATGAGAAAGAGAATGAAAACAAATCCACTGATTTGGGATACAGAACATGACCAAATGAAAAGCTGAGATATTTTACTTACCCCTCAACAGCGGGAGAGCGATCCGGTCGACTGCTTCCTCTGGATCGGTACCTCCTCTGCGTGTGCAGGCGTGGAGGACGACCAGGACCCCAGTGCTCTCCTCCACCTAGAGGGCTGCCCAGGGACCCACCAAGCCCACCTGGGACAGAACCACCGAACGGCCCTGTTCCAAGACTCACAGACCCACTGCCCCCTCCCGGGACCCGCTCAGAGTCAGGACTGTCTAGATCCAGACTGAATGGCCTCTCCACGAACAACAGCTGCCATAGCTACAGTGAAAGAGATTGTTATGAATGAGTAATGTACCTCACTCAAACTTATTCAAAAAATCCTCATCAACAACAGCTACACAATCTGTGTCTCAGACAGGAAAGATGTTGTGGAAGGAAGGGGTCAACATACCTCAGCAAACTGTGAAGCTGTGTCATCAAGGCTATTTGAACTACTGTCCAGAAGACTAAGGATGAAACAATCACATTCATGTCAGACCTGGCTACATACTGCTGTTTCATGGAACTTGGCAACATACACTGCAGTACAGCTGACTGTCACAGCGAGGGAGTCATCAATCTAAACCAGTGCTTCTCAATCCAGAACTGCACAATTTGGATGTCTCACTCATTTAAAGGCTAAGACAGCTGCCTCGCTGCCCATGGTGACCAGACAATGACTTCACAGAAGCATTTTAGTGACAAGGCACCGCCTAAGAAAACTGGTTACGTCTGTTTTCATGTGAACTTTAGTCATAACCAAGCAAATATTTAATGACTGCAATGTTTATTGTTTGTTAGGAATGGTGACATGCGTTAAAAGAATTTAAAAAATGTGAACATTTGTGAATTCATTTATTTTGTTTTTCTTAATGTATACCATATTCAACAGCTGAACACAAGCAGGATGGTGGGATACCACAGGCATCTATGCTGCCTTCAAAAGATAACCAACACTTCCCAACTACATAGTATGCAAAAAGGAGTATATAAAATGTAAAACATAAGTGAACATTACCCAAATAACTGACTGCATCAGCTGAGATTGCATTCAACCAGTGGACACTTTGCTATCCTACAATGCCAAAGCAGATGAGGAGTCATTAGATTTGAAAAGTTGAGAGAGCTGTGAGTTGAGCAACTCTTTTCTAGTGTAAGTAGGTCAATGACAAATAAGAGTGTCCAAGATAAAGAAATAAAAATAAAACAAAATCATTATTTTATAAATCTAGTTAACGTGTGCAAAGCTCTTAGAAGTGAACTCATTCATGGTTTTGAATTTTTTTTATACAATTTTCAAGAAAAGTTTCAATTTAATGACACTAAAATGTCTAATGTTGTAACCATCAAAAAAATTACACCTTGAAAAAATGAAATGCTCACATCTTATATTTTATTTTAAGCAAATATTATGAATTATTAAATCCAATAATGTATTTAGCTTATTGCATAAGCTTTTCAGAGGGTTGCACCACATTCCACAAGTTGAACTAACCTTGCTGTATCATAATATGATCAAATTATCATATATTTTAAGAGACATTTTCAACCTTGACACACAGTCATTATAGTCTGCAAGGTCTATCATATCATTTTTCCAAATCACTATGTATAAATTCCATTCTTTATGTATTTTAAATAGATGAATATATCCGCAAAAAACATTTCACAAACCACAATGTCACTGACAAGTTATTTTAAATTACTAGTTCAATACCTTATTTTCAAGGTTATTGCTAGTACATCATAAGCAAAATAATATATTTGTTACCAGCCTCTTCATATTTATATAATTTATAAGCAAGTTATATGTTAAAAAAAAATCATACCTTGACAAAGGCTACTTGTTTGGCCGAAATGTTGGTAACAAATAAACAGTGCTTAAAAGAGTGCAGTTATATTTTTCTTCATTTAGTCTTGCACCTAAAAAAGGTGTTCATTTGTTTTACTACTTTAATGTTCAGCAATGTATTCACAGCACAACAGTGGAGAGGCTCTTCAAGTACTTTCACAGTATGCACTGAATAAAATGATTTCAGATGCCGCACAGGTCTACTAAAGACCTAATCTTATAAATAAAAGAGAAGACATCCACAATGTGCAGCACGCTGGAAATCTAAGACCAGGATTAAGAACCACTGATCTAAACCCTTTCCCCAATAAATTCCAATATGACCCAAACTAAACTGAGCTGGAATTAAACACAATTCAACTGAATCCTTCATGTTCCTCTGGCAGAATGGTGGCACAACTATGAATGATCTTCAACTCTGCTTAATTTATCAATATTAAAAAATTACATTACAGCTCTCTGTTCACATATTTTAACTTCTCATGCCCATTGGGTGGTGCTACGAATCCAGGTGACAATAGACTTCTTTACATACTCCAAAATGTACTGAAAGAGCTGCCATGTTAATCTAGCAGTGCAGGAGTTGCAACATGCCACTGGAGGCAACGAATGAGGAAGTGCAGCCATTGAAAAGCTCACCTGGAGTCTTCTGTAACCTCCTCGATGAAGCCCGAGTCACATCTGGGACAGATATACTCCTGCACACAAGCAAAATCACAATTAGAATACAATATCGGAAAATCACATTGTTGACATCAACAATGTAAACAAACAAAACAAAAAAAAGCTGTGGTTTTGTGAGGACACACACATTTGCATAGCACTACAATACACACTCATTTGAATTTGAAAACAAATGGTGCTGAATGAGGAGAGACACTCCCTGTAATGTGTGTTACTATAATTGCTGGCTGATTCAAGAGACTGCTAACCTATTTTTTTCTCTGATTCGAACAGGTCAAGACAGGTCATCCTGTGGGTCTCCAACAAAGTAGGACAATGGCTGCTTATCTTGACATGCAGCACAACTCGGGACACTATTCTACCTTATTCACACTATATACACTAAACATGAGCCAGTTATGATTCATCTTCTGTGTACAGATGTTTACTAAGTTAAATGGGTAGTAAACAAGGGATTACACACAACTCATCCTCACCGGGACAGCTCATGATGGATTGACTTACTGACACACTAACCAACAAGTGCTTAAATTAAACAGTCATTGACAGATTTGCGATGCACGTCAAATGTCATAATATTTCAATGAAGTAAAACAGAAACACTTGGTATTCCGGTTTCGCTTTGAAGAGAGTTCAGGATTGATCCCATTTAAAAGCGTTTTTGAAAATCTCTAAACGGTAACAGCTTGAACTGAACGCTTATTAAAGCCTAACATGTCCTAAAATGTGAAAAAGTCACTACTTGTACAGTAAGATAGTACGAAAATATAACAAAAACACTAAGATTTGAGTGTAGCTTTTGACCTAAAGATAAAATACGTCAGTTTTCTTCGTTTTTACGTACACGAGTATCAGTTTTACGTTTAAAAATACCGGTTATTGATAAATACGTTAGTTTTTAGTGTGTATATACAAACAACAAGGCACACAGGCCTTTCGCCCACATCAGGTTGATACACTGCTACTATGCTAACTTTAGCACAACAGCGGAACCTGTGAGAGCGACAGCGGCAGTACAGAAACCGACGAAGATGAACCGGCTGTGCGTTACAAGCTTCGCGGACTCACCGGCAGTTTGGGGCTCACTTCACCCTTACAACAGTGACAGAAGAAGCGATGCAGAGGGACCGCCGCAGCCTCCGCCATGTTTTCCGTGAGACTGTCTGTGTCCCAAACAGCAGCAGCGCTGGCCGTCGGTCCGCCCACTGCAGAGGGAGGCGCTCTGACAAGAGTTCGGAGGTCCGATTCAATGCAGCGAGTCGATTCACTCGGACGGTTCTTTTAAAGAACTGGTCAAAGCAATACACTGATTCAGTGTTACGTTTATTTGTTACAGTGCTTTTTACAAGCCTGTGAAAAGTAAAGTTAAAATAAAAGGAGTGATTAATTTACAATAATAGTACATTATTAAATCAAATAATCCATAATACACCTGATGAAACTTGTCGCTCAAAAGTGTTCCTGTCTCAATTTGTATCCTTTTCTAACGAAATCAATAATTTGATGTAAACACTGATGTACATTATTATGTTTATGTTTCATTCATCTAATTGTTTTACTTTAAAAACATAGTTCATATAATCGAGTGATTCTCATTCGGCTCTTCTGAATCATTAAAAGAATCAGTTCATTGCAACGATTCGTTCGCGGATCAGGCATCACACTGGAACTCCACATGACCACGGAAATTCGTCAGTGCTGATCATTACACACCGCCTGAACAACACATGTGATATTAAAAATAGAGATTAAAACTCTAAACACGTACAGCTAGATACTTTTTAGAGGTAGGTTCATTTTTGTTCATGTGTATGATTGTGTGTTTTTGTGCAGTGTTTGGCTAAATGAGATGTTTGATTTGTAGAAAGGCTAGACAGCAGCTAATGCTGCTTTCATGTGTAATGAGTATCACTTAGAAGGAACCTAAATATTAAATTATTAGTACTGTACATTTTGAACAGTATGCTCTTTTAGTGCTTTTAAATGCTGCTTTTAGGTACAGTTTACACTGTGAGATGTGACAGCATATTAAAAAGTGTTAGTGTTCTGGTCAGAATGTTCATGTATTTGTGGTGATGGTTACAGATACAACAGAAAATGTGTTGTTACTAGACATTAGAAGAAGTTGTATATATCACAACAATAGTTTTTGTTTATCTGTGATGGTTATGTAGTAGTAATAATAACTGGTATTTTTGACAATAGATCAACACTGGCCACCCTTCCCTCCAGAAATATTTTTTTCCCATTAATTTTCTCCCTGTTTTTATTTTAATTTTATTTTTAATAAAGTCTACATTAAATAATTAAAAGATTTAAACCAAACAGCTCTGCAATTACTTTTTTTTTATTTATGAAAAAAAAAAAACAAAACAATTTGCTTCTCTTCCCAAGAAGCTTCACAAATGATGCAATAAAATGAAATGGCTGTGCAATACAGATTTTTTATAAAAACTATATTTTATTAAAGTTTATTTAGTTGTATTTATTTACATTTTATTAAATATTATTTCTAACTAATTTATTGTAAAATATTAAAATACATACCAGTAGTTTGAGAGTGAAAAGATGCATTGATTATGTTATTCACAATGCTTAATGGTAGTTTTTGTTTCTTTACTAACAGTGACTTTTCTGATTAGTGGATCTTTCTTCAGGATTATGGGTAGTGTAGTTATTCAATGTGAACTCATCAATTAAAGATGAGCTAAAAATAATGAAATTGAAACTACTATGACGACTCTGGGCTTCAGAGCTTATGGTATGTCTTGAAAGCTTTGTATTATAAGCTCCATTGTCAAAATTCGGCTTCAGTGTTTATAAATCCATGTTATTTCATCAGGTGTTTGTTAAGTGATTGGTTGTTCCTCTCTTTCCTGCAGATGACAGCGCAGGAGGTGCGTCTGTGTGGGCTGCTGCTGCAGGAGCACTTTGGAGATGTGGTGGAGAAAGTGGGCACTCGTCTGATCCGCAGTGGAGTTCTAACCTTGCGAGCGCTTGCCCATGAGACCAAACTTCCTCTTGACCTGGTAATATCATGTACTTAAGCTTTCTCTGTTATCACATCCTTCTCGTTCTCTTCTCTTTCCATTCTTTCTGTCTTCCTATTGCCGAGCCAGTAAATTCATCATATTCTCTTTAACACACTCTTCTCCTGCTAGGTCAAGAAGTCTCTGTGTGTGCTGATGCAGCATGGGATGTGTTTGTTCGGTGCTGGGCGTCGTGGTCCAGCGGGACCTGTGGAATATCGCATCATCTGTGAGCACATCCTACACATGCTCCGTTATCCACGCTACATCTACACCGCCAAGAGTCTTTATGGAGACACAGGCGAGCTCATTGTTGAGGAGATACTGCAGAGAGGGCAGATGACTATGAGCAGCACAGTCAAGACTGTAGCAGACCGGCTGACCCACAATATGCCAGGTGAGAAACTATAAGAATACAAGAAGACTGAAGGGCTAATTCATATAAACGAAACAGGATTTGAAAATACAGGGGGTTTATTTTTTGTAAGGATTTTGGCTTGCAGTATATATGATTGATTGCTCCAAACAAACTTTAAAGTGAGCTCAGCTTCTTTAAACCAAACTTAACTGAGACATCTTGGTATGGGTATGGTTTGCTTATAACATGCGTTATCAGCGTTCACCTTATTTTCAGAATCACATAATGGCAAAAAATAAATCGTAAAAAAAAAAAGAATCGCATAATGGTAAATATTTTGCAAGCTGTTTTACCATACAAAGGGAATGTTGGCATACAGAGGAGGAAATGAGTTGCATATATATTTGTTTTATAGACTTGGCAGAAATTTATTAAAAATGACTAAATTTTACAGACAAAGGTCTTTATACTACCTTGGAAAGTTTTGTGAAAGTTAAATAATATACATAGATACTATTCTATGCATTTTATTTATGTATGTATGAATTGTTTTTGTATGTACCACAATCATTCTCAAGTTTTGAACTTTTATTTTGATAGGAAAATATATATTATTTTTTATTAAAATCTATCTATCTATCTATCTATCTATCTATCTATCTATCTATCTATCTATCTATCTATCAGCCATCGGCCACCCTGCTCTCTAAGATATCGGTATCAGCTGTCAAAAAAACAATATCGGTGGACCACTAATAATTATCATTCTCAATATCATATTATATTAATATTCAAGTTGGCGGGGTTTCACAAAGATAGCACATGAAAAGCAGACTGAGTCTGTTTTTAAAATCAGTGTAAATTAAAACAGAACCAAGTTCTTCATTCACTTTTTGGGTTTGTCCAATTGTGTGTGTTTTTTCTTATTTTTTTTTTATTTTTTTTAAAAAGAGGACAGGACAAATGTGGTACAAAAAGAAAGAGCACTTAAATTACATCTGAAATATGTTTCATCCACTTTCTTATGTCTTGACTTTTATTTGAAATGTACCTATTGGAACTCTTTTTGCACCAGAGGGCCAGAGTATGGACTACAGTGAGGTTGTCTCTGCGTTTTCCCGGTTGGTGGAGACTCATTTCCTGCAGCGTTGTCCTCTTATGGCCTCAGCAGGACCATCAAGCTCAGAAGCAGTCAACACTCCCCATCCGGCTGTAAAACAGCCCACTGAACCAGAGAACCACCCAGAATGCTACAAACTACCCTATATCAATCTCACCGGTCAGTTACTTCATTCAAAACACTCATCGCTTACTATTAAACTCTTTAGTGGTCCACTCATATGAGGTATATACAGTACCAGTGAAAATTTAGCTTGTGCATAAAAGCTTGATTATTTTAGTGTTCATTTGAAAATAAAACGGGTAAACGTTTTGTGGATACCATATGAATATAGTTCTTATTGTTCACCATATGAATACAGTTTACTTACTGAGAATAAAACTTAGGTGGTTGAATTGTATTTATTCAGGTCAAGGAAAACGCAGACGCTCAAGTGAGGATGGTGAAGCTGACCAGCGTGCAGTAAAGAAAGCCAAAACAGACAATAGTGAGGTATTACCATATTACCAGATGATGACATCACCCATCCACATGTTCATTTGCTGAGTTTTTCCTGCATTGTACATGTGTTTTGTCCTTCTCTCTCCAGTGTGGTGATGAAGGGATCTATTGGCAGGTCAATTTTCAACGCTTTCACCTGCACTTCAGGGATCAGGCCATTATTAGTGCTGTTTCCTGTAAACTTGATCAGGTGACAATAACCACCACTCTGTATATCAAATAATCTAAGATGTGCTGTGAGATATAATTAGGTTGTGGACTGAATATTCTTTCACGGCTGTATCTGAGACAGAATGTTCTGGATTCTCACATTTAGACTTTCTCCTCCAGGGAAATAGTAAGTCGGTAGAATGTAGGTCTTTATCGGCTAAATTTCTCTCTGTTTCTCCCCTGTAGACTAGCAGTGAGATTGTTAGAACCATGTTGCGGATGAGTGAAGTTACAACGCCGGCTCGCGCTGCTTTCACACAAGCCCTTTCAGCCAATGAGGTAATGGACGGACATGCATATTTTTGTTTGATAAGGCCCTTACTGAAAAACATTTAAAGAGACAGGTCTAATTAGTTCATTGGAGTTTAAAATGACAAAGGCAGTGTGAACAGTCGGTCCTACAAATCAGCTTAGAAAACCAAACCAGATTGGTGTAGTTTGATCAAAGCCTTATTGTTTTCCATCAGATTTTCCGATCTCTTCCATCCAATTACAACATCGCCAGACCAATTTTAGACCAATACCTCACTCTCCTGGTGGATGATCCGGTAAAGCAATGCATATGCAGAAACACACTACCATATATTTGCTATTTATACAAGAATTAAATGACTTTAAAATGTTTGAAATTACTTAAAAATGAATATGTATTTTGTTCTACTAGATGGAATTTGTGGGGAAGACAGGCGACAGTGGAGGAGGAATGTATGTCGTCAGTATCCCTTTAGAAGTAAAAAAGGCTGCAAACTGACTGCAAACCGTTTTTATTTATTTATTTATTTATCAAAAGTTTGGGGTTAGTAAGATGTTTTTCTGTTTTAAATAAATGCTGTTCTTTTGACTTTTCTATTCATTAAGGAATTCTAAAAAAAAATTATCACAGTTTCCACAAAAATAATAAAACAGCACAACTGTTTTCAAAATTGAATATAAGAAGAAATGTTTCTTGAGCACCAAATCAGCATATTAGAATAATTTTTGAAGGAACATGTGACACTAAAAACTGGAGCGGCTAAAAATTTGGCTTGCCATCCCAGGAATAAATATAAAAATATATTAAAATAGAAATATTACATGTATTAGTAATTCACTTATTACTGATTTTGCTGTATTTTTGATTAATTAAATCCAGCATTGGTGAACATAAGAGACGTCTTTCAAAAACATTTAAACAGAGCAGTTGTGAATTATTTTGCATTATGTATCTAATTTCTCAGCAACATAGTATACAACTAATAATGAATTGGTTGACCCTTGACCCTGTGGTCAGATTTACATCGTGCACTGGCTAACCTGGCCAGAGCTACCCTAGAGTCTGTGGTCCAAGAGAGGTTAGTAGAGTCGTAGCGCTTTAGCCTCCTGAAATCTTTTGGTTTTGTTCTTAGTTTCATGATGTGGCTGTGTTTTATGTCAGGTTTGGTTCCCGCTCAGCTCGAATCTTTCGTCTGTTACTGCGAAAACGGCACCTGGAACAGAAGCAGGTGGAGGATTTTGCCATGGTTCCTGCCAAAGAGGCCAAAGACATGCTGTACACACTCCTGTCTGAGAACCTGGTCCAGCTACAGGTAACACACTTACAGGTTCTGTTCATAGAAATAGATCAGATTTAGTTTTAGTTAACTATAATAACCCTAGATCATGCTTCATAGCACTCTTTGTACTATATGTGCAGGAAATCCCCAAAACGCCAGACTACGCCCCTTCTCGCACCTTTTACCTGTACACAGTTAACCAGCTGCCCACCGCCAGACTACTTCTGCAACACTGCTACAAGGTACACAGCTCATATGAACATCCCTGGAATCTTAGTTTAATGCTTTTTTATAATGTTTTGACATTTGTATGCAAACCCCATACAGACTGTTGGGAACCTGATCGAGAGGCGGCTGTATGAGACCAAAGAGAACAAGCAAGTCCCTTATTTTTTGTCAGTGAAAACAGTATTAGTCTTAGTCCTCAATAGTATTAGTCCTCAATTATGTCTGTTAATTGATTTTGACAGGCGACTTTTGGAAAAGTCTCAGCGAATTGAGGCCATCCTGGCATCCTTGCAGACCACAGGAGCCGAGGGGGCCCAGCTGACGGAGGTGGAGGAGATGATCACAGCTCCAGAAAGACAGCAGCTCGAGTCCCTACGACACCACATTAACAAGTACTAGTCACTCTCTACACATGAATCAGTCACATGATTCACGTTCGGCCAATCATTAATCTCGTCTCTTCTCTTTGTGCTTATGGTGGCAGGTTGGATTCCAGTGAAAACCAGGTGGATGAGTCCATATTTCTTCTGGAATCCTACATTAACTCTACACAGGCCCCTCGCTGACAGTTTTTATACAACTTTAGGCTTGTTCAGAAAATTGTTGATGTTTGTTTGAAAAGAAATAGGTGGCTAAAGAAGAGATGTTTATTTCTTTTGCAACAAGGAGTGACTGATTTATATTTAATAGTGTGAGTATTTTGTGTAGCCGTGAACAATTTTATTTTCCACAGGAAAAAATAAAGATGTAAATCTTTTATTTAATGGTTTACATTGTTTATTTAATAATTTGTCTGAATGTCAAAAAAGCAAATACAATTTACAAACCTATGCATTGAACATGAAGAACGTTATTTCTGTTAAGAAAAAAAATTAAATAAACAGACTGCTTGGTATTATACCATATGTTTTCAACTTAAATACAAATTTCATTATTTTCTTTTTCACAAATAGTGCATTTGCTTGTTTTCCTGCTCGTTCTTTCAATGCAATGCAATTGTAAAGGATCTGGCTCTGTGAAGCCAGACAGTCTCCCATATTAACCTTCTTTCTTGTCCTTTTGCGACACAGTTGGATTCTTGTGCTTTTTGATGCCACAACAGAATCCAAATAAAATGTTAGGTGTGAGACCCTTATAACTAAATAACATACTCGACTGACCTGCAAGAACTGATACACCTGTCATTCGCAAAGTTTTACACATTGTGCATCCCTTTGCATGTTCATGTATTAAATATTTTGGCACATTTTAGCACTCTCAGCTCCATGTGAAATATTTTATCAGGTTTAAATCCATTCTGCAGATTTTCCCCCAAAATCAGCAAAGAAAATGAAGAATAAGTCTGTAGATTCCACCTGGACCTGATAATGGATTGTTTGTGGTCCTGGAGCAGAAGTGTCATGTCTCAAAGGGGAAGTAATGGCTACAAAAGGCATATTTCCTGGTTGTAAAGGAAACTCTGTTCAGTCTGCTCTGCAGTGTCAGTTGTCATCGTTCTCATCCTCATCCTTCCTCTGTTTCCTTGTGAAAAACCCCAACTGTGAAGAAACATCAACACATGGCTTAAGACTGCTGAGTGCTAGTAGTTTTAGTAAATATAAAGTGTTTTGGGAAGTAATGCGCTTCAGATGTAGCCGCAGTACACCTGCTTATGTGTTGTGTTCAGTACCTTCCAAAGGATGAATACTAAGAGTGCAAGAAGCAGCAGTCCACCAATGATGCTGCCAATCAGAATCCAGAGAGAGATTGGAATCGAACGCCCCTTCAGCACTTCCAAAACCGTCTATACATACAGAGACAGAAAGAGAGTTTAGAGTACAAAACTCTGGATTTGTAGTAAAGTTTTCAAGTCATTTAAAGTTTGATGACAGCCTGTCAGCTAATCTTCAACATGTTTTACACTAAACAATAGTTATTGATTGAACTATTCGATTTATAGGCAAAGTCACTGACTTTTTGCGATAGGTGGGATTCGGCTTACAGCACATCTCATTTATTCCTATGGTATCTATAAACGGCGATTGAGTGTCGCACAACTCCGACTGAAATTCAATGAGGTCAAGGCTATAATGTGATTGGTTATCAAGGCACACGTGATCCAAGTTGACCTTTACGCTTTCTCCAACAGTAAAGGTGCGTTCATGCCATATCGTAATTACGAGACACCAACTTGTAAAAAGCATTCACGTCCTCGTAGAACTCATAATTAAAACTTGTGAACTGGGACATTTCTGAGAGCTACAACTTGTACTACCTGACCACCTCAGATTCATTATGCGATATGTTTAGGCATTGATAGTGCAGAAGGAAGAAGAACACAGACCCTCTCATCTCTCAATAGTAAGACAATCTCTGGTTTCTACTGAGTCTGAAGACCTTGATTGGCTGGTTCAGGTGTGTTTAATTAGGGTTGGAGCTAAATTTAGCCAGACAGTGGCTCTCCAGGAACAGGTTTGGACATCCCTGGTTTACAAGTTTGTGTCCTGTCAGTTTTCTCACCTCCCTCAAGAGGGCAGCATTTCCCAATGTAATCAGATTGGACTCCCGAGCAGACAGCTGGTAAGAGCCCACTATTGTCACTGCTTTAAACTTGGCCTGACAGAAGCACACAGTAGTCAGAGGTTAGAGACTGAAACACAAACACATCCCAGTAAATACATCTGACTTCTGTAGTCATTTGCTTGTGTCACCTGTCTGAAGAAGTTGTCGTGTATCCTCCTGGTGATGCGGATCAAGGCTGTCTGTCCTTTCAATAGCTGTTGGATGTGACACACGACCTCCACACACCATGAGGAAGTGCAGTTCTAAATATGAAAATAAAATGATATTATAGTATAAGATCATTTACAGCAGTACTTTGGGTCAGGGGTTTTCAAACTAGTGTTTACATGGAAGTGCTAGGGAGTCTGTGGAAATGTTTGGAGAAAAGCTATTAAAAAGTAAAAAAAAATAATTCAACAATAAAAGTAATATTAAAATAAAGAAATATGATTAAAATAAAGAAAAATACATTAAAATAAATGAACACGAGTTAATAAAAAATCAAATTAAAATAAATAAGTAAATAATTTAGTAAATGAATACAAATAAAATGTATATAAAATGTAAATTATATATTTATATTTCTTTTTCATAAATTGGGTCTTTATACAAAAAACGATATACATTTTACAATCGGTATCCCTCTATATTTTGGGACTCTTCTGCTGCTGCTTTCATTCTCATAGATATGCAGCCAAAACTCTCTGATTCATTCCGGTTTGTTTTTATTTTATTTTCTCCTCCACCCAAATACTTAGCAGGAATTTTGTCCTACTTTTCAACAAGACAAAAAGAGGCTGACAGCTCTAGAATTTGATGACGATTTGATGGCAAAGAATAATGTCTATGCAGAGACAGCAAGTTGTTAATCGCGAGCGTGTTCCAAATTAATCAAATTAAATCAACAAATCAAAATTCAGTTTAACTTAATGGATTTACTTCAGTTACAGAATGCAGTTGTCAATTTCCCTTCAGTGAACATAACATCTGTATTCTCACCAACAGTTCGGTTTTCTTCATGTCTTCTGGGTGAAGTGGACGCACATCTCTCTGGCTGGACTTTAACTTGGAAAGATCACTAACTATACTGCAGTTCACACCTGAAGACTACAAATAAACAGAAAAAACACCAACAACTACATGAACACAAAGATGCATTTGAATTACAGTAAGACTGTATAAACGCATACACGTGATACTAACATTATGAGAGAAAGCATCAACCACAGTCGCGAAAACTCTGTCTCCTGAAGCCACGGCGGGCAAATTGACACTCAGCTCCAGATTACTGACAGCGTAACAGCCTAGATTCTGCACCTGATATCAAAAAAACATACTTGCATGTACTCATAAGCTTTTTGATTTTTTAAACAAAAACCAACAAGCCTATTAGGTTTACTTTGACCCACCCTGAAATGTGTGTAGAACTCGGGTCCTGTCCCCTCAGACACGGTTCTGGTTGGGTGGACCTCATAGCGGTTTAGGTTGGAGTCACTGTAGTGAATTGAACCAAAATAAGACAACCACATATGCATACTTTACACTGAAAATGCATGCATTTTAAAGTTGTAAAAGGGAAAGTGATGTTGGGAACTAACCTTGTGATGAAGAGATCTGGTTCATACTGTACAATACTCTGTAACTGTACACTGTTGTCCGAAAGTGTGCCTTCACTCTCCACACTGTCACTGTGGCAACACACACATACACAAATTTAGTATACATTTTAACATAACATTTACTTGTTGTGTTAGGTTAAAATGACTTTAAATGCATCTTCCAAAAAATTTAATTATTTAAAATAAATGGCCATGACATCCTTGGTCAGTACCATTTGCTAATGGTTTAAGTTATGTGTGTGTGTGTGTGTGTGTGTGTGTGTGTGTACCTTGAAGCAACAAGCTTCATCTGGACCTTACTGATGAGCGACGTACAACTGAACTCAAATTCCAACATGAAGTTCACCTGAGAAAAATGAGGCAGTTGGGAGAATCACTGGTCAATGAACCAAAACGGCTCAGTGACTGTTTCAATGAATCATGATGACAAACATTCATCTTTCAGAGGCTTACCTTCGACTGAGAGCGGAACACTGGGTAACTGACATTACAGGAGTGACTGTTTGAGCTTAGAGCCATGCATTCAATCTTAAACTGAGCGTCTTCCTATAGACAGACAGAGAGAAACAAAGAGACATAAATGAGGCAGAAAGAGAAATAAAGAAGCAAGAAGTGTGATTCATGAAACAGTGGAATATACTGTTCTTTTGTATAAATTATGTGTATAAATAAGAATACTTTTCTTTAAATACTTATACTACCATTCTAAAGTTTGGGGACGGTAAGTTTCTTTTTAAAGAAGTCTAATGCTCATCATTTATTTGATCAAAAATACAGGAAAAAGTAATATTGTGAAATATTATTACAATTTAAAATAACTTTTTATATTTTAAAATGTATTTTATTCCTGTAATGTCAAAGCTGAATATTCAGGAGCCATTACTCCAGTCTTCAGTGTCACATGAACCTTCAGAAATTATTCTAATATGCTGATTTGGTGCTCAAGATTTTTTTTTTTTTATTATTATCAATGTTGAAATTAGTTGTGCTGCTTAATATTTTTGTGGAAACCATTATACATTTTTTCAGAATTTTTTGATAAATAGAACGTTCAGAAGAACAGCATTTATTTGAAAAATCTGACCTCAAAATGTGTATATTTTGTATACATAATTGTGACATTTATTAGTAAAGTATCTACTATATTACTCATTATTTAACACATGCTGGTGTGTGCTTTAATGTTTTCAGAGGAGAGATTGTGCTGGTACCCGTATACTCAGACTGCTGAAGTGCAGGTTTTTAGAGTAATGAAGAGTGAGACTAGTGTTATAGGCGTTTTCTAGCCGGTTTTGTAGCTGCACTTCTACTGCAAGTCGTCGCCGAGGGCTGCGTATAACATACGGTTGATGCCTGCAAGAACAGATAAGAGCAAGACTGACGTTACATTACCACACATGCTATTTCAATCACGGTTTCAGGTTTAGTAGTCACTGAACTGGTTAAATCTTTAAAAATGTTACTCTAAATATTTCTATTTTAACTATTAAGATAGCACTAGGGGTTAAAGCAACTAGTTCTGCCAATGGTCAACATGTTTGGACTAGTTGTAATGGATCATTAGGTGTGCTTATTCTAAACATGCCAACAGCAGGAGGACAATTTCTCTGTTACCTTGTTCCAGAAATGTCCATATGGGCCTGTAAAACCAGATCAGTTACACACACATCATCCTCCCCACAGTCTTTGAAGAATGGGATCTAAAGGCAATAAAAGAGATCAAACTTTGCGTTAGCCAGCAGTATGAAGGGAAAAACCATTCATTTATATTCCTATTTTTCAAAGGAATAGGTCAACTGAACAGCACTCACAGACTTCTTGAATGTTGTCGGCCAGCCCTCATCTAGTACCGGGCCGCTCTCTGTGTCATTGATTTTGAAGCGCAAAGTGAAGCTGATAGGTCGGATGTAATCAGCTGTATCCTAGATATATAAAGAAAAACAGAAACAGAGAGTAGAACACTTTTCTTTGAAAACAATCAGTAAGTACTCATGTAGGATAATGTACAGTCCGTCGGCCATTAGGGCAAAACAAACCCTTTTTGCGATATCGACCGGTTAAATGTACATTATCCTTTACTTCATTGATTTTTAAGCCGGTTAGACTTACAAAGACGTGAAATGGTAGCGTGTAGCACATGGTCTGCCCTACACAAACAGTGACGCCCATTAGAGTCTGCCGCTGGGAGTTGTAGTCAAACAGAGCACGAGCCAAGATCTTTCTGTCATCCAACATGGCCCCCATCTGCATATCTATACAAATAAACAGATGTGGTGGTAGTTTAGGAAGTGTATGTAGTACAGCAATAGAATAAAGCTTTTTGGTTATATGACACTTTACCAAAATATGTGCCATAAGAGCCAGGAGAGCGAGACAGGGCCAGAAAGCAAACTGTGGCATTAAGACATGCAGAGTCTCGTCCAGCCCTGTGGCAGTTCTTCTGTATCACATTTATGGAGTGTGGCTGGAAGGACAGGCTGACGTTGATCTGCACTATACTGCGTGACCTGTAGAGTACAGAGAGAGGTCAGGAATCGAGCAAAGTTGTTACCACGGGTCATTCAAAACGTGACTTTACTACTGTTTGACACACAATTTAAAGTGATGAATTGGCGTCTGTGATGGCAGTGTTTAGATGATGCATAAAAACACAAGACTGTAATGAGGCATAGAGTACTTCAGTAGGACGGCAGTGCCCTGTGCTCCCACTGCAATATCCAGTAATTCATCCCCATCCAGATCCAGCAGAGCACTCAGGCTACGGCCAAAATACTGCAGCCCTGCAGAGAGAGAGGAGCCTGGGATACGCTACAAAGAGAAAAAGAGAGCTTTATTAGTATGTGAAGTATAAATTACAGGTATAATGGGGTCTAAAAGTTAAAGACCATCATAAAAAGTAGACACCCAAGTAAAAATTTTATATATTTAAAATACTATGTATTATTCAAAACTATTAACATATTTACTGACTTATCGCTCGAGACTTACTGATATTAAACTTATAATTAAACTTTATTTGGAGTACTACTTGTGCACAATGCACATTTCTTAATATTAAGCCTAAAATGTGTTTTAATGTCACTATTGATGAGGATTGTATGATTTTTGAATAATATCAGTCCTTAAATGCAAAATATTTAAAGTGTACCTAAAGTATACTTGTAATAGTTGCACTTTAGCACAATCAGATATACTTCAGTATATCTTTAGTTGGACTTCAGAACTACTGTCACACAATTAAAGCGTATTAAGTACAAAATTAGTTGTTTCAATTAAGCAGATTTTAAGTTAACGGTTTAGTATACTAAAAGTACAATTGCAGGGTATTTTTATTAAGTACATAAATATGTAAATGTATTTGTAGTATACTTAGCATGAAATTAATGTATTTCAAATACATTTTAGTATATTTATTTTTCACTAGGGCATTAATCACTAGTTTAAAAGTGGTCACTAGTTTTACAGTCAGTTGGGGTCAGTAAGGTTTTTTTTTAAAGAAATTAATTATTTTATTCAGCAAGGATGCAATAATTTGACCGAAAGTTAGTAAAAGTTAGTAAAAACAT
This sequence comes from Schizothorax lantsangensis, assembly GCA_027422415.1. NCBI lineage: Eukaryota > Metazoa > Chordata > Actinopteri > Cypriniformes > Cyprinidae > Schizothorax > Schizothorax lantsangensis. The sequence continues at coordinate 16,273,416 of CM049850.1, read as the reverse complement.
GTATACTGTTAAAGAAAGTTTTCGTTTTCAAATAAATGCTGTACTTTTGAATCTTTAGTAACTATTCAGTAAAGAATCCTGAAAAATATATATCACAGTTTATGTAAAAATTAAGCAGTACAACTATATTTTAACATGATAATAAGAAATGTTTCTTGAGCACAAAATCAGCATATTAATGATTTCTGAAGGATCAAGTGACACTGAAGACTGAAGTGCTGCTAAAAAATCAGCTATGCCATCACAGGAACAAATTACATTTTAAAAATAGATAAAAAAAGAAAACAATATTTCATAATATTACTGTGTTTTACCATATTTTCGATCAAATAAATGCAACCTTGTTGCGCATAAGAGACTTTTTTCAAAAATGAAAAAAAAAAAACTTTTACCCCAAATATTTGAAAAGTGATTTTTTGAATATAATTAACTTTTTTGTAATTTTTTTAGTTCAATATAAAAATCTATTAAAATTACTAATAAACATATTTCTTCATTTTTATCATAGCATATATCTTAATATATTAATATAATATATATATATATATATATATATAATATATATAGATTGTCTGGTCTCAGTGGTCTCACACTTGTGGTTGGTTGCACACATGAACCAGTGATATATTTACTTGTTTATACTGAGGTATAATGTAGTATTCGTCGCCGTGGTAGATGTAAAGAGCTCCCTGGTGGTCATCCTCTAGCGGAGCTCCTACGAGCAGGTCATCGTATCCGTCATGGTTTAGGTCAGGGGCTACAGCCATAGCATAACCAAAGCGTGCATCCTGTGCTTTCTTCTGAGAATGTAGCGTACCGTTAGGAGCAAAACCATCCTGGTAGAGAGACAGACAGATATAGAGTCAGAAAATAAAATTTTCTGATAAAATGTTCATACAATTACACATTCATTTACTGAAATGGCATACATTTAAGTCTAGAGGAATATGTTGTTTAGCATGATAGAATGAATCTCTCTCTGTCTCTCGCATATACATCACACAAACAGTACTGCCACTGTGGTTCTCACCCCATCCAGACAGTAGACATAGACTTTGCCTGTTTCTTTGTTTCCTGCTCCCAGGAACATGGGAGCAGCTATGAGCAGGATATCTGTTATTCCGTCCTGATCCACATCCACCACGCACACCTCACTGCCAAAATATGAGCCAATCTGCAGAGAGAGTACAATAAAGATGTTAAGCAATCTGAAGGTTCCCACGCTTTTTAACCAATGTGTTTCCATTAGGGAAATAAGCCTATAAATTTGATGTTATGGCTGATAAATGACCATTGCTGAAAAATATACACTAATCTGTTCAAAAGTCAGTCAGTAAGTATATATATGCACATAGATATCCATATAAATACAGTATCTCACAGAAGTGAGTACACCCCTCAAATATTTGTAAATATTTTATTATATCTTTTCATGTGACAACACTGAAGAAATGACACTTTGCTACAATGTAAAGTAGTGAGTGTACAGCTTGTATAACAGTGTAAATTTGCTGTCCCCTCAAAATAACTCAACACACAGCCATTAATGTCTAAACCGCTGGCCACAAAAGTGAGTACACCCCTAAGTGAAAATGTCCAAATTGGGCCCAATTAGCCATTTTCTCTCCCCGGTGTCATGTGACTCGTTAGTGTTACAAGGTCTCAGGTGTGAATGGGGAGCAGGTGTGATAAATTTGGTGTTATCGCTCTCACTCTCTCATACTGGTCACTGGAAGTTCAACATGGCACCTCATGGCAAAGAACTCTCTGAGGATCTGAAAAAAATAATTGTTGCTCTACATAAAGATGGCGTAGGCTATAAGAAGATTGCCAAGACCCTGAAACTGAGCTGCAGCATGGTGGCCAAGACCATACAGCGGTTTAACAGGACAGGTTCCACTCAGAACAGGCCTTGCCATGGTCGACCAAAGAAGTTGAGTGCATGTGCTCAGCGTCATATCCAGAGGTTGTGTTTGGGAAATAGATATATGAGTGCTGCCAGCATTGCTGCAGAGGTTGAAGGGGTGGGGGGTCAGCCTGACAGTGCTCAGACCATATGCCCCACACTGCATCAAATTGGTCTGCATGGCTGTCGTCCCAGAAGGAAGCCTCTTCTAAAGATAATGCACAAGAAAGCCCGCAAACAGTTTGCTGAAGACAAGCAGACTAAGGACATGGATTACTGGAACCATGTCCTGTGGTCCGATGAGACCAAGATAAACTTATTTGGTTCAGATGGTGTCAAGCGTATGTGGCGACAACCAGGTGAGGAGTACAAAGACAAGTGTGTCTTGCCTACAGTCAAGCATGTTGGTGGTAGTGTCATGGTCTGGGGCTGCAATGGTGCTGTCGGCACTGGGGAGATACAGTTCATTGAGGGAACCATGAATGCCAACATGTACTGTGACATACTGAAGCAGACTGGGCCACAGGGCAGTATTCCAACATGATAACGACCCCAAACACACCTCCAAGACGACCACTGCCTTGCTAAAGAAGCTGAAGGTAAAGGTGATGGACTGGCCAAGCTTGTCGCCAGACCTAAACCCTATTGAGCATCTGTGGGGCATCCTCAAACGGAAGGTGGTGGAGCGCAAGGTCTCTAACCTCCACCAGCTCCGTGATGTTGTCATGGAGGAGTGGAAGAGGACTGCAGTGGCAACCTGTGAAGCTCTGGTGAACTCCATGCCCAAGAGGGTTAAGGCAATGCTGGAAAATAATGGTGGCCACACAAAATATTGACACTTTGGGCCCAATTTGTACATTTTCACTTAGGGGTGTACTCACTTTTGTGGCAAGCGGTTTAGACATTAATGGCTGTGTGTTGAGTTATTTTGAGGGGACTGCAAATTTACACTGTTATACAAGCTGTACACTCAGTACTTTACATTGTAGCAAAGTGTAATTTCTTCAGTGTTGTCACATGAAAAGATAAAATAAAATATATACAAAAATGTGAGGGGTGTACTCACTTCTGTGAGATACTGTATATATATATATATATATACATATACATACATACATACATACATATACACAGTATGGATCAATACTGATAAATATGAATAAGAACAAATACACTGTCTATGTTAAGAATGAAAGAAAAATCCCTTTTTTTAGACTGATTCTATAATGAATCATTCAAACTGATAGGCCTATGTGAATGCATTTGAATGATTCAGTGAAAAGAACCGACTCAGAACAACAAATCTTTTACAAAACGAAGCATGCAAGCAGGTTTTACTCTACAAAAGCTCTAAACAAAAGCAATACCTAGCTGACTACATATTTTAGGGCAGATCATGACTAGAAAAATGTACATTCATTATAGAAATGTTTAAGATGGTATTCATTTCTGTGAATTTTCCTGGCCTAGAAAAGCAATTTAAAAAATCCCCTGATTTATTCAGGTTTTCCATGTCTGTGGGAACCCCGAACCTCTGGATTTTGTTTTAAGTATCACTTTGATTTTAGGAGTGGTCTGAGAAATTGAAACCCATTTGCTTTTGTTTAATAAGAAAATAAACTCATTAATTATAAGAGAGCAGGAATGTGGTGTGAAAGAAGGACTGAGAGAGGAAAATCAATAAAAAATCAGCTGAGAAAAGAAGGATAATGTAAAACTCAAAGAATTGGACATCACACAAGGGTTTGATGGAGATCTCATTTGTGGACCAGAGACAGAGTGTGTGAAAGTGGAGGGTGTCAGTATAAATAAATATAAGAATGAAGGAGAAATATCCACCTGTTCTCCATTTAGGGCTTGTGTGATTATGACATCGCCTTCAGGGGTGAGGTCAAACAGGATGACCTTTCCTTTGTGCTTGAATCTAGGTGCACCAGCAACATACAACCTCCTCCAGTCACCTACAATCACTGATGACACTGTGTAACCTGCAGAAGTTCACACGTCCACATCTAAGCATTAGTAATCAGCTGTAAATGTTGTTAACATACAAACTTGAAGACTTGTTTATTTGGTGGTTGGTTTCACAACGTAAAATGTTACCTAGGTAGGCTGCGTGATTCTTCAGCTCCAATGGGAACTCTTTCTCGAAGGCCTCTCTTGAGGGCTTGAGCTGCCCTTCTTTGCTCTCCTTCAGGACGCCTCCCTCCCAGTCATATGCACCCACCATGCCAAACAAGATGCCATCCTACAGTATGGTCCAAAATAATATAGCTCATTATAGCATGATTGCATGTTTTATGCCGTCTATTATACATACAGTGTATATCAGTTTATAATTACAAATATTTAAATAGGCACAACTGCATGTGGACATAAAGTACATTGAAACTCACATCCAAAATGTGTGTCGAAAAACCAATCTGAGACATCTCCATGAGAAAGGCACTTTCATTGTATCCCAGGGTCCCTGCAACAGCAGAACTCATTAACACTGCATTACACACTGTAAATGAATACACAGCACTGCAATCAAATTACAATGTAAATGTAATTTATATCAATAAACTTTTCCCACTACCCTTCAAATGTTTGGGGTCAGAATTTTTTTGAAATAATACTTTTATTCAGCAAGGACACATTAAATTTGCTCAAAAAAACAAGACATTTATAATGTTAAAAAATATTTCTATTTCAAATAGATGCTATTCTTTTGAACATTCTATTCATCAGGGAATCTGTTTTCAACTGTGATAATAAGAAATTAGCCTTATTAGAATGCTTTCTGTAGGAATATGTGTCACTGAGCACTGGAAAAATGGCTGCTGAAAATTCAGCGTTTTCATCACAGGAATAAATTACATATTAAAATGCATTAAATTACAAACCAGTTATTTTTAATTGCAATAATATTTCACATTATTACTGCATTTTTCACCAAATAAATGCAGCCTTGGTGAGCATAAGAGACATCTTTAAAAACATCTTTCCAGCCCCACACTTCATGTAATTGTGTAGAAATCTCCTGAGCTGGAGCATTAAAGTTCAAGAAAAAGTACACTCTTTGTATCTTGGTTCACCAATGCACCTTTCTTACTGTACCAAAACTAAATAAAAATAAAACACATCCTGAAAAGTGAAAAATGTATAAAACAGGATCAGTTATCATTATCAATGGCAGTACAACATATTTGACTGCACAGTAGGATACATAAAAAGTGAATTCCAGTTAGTGCACAGCATTGGCTAATCATATTTCTTTCTGTGCTTCTAACCTATGTATCTTGTGAATGCACAGCTGTGCCCACTTTAAGGTCATCCATCTCCTCCCTTCCATCCTTCCTGCCTGGCTTTCCTCAGAATCAAGATGGCACAAGCGTCACACCCTGTTCTTACGGTAATTATTTTCCTGAAGTGATATCTTTTCTTTTTTTTTCATGATGTCCATGCATTTTTGGGTAAAATGTTGCTTGTCTTGAAACATACTTATTCCTAAAATAAAAGTTTCATTGGCACTTTATATCTAAAAAGTATCATTCATATTAAATATGAATTTAATAAATGTTGCTTGGTCTGACATGTTTTGTATTTGCATACATTTCTAAGTTTGGTTCAAGTGTCCAAATATGTTGAAAAAACATCACCAACATCCTCAATAAAAGGCAAATCTGATTTTCTGTTCTTTTTAGGTCAAAGAAGCACACTTGCTCTTCAAGGGGAAAAATATATATTTTTTTCCCTATGGTCATTAAGGATGAATGTTCTTCCTCTTACCCTCTAGACTAAAAATGCGATCCCCCAATGCATCTACAATGTCATTTAGAGCAGCTTCATCCGTCACATTGAAGAAGTATTTCTCATCGGGGTCACTGGCAATGTACTTAATCTCATTGATAAAGGTCTCTGGATCTTGCTGTCTGCGGATGTAGTGACCTAATACCTGTGAAAGAGAGAGAGCAAATTGTTTCAAGTATACACTGATCGAAAATTAATCGGAAATGCTGATTCCTCAGGCTTTTGTTCACTAGTCTTGTTTGAGACAAGTCAGATAGTAGATGAAGAACGACAACAACATAGATTCTCTCATCCAGAGAGCCAACACCTCCTCCATTCCATTAGAGTGAAAGCAGATGATCTGATAGATCAATTAATGATGGGATACAGGACTCAGAGGAAACTCATCCTAGAAACACCTACGCAGAGGAAACAGAGAGAATTTCACTCAGTCACTGGCAAAACACCACTAATGACAAGCCCTGAAAACCATCGGTGCCAGGTCATGAGTTCACTCTCCACTGACATGCACCTATGTCCCTAAACTTTCCCAGACTTCAGCTGGTTGGATATGATAACTGGATAAACTACTTCCAGCCAACATGAGAAATATGGGTCAAAATTTTTGTCCAGTCATAGTTATTTGTCCTCATCTTTTGAATTTAAGAAGATATGGATCCACAATCACTTAAAGCCTTCTACAGACTGCACAATTTTAGCTTTCCTATAAGATCATTGCAAATCACACTGTGCGACATGGATCTAATAAACATGGGTCCGACATGCATTTAGACTGTATGATGATGGCACCTATTGACTCGTATGCTACAATGCACGTTACTAGAAGAATAAAACGTCATTACCATGTGCTAGTGGTAAACAAAAAGAGCATGATGAATCACACTTTAGCAGTTGTAGTTTTTATGTGTGCTGAAAAAAGTGGTAGCGGTGAAAAAGGAAGGGATAAGAGCTCGAGGTAAGCAGTTATATGTTTTAGCGCCATGTCGTGTTGATTTCATAACACATTTTCATTGGCTGGTCAGTAAACGTGGGTCATAGCAGCAAACACACTGTGCGATGATCATGCTGAATTTCTGACACTGTCAGAAAATTATCGTAGGTTTTATCTTTGGTCGCAAGACCGTGACAACGGCCGTCTTTGAACCTCTCTCACTGTACGACACAGAACCACCGATTAGGAGCCACGATCACAGAAATCACCATTATTGTTTCACGATGCCAATCTTTCATCTGGGACAGGCGAAAATCATGCAGTGTGTCTCGGGCTTAAAAGCACTGGGAGTGGGACGTTCTCCAGGTGATCTACTGAAAATGCGCAAATGAAAGAACACAAACAAAGCCATTGCATTTTCTTAATAATGAATGCAATCTATCAAGAGCAGTGCAAACAAGCAGAGGTTATGATAGTCAGGTGCATGTAATCTACTAAAAACATAGATGCAATTGGTTTAGGACATGCTTTTTGGGGGCGTTAAATAATGGCAAAAATACCAGTAAACTGGCTTCCTCAAACCTTAGTAAATCATCTTCAAATTTAGAAATCACTACTTTCTTTTTTTATTTGCGTTTTCCATACTGTCCCAACTTTTTCTGATTTGGGGTTGTATGATACATTTTCCTCCCATAAATGTTGTGCCTGAAAGGGAAACTCCTACAAATGCATATGCACACCTTTGCCCACATCTTTTCAGTGCTATTTAGTATTGCTATTTTGACTGCATGTCTTTCCTGACAGTAGTTTTTAATGCCTAAAGCGGCTATGCACTGGAGCAAGTTGTTAGTAGTCCCCAAATCTTACAATATGACTTTACATCTCAAAATGTGACAAAATAACTTGCAATTTGACTTTATCTCTTGCAGTTTACAGTTTTAAGAGCTCTCAAAATAATCTGCCACATTTACTGTATATTGGTCAGAGCCCACAGCCTCATGGAAAGTGCTATGGTCGAGTCCTGACTTGTGGTCCTTTCCTGAATCCTGATCCTGCTCCCTTCTCTCTCGTTTTGCCTCCTATCAATTATCCATCCTGTCCTGTTCTTCTTGGGTGCGAGATGTGTTCATGCACACATGCACACAGGTCTCATCTGAGACTGGGACGGATTTTGGCTCTCAAAAACAATCAGAGAGCAACTGGAAACTTTCCAAGCATGTTCCCAACTAGTAGCAAGGCAGTCACACACAGGAGGGTATTTGAGTTCATAAGCAATAATTAAGCAATAGAATCTACAATATTCAATCTATTTTAGTTCATATCTGCCATAATTTACAGTGGTAATTGTTGCACATTCCTTGTATCTTGTTCTGAACTCCCACCCACTTCCCCACCCACCGTGTTCACATTCCCAGCATCTCTATCCTGTAATGTCTAAAACATATCCTGGCAGCGCCACACGACCAATACAGAAATTCATCTGAGGTTGTTTCTCTTCTCTCCCGCGAGTGTTTTACTTTTCCATCCGTTCCCTAGTTCTGTGCAGGAGGAAGAGAACGAGAAAGGAGAGAGGGAGAACATAAAACACATCAAAACATGAAAGCTATGCTTTGGCTGGCGGGGCATTAAAACCAGCTGTCATAATTTTATTCCACAGTTCCCCAGAGGAGACACAGAGAGACATATTACCCAGATGACTCGGCAAATCCGGACACCATTCTGGCACTGTTTGTCTAATAGAGCAAAACATGGGCTCATTCAGGAGCAGGTTTACACGCAGTCCTCCGTTCCAATGAGTGGAGTACAGTAGAAATGTCAAATCACCCAGAACAGCAGTGAGAGGCAGTTAAAATTGAAAAGTAAATGACTTTCAGATGGTTTGACATTTATTCTGGTTCTTTTTAATTCTTTGGACTCTTTCTTGTGGTTAAGCTGCAGTGTATAACCAATGGGCTTATATTAAATTTTGTTAGAGATTGCACTGGGGAAAATGTAAAATTGCACCACTCTTTTTGATTATGCGCTGTCAATATCTGCTGCTTATGGGAAAAACCAAATCAGCACTAACCCTCTACCTGCACCGCCAAACAGTCAATGTTAAAAGGCTTACTACTGTTATAATCTTAATATACTGTAATAATGTTTCATTATATATAATTTAATATAGAATTGAGGGAATATGAGTTCATAATAACAATCAGTCTTCTTAACTAAAACTAAAACTATAATTTTTTTTGTTAAGTGAAATAAAGCTGAAATTAAATTAAATAAACATGAAAACTTAATTAGACAATTAGAAATGTTGAATTGGAATCTCACTGAAATAAAATGATTAAAACAATAAAATGACAAAAGCACAATTTTTTCTAAAAAATATAATAACAGTATATAAATAATAATAAAACAATAGAACAGAATTCATTTTTATTGGCAGTAGTATTTGTAGTTTCTCAACGTCTATGCTACTTTTAATAACAAATGTCATAGTTTGTTTTATAGAAAATATAGCCACATCCAGTCATGGTAATGAGGGATCATGGATGGTTTTACCGGTGGTTACCGCAGTCTTATTACAAATACCAGAATTAAAATATGCAAGAGCTCTCTTCGAATCCTCCATGAATTAGAACAAGCTATGTTCTGTTGGTCTCAGACTATAGGACCAAAAAAAAAACTTGTTTGCCTTCAGACATTATAAGATATGACTGTAATCATGAATAGCATGATGAAAGGAAACTATATCTGATGAGGAGTTCATACTCAGTTCCCACTGTCAGAATATTTTAAAGGTGAAGTGTGTAACGTAACTTCTGCGCCACTAGAGGCACCAAACAGAAATGCTAAAATAAAGACTGCTTTCAAGTTTCCAAGTTTCAAGCTTAAAATAACCGTCTTCCATTGGTTAGACAGGCAGTTCGACCTACACCAAATTTACTTCATTGGTTGAGCCGACATGAATACGACGTAAATCCAGCCCTTAGCTCTATATGACATAAGTGTTGATGTCAGCTTTTGGGCGCTTTACGCACAAATTTGAATTATAATAAAACAAATATACTACTTTTTATTTGTAGTATAGTACACTATAAAAAAGTTGTAAATACAACAAAGACGATTGAAGTAAGTTTTACAAGAAAATCCTATTTCAGTCTTTCTGTTCAAAATGTTTAATTTAATTTAGTTTCTTTGTAATTATTTGTGAAATTTACTAGCAATTTCAGAGTGAAAATTTATATATATTTTTCAAGATACAAGCAACTAGACAGTCTAGTTGGAAAGACATTTTGTCTACACTGACATCCCAGGCTCTGTTGGTGGCAGCTTCACTTTGTCTTTTTCTTGAGCTGTTGTGGTTTAGGGTGGCAGTGAAGAAGAGGACAGGGTGTCAGTGTCGAGAGGTTTTAGGGTGTGGTTCATTCCTCTGATGGCAAGGAACCCCGTTTAAGTCTATTTCTGAACAGCAATAATGTGGTTATGATTGTTTAAAGAATGAGGGAAGACAGTTTTATCATTCAAACGCAGACAGAGAGTGAGAGAACCGGGTGGAGCTGAGCAGAGGCACTGAAAATAGAGCAGTGCCAATTATGGTCAGTTTAAGTGGAGATCTGATATTCAGGCATACACTCTGCTGCTCGCTGGTTTTCTTAGGAGGGGTTGTAGGTTTTTCCAAGGGTCAGGTTTAATTATGGTAGGAATGTGTATTTGTACTTACAGCGATGGCGTATCTGGTGATGTTACGTTTCTCACATTCAGCCAAGGAATCAGGAAGGTCTTCGCCATCATGGGACTCTCCATCTGTCACGACTATCATCACTTTAGTGGCCCCTTCCCTCGCTCCTCTGTCTGGACTAAAGGCCTCAGTGCTAGACATGGGTGAGAAAAAGGAAACAGTTAAACGTCTGAGTGTTTTTTTCATAGTTAAAGGCACAACTGATCAAAAGCAAGAGAAAAAAATATATAATTTATAATGTTACTAAAATATTTCCAATAAACACACATCCTTTAACTTTCAATTCATCAAATGATTCTAAAAAATGGTGTTACAGTTTCAGCACAACTGTTTTCAACATTGATAATAATAAGAAATGTTTATTGACCAAATCAACATTTGATTTCTCAAGGATGACTGGAATAATGCCTGCTGAAAATCACAGGAATACATTACATTTTAAAATATATTTAAAATAGAAAACCGTGTAAAAATAAAATGCCATATGGTTTCACAATTTTGTTAAATAGCTAAATATTATACATAATTTAAGTGTGACTTAAGTTTTAAGTTTATATTTTTGTGACCCTGTATAATTCCTGTAATTTCAAGACCTATATCAGTCTGAAAACTGTCCATATTTCATATTAAAATTCACACAAACACAAACTAATGCAGATAACTTATATGTTTGAAGCAGCGATTCATGCAGCAGGTTTCTGTGCTGATTGTGTGAGGGTGACATGCATTTTGCAAGATGTAAGTTTTGTGGCACAGCCAGTGTTAGGTCAACTTAGTGATTTTCAGGCGGTCGTCCAGACTCTAGCTAAATATAACTATGTGGCTGCCCGCAAGAAAGCAGAGTTTAAAAACAACCAGCAGCCTTATGCCTAATCACATCCAGGGAAAGCAGGATAGGAGAGGTGAATAACGGTAGATGTACTGTAGTAAGGATGCAAACAATAGTGCAAACACAAAAAATAGTAACTTTGAATATACTATCTGTGCTTGAGATGGAATCAAAATCATGAGAGAAAGAAAATCACACTCTAATTTTCCACACAGAGAGACGAAAGGAGAACTGACAAAAGAGCATGGAACTGTTTTGATGTGGTATGTGAAAAATAGAGGGCAGGTTTTAATGGTGGAGAAGAATGTATGTTCCATGAAGATATTTATACACAGGATGTTGTGAGGGAGAAAATCTTGAACAAATCTTGAAAAAAATTATTGAATATAAGAAAAATACAGAATTTGTTATGCAGATGTTTCAGTGGGACTTTAGTGATTATGAAGACTTTTTAAAAGGGATTTAGGAAGAAGGCAATAACCCCTGTGAAAACATAGTGTGCTTAATTGTATTGAATGTGCACATAAACAGTGTGAAAAATAAAATTTGATCCCCTGCTGATTTTGTACGTTTGCCCACTGACAAAGAAATGATCAGTCTATAATTTTAATGGTTGGTTTATTTGAACAGTGAGAGACAGAATAACAACAAAAAAATCCAGAAAAACGCATTTCAGAAAAGTAATACACTGATTTGCATTTTAATGAGTGAAATAAGTATTTGACCCCTTCACAAAACATGACTTAGTACTTGGTGACAAAACCCTTGTTGGCAATCACAGAGGTCAGACGTTTCTTGTAGTTGGCCACCAGGTTTGCACACATCTTGCAGGAGGGATTTTGTCCCACTCCTCAGGAGGGATTTTGTCCCACTCCTCTTTGCAGATCCTCTCCAAGTCATTAAGGTTTCGAGGCTGACGTTTGGCAACTCGAACCTTCAGCTCCCTCCACAGATTTTCTATGGGATTAAGGTCTGGAGACTGGCTAGGCCACTCCAGGACCTTAATGTGCTTCTTCTTGAGCCACTCCTTTGTTGCCTTGGCCGTGTGTTTTGGGTCATTGTCATGCTGGAATACCCATCCACGGCCCATTTTCAATGCCCTGGCTGTCTTCAATGCCCTGGCCCTGACCGTACATGGCCCCGTCCATCGTCCCTTTGATGCGGTGCAGTTGTCCTGTCCCCTTAGCAGAAAAAAACCCCTCAAAGCATAATGTTTCCACCTCCATGTTTGACAGTAGGGATGGTGTTCTTGGGGTCATAGGCAGCATTCCTCCTCCTCCAAACACGGCGAGTTGAGTTGATGTCAAAGAGCTCGATTTTGGTCTCATCTGACCACAACACTTTCACCCAGTTCTCCTCTGAATCATTGGCAAACTTCAGACGGGCCTGTACATGTGCTTTCTTGAGCAGGGGGACCTTGCGAGCGCTGCAGGATTTCAGTCCTTCACCAGGCGTAGTGTGTTACCAATTGTTTTCTTGGTGACTCTGGTCCCAGCTGCCTTGAGATCATTGACAAGATCCTCCCGTGTAGTTCTGGGCTGATTCCTCACCGTTCTCATGATCATTGAAACTCCACGAGGTGAGATCTTGCATGGAGCCCCAGACTGAGGGAGATTGACAGTTATTTTGTGTTTCTTCCATTTGCGAATAATCGCACCACCTGTTGTCACCTTCTCACCAAGCTGCTTGGCGATGGTCTTGTAGCCCATTCCAGCCTTGTGTAGGTCTACAATCTTGTCCCTGACATCCTTGGACAGCTCTTTGGTCTTGGCCATGGTGGAGAGATTAGAATCTGATTGATTGATTGCTTCTGTGGACAGGTTGTCTTTAATACAGGTAACAAGCTGAGATTAGGAGCACTCCCTTTAAGAGAGTGTTTTTCTGTCTCTCACTGTTAAAATAAACCTACCATTAAAATTATAGACTGATCATTTCTTTGTCAGTGGGCAAACGTACAAAATCAGCAGGGGATCAAATAATTTTTAAACTGCAATGCTTAAAATTGCGTGCAATCTATTCATTTTCCTGACCACATAGCACAGCATTGTCACGTGAACGTGCAACCACGATATAGAAGATCTCTACCGAATCCCAAAATCTCTACCGTTTGACACATTTCTACCGGTTAATCGTGTCTACCGGTATATCACCCACCCCTAAGAAACATATTAATTAAAACATTATAAAGACATTTCTGTGGTGCTTTCATAACATTGATGTGTTTGTTCGAGCATCCTAATTACCCCAACATAGTAACATTGTCTTAACCAATAGTCTGAATCTACTGTAGGGGTTGTGCCATTTGTAAATAGAGGGTCCTTCGTAAGGTGATATTTGGGGGTCCCTACCATTAAAAAGAAAGAAGAAAAAATGGTCTAGCAGATGTTGGAGGTAATTTGCTCCTAGTAAGAGCATCTTTCTAAACTATCTTTCTAGTAAAAGCATGCTAAAGTGTATTACTTTTGAAAGCAAGAAAGAAAGAAAGAAAGAAAGTAGCAGGGAAAGTGATTTGAGCAAATAAGTCTGTTAATTGCTGGGGCTGGTGTTATTTAAAGGCTGCTGTGCTTTAGTGAGTGCTACATCTGAACTTATGTGGTTTTTAACTCACACTCTCTTTCATTTTACTGTGAGTTTGAATTAATTACTATATTTGAATTCTCTCACGTTCATGTTTGTGTGTGTGTGTGTGTGTGTGTGAATGTACTGTATGAACATGGTCATGTGTGTTTGAACAGCTGCACGAGTGAAGGCTGCGTCTACTGGATGGTGACCACACCTGCAGCTCTGCTGAGCCAGCTCTCCTTCTCTCTCCATCAGCAAACCTAAATGTTATGACAACCTTCCTCACCTCAGCCAACTACTGCTATCACTTCATCAACCGTGAGAGAGTGTGTCTGTCCAGTGTGTGCCTTGCAGAGAGTGGAATGTCTTAAATGAGTCTTTAATTGTGTAGAAACACAAAGAAACACACCACAAACATATAAGCAAACTCTCACACAGTAAGAGAGCTGAAGAACCTGGTATAAACAAAAAAAGGTCCATGAATTCTGTGCAAGACAAAATGAAGGATTGTGTTTAGCACTGACAGAGATTTTAGACTAGATTCCTGAACATCTATGTTACAGTTTAAGTGTTAAATACTCATTGTAAGTCATTAAGTTGTAAGTGTATTTTATTCACTAAAACAAAACGGCTTACAAAATTCATTAGTTCTGGGTTTAAACTGCACTGGTTGTGTTCTAAGTCTTTGATTCACTAAAAAGAACTGGTTCATAAGAGTCATTCGATCTGGAATCAGACTTCACTGTTTACTGTACGTTTCTGATTTACTAAAAAAAGCTCATAAGAGTCATTTGTTCAGGAATGGGGCACTGGTTGCACATTTGTGCTGTACGTTATTATTTACTAAAAAGAATCAGCTCATAAGAACCAATCAAGGAAATCAGACTACACTGGTTAGACTGTAATTGTATGTTGTCGATTCACTAAAACGGACTCATAAGAGTTTTTTGTAAGGGAATCAAACTACACTGGTCACGCTATTTGTTTTTTATTTGCTAAAATGCAGTGACTCATACAAATTATTTGTTCAGGAATCAGACTAAAAAGACTTTTTGATTCACTAAAAAGAATCGACTCATGAAAGTTATTTATTCAGGAATCAAACTACACTGATTGCACTGTTTGTTTTTGATTCACTAAAATATCTGACTCACAAACATTATTTGTTCAGGAATCAGACTACACTAGTCATGCAATTCGTTTTTTTATTTGCTAAAAGACAGTGACTCATGAGAATTATTTGTTTTCCTTGATATGGCCCTTTTAAAATGCATAGCTTGACTAGACTGAATTGTTTAAATCTCATTTTCAGACAGTAGAAAGTTCCTTCCCAGCAGTCACTAAAAATCTGAGACGAGTTTCATTTTGTGAGCCTTTGCTTTTGTGGTCAGCAAGTGCCAGCTATGGTTAGTGTTCTACATGTGTGTGTGTGTATGTGTGTGTTGGACGGATTCGGTATTGGGATACCAATAAAGAAGAATGACAGAAGCAGACATTACAGGAATGGAGAGAGCGTGAATGGGACTCAGAGTGCAACGAATAAGAATCTCTTTAAACAATTCTTTGCTCGTGCATGAGAGTCTCAGGGGAAGGAATGGAATTACAGTTCTGAGGAGGCACCTTTAAAAACATCAACACAAAAACAAAGGCACTATTGACCAGATAGACTAAACTATGCTACATACTTTACATTATCTCTGGATGTGGTGGGGGATCATGGAAAGGTCAGAATGTACATAACGTGATACCTTTCATAAAGGAATAAGAGAGAGGGCCATGCTACATTTGTTTTGAATGAGCAGTTGGTCACCATACCAGGCCATTTGGATGGCGTACGCGGTGCGAGTCTCCCGTCCCTCTTGACGACTGATGTTCTTGGCGGCTTCAACCACATCCTGTGTTGTCTGATAGTCCCTGAGAGACCACTCATGGACCGAGATCTCCCCGTACTGCAGGACACCTACCTACAAATAGTCACAAACAGTATTTAAAGTCTCCCATCTCAGTTTATATGCAAAAATATTAGGGGTGACCAACATCTTATATCATGATATGAGTAATTTTATTTCACGGTAACAATAACACAATATAGTTATTTTTGCTTTACATAAGGTCTTTATGGCATTAAAATTTCTGATTAAAATTAATATTCTTGTCACCAGTGTCAATATCACAAAAAAACTACTACTAGCTTAAATTAAAAAAGAGAAGAAAAAACTATAGCTCACTGAAGACAAGTAAACAGTCAGCGATTAAATAGGAATACAAAACTAACTACAAGAATTAGGACAAAATAACTACAGTAGAACAAATAAATAAGAAATTCTACATACATTGTATGAAGAAATCAAATGTATAAAAACACTACATATTCTTCAGTGTGTAAATTAAATATATATTTCTAAATATTAAAGTTACAAAAGTGATTTAGTCAAGAGCAGTGAGAGATTTTCTCTCTGTTGTTATCTGATTAACATGAATGACAGACAGCAAGAATATAAGACTGCTGTCACTTTAAGAGCTGCCCGGATCCAATATACTGTTACACATGTGCATTCTTTCTCAGCTGTTTGCTTAAAAACTAATGTGTTTATGAAGATACTTGCAAAGATGGGCATTTTGACACATACAAGTGTGTGTATTTAACTGTTCAAGACCTATAAATCAGGCAAAAATAACTCTATGAGCACAGTCTTCACGTGCGCGCCTGATTGCGTTTCAAGAGCTTAAAATCACTTGTTTTTAAACTGCAATGCTTAAAAATGCGTGCAAACTATTCAATTTCATGACCACATAGCACAGCAACGTCACCTGAACGTGTAACCGTGATAGAGAAGATAGCCTAAAATCTCTACCGTTTGACACATTTCTACCGGTTAATCGTGTCTACCGGTATATCACCCACCCCTAAGAAACATATTAATTAAAACATTATAAAGACATTTCTGTGGTGCTTTCATAACATTGATGTGTTTGTTCGACCATCCTAATTACCCCAACATAGTTACATTGTCTTAACCAATAGTCTGAATCTACTGTAGGGGTTGTGCCATTTGTAAATAGGTCCTTCATAAGGTGATATTTGGGGGTCCCTACCATTAAAAAGAAAGAAGAAAAAATGGTCTAGCATATGTTGAAGGTAATTTGCTGTAAAACACACAGCAGCAGTAATTTCTGCAGAATGGATAACTCTAGAATGAGATGTAGATGAGATTGGTATCTCCACTATGTGCTCTGCGCCACCAACATGAAGGCCCAAATCTGTCAGAGCAAGAAATGCTCCACAAACCAGAGGAATTTCCTTTTACCTCTTGTTGCCTCCCGCCTGCCTACCGCCTTAAATAACTTGCATACAAAAAACACATGCCAGGAACGTAGATACACATATATCCATCTCTCTCTTAATCCATCCATCTATCCATGCATCCATCAGTCCATCTTCTCTCTATCATTTTCTGGTTTCTCTAGCATACATTCATACATTTTTAATTCTGTCCCCTTTGTCCTTTTCCTCTAGAAACCACAACTTCTGTCTGTTCACATTAATATAGTAATTTATTTTCTCCAGCCTGCCAGCACTGTTTCTGTTTGGGCTCATTTCTCTCTGCGGACTGGCTTGTGGTTCTGTTCCTCACAGTCACTCATATTGGCTCAGTGCATCAAAGATCGGTGTTGGAGCTGCTGATGACAGGATTTAAAGTAAAAATGCAGTTCTACATATCTGTCAAAACCTCAGCCAGGTCTCCTATACCTAAAATCACACAGTTGGAGTATAAAGATTTTGCTCACTCATTTTGCTGAATGTTTATGCATACATCCTGACCAATGAATTTCCATGATTTTTCCATAACTTTTCCAATTGCTTATAATGACTGGATAGGAAATAAAAGAGGTTTTTAAAAGTAATTTTTGCACTCACAAAGAGTCATTTCTCACTTAAGCAATACTTCATAACT
This sequence comes from Schizothorax lantsangensis, assembly GCA_027422415.1. NCBI lineage: Eukaryota > Metazoa > Chordata > Actinopteri > Cypriniformes > Cyprinidae > Schizothorax > Schizothorax lantsangensis. Next base: position 16,255,707 of record CM049850.1, on the reverse strand, counting down.
GTAAATAAATAGAAAAATTGATCATAATGACAGTATTTTCCATAACCTTTTCAGATTTTACTAATTGTCAAGCCTTTTTCAGGCCTGGAAAACACACATTTGAATGCACTGATATATATTATTTTTTTTCCAGGAACAATGGGAACCCTTCTTACGGCTACAAAGTCTTGAAATAATTTTTTTGAGGACTGAATACATCTAACTGTCAAGCTATGTTGAGTTACTTATTCAAAACTAATGTTTACTAAAGTGCAGATCTAAGCCAAAGAGCCAAATCATGAAAAAAAAACATATTTTAAGGTGTTTTTTTAATATATAATCACAAAAAATCTAAAAAACAAACAAAACAAAAACTACACAATTTATTATTATTAAAAAACATACCTGCATTTGTTCAGGGCTTATGTGGAACTTGCTGAGAATGTTGCTAAGAAAGTTCTGCACTTCGTACCAAGGGTAGATACTATTAGAACCATCTAAAACAATCACTATATCCATGTATGTGGTGCATCCTGTGAAAAACAAACACAAAAGGAGTTCAGTTAAATGCAGTTGTTTCATTCAGTCCAACAGGTCAGATGGACAGAGGATGTTTATCTCACTCTGGGCAGTGGGTGCAATGATGTCCTTGGGCTCCATGTCATTGGTGACAGACGCACAGATTCCTGTGCTGAACAGAGATGTACCACATTCCTGGGACCATAGTGGAGCGCAGGCCTAAAGATTACACAGAGAAAGTCTGTATTACAGTTAAAGTTCAGCATCTGTAGCACCACCTTTATGCTTTACACAATTTTTTAACACTACTGGTACCTTACAGACTTATTATGAACAGTATTATATCACAGAACCGGTGGCTGATAAAGTGCACAAATCGGGATTTTGTTAGCATTGCATGTTAAATTCTCTTTGTAAATGTTAAGTCTGGTATTTGGGCCTTTTTCTGACAAATATCTTTGGTTTAAAAAGTGGGAAGCGCCATGTGCTGGTCAGACCAATAAAATCTACTGAAGTGAAATGAACCAGGGAAAGTAGGTGAGGGAAACAGAAAAAAAAGAGAAGCAAAGAGAAAGTGGTCATGAAAAAGCACAGAGGAATATTTTATTGCTCAGAAGTTTCTCTTTTATTGCTCAGGCAGCACACTTACACTACCATTCAAAAGTGTGTGATCAGTAAGATTATTCTAAAGAAATTTATATTAATATCAATTTTAAAGGTGACATTAAAGACATTTATAATGTTACAAAAAATTCTATTTCAAATGTTGTTCTTTCTATTACTCAAAGAATGTTGAAAAAATGATGTTTTCACCATTGATAATAACAAGAAATCTTTCTTCAGCACCAAATCAGCATTAGAATGATTTCTGAAAAATCATGTGACACTGAAGCAGAGATGTTTACAAGTCTTTAACTTGGAGTCTGAGTCAAGTCTGAAGTCTTTGACCTGGAGTCCAAGTCAAGTCTCGAGTCTTTGGTCACGAGTCCGAGTCCGAGTCCGAGTCGAGTCTCAAGTCATTTAATGGCTTGCTAAAAAATCCCATTCAGAATCCTCATGTATTGAAATCTTCCTATTTATGAAGCTGTTTTATAGGCTATAGACAAAATATATGGTCTATTATCTGCTTTGTAAAAAAAAAGAGGTGTTAAGATGTAAGGTTAATATATACATCCAGCCTGTTACTTATGTTTTAATCCATTACCATGTTCAAAACAGTTTTTCTGTAATCAAATTCTATAAAAAGAGTCTGATCTACCATGACACATAAGGAAATAGCCTGTGACACAGATATTACAAAACCATACAAATAAAGTTTTTCTTTATGATATAAGTCAGGGGTATTCAATTAAAGTTGTGGCCTCTATATTTTCTTCCAAGCAGAGATCCGGACAAAAATAAATAATAACAAAAGTAAATTTTTACATGTACTGTATTTATACATTTAGATACATGCGAGGCCACGTGACAGAAAAAATACTGTTCAGGGTTTTCCTCCTGAAATCTATACTATTTTAATATTTTACTTAAAAGCATTATCTACTAAAAACAATGTAGCTACAATAAACAAAACGTTCTCATCTCACCAGAAAAGAAAAATAACTAGCAGTTTCAAAGTTTAAGTTCTATCCTAGCCATCTAACAACAATTTTCCCAATTATAATTACATGATTCTTTTGAAATGTTCTTATCCTACAGATTAATAATGCTAAATGTAGATCAGAAACGTCTTGTCACATCTGGTTTGAGTCATAGGTTACAGATAGACAAATAGATAGTAAGAAAAATAACTATATTTGCAGCATTGTTTTGTTTTTTCTGCTGTGTTTTAGTGAAAGTAACCTATAATTTTGCTGCTCACCTGTTTCTGTTATTGTTAAAATAACCGCGTCATCCGCGCCGGCGCGCGCCCGAAGATAGAGAGAGAAAGCGCATGGAGCTGAAAAGGCTTGAATAAATCGCGTTTGGCTTTAGATAAAAATACTAGAGGATATAGCGCTGAAAGATTTTACCATAAACGAACCTGAGCGCTTGTAATGTGATCCGCTCCGCTGTTTTGACGCACTGCTCACTTAAAATAGTCCTGCTGTTACAGCTCGCGGTCCGGTTGGATGCCGGGGTGCGGATGCGGTCCGCCTTTTGAATATCAGTTATTTAAGTATTTAAGGCTAAAAGACTCGAGTTGCTTTTGAAATATTCATGAGTCCTTTTCCTCGAGTCGAGTCGAGTCTGGAGTCATTTCAGGTCGAGTCTGAGTCAAGTCTGAAGTCTATAAAAATGCGACACGAGTGCGACTCGAGTCCGAGTCACTAACTCGAGTGCCCATCTCTGCACTGAAGACTGGAGTAAATTATAAATGGAATAAATTACATTTTATAATACATTAAAATAGAAAACATTTGTTTAAAATTCTAAAATTATTTCAAAATATTATAGTTTTACTGTATTTTTGACCAAATAAATGTAGCCTCGATGAGCATACGAGACCTCTATCAAAAACATTTAAAAATCTTATCAACCTCAAACTTAGTGCCACTGACTTCTCAGAACTTTGTCTCAAACGATTCTCTTAAAAGAAAACAATAAATAATTTTGGAATAATTTGATAAGAAATATCTGAATTCATATTGAAATCATATTAGCCTGAACAGAGTTCAAGTATTGTTGAGATCTCTTCTGAAACTTAAAAGTGGAATTATTTGGGTCTCTTTCTCTGTAGAGAGAGAACGAATGAAATTTTGAAGATTTGTGATTTTCTTTTTTTATGGGAAATAATCACCAAAATGGGTTAGAAAAGAAGACTGAGAAGAGAAAGAAAAAATGAGAAGGAGCGATATGGAGAGCTGTTGATATTGTCATAAATGCTTTAACAGAGTTGGCGGCTGCTCCTGCAATGAAGCAATTTAAACGTACTTGGAGGGAATTGGGGGGAGAAGGGCAAAAAAACACATAAAAATAGTACGTCTTCAAAGCGTGCCATTTATTTGCCTGAAAAACCATTGTGAGGATTGGTGAGGCAAAGAATGGAGAGAAAGAAAACATACCAAGAGTTGAAAGACGGAGAATGAGACAAAAGAAAGACGGGTTTGGAAGGAGCGGTTAGACTGAGGGGGGGTAAATGTTCTCCAACTCCCCACCCTGTTATTATGAAGGCCCGTAACAGAGGGATGGGAGGATGGAGAAAGGGAAAGGAAAAAGGACAAAATGAGTGCGAGAGACAGAACTGAAATGGCGATGAGGGTGAGAGGTGCTATGGCTTTTCCACGGCCTGTCATTACAAAGGGCTTGAGTCACATTCCTATCCTGTTATAGCACTGACCAAAGGAACAAACACAGACTCACAAATCCCTAAACAGGTACATTCAATTAAACGCTTTGGTTAGTGATACTTGAATCTGCAATGTGGGCTCATTACATCCATGCTGTGAGCGCTAGTTTTAGTTGGCATACGCCATGGTGAACTATGTGTGACTCCATCCCAGAAGCTGTACTCACTTGCTCTCTGTTTAACCCTCTGTCACACAAACACACACACACAAAAACATATTTTTGTTTGAACACACATAGCCTGACTCCCTCCGCCGAAACATTCGCTCGCTCTCATAAAACGTCTGACTACTGGCGAAAGCCACCCAGCAATTCCACCAAAGCCACAGCGGAGCGGCTCCAGAACTGGACTGATCTGGTTCACTGCGTTCTGCCCGACACAAAAAGCCTTGTGTATGTGGAAGAGAGAGTGTGTGTGCGGGCAAAAGAAATTTAGAGGCTGAAACCATGAATATTAAGAGGAAGACTGACTGTTCTGGTCGAGTTTTGGGTCAGGTGAGGTTTTAGCTTGTTTTTGTCTCTCTCTCCCGCTCCATCTGTCAATCCATACTTCCATATGTCTTAAAGAAATAGTTCACTCAAAAAGAAAAACTGTCATCTTCTACGTTGTTCCAAACCCACATGACTTTCTTTTCCTTCCTATGCAAATCAGGACGTTGTACTTCCTTAAGACTACTATATTTCAATTATTTTAAGGTCATATGATAGCTTTGATAGAGAAGCAGATAAAAAATTACATTTTTCATTAGAAATCCTGATATCCGACCTAGTTCTCCTTGGCACATTGATAAGAGAAGTAGTAGTGTCCAGTTTATGAATGACCCATTGTTCTGAATAAGATCTTTTCAATGAAAGTAGTCTGAATGATTCATTTACAAACTCTTACAAACTCTCTTGTTTAACTTACTAAAACAATGATTCTATCCATTGAAAATCCATTCACCCAAAACTTCCAGACATCAAAAAGTACAAAAGGAGATTGCAAAAGTAATCCATATGAATCAAACAGTTTGTTCTGTTTGAGTTTGACGAATCAAAACTTGTTCATCATATAAAGTGAACTTAGCTCTTCAGAAGACTTGGGTTCTTAGCTAGGGATGCACCGGTTGACCGGCCATAAATCAGAACCGGCCGGTTTTTGCTTATAATGTGCGATCGGCAACCGTTTTTTTTTTTTTTTACGGCCGATTTTTCTGGAAGTTCGCCCGCGTGCACACTACATTGTAATCATTCGCGAACATGTCATTTGTGTGGAAGACATTCAGCACAAGCACAACAAACACAGAAAAAAACGATATCAAGAAGCGAACAGCCGGTGTTGTTAACGTTACTTACTTGCTTACAAATACAAATAAAGCAAAAGGAGTGCCTTAAATACAAATAAGAGCCGCTTTCCTGCGCGAGCGTATCTGTCCACGCCCTGCACAAGCGTAGACAGTGAACGGTTGTTCAGCGCAGCTTCTCACGTGTTGGATGAGAAACGAAACAGACCAACTTGTGAACAAAGCTGAAATGCTTCTTTTTGTAAAGAATTTTTTTATTTAATTTTTTTAAACTTGCATGCACTTTTGAAAAGCCAGAAGTAAACGTCAGTTCTATACAGGATGATTATTTTTATTTTACCTTAAAATTACATTGACTTAATTTGATTTAAAAAGCACCTGCTGTAGCATCTTTGTTTTACTCGTTGCACTAAACATTATTTGATTTAACATTTTGGAAACATTTATTTATATAGCCTACTACTTTGGTTTTATTTAGTTTCACTGGTAAAGACCTTTTTTTTCTTTACACCAAATTTAAAAATGAAAACAAATGCTGAATGCTGATTAAGTAACATCTTTGGTTGGACTGTTGAATGTGTGTTGATTGTGTTGTTTGGATTGTAACTATGCAGTTGTTGCCTTTAATTTCATATGGTTACAGTTAATGTTTTCATTTAAGACCAGTTTTATGTAGTTTCAACCCAATTTAAAAATAAAAGCTAAATGCTGATGTCAGTGCCATCTATGTTTCTATTGAATGTACTTACTGCACAGTTACTGCCTTTAATTTCAGATGGTTAGGTACAGCTATTGTTTTCAATAGCCAAAAGCCAGTTTGGCCTGTTAAATACCAAATAAACATCTTGTTTATTTATACTTTGTTGCTTAAAGAAAAAAAAAAAGTTTGCCAGTTTGCTTGTAAATAATCGGGATCGGAATCGACCATGAAAAATCATGATCGGTGCATCACTAGTCTTAGCTCACCAAAAAATTAAAAATGTATTGAAAATGTACTCACTTTTAGATCATTCTAGATGTAGATGTAGTTTGTATCTTCATCGGAACAGATTTTAAGAAATTTAGCATTACATCACACTTAAGGTCCTTGCACACTGAGTCCGAAATTTTCATATGCGTTTTTTAGTTTTAGTTTTTTCGTATTCGTCATCCTTTCCTATCAGTATGCTTGCTACAGATGCGAAAATGCAGAAAATCGAAACCGGTCTTAATTTTTTTATGACGGATGAAAGTTTCAGAGGCAGTGTGTAAACGTGATTGACACAACGTGAGGTCGTATTTATTTTTTAACATGCAAAAATTTGGATGAGAATTTCGGACTCAGTGTGCAAAGACCTTTACTTTCTCTGCAGTGAATGGGTGCCATCAGAATGAGAGTTCAGTACAGCTGATAAAAACATCACAATAATCCACAAGTAATTAATACGACTCCAGTCCATCTAGTCTTGTGAAGTGAAAAGCTGCATGTTTGTAAGAAACAAATCCATAATTAAGGCATTTAAAATTTAATATAATTTGACTTTTGGTCAAAATGCGAGAAAATAACCCATAATAATGCTCCCTCCAGTGGAAAACGCCCATCCCCTGTTGTCCTCAATCAAATTCCACTCACATATTTGTTTAGAACTGTTTTAGACTGTTTTGTCTACCACTGCTTTATGGTGCATTATTCTGTGCATATTTCTCTCAACTTTTCTCATATTTTAGCCGAAAGCAATGGTTTAAGGTTAAAAATGTCTTAAACTTTTTAAGCTTCTGATATATGTACAATACTTGTGGATTATTGTAATGTTTTATCAGCTGTTTGAGCTCATTCTGACGGCACTCATTCACTGCAGAGGATCCATTGGTGTAATGCTAAATTTCTCTAAATCTGTTCAGATTAAGAAAGAAACTCAACTACATCTTGGATGGCCTGAGGGTGAGTAAATTTCCAGCAAAATGTATCATGCTGTGCTTCTCTAAAGCTTGAAAGCTCCAGTCTCCATTCAAAGTAATTGCATGGAACCGAGTGACTGACCACATTCTGTTAAATTTCTAATTTTGTATTCCACACAAGAAAGAAAGTCATATGTATCTTTTTAAGAATACACACCCATCTAATCAAACACTGACTCTATAATGTGTCATTCCAATAGTGGCCACTGTTTTGCAGGTGGTCACATGCACATAGATGGTGGTCATGACAGATGGTGGTGGTTGGGTGAGACAGAGGAGGGGATTTCATAACCATTCATTCTACACGCCATACCACAAATACATACACACTCATGCCTACTCACATATATATAAAAACACAAAAATGACTGAATAATCCAAATATTGCTGTGATGTCAGTGCTCAAACATGAGATGTTTTTGGACTCTAAATACAGTCTACAGAATTTCAAATATAATCTCACCAGGAAGCCATCTGAAGCAGCAGGGGTTAGCGTCATCCCCAAATGAGAGTTTTTAAGATTTCGAGACACGTTCTGAAATGCATTTTCACCTATACAGGGCATAACACAAAAACATGTTGTAAACTACTACTCCATGCACAACACAGTCATTGAATGTAAATTTTCATAGCCAGAGAGTTGATCCAATACCTAGGTTAACTTTTGAACAATTGGAATTTATCTCATCTCCCACAATGCACTTGTAAATATCCCCCTTCCTGTTATTTTGTGGTCCATCCCATGGAGCACCAACCAGAATTCTGTTCATAAAACAATGAGTCACTCAGAATATCAAAAAAACTTTAAAAATGAGACTTTGTGAGGACTGCAAAACATTTATTTATATTTATAAGTCTAAGTGTTGTTATAGTTTGTGATCACCTGATGATATCTTAATATACTAAAACCTTGTCAGGGTCCACATGTAATATCCAAATGGTATTTATCATCAATAACTTCTAAATGTGAGTAAAAACCAAAAAGTATCGAAAGTACTCACGATTTCTCTCCATTGTTCTCATGCTGTAACACAGAGAAGCCGAACAGAGCATCTTCAGGCCCACTGAAGATCCGTGGCCTCTTCACATCAATATTAAAACACTCACACAGCCCTAAAAGAGAGAAATATACAGTAAAATAATGCATACTGTAGTTACCATAAATAAAACTGTGCTGCTTAATGTATTTGTGGCACATTTTTTAGAGAATGTTTGAGCAATAGAAAGTTCAAATGAAAAGCACTTATTTAAAGGGATAATTTAAAGGGATAATTCACCCAAAAATTAAAAGTGACAGACAGACAGACAGACAGACAGGAAAAGGCCAGAGAAAAAGAGTTTGCAAAAGAGAGAAGGGAAGAGAGGGAAAAGAGAGGGAAGGGCGTCGGTTGTAATAACTACTGAACATAGTGGTTCCCTGTTATGACATACAGACCTGGCTTTTATATGACTGAAAGAGAAAGAGAGAGAGAGAGAGAGAGAGAGAGAGAGGCTGAAGCAGAAGTTCACCGGTGGATTTGTAGCTCATGTAAATGTAACTCAAAACAACCTTATTGGCCAAAACAGAAATTTGGAACAAAGATGACCAGTCAATCACACTCCCAGCATAATACCAACCCTGAAACCTATCTGAGGGGATTTCTCTGTTTTGTGTGATACGGGTTTTGACCCACACGTACACTGAGGTCTCATTCACTGTGGGTGAAGTTGTGCTCTGAGTGGATTTCTTAGGATTGTTTACCCAGCAAGCAGAGGGGGAGGCTTTCAGAAAGGAGGCAGGCAGAGAACCAAACCCCACAGACCTCAAACCGGGTGCCTGCGTTTCTCTCTTTCAGTCTTTCATCCTCTCTCTCTCTCTTTCCAATGGAATGAGAACATGGAGGGGGATCCATATGGATCAAAGGACACATGGGACACGGTCTGTAATTCATGCTTGTTCCCCCTTAAAATGTTCACAAAACCTAACTTGTCTTGCCACAATTATCTTGTGCTCCTATTTCTCCTATTTCTTTTCCCTGTTTTGCACTCTATCCAAAGCGACATACATTGTTTTCAATGTATACGTTGGATCAGTTTGTGTATTCCCAGGGAATCGAACCCATGACCTTTATGTTGATGCTACAATAAGTCACACTTATGAATGTCTTTGTGTCATGTAACAAAAAAAATCTAAAAATGGCTATTTATTTTAACATTTAAGGGCAAAGCTTTCTACATAAAATATTTACACTTTGTCATTTAGCAGACACTTATATCCAAAGCGACTTACAAATGAGGAGAATAGAAGCAATCAAACCAACAAAAGAGCAATAATAGGTAAGTGCTGTGACAGATCCCAGTTAAACGCATTACACGTAGCACATTTTTTATAATAAATAATAAGTAAACAAGTTGACAGAATAGAAAAAGAATAGAAAGTGCTAGTCTTAGAGGAACATTTTTAATAAATAAAAAGAAAACAAGTAGATAGAATAGAAATAGTATAGAGAGTGCTAGGGTCAAGTTTTTTAATAAATAAAAACAAATGTAATAGACAGAATAAAACAGAATAGAGAATAAAAATAATAGAGAGTGTAAAGTTTTTATAATAAATAAAATAAATAAATAAAAAACAAGTAGTTGTTATAGAAATAGAATAGAGAGTGCTAGTGTTAGAGGGTCAAGTAGTCTATAGATGGAAGATGTTTTTAGCCGTTTCCTGAAGATGGCTAAAGCTGCTTGGATTGAGTTGGGCAGGTCATTCCACCAGCAGGGAACAGTTAAGATAAATGTCTGAGAAACTCATTTTGTGCCTCTTTGGGATGGCACTATAATGCGCCGTTCACTTGCAGATTGCAAGCTTCTGGAGGGCACATAATCTGAAGGAGTGAATTTAGGTAAAGGGGTGCAGAACCAGTGGTTGTTTTGTAGGCAAACATCAGTGCCTTACATTTTATGCGAACAGCTATTGGTAGCCAGTGCAAATTAATATATTTTCTAATATATATTAACTTAATTAAAATACTAAAGACATTAAAAACTACCAAAAACTCAAGATATATATATTTTGTCCCGCACTGTTATTTATTGAAGAACATACCTAATCAGAATCTTCAATCTTCTGGAATCAGAAAATTAATTATGGTAAATTATTTTCAACACTCTTGTATTTTTTCAATAATTATAATGAGAACAAACAGCATTGTCTTAATTACAGCAGAAACAGAAGAGGAAATATCCTAACTAGTATGAGGGGCCTTTAAACATTGTGTTGGGCAATGGGGGCCCTTCAGGGGCCAGTGGTTGCTCTGAAGAACAATTGTGCGAACTTGAGGTGAACTGACTTCATATATCAATTTAAAACGACACTAAGCTGACACTAAAAACGTGTAGGAAAAGTGAAGTTAGTTCTGTTCAATCATCAGATCCATTGACATTCAAACATGTTTAAGTGTGATTTCTGAGTTCTAAGTCATTTATCTTTACCAAACTATCTAAAGCCACCCTCTAAATACTCCCCTCTTCTCAATTACACTTGTTGTGCTCTTATTCATCAATGTTTGTTTCTATGTGTGAAAGAGAAGTATCTTTAGTCCTCTGTTTCAGTTCTGTGGGTTTTCTTGGTCCATGCCTCCAGGGCTCTGTCATGACAACTGTAAACATTTATATATCTTGGTGGTGAACAGTCTGGAAAAGCAGTCCAGATTCTCTCACTCCATACACAAAAACACATATATACTCTATTACACACACATAAATGCATTCTTACACCACACTGAGACATAGACATTCTCACCCACCACTGGATGGACGTCACTTTGAATGAGTCTTATTAGAAATGCAAATGTACAGTTCAGTCATGCCAGCATGACTAATATGTGAACACATATGGGACACATTACTGAGAGAGAACATGTTACTAAGAAACACACTCAAATGGGAATTTTTTTTATCCATGTTAAAAACCAGTGCAGTTTAGTTATTCCAACTCTCTTTTCCACAAGCTCTCTTGTTTCTGTCAGCTATTTTCGGATCAGTGAAATATACAGTAAGTCTACAAAATAGAAAAGGATTTTAAAAAATCAGTGTAAAACGCAGGTTCTTAGAAATGTATGAATAGTTCTGAAGAACATTTATACTATTTTCAAGAAGTTGAAAATAAAGACCCTAAGATGACTAAAATTGATGTAACCAAAGCAAACTCAAGGCAATTTGTGTTAATATTTTATGATTTGGTGAATTGGTGGCTAATTTTGTATGAATTTGTACAATCTCATTCATACATTATCTGCTTACGGCCCATTGAGGGATAGGTTTAGGGATCAGCTTAGGAGTAGACCTTCATGTTTCATTTTTATTTTCGGAAAATCATAAGTTTTCATACGACTCAAAAGATATGAATTTGCCACCAATTCACCAATGCGTAAAATAGACACATTTTCACATGAGATCGGTTGGATGAATCCATTGATTAAAAAAATTAAATAAATAAATAACATTTTCCTCACGCCTTGAGTACATGTGAGTGTACCCATATTATAATTATTCTCAAAAACATTTTTAAATATATATTGATTAATATGATAAAAGATTACTTAATTAACATAAATATATTTCATTTTCATTTTTAATAAATATCATTAGGATTTGGGGGATTCACTGCACATGTCATTTTACAATCTGAACTAACCTTAAATTGTCATAAAATATCAAATTGTCTATATTTTAAAAGGCTTATGGAATTTCACTTCAGAAATTAAAAACATGCTCATCATACAAGATGTCTTTCAACTCATTGTATGAATTGCACTTTAGTTTATTTTTTTAATTATTATATAGAACAAAAATTAACACCATCTTACTGACCCTTCCTGAGTTTAGGCAAACTCACATTCACCCTTGCTTTGTGCAATGCTGTGTAAAGCAAATTCCAAGGATTCTCACGTCAATTTATATCAGTCTTTATATCAGACTTCTTTTCAAACAGATTTAATGTACTGCATCCATTGAAAACCTTTTCAGTGGATTGCTCCTATCAAGTGTTTTTCTTTTCTGCTTTATGTTGTTTTTATTTTTCATGTTATGTCTCAATCCACTCTCCTGTAAGTGGTGGGGGCGGATGGTTTTAGAGTGAGAAATGCAGGGAGAAATGGAGGGGGCAAGGGGGTGGAATTCCCAGAGTCCACACCTGTGTTCTCCATCTAAAGCATAGAAGAACATAGCTGAACACAAGAGAGCTTGCTCATCACAGAGCATCTGCAGAACCCATCAGCGGCCACAGCATATATGCTCAAAAACAGACACCAACACCTACAGTATGCAGTCTAGGTGACACAAACATAGTATGGTGTGTACAAAATGGCTAGTGGCATTAATCTTGACTACAGTCTGGAAATACTTCGACTGCGACTGCTGTGGTCCATTAAAGCAGTATTTCTAGCGTTTACAGTAATTTGTCCAGATATGTGATGTTGTATACCTAATAGTACCATGATAAGTAGGTTACTTTATCTAAAATCTTAGTTTCTTCCAGTGTTGAATTTAAACAAAAGTCTCCCTCACAATCTCCATGTCTTGATGAAGTCAGATAATAGAGGATATACGTACTGTACAGTACTGTAACTCTATAATGTAAGTAATTCCCGTAAAATGTCTACTGCAAGGAAAGTGATGTAGTTATGATTAGATAAAGAAGATTTTCATGCTTTACACTATAATTAAATACACTCAAGAAACTTCAATAAGCCACATCAGTAATTATTGCATGGTCTATAACATAAATCTGTGGTAGAAAAGGACTTCAGTTGAACAAATAAATAATGTCTTTGGGATCACAGTCAACAACTTGTGTTGCAAAATTGTAAGTGGAGGGATCTTACAGATGAAAAGCTTTAAATTGCATGACTTGCATAATTTTTTAGGTGTAACTAAGTCAAATATTCACATGACATCACACGACAAAGCATACAGCACAAATCAATGCAATTAAACACATAAACAAACCAGTTAAACTCACCTTTGAGAAGAACAGTGATCTTCAACAGCAGCAGGTACTTGTGAATCTCCATTAGTCAGTTAGGTGAATGAGTTTCTTTTTCTCTTTCTTCAATTTGTAATTATCAGCAGTGGTTGTCAATACAGCTCGCGCACGCGCGTGATCCCTCAGGTGGAGATGTGCTTCCTCCACTCACGCGCTCATAGTGCAGCCTGCTCTCACATTCCCTGCGCATGAAAGACATTACTGTATAGTCTTTTGGCCTGGACGTAACTTTTTACGCTTTTTTGTTCTAGTAAAAGTACTAAAAATAGTTTCAAATTTTTGACCATGTTTCAAATTAGTAACACTACACTCTGCGCGCATACACACAGGTCACTATGTTTATGTAATTCATAACAACAACAACAACAACAATGACTTTCAGTCTGAGTTGCTAATAAAGGCATATTACAATGACATTTGACCCAAAAAAAAATTACTGATTCACTTTTCACATGTTATCCAAACCCATGTTTTTCTTTCGTGTAAAAGAAATGGAGACGCTAGGCAAAATATTAGGAACTGACAGTAGCCTAAAGAAAGTGAATGCTGACTTAAACTGTCTTCAGTCCATTCACATCTCATTTTGTGTCTCACTAAAGAAAAGGGTGAGAAATTACAGAATTATTTGATCACTTTTCCATTTTTTGACTAAATCTCGCAGTTTAACGGTAGCTATTAGGCAAAACTTGACACACCAACAAATTAAAAAAGGTTAACTTACCGTCTTGTTCCCCACATAAACAGCGTTAATTAAAAATCCAGTTGTGCGTGGCTCCGACACCTGCTGTTGTTAAAAGAGCGCGCGCGTGAGTTTAGTCCAGCTTCTGCAAACGAGCGGTTCCCAAAATAAATACATTCGCAAAAAACAACTGTCAAAATTATTTCCCGGAATTATATGTCAATGCTTTTAGAGAAGAAACATTTATCCCTTGCATATGAAATATGGAAAATATCTTAAATATTAATTGCACAACTGTCCTGAGGTGAAATTTATTTCATTGCGTTCATAGCAGCTTTCTCTCGACCGCAACGTGTCTCCAAGTCTCCAAAATATATACAAGCAAATGAAAGAGCGCCTTGATTCTGCTGCAAGACCTTCGTCTCCCTCAGTCAACTGGACCCTCTTTCTGAGCCTGGCCCACAAATCATCTCTCTCTCTCTCTCTCTCTCTCTCTGTGTGTGTGTGTGTGTGTGTGTGTGTGTGTGTGTGTGTGTGACTCTCATCTCACGCGAAGTTAGTATCAGATACGGTTTTGTTGGAAAGATTTGAGGGGGAAAGAAAATAGTATTACAATTTCCAACCGGAGTGATTCTAATAACAAATATATTATGGATCTGGCAACTCCATGCAGATTCTGGTTGCGATAACGGAGACATATCAGTTTGCTTTTCCCTATAAATAAACCTTTTATGTTTATGACAGAATCGTGTTGTCTTTGTTTTTGGCTCTTATCCAATGCACCAATTTGTCATAAGTTATTATAAAGACCTCAGTCTGAAATGCAGGCTGACCTACTCTTAAAAAAAAGCAAGATTTGGTAGATATTTTTTTCTCGCCACAGTCACGCCACAGATATGATCAGCTCTGTTATGTTAAGACTTTGTCAAAACACTGTAGGGCCTTGGGTCATGTCTGGGTTCACCACAACCCAGAAAACTCATTTAGTTTTGCTGGAGTACAGCTTTGAAAAACACAACAATTCGCCGATATCTTATTTCTGTTTCAATTATTAAATGGCTATAAATTTAGATGCCTGTTCATTCCTCTCCATCACCAAATTTCCGTCACACTGCATTTTACCACATCTCGAATTATTTATTATGTTTGATAACATTTTGTGAAGGAGATGGAAATTCTGTTTAAAAACGTTTGGAACAGCATTTTATTATATATATATATATATATACAAACCAGTATGACCTTCCCTTTTTTTCTTTCTTTTTTTTTTTTTTTTTGCAGAACACAAAATAAGATATTTTGATATTTTGTTGGTGACTAAACAGTTACAGTTCCCACTGGAAATAAATAAATAAATAAAAACTGCACAAAGCTACACAAAACTACAGAAGTCAACAGGAACCAAAACTGTTTGTTTT
This sequence comes from Schizothorax lantsangensis, assembly GCA_027422415.1. NCBI lineage: Eukaryota > Metazoa > Chordata > Actinopteri > Cypriniformes > Cyprinidae > Schizothorax > Schizothorax lantsangensis. The sequence goes on along the minus strand of CM049850.1, from coordinate 16,240,545 downwards.
CTACCAACATTCGTCAAAATATCATGAGAGTGAGTTAAATGATGACTTTTTTATGAAATATATCTTTAAATAATATTTTTACTTTTTTGCATTCATGACAAAAGTAAAGCTATGAAAACAATGAACAACAAAATCTAACCTTGATTTTTGAAAACCTTGATTTTTCTTTGTTTTCTTCACAAATCATGTGGCATATTTTAAATCTGAGTATGCTCTTCACTGACAATGTTGTCGCCTTGGTAAACAAAATATACTGAGTGCAGTTATTGACTAACAACTCTGATTAAATATTTCATTTCATGCCAAAGATTTTAAAATTCTGTTATTTCCAACCATAATATCATTATTATGTGCAATTTTTGCCTTTGGTTGTTGACTGTAGAGGCCTATGGAGTGAATTTCAGTCATGCACCTGCAATATTCATCCAACAGAGGACGACAGAGTAAATCATTTTGAAACACGTAATTTCTTCTGACATTTCAGCAAGGATCCTCAAGGTGGCGCACTTTCCCTATTCGTTTCCCATCCGAGCCCACCAGCGCTGTGTTACAGGTGATTACTTCTTCTGAACGTATTTCTTGATGATCAACTTTGTTGTTTGTTGACCTTTTGCTCTGAGCGTTTCCAAGGGTGTTAAGTTTCACAACAAATCTAAATATTTGTAACCGCAGAAAATTGTGTAATTCTGCTGTGGGGGTTGTGCACCGCTTGTCACGTTAAGAAATGTCATACAGGTAACAGTTATTATGTGGGAGTGGAAACGAATTCAAATTCTCTCTGTTATTAACGTCTCTCTCTCACTCTCTGTCATACAGAAAGATTATGCAAAAGTTTATGCAAACAGCTTGTGCTTAATGTGAAATATGTTCTTTAAACACAAAGATAATTGCAGTAAAACGTCATATTTGTAATACTGTCATATTTTTGGCAGAGGAAGCTGGTCTTAAAACAAATTATGTCACCACGGACACAAACACCAGTCATGTACATGCAAAAGCTACAATTCAAATCAAATGTTATTAACTGGACTAGCAGGATTTTCCTTCTGAGTCACACTGTAATAATAATAAAAAAATTAAACAGGGTGTTCACATCATCTCCAAGTACACGCTCTTTTCCCATTAAAGTGTGATCATTGAGGCCAAAACATACTGTAACAAAGGGACAGATGTTGGGAAATTGTGCGTTTTGACCGTTTCTTGTCTTCTGCCTCAGTTCTCTGAATTAATCAAAACTCAGCGGTCACCTGACCTCTGCAGCTGCCTGCTGTTACTAGCAATATGGCTTCCCACAGATATGGTACAATGCAGCGTTGCATGAAATCTGTAAATGGGGACTCCATTCAGTACAGCATGTGAGTGATAATGGGTGGATGTGCGTGTGAGGAAAAAAAGAGAGAAACAGAGAGAGAAGCCTTGTTTACATAGCAGCAGTCTGTCCTATATTTGAGTGCTTAATATGGTTACGTTTACATAAAGTTTGGTTATTTATGACTGTGATAACTGCATTCTAAGAATTCACACCTGTGAATTTGCACAACTGTTTGAACATAACTAGATTGGTGTGTGTTGCATGTTTTCATATGTGGTTTTGCTAACTTACAAAAATGGAGATGTGTCATCTTAAAGGGATAGTTCACCCAAAAATGAAAATTCTGTCTTTAATTACCAAACCCATAAGACCTTCGTTCATCTTCGCAACACAGATTAAGATATTTTTGATGAAATCCGAGAGCTTTCTGACCAGACAGCACAAAAAGTAGCCTATTCTCGTAGCTTCATAAAATTACGGTTGAACCACTGATGTCAAATGGACTATTTTAATGATGTCCTCTCTACGTTTCTGGGCCTTGAATGTGGTAGTTACGTTGCTGTCTATGCTGGATCAGAAAGCTCTCAGATTTTAGGGTGAGTAATTAATGACAGAATTTTCATTTCTGCGTGAAGTTTTAGATCCAGTCATTTTTTTCCACTGAAACTGCTGCCATCAATTTTTGTAGTTTACATGCGACTCAATGGTATAAACACCGCTGTCACTTGTCCAGTGATACTGACGTCACCATCTTTTATGTTCGCTCCTACTGTGTTTATAGATAGGCTAGCACATGAACAAAAAAAGAGAGCTGACATCAAATACTCATTCATAGAGTGACGACTCAAATCGAATAGGCTACTGTGTCTAAGAGACACAGTTGTTATTAAACACAGCTGTCAATCCCAAACGCTGACTGTGTGAACATAGCCTAAATGTTGCTTTATTATTATGTCTACACTCTCCCCCTTCGTGCATTGAGTTCCGTGTAATGATATCTTACCCTATAAAAACCACAGTGAGTCATTGGGGTCAACGCTGTGATCTTAGTCTAATGTCTGCTGATCTCATCTACCCTTTCAGGCATCTGTAATTTTCTCTAACGTTATTCTCACTGCAAATACTGCAAGGGATCTGATTCTAATTTCAGGAAGGACATGCTCTCATCAAAATGTGTCCAAAATGGACACTGCCAAACTGATGCACATGTCCTCAGACTCTCTTTATTATCCATATGAGCCAGACTGAGGCCTAAAGGATAATTCCAGGTTTTGTGGCATTATGTTGTTTAGTCCTACCACAAAAAATAAGTTTGACTCATCTCTTGTTTTCTTTAAAAATGCAAAAAGGAGGTTAGGTTGCAATGGAAGTGAGTGAGGAATGCTGTCGATTGAACTAAACTTATCCTGAACCCACAATATTCATCTAAACTTGACAGTTGACCTAGAACCCTGACCATGAGATGCGACTGTTTCCGTGTGATTCTCTCCACACCTCGGTGCGGGACTCACTCTTTCCGCACGTCTGGAATCTTGGAATCCTCACCACCAGCTCACTTTGAGTCAGCACCACTGTGAGAAATGTTTTAGACTGTTTGTCTTTTTCTGCTGGAAGTAGATGCCCGAGTGCATGTGCGGAGTTGTGTATGAATCACGTCTTTGGTAGTGTGCAAGTGAAACTTGTGATTGATGGGTGTGAGAAACATTGATCCTCGATCTTAGCCCTGTTTACTTATGTGCGTGTGCGTAAGTATCTCACAGACTGCCCTCGAGGTGCATGGATCAGGGCCAGCTGTAATCCACCAATCAGCTGTAAGGTGACAATGGTTTGTTTGACCCATAATGCTTTGCAATAAGCCCACAGGGCCTTTGGGAGTGTGTTGTCTGTGGGATGTTTCTCACCGTTAACTAGTTGACACACACACACACACACACACGCTTGTACATGTCATGTTTGGAAAAGATCACACAGTTTCTGCACACACACCCTCCGCTTCAGTTTTCCTTTCTGTTGCCACTCTGTCCCTGACAAAGTGGTTTTTGCACACACACACACACACACACACACAGTCTCATAAATCTTTCTGTCTAGCACAGCATTCTGTGCAGTCTTTGCTGCAGGGCACAAAATATTATCATTACCCAACTGACTGTCCGTATATTTACATGCGTAAATCTGATCCCAAATCACACCGTGCTGTCAGATTTAACATGGATCTGATATATCTGTTATCTTTCAATAACGAAGATTAAGATCTGCCTTTGGATGACAGCCAGCTCATCCCATGAGTGATTTGTCTATGCCACGCACAAAATTATTTACAGCTACAAAACTTTCTTCCATAAAAATGTGATATAAGAGATTAGAGTCAGTTTTAAAGGGTTGTTACTAACAACATCAGTGTTGGTAAGGGAAACTAGTGGGTCTTAGGAATTTTTTTTATGGGAGAGTGGAGTCAGTAAGATATTATCTATCTATCTATCTATCTATCTATCTATCTATTTTTTTAAGAAATTAACTGATTTATCAAAAATACTATTCATCAAAGAATCCTGAAAAAAATGCATCATGGTTTCCACAAATAATAATATTAAGCAGAAATCTGTTTTCGGCATAGTAATAAGAAGTGTTTCTTGAGCTCCAAATCAGTATATTAAAATTATTTCTGAAGGATCATGTGACACTAAAGACTGGAAAATTCAGCTTTGCCATCACTGAAATAGTAACATTTTTAAATATATTACATTAGAAAACTGTTTTTTTTTTTTTTTTTAAATTGTGATATGATATAAAAATAATATTATATAAAAAGTACTGCTTTTAATCAAATGAATGTCATTTTCATTCTATGTGCCTCTGTTATGTTGTGAAAACTGTGGTTGAAATAATATATTAAACTTTTATTTTATACGTTAATAATGTAATATATATAATATAACATTTCAAAAAAAAATTATTAAGGGCAAAATTGTTCAGTGTGGGTGAAATAACACCACAGTTGTATGTTAAAAAAAATTATATAAATCATTTTCACACAAAACATATTTGGTTTATATTTAATTTACTTTTTTTGTAGATAAAACCATAATTTTAAATGTGATAATTCATATTATTGTGAAATTTTCATGGTGTAGGACTGAAAGACTGGTTATGGGTGCTTTTGGAATTAATTACTTTACTACTGAGTTATGCTGAATGTCATTTTTGTGTTTGTAATTGCAACAGTGGCTTTGTGTGTGTGTGTGTGTGTGTGTGTGTGTGTGTGTGTGTGTGTGTGTGTGTGTGTGTTCTGCTGCGTAAATGCTTATCTGCTTGTCAAACTGCCTGCCAGCCAAATCCAAAGCAAACAGAATAGATGTTGGGAAGAGATTGCAATTCCAGATTTACCTGCCCTGCACATAGCTGGGCAAAATCAGTGTGTGTGTGTTTATGAGTTGTTAGACTATCTGCAAGTGTTCCTTTGAAGTTAATGACCAAATATGCAAGTGTTTCTGCCACATTAGGGCCCATTACTAGCTGCGGGCACTGGCATGTGTGTGAGTGTGTGTATGCGTGCAGGTTTTATGGTCTGTGCTCACAGTGGCCAAAGTGTTTGATGGTACATGTGAAGGTTCAAAAGAATGTGCATGTTTGGTTTGATATGTGTGCAAATGTGCGGGTGGTTTTCGAAAGGAGAGAGACAGCTGGCTTTTACTGCCCCAGGGGGTAATAAAGGAGGAAGGAAAGGCAGTTATTTGGGGTCTTTTATAGGGGCAGGAGGTAGAGAGGGGTTGGTTTTATTAGGGTCACACAGTAACCAAGTACAGCTGCAGGCATCACCCCTAAACCTCTCCACATTCCACCATCACCTCCACTCTACCTTTGTTTTTTATTTTTAAGTGTGAATACACTTGATTATGTCTATTAATCTGTACACTCTTAAATGTCCTGGATGTGATGGCGTACTGTGAATGAGAGATATATGTACAGTATATATGAATATGTATATGAGTGCATTGCATCCTCATTTCATTTTGACCCCGAGTTCCCATTCCCTGCTCCTTGTTAAGCCCATCTGCTGTCAATCATCTTCACCTTGTAATCCGACTGGCATTTCCTGCCTGGATTGGACAGTTGACTTGTTTGCCTGGATCTATTTTATTTAACAGCTTTATCCCATTGGCTAGTTTAGCATCTAAATGACCCACAGGCATAGCAACCAGAAATGTTAATGTTTTGAGTGGAAGATCAGGTTACTGGGGAAATGTCTTTGATGACTTATGGGAGTTTTCCATCCATTTTTATGTTACAATACATTTACATTCCATTCATTTCAATGACGATCAGTGCATTAAAAGCATAGGGTTTTGTAAACCTGTGAGCTGAAAGACAGGAACCAGAGACACACAGAGGGTGATAGTGATGAGAAAGAAAGACTGAGATGGAAAAATCAGGGAGAGACGGAGGGGTGGAGAGGGACAGACAAGTTATTCTAGTTACAGCCAGCTGGCAGAAATACTAAAATAAGACATGAACCTACCAGAGTGTCTGAGTGAGAAAAGAGAGTGAGAAAGAGTGTGGGTTTGTTAAAAAGGTCAAGGCAGTTTCTTTAATTTCTTCTTATTTTGAAATAAAATCAACTGACATTCGTTCCATTGACATCATGGAACTGCCAGTAAGCTTCTGTGTGGATAAATGGCACTGAATGACAGAAAAGCACACACTCTTGGCAGTAAACTTTATTGTCCATGCACAGAAATAAGTAATGACTGCTGAAATTGTTTGTATAAAAAACATAATGAAAAGAAACTTCAGATTCAGGTTTTATTAAAATATATACAAAAAATAAAGATGAAAAGAGAAGGCTGGGATTGGAGCTTCATGGGGTTCTAATTACAACTGAACCTTTGCTTAGCTCCACCCCCTTAGTACTGTCGCTACATCAGACAATGCAGAGCCTCACATAGGAATGAATTGGAGATTTCAATCTCACAATCAACTGAATACAGTAAAATTGGCTGTGAAATAACTATAAATTTTAATTTAAAGGTGCAGTATGTAATATTGACAGCTAGTGGTTGAAATTGGTACTGCAGTCCAACTGCGAGCGCAATTGACAATATCCACGTTTTAATATGCCTCTGGTTTTACAGCTTTTTAACTTGATGTCAAGGCTTTTTAGGTCGGGTAGAATGTGCGATCTCTGAGCCAGTTTGTTCTCTGCCTTCCATTGCTTCAATATGCTGTTTTCCACCAACTGGCAACCCGGGGTGTCGAAATACTATTGGTTAAACTGGCGGAATCACACAAACCAAAAGAAAACCAGACATTCCAACACGGAATGCACATTTTCAAAATAGAATAACTGGCTGTAGCATTGTTTTTCGGGGAAACAGGTATGTGAACTTTCCTAAATACCTCTGAATGTATTATGGTGATTTTATGCGTTGGTACAGTCAAAAAATTACACACAGCACCTTTAAAAACTATCCAAACACACAGGTCCTCCATAGAGTTACACTGGAAAGGGCAAAAGTCTGTCTGAGAAAATGGAGAATGGCAACAGTTGCTGAAGTAGGATTGGTCACAATTTATGGCGGAGCTTAGCGAAGGGTCAACTGAGAAGATTAAAAAAATGACGGACTAAACTACAAACATAACATGTTCTGACAGCATATTGTACATAGGCTTACATTCTTATAGGGATATTCACCCAAAAAATGTATTCTGTCATTAATTACTCACCCTTATGTCATTGAATAATGTCATGTGTTGTCATGTGTTGAATAAAGTCATTATTTTTTATTTATTTGCACAAACAAAGTATTTTCGTAGCTTCATAACATTACGGTTGAACCACTGATGTCACATGGACTATTTTAAAGATGAATGTGGTAGTTGCGTTGCTGTCTATGGAGGGTCAGAAAGCTCTTGGATTTCATCAAAAGTATCTTAATTTATGTTCCAAAGCAGAATGAAGGTCTTACAGGTTTGAATGACATGAGGGTGAGTAAATTATAATGACAGAATTTTGATTTTTGGGCTAACTATCCCTTTAAAACAGGTCAATAGTCTATTGTCATTAGCGTAGTGATGTATGAAGCACAGCTTACACAGAAGTCATTTCAACCCAACTTGAACCTTTTCTGAAATCTGAGTGGGGAAATCTTTCACCCTTACACAAAATTCCCATTAATGGAGATAACTATTAAAATGACTGGATTTCACCTGTGAAAATTTACAATAGTAAATGTGACCGCACCTTTACTGATATTTTTCAGTGGTGATTATGAACCGTTTCACCAAAGTCTGGTTACCAAGCTTCAGATTTCCAAGTCTTCATCAATGTGAAGACCAACCCTTAAAAGTGCTTTTGAGCCCAAAATGATGCATTTGTTAAATGACAAATCAAGACCCAATTTTTTTTTAACAAATCTGGAACCTCACATGAATTATTTGCATGGCTCTCTGATGTATTATTCAAATACATTGTCAACAAAAAATGAAAGAAGAGATGAGGGAGAAAGGAAATAGATGATATAAAATCACAGTCATTGTGGTTAATGAGGAAAGAGAGTGATCTGGATGGATATTCTTCCTGTTTCCTCATACTTTTACTCTCTGACGTAAACTCTAGTGCACACCACATCGTCTGCAGTCATGGTCTGCCAAAAAAAGCAGGAAAAAGACTATTAGAAGAAAAATATGATATGATCAAAGACCCTTGTGTGTAGGAATCATAAGGATAACACATAATAGCAGGAATAAATCTTACCAGAATCAGTACGCCGTCATTGGTCATCTCCCTGGTCCATGAGGTTTTTGGACCCTCACCCTTCTGCAAAGTCTGTTCGCAACTAATTTTGCTGTCTGTTTCCCAGCGAGGAAAGCTCTGAGAGAAACAGAGACAGACAAATATGTGAAGGCAGTGTTTTTCTTTGGAGATGGAAAGAGTGAGAAACAGATCAGTGCCCATGAGAATGTGAAATCCAGAGATGGAGGTTGAAGGAATGGGTGTGTGTCCAGTTTGATAGCTCCTCTGAGATGGAGGGTGTGATTGAGTCCACATCAGAGATCAGGATTGCATAAACACACATTTCATAGGTTCTTGCTCTTTTGAATGTTTTGTAAAAGGAAAATTTGTCACAGACAGACAAATGTACAGTATGATGACTGAAGTGTTTTTCTGTGGGTGTGTATGTACCGTGCAGGGATGTCCATCCACAGTGGCCTCATTAAACTCCTGTCCAACTGTGAAGGTGACATGGGTGGTCCTTACAGAGGTGGAGGTCTTGATTGACAGGGTTTCTCCGTCCTGCGTAATCTCCACGGATGGCTTTGACGCGGCTGCGACCGCAATCTTACGCAGCATCACATTCACACCTGACAAAACACACACATGCACATCAGAACAATCTCCTGAAGAACAGTGAGTACTCTGGCATCCATAGAGGTTATGGAGAATTGTTCATTTATAGAGTTTAAAGGACAAAAAGACCCGGTCAGACAGATCAGGGGAATGAAAGCCATGTTATTAAGACTGGCTCTGCTCCACACATCTGCGCTCTCTGCTGACATTGTCTGATGACATCACCTGATATAATCTCATAGAGAGAACCACATTTGACAAGAAAAATAAAACGCATGGGACACTAGAGATCAACTGATATTCTGTAATTAAAACAAATATGGTACATAATTAAATGTTACATTAATATACCAATTTAATTGCTAATCACTATAATCCAGAACCCATTTTTAATGACTAACAAATAACTAAACAACAATACATAATATTAATAATAAATATTATAATAATAATACCACATAATTGTGAATATTTTCTGTTACATAATACATATTAAAATTTACAACATATTTACTTTTAGTATATTTGCTATTATAATAGTTACTAATATTTACATATTATTAATACTGTTATAAGTATATTGTATATTGTAATAAATATAATTATATGGATTTTTTGTTATTATTACTATAAGTACTATTTTTGTCTTGTTTTGCTGCACGTATATCACTTGAGAATGAGTTTGATAAATAAATAATCATGCAAACAATAAAATGAATGCAAAAAAGTATTGACATGTAGTCATGTTGTTTGGCGCTGTTCATTAAAGACCCACCAAATGGTGATTTATCAATAAGCCCAATATTAATCAAACAGCAGCCATGTAAATGCAAAAAATGGTCAAACCAATTATTGGTCAATCCCTAACACACACTAATTTATTCAATACATAATTTGTGTTCTACACACATAAAACGTCTAAAACCCACAAATACTGCATGTCAAGTGAAGTCATACTGTGTGTGTGTGTGTGTGTGTGTGTGCGTGCGCGTGCGCGTGGGTGTGTGTGTGTGTGTGTGTGTGTAGGTGTGTGAACGCATTGAAAGGGGAAGTTATTCAACCAGCCACAGGGGATGCTGTAATCTATTAAATCTTCCTGACAGGAAATGGATAGAGCGCAGTTTGGAAGTAGGGAAGGGCAGAGGCAACAAAGAAAAAAGCATGGCACAGTCGAGGGAGGGTGAGATTACTGACAAGAGAAGAAAAAAGGAGCAAGAACAGCAGCAGAGACATAGAAAAAGGCTACTCAAGTGTGGAAAAAGACAGCTAGATATAAAGGCCAGTCTGTGTGTGTGTGTGTGTGAGAGGGAGAGAGAGAGCGAGAGAGAGAGAGAGCCTCTGTGCATCGAGTAGAATTTCACACTACTCACCTCACACACATTCCCACCTGTCACCAAGTGTAAATATATACACATGAAGGCAGACAAGAGGGGGCCAAAATTTAGATACACGTTCAGGGAGAGACGCGTAAACAAATTGTCAATTACGCCAATGACTTTTAGCTTTGGCACACATAAACCTATGCACTATTTGTGCAATAAACACACAAAAAATCATTTACAAGGCATCCACACTCTGAGAGTGTAATCCAGGCAGAACCTTGTTAAAAACATTAGTTTATAAAGTTAAACTGTCAGATCAAGCACTGCTTCGAACCCCATTACTAACCAAGAAAAGATGTCAGAAGAGTCAGACGGTCAGGGTCAGTGTCGTAGGTTAAAGGTCAAAGGAAGTATTTCAGAATAGAGGGATGGCGATGAGGACACAAGAGGGAGGAGTGTGGATGACAGGGTGTGGTGACAGGTCGGGCCCATCTGTGCACTGAAATATTTTAATGTCCCATTCCTGAAAGTGTGTGAATTTAAGAGTTACATATTAAGAGTGCGTACATATGAATGTGCATGTGTGTCTGTGCAAAACATTAAAGCAAGTTGCAAAGTTCATTCCTCAATCAACCTATCTGTCAATCATGCACATTCCTCACATATAGCCACGCCCCCTTCGTTTTTACGACATCTGTCCTCAGAGGGGTTCGTGTGGATGCAGATCTCATCTCCTGCAATTTGGGGTATTCATATAATACATCATGTTCCCATGTCAGAAACAGCAGGGCTTTTTCTCTCCATTGTGCTCCTTCTCCGCCCTCTTTAACCTGTCTGCTTCATTTCATCATTCTTATGAATGGTGAAATGAAGGACCTACTCTTTCTTCTCAGGGAATCTGCTTCTTTTGTTCGACACAGACTGCTGAAATCATGCATTAAATCAGATGTCAGTCAAAGTTTTGTAACCCACAGGAACTCGAACAGTGGTATTAAACAAGATTTTCCGAATTGACAGATAGTGAATTCACTTTCCCAAACACACAAATACAATTTACGAACACAAAAATTGAGAGCACGAGGCGTTTTTATGTCCAAACACAAATGAGGTACTGCTGACGAAAGGATCCTTAAAGCTCCAGTCAGGATAATTGCTCAAGGAAATTAAGCGAAATAAGCTCAACCCTGCCCAGTCTAAAAGCAGTGCCAATTGCTTTTTACCTGCTGGGTTTAATTAAAACTAGTAAGATACACCAAAAATAGTTATTTGCATCTAATAGGCTAAATTGTAAAGCGGGGAGAAATACTGTAGCCTAACTATCTGGATATATAGGCTAGTTGATAGTATAATAAATAAATAGTAGTAACATAAGAACAGGTCTATTTATATGGAAGGACTATTAAAACGGTTTTGCATAGGCGCACAAGAGAGGTGGTGAATTTGTTGGTCTATATAGCAATCCATGCCCGTGCATTGATACTCAACTTTGCGCACTCTCTGCGGGCGCGTGCATCATGATTAACTTACCCAGTGCTTTGAGAAGCTCTTCGAAGTTCTCGGAGCTTTTCATTTTCCAAGTACCAGAAAAATCGGGGATTTTGCGATCCATCTTGCGTTCTGTCGTTCCTTGGAGTGTATCCCACTATTATTCTCTCTGGCGCGCGGCTGAGTGACAGTCCTTGAACCTGACACCCTTTAAAGTACCTGCAACTTTGATTCTGAAAGCAGCGTTCCCTGATAATGCCAAACTGATTTTCCTCTTTCCTTTACCCTTCTAACGCTCTCTCTGCCTTGGCTAGAGAAACTTAAGATATCAAGTCTTTTTCTTCCCGTCTCAGACTTTCATTCAGCTCGTCCGAGCGTTATAGCCTGTGGTGAATAGGTTGAACCGAAAATTTGGGCCAGTTATCACGTTTAATCCGTGAGCGCGCACACCCCTTCTGCGACAAACTACACCCCCTATTTGCCCTGTCAAATCAAGGGGCCAATGATACTTCGAGATGATTGTCTTGCCCCGCCCACACCACGCCCAGCTTAAAACATGTGCGCGTTTGAAAACGCCCAGAACTCAGTTTTATGTATGATTTTTTTAATTTGCAGGGTTTCCCCGAAATATTTAAAGGAATAAGACTTTGTCTCTTAAAGTAGCCTACATTGCAAAGTATTGCAAAGTATTAAGTTCTTTTTATTCATATATATATATATATATATATAGCTACTTAAACACACATGATCAGCATTTAGCCTACAATATTGTCAAAGCATAGGTTAGGAATACGCAATTAAAGGGGAAATAAAAATAAAAATGACAATGTAATTGTTTAGGCTACATACAAATATGGTATAGCCTATACAGGAATCTATAATATAGGCTAATAAAAATGTGACGCTAATCAAATATCTGGTGATGTGTTAACTACATTATTGGGATGGGCTAAGCCTATATGTTTTACACACAATATTTAAAAAAAACATCATAAAAACAGCGACAGGAAAATTAAAGAATAGAATAGAATAGACATTCAACAAGATGGGATGTATTTTACACATGTCTCCCTCTCTGTGACAGATAAACAAGCTGTGTGCCGGTAACTGTTGGACACACAAATGTGAATATGATCATAAAACAATCAGGACAATTTGTCAGGCTAATAGCTAAAACAGAGCTCTGTCAAGTTCAGTCTCTTCTCTCCTGTACAAATCACAGCACACTCAGAACTCCTGTAACTGGATCTGTCTCCGCTGTGGTTATCCTCTTCCACGTTTGGGACTGAGGGAGACACGGAGGGTCTTCTGCGGTGGGGCAAATTCCAGAGATCCCGACGGGAGCGAGAGAACGCGAGTGAAGAGAATAACGCAGGCACAAAAGGTGACCTAACAGAGGCCAGGAGGTTGCAGGAGCGTCCCCGAGGGTCTTTAGTCTCCCCCTAACCCCTGCTGTTGAAGCGGAAGAAAAGAGCCGGGCATATGGGGGGTAGGGGCTTGGTAAAAAGGTGGAGAGGCGAAGTTTGGGTCTCTAATGAAGACGCGGGCCATGGAGACTGGATGATGAATGTGAGTCGTACAAAGAAGTCGTTAACCATTTACTTTTGATGGATGGTCTTCCGCGCCACAGCGAACTGCAGATTTTAATGCTCGGGTTACCCGGGTGACAGCCTGGACCGCTCGCGCTGTGCAGCTACTCCGGTGTTGCCATGTCCGAATATTATAAACACTTATTTTTTTATTTTTGAAAAGTGGTTTACAAAATGGATAATCGACCCGTTTTTGGCCTTATACAGAATACAGTACAGTATAAGTTTTGGGGATAGACGTAGTCATCATAACGCCCTATTTAATTATTGGCAGGAATGAAAGTGCAGTGCATTCAAAAGATTGTGGTCTACTGTTGTTTAGCAACACATCCACTGTTTAGATGGTGAAACTTCTGGAAAAAAAAAAATTCAGTGGACAAAAACTCATAAAAAAAATGAAGTTGTGAGATGTGAAATTTAAGTGTTCTAGGACCTTTATACAGAGCCTACCATTGTAAAGACTAAGTCTTGTTTTCATCCATGTTAAATTAAGTATGGCGTCTAACCTTATTAAGATCTATTACTTATGTTTGAAAATATAATATAACCACATTTAGTAGCTTTATAGCCTGCAATTCCAGCCACACTGACATTATCAATCACCACAGATGTATAGAATTATTTATCAATAATAAATAAATGATGTATAATATATTCATATAGGCCTAATTAATTATTTAAGTGTCCATTTGTATATGTAAAATATTTTAGTTAGGCCTTTATTTGTAAAAGAATATATAGGTCTAATAATTATTGAAAAATAACTCTATAATTTATCACATTTTTGCCAAGCTTATACCATTGATGAAATTAAGCATTTTCCTTTTACATAATTCATAACCATACCAAACTGTTTGTTTTTCTTGCGAGATCTGGCAACACCGACTCACAGCCTCCCGACACACTTCAGTTTTACGATTATTAGTTTAAACATCCCACACAAAATTGTTCCATATTGTAGGACTTTCTTTTCCCGTGTATAGAGAGGAATGTAGCCCCGTGGGGTCGCGGCCACTCACTGCATGTTGACAAAGCGCGACGCTTGTATTACAAGCACTTGACAGAGATAGCGCGAGGCGATGCATCACACATCACACACCTTGCCGATTGTGTTCACACAATAGCTTCATGTCCACACATGTTCCTCTTCGTACAACAACAACAGACGATAGTCATTACACTCTCATATCAATGGAGCTATTTGTCTTCTTATCGCCGTCCTAATCTCTCCTTTACTCTGCCTTTGTAGGTTTTTGTTGACTTTTAACTTGTTAGCTGCAGGCCTGTAAGCAAGAGAGAAGAGTTATCAATGGTATCTAAATACCCCACTTAGTGGGTTGTGCCCACCATCAAGAAATGATGTTCAAAGCTAAAAGGCATTCTTGCATATGAAAACACACGTTTGACCTGAGGAGAAACCAGCAGTGTGGAAACAGGTGGAATGGGAAATTAGCAAAGCAATTCAATTGATGTTTCCTGGTAAACATTTACAATATCTTGCTAGTTCTGGGTGGCCCGTGACACCGAACACCCTCTCGCTCCTCTTTTCTGTTCTCACCCCATCCCCCCTTCCCCCTCTTCGCCTTACCCATTTTCATTCCCACCCATTTATCTTTTGTTCTTTTGTGCTTAGGTCATTTTTTATTACTTTGTTCAGGCCTGGTGAAAGAAGGAAAGAATAAGTGAGAGAAAGAGATCAAAGCCCAATGGGGAATGACAAAGATGGAGAAAAGGATGAGGGACAAAGAAGACACAGAGAAAGAAAGAGAGTTGAGGGGAGTAAGGAGAGGTGCTTTGCAATGAGGGCATAAATATTTCTGTGCACTTTGAAAGAGGAATCATTTTACATTTCTCTCACTTTCCCTCCCTCTCTTCCTCTCTCTCTTTCTGCTTCTCACTCTTCTTGCCAAAAACTCAGCAGGGTAAGTGATACTCCACTCCGGGGACTCACATAACCCCAAACACATGCCACCAGCACACTGGTTTACACGCTTACGTCTGGAACACCACACACAATCGCACCTTCTCTCATCCACGACACCACACACTCATGTTGGTTGTGTTATGTTATGAAGGGTTAATAGACACAATGAATTTTATATGATGTTCCCAAAACCTTCTCAAAATTGACCCCTAAACCTCACACAATCCTTTCAACTTTATTAGTTTGAGAACTAAACAGCCTTTCAAGTAGTGAAGACCACTTCAAAAGTCCTCACAAGTTGATTCTCGAATGTGTTGTGAATGTGAACATCTGACTCTCACAATTGTAGCCAAAGCTGCACACACACACACACACACACTGACTGACAAATAGGTCAATGACGTGATGTTCATGTTAATTTATTCAAAAATGCATTAATAAAATGAATACACAGCTTCTATGATTTCTTTAATTTCTGTAGTAAAATTAACTTTGATATTTTTGGAGGAACATAAAGTAAAAAATATCAGGGTGATACAATGGTCTTGATATCATGATAAAAAAATAAGAATGAAATCAAATTAAATTCTTGAAGGGGAAAACTTTTTTAGGTAGTTTGGTATTATACATAATAATAAATAAATTATATTATGAATAAATATTTTAACTGCTTTTTAATATTTAATATAAAGCATGTCATCCAACCAACATGCCAAAAAAAAGATATCATACCCTCATGATTGTGTGTAATATGATTGTGTCAACAAGTCCCTTAATATTTCAAATAATTTGATCTTTTTATGACAAGACAAGGCAAGTTCACATTGCAAAATGTAATGTGATACCACTCCACAAAAACCTATTTAGTTATTTATGAATTAATAATTAACAATATCTTGAAAAATGTATTTATTTTGTTCCACTTTTTTCCTCCATCATCAACACTATTAAAAATGCCATTTTTTTTCTCATCTTGCTAACACAAACACTCACTCACATGCATCTAATGAAGAGCTTATTTATAATGCAGCTAAATTAATTTGGGTGAAGAAGTAAATCTAGATCATGCTTGACTATTTGTCTCATTACCTCTATATATCCATCATTACCAACTGAAACTTAACATGAACCACATGACTTCTTTAATCAAGCTGTTCCTCTTTCTTTCTCCCTCTATATACATCATGTTCCTCCTTTTTCTCCCCATGTGTTGTTCATTCTGTCTCAGTCCACCCTTTGCTCATTATCAAACCATTCCACTTTCCATCTCCCCCTTTCCTCCTCCTTTATTCTCCCTCTCTTACACACATATCCGCTCTCTCTCTAATCATTAATTCAGTCTTTATCCTCCTTTAGTCAAATCAGTCTCAGACTGGTGAGGCAGTAGCCAAACATTCGTCTACCCATTATTGGCTGGCTTCTTATCACTGAAATCACTTCCTACTGTCTTCTGTTCTCCATCCTGTTTCCATCTGAATAAAACACTCAACGGAAACACACACATTGATTATCTTGTAAATGTGGTTCATCTTTTTCTTGGTCACACTTCGGGCAAACCACAGCCACTCCAGCACTAACCTTGACCTGACCTTTGACTCGGTGTCCTATGACACCAATAACCATCAGGCTGTTTTCTTTCTTCCCTTTGTTCTGAACTGGAGCATTTCAGAATCCAATATAGCAGACTGAATGTTCTCAAGTTTTGTTTGTTGACCGTGATCCAAAATGCTGCATAAATGAACTCTTTTACCTCAACAAACCTCAGTCATCTGGGGCTGCAGTTAAGTGTGTGCGTTAAAACTGGCACTCTAAATGAAAAGGCTCGTTCCTAACCCACCAGGCATCATGTTAATCACTTTCTGTGCCAAAGCATTTGTTTCTTGTTTATTTTCCCCTGATGGATTTAGTCTGGAGGTTGAAAGTCAGATTGCAAGATCATTTTCATGTTAGAACAATGCAGAAATATTGACCAGTGATGTTCTATAACCTACAGTAAATGTATATGGTGAAGTCTAGGTAAAATATAAAGTCATTGATCAAACATTTTTGGTCACTATTGGCAAAAAACAGGCAGCTGACCAAAGTTATTTTAAAAAGAAAGAAGAACAGAGTGTAGCTGAGGTAACAGAGTTAAATTTAATTATAATGTACGGTAGATCTCTTCCTCTCTCTCTTTCTTTTTCTCTAAGTGGGGGATTTCTGAGACTATTATTTTGTTAAGAGTCCTCGTGCCTTGATTTGGATCCAAAATGCTGTATAAATGAACTCTTCCAACCACATCTTTTAGTAGCTTTCATTCATCTAAAGCACTGTAAAGGTTCATTGGGATGGTTAATGAACAAACAAGTCTTAGGAGTCAGTTCCTTTAGTGTATAGTTTCCCTGAAGGGTTACAAATCTTTCCGGTTCTGTATCAATCTGACGATACATTCTCACAAATTTACTCACAGAATGGCTACTGAATCAACACTGAATCATAAGTCACTTTCTGAACTGCAAGTACCACCATGTCAGTTCATCATTGCTTTTACATGCCGTGCCACCAAGAAAGCAAAAATATGTTATCTCTTTTTGTATCCGTTCACAGTGAGTTATCCTCACTTTTATAGCTCACCTTAAGCCTTTTGATAACACAATGAAAGTGATAAGTAGGCATATACAATATGACAATAAAATTATAACTTAAGGAGAGGAGAAAAAGAAAGACATGTGGGAAGAAAAGCAAAAAGCTTTTCCCAGCCTCTCACCTTAGTTTGTGTGCAAACCTCTTATTTTCTTGCTTTTTTTTGGCCATAAAGTTCAATTTGAGTGCAGGCCCGGTTTCTAACACTCCACCCTTTTCTACCCTACCGCCAACCCTCAGCACACCCCCTGCCTTTCACTCTTCACTCATTCTTTCAGTTCATTCTTTCCTCCTTTCTCTTCAAAACCAATTGTTAAATTTACTGGCTCTGCCTGGTGTGTGCATGTATTGATTTGCCTAATGTCATATTTGTGTCATGACCTATTGACTGAAGTAAGTGCCAGCTTGCGAGAGCTTAAGGCTTGATTGATAGTTGCTCAGTGGCGTCTCAAAATGAAAGAACATTAAATTCTCTTGAAGACTGAATTATTCAAAACTGTGTAGAACCTTAACACATTTAGCGTGCCTAAGCCATAGGAAGAATATGGAAAATGGGATAAAATACAGAAATTCAGAGGGCAGAGTGAATGAGAGAAAGAAAAAGGGTGGAAATGTGGTGGAATTCTTGTAAAGAAAGGCCAGATTCCTGTAACACATTACAATAACTGCACATGGAGAGCCCAGGGAACGAGTGATTTAATGGGTGGAGAGGTGAAGGAGAGGTTAAAGGTGCTGTAATTTTTTGATTTCCCAGAAAAAGTGTTAACACTGTGGCTTTGTGGTGCTATGAAAACATTGCTCTGTTTGTTTGTCTAGCCTAACCCTAACCTAAGGAAGTCTATAATACTCCTCAGCTCCTGTGTGATTATGCGATAATAAAATGTCCACACTTTAGAATCATATCAAGTTGAAAACCTAGCAGAAGCAGTCGGTCGTATGAATTGTTTGCTTGCATATACTGTGTATTTGTACACACTATTCACATGAATTGTGTTTTGCATGCTATATAATAGGGAATGAGCATATTTTGAATGCGAGCAATTATTTTTGCAATTAGGGTTTCTTATGCTAGAAATTACACATAACACTTTAAAATAGAAGTGAGGAAAAAATTCTGAATTGAGTCAATTGAGATTAAAATTCATAGTAGGATATTTTGTAGATAGAAGTCTCACTCTGATGTTCATAAGTCTTAATAATCAGCTTAAATACATTTTATTGAGAGAAAAAAGGAACTGCCAAAACGATCTGCCTCGTGCTGTGCGATATAAATTTGAGTACTAGTGTCATCTCGTGGATAAAGTGAGGTAACAAAATCCGTCTTTATTGAGGAAGTTCACAAATCAGTGCTTTCTCGACTCACCTGCCATGGGCTACTAGCTTGTAATATAGTAGAGCATACTATAACATGGTAATATATAGCCTAGTACTCAACAATTCATTTGTTCGGGGGGGAAATGACTTCATTTACACGAATCTTGACGTTTTGTTCAGGTTTATAAGGAAATAGGCTTATTCTGTTCAGTCAAATGAGTAAAAAGCGGAGAACAAGAGACCCCTGGCGGCAAACATGTGCATTTAAACAGTGCTTGCAGCCAGGAATTTACAGTTTAAAAGATATGGAAATCTGTTAGAATTATCTAAATGTCTACAATCCCAAGTTACAAAAAGTCTACAATCCCATGAAACAGGAAAAGAAAAGCACTGGGATCATTAAATGCCAAGTAGAGGAAGATCCGGTATGCTTGTAACAGTTATAAACACCATTTCCACCTATCAGGGATAAACTAGGAGTCCTGATCATTTAATTATTTACCCACTTCCACCCTGACCTTATATGAATGCCTGTCAAGGCTGTAAATATGTATATGCAGATTTTATAAAGAAAAAAAATATTTTGATGTAAAAAATTATTATTTTTTGTCCAAAACGATATTTTACTTAGTATTTAAACTGTTGCAGATAAAATCATAGAACTTACATTAGAATAAATAGATTCTCAGGCAAAATGTGATGCATTTTTAAACTGCTAATTTCAAACCATAATGCTAATACAGCTAACTAAACATTGGATGACAGGGGTGGGGTAAGTTGTAACACACTTTAGCATTCCCTTATAGAACTGAGTACTTTCATGTTGTCTATATGGAGATTTTTTGGCAGCTCAAAGCCAAAGGAAGTGTGGGTAAAATGTGCCCTATGCAGTTTCTGGATCCACCAAGTCTGCACCCTAGGGTTAAAAACATTGGTTTGTCACCATTGTGACTTTGATTCATAAAATTCATACATAGTCACAATCTCACACACAAATTTACACAGTTTTTTGTTAGATCTACATATTCTTTACCTCGGTACACTGGAGTTGAGTGTTCAGTAAGCATAAATACTGTTATGGAGGTTTGTTACTACACACACACACACACACACACACACGTTTGTTTTTGTGAATTGTGGGGACATTCCATAGGTGTAATGGTTTTTATACTGTACAAACCGTATTTTCTATCACCCCTGACACAAAAACGCGCAACCACTACACCTAAATGGTTTTTATACCTACCCCTTACAGGAAACTTTATACATTTTTACTTTCTCAAAAAAACGAATTCTAAACACGCGCGCACATACACTTCTGCATCGAACAGAAAGTGGATTGGAGATGTGGTCATTTGTGGTCAACTTACATTGTAACAAAGGGTACTTTGTATAGCTAAACGTTTGAGCACTCCAGCTCAAAAATTCAGGGAGTTACAGATGTTGAAACAAAAAGTGTCACAACCATACCCGGCCTACCCTATATAGATGTTACAATGCAGTTTGTATAGGCCTAATGTTATTATTTTTTTCTTATTTAGGCTACACTTATTGTTACAAATTACCCCAACTAGTGTTACAATTACAAAAAATATGTTACAGTAGTCCTTAATCTCATAATAATGTCATGTTATGAAAGATCATCATGACTAAGTAATATTACTAATGTTCTGTGCCCCCAATACCACGACATAGCCTATCACTTCTGCATTTTAAAATGCTGTTTAGCTAATTTCGCCTCGGTTGTCTCGGTTATGGTTTCTACCTTAACTTCCTAACACCAAACCACCTGTTTCACAGGAACCTTGCAAGACAAATTCGAGCCATGGAGCAAATCTCCAAACACAAAAAGCATAGGCCTATGGATTTTTTTATTTTTTATGATTTTGCTCATGAATAAAACATGGCCCATATGGAATAAAGCATTCATTGTTATGCCATTAAATAATTCAGTTGTTGAGGTAACAGCTGCCCAATATGCCAATCTATTATTTGTATGCACAGATATTAACACATTTTATGTTTATGTAAAATGGTTTTATTGTAACAAATGTTAAAAACAAGCAATTATAAACACAACGAAGAAGTACATGCTTTTTTTAGAAGTAGTATTACAAATATAGCTTTGACTCTTACAAAATGTAAACCATCACTACCGAAGTCAACAGAAAAGCAAACACATTTATCACGGTAGTTTTAGTCCCCGAGTTCCCTTTAGAGCTGCAGTCCAGCTGGTTATTGCTTGGCGCTGTGTTTTCAGGGTTTCCTTCGAAATGAACGGGTTGACAGGCATCTCCTATCTGTTCACAAGCGAGAATGATGTGTTTGGTCTCATTGCGGATGTTTCTGATCCCACACGCGCCTTCATTGATATCGACCCGCACCGTTACAAAGGAGAATTTCTCTTTACTGATACACAGGTTACTGGACAGGGTCTTACCCCCGCCTTTAGTACACACATTTTCCACTCGCTGTTTCTCGCTGGCACGGAAGAACGACTGCGTCGGTCTGCCACACGTTTTAATTTTCCTCAGGAAATTTTCCCAAGCGTTATTGTCCCACGTTTTTGGCACCCCCTCAGGAATATGGCGCTTGAGGAAAACATTATGAGCGTTGTTGTACCTCGCTGGCATACAAGGCTTAGAGTTAGGATCCACCGAGTGACTTTGAGGCAAGACAAAAGCCACAAGTAGCAAAAAAGCAATCATTTTGAAGACCTGCTGTGAAGAAAGAGAAAAGGCAGATAAAAATATTCCGCTTTGCAGACGCAGTTCCAAAGCTGAGGTCCTCTCTCAAAGTCATCTAAAAATAGTATGCTATATGGGCTTAACGGCTCTGCTGGCGTCTGTGGCATGCGCGTGGTTCTCTTTCTAAAGGCACGCCACTCTAGATATGTTAATAGGCAAGATGACATTGGATAATACTTACAGAAATGCTGAGCCGCAGACCTACGTGTTGGTGTCTATGTTTGTGAAGTTCTTCTTTTGAACAGTATCTTTTCGCTTCCTTTAGCTAAACGAAGTCGTGTTTTGTTTTGTTTCCCCCCCTTCTGGTGTGTATTTCTCTCTTTGAGTTTCAATCTTCAATTCTATGACCAAAATGCTGAGACTTGTTATGACACGCCAACCTTTTTAGCTCCCTCAGTTTTGATGGTGAGTCAATATTACAGCCATAGGATGATGACTCATGGTCCTTTTGGAAGACTTTTAGAGCTGTTGATCTATTACTGTCTTTAGATACTGATGTCTTGAGAAAACATTGAATCTATTGGTCCATTTGATAGACAGTTTAATTTTACAATTACATGTATTATAAAATTTCATTTAATTTCATTGTAACATAAGCTCAAATTTAAAAGGGTCATGAACTGCCTTTGTTTTTTATTTCTCTGAAGTCCACTTATAACAAGATTTTTACATCAAACAAACATAATTTAGAAGTAATAAGCTATTTTCTGTCCTGTTTTTAACCCCCCTCATCAAAGCTGTTTGAATGGGCGTGGCGGATTGTATGTAAACGCCCACTGCTATGATTGACTAATAGTTGTGTATGTTTGACAGTGTACATTTCTTATAGATGGACACTACTGTGATTTAGGTCAAAAATGCATAAATAACTCAATAAATATCAAACGATCTGTAAGAAGAGACAAAGCAATAGTAAACATGTAATGAAAACAGTTCCTCACACTTGTGTGGTGCAACATTACTGTCGGAACCGATATAGTCGAACTTTCAGTTTCAATCTTTCCGAAAATCCTGCGTTGAATTGTGCTTTGTTTGCAAACGAATGTGCGGTAAAATTAAGTGAACAAAGGACCAATTTCTTACTGACACAGTCTGGAACTTAAAAATAAGAACATTAGTATAAAATATATTAATGAAAATGTATTGAGAATTTAGCAATGAGTACACATGTGTTTTTGCATTCAGAAGAAGTGAGCTCTTTCCTAACTCAGTTGGAACCTGATTTCTATGTTCTTTTTTTCATGAATGCTACGCAAACACTGTTTTTCCATGACTTGGCACTGCAGTGTCTTCAGAGCCATTTTTATCATTTGGTTTCTGCATAGACCTGCTCGTTCGCCTCTCCTAAACACTACATGCGTGAATCGGTGGGCGGGGCTAAACAGACAGTGATGTCGATCTTCTGCGGAGGCGGTGCTTATCCACACTATTACATCATAGAGTAGAACATTCCAAAGGCTGTTGTTTTGGCAGACTGTCTTTAATTAATATAAGCTGTTTTTAGACTAACGACAAAGTTTTGAGTTCTGAAACTTACAGGATGTTTTTATGGAACAATTAACTCTTATATGTCAAAAGATCAAGGGAATTTTGGTTTCTCAGTTCATGTCCCCTTTAAATGCATAGCTGTATTTTCTAACTTAAATTGTCATTGTAAAATCTATGTATTGAAAATAAACCCTAAATCTTTGTGAGGCATCAGTGTAGGTGTGTAAGATTTGCTTGTTTCTCTCTCTTGACACTAGTGACGCTGCTAAGTGGTGGCACAGTCTCCTTCAGAGAACTTTATCGGCCCCCATCATGTGCACCTTCTACAGAGGCACCATCGAGAGCATTCTAACTAGCTGCATCACTGTGTGGTATGGCGCTTGCAACGCATCCTGCCGCAAGTCACTTCAACGCATAGTGAGAGCAGCTGAGAAGATCGTTGGTGTCTCTCTCCCCTCCCTCCAGGACATCTACAGCACCCGTCTCACCCGCAAAGCCCTCTGCATTGCAGGTGATCCCACCCACCCGACACACAGCTTCTTCAGTCTGCTACCATCAGGGAGGAGACTGCGGAGTCTCCAGGCCAGGACCAGCAGACTGAAGGACATAGAGGAGCAACAATAATGTACAGTATGTGGAAAATACTGTTTGTTTTTTTACTTTAAACCACATAAACACATTGCATTACACCAAATACACAAAATATTGTTCTTTTTAGCAACGTCATATGACCCCTTTAACTGTATGCACCAAGGGTCTGAGAGTTACGCAATTTCAATTCTCTGTATGTAGGTGTACATCAATCAATAATAGTTATGTATTGTAGAAATGACAAATGTCCACTAACTTCCAAGCCAACTTTGATCATGTTACTTATACAAATTCTCTTATGACACATAGCCTACAAATCTATTCAATGCATAATTAGAAACAGCACATTACCATATTGTGAGAGAAGTGTACAGTCCCAACAGATGCAGACAGATCTCCACTTCTGCTAGATGATATGATCACTTATATAGCTGGTGGTCTTGCAGAGCAGACAGATCAACAGGAAGTGGGACACCACTATTCCTTTTATTAAGCATCAATCTTTCTTTAACTCTTTCAGTTCAATTCATTTGATATATAATGCCTATATAAATGGTTTATTCAGTGGCCCTATGCACACTACACATAACTTAAACCCTAACGGGATACAATATTGATTAGCCTTTTGCTATAAGATGCATTGAACTTTCAGGTCTCACTATCAATATTTTGACATTAGTGAAAATACTGTGTTCATTCTGATATGTATTGGAAGTTATAACGTATGACAACAACAGTATTTAAATAAAGGACAAAAATCAGACATGGGGATAATTACATATCTGATGTAGTACACATTTATAACTTCTGACTTCTTTACTGATTGACTTCTGTGTGTGGTTTATTAAATGGTAATAAGGACATCAGGAAGTGGGCAAATATTTTTCATCTGTGAAGCATCTTGTTTCACTCTTAATTCATTTAAAATGTGTCATCTTGAGATTTTTATTTGAAAAATATAAATGTGTGTGCAGACTTATACACAAATTAAAATAATTGTAAGTGATCAATGAGTTTTATAAATATAAAACTGTAGTTATAAATGACCAATTTTATAATACAAATAATGGAATAACATGACTTTGACCCATGGACATACTTTGCAACGCAGACTTTTTTTTCTTTTTAGAACCAGGTGTCAAGACGTGATGGTGCACACTCACAGTTTTGAGCCCCTCAAACCTCAAGCATGATGTGTATTTCTCCACTGAGTCAAAGTAATACTCTTGTGAGAATGTTTTTAACTGCTAACTGCAATGTGAGACTGAGAATGTAATTGTTAAATGTTAGTAAGGTCTAAGATCACAATAAAAAGTCATTGTAAAATCAGGATTAATCTATACTGTTTTAAAAAAAGAAAAAAAGAGGTGAACTTAGTCAAGTTTCAAAGAGAGACCACAGGTGCCGCCAGCCAAGATGTGGTTAGAAACTTGCAGCCCCACACGCGCATTTTTTTTTTACCAACTAAATGATACTTTTTTCCACCATCTAGTTCATATTTTATATCATATTTTTTATCCTAGGTTTTCAAAGTTCTTTAAAAATATCAGTCACAAGCTGATTTTCTATGCTAGAATAATCTACAATTCAGTCTGCAACCGCATCAGTTCAAGCTCTGCTGCAAGACTTTACACAACTGGTGATAAACCTTAGAAAAGCGTGAAAAGAAGCTTAAAGATGGTTAGCCACTTCCTTCTGGACGAACTGCCAGCATCATTTTTCCCACAGTGCACCTACCTATATAAAGCTGAACCTGAGTCAAAGCACTGACAAACATCTGACTGGACACAAGGACTTTTCACATTACGGTAATATGTTTTTCATAATTGTCTTGTATGTCTATTGTTTTTATGGTATTATTATTATTTTTGCTTAAAATAACCAATTTAAAGTTGTGCTGTATTTTGAATACATACATTTGAACTTTAATGCTAACAGTATCTGTCAAATTAATGACAGATAATGAAATAATGACATTTTTTGCATTTACACAAACATCCTCAGATCCTGAAAATGCTGTCATTCGTGATCATCTTGACTGTGGTGCTCCACACTTGTGTGAGTGAGCTGGACATATGGTACCCATCTCAGCCCTGCACTGAAGCGAAGAACCAGAGCGCGCATGAAACTTTCCTGAACCACCACCTACGTAAGGATGCACCAACTGAAACACTCAAAGTAAAAGAATGGCAGAAGTTCATTAACAAAATCAACACCTGGGACAGGCCGATTCAGTCATTCTTTCGCTTCAGAGAAGAAAGAAGGGTGATAGCTGTGTGTTCATCAGGAGGAAAGATGTATAAAGGGAACCTCTGCATCAGCAAGAAGCCTTTTACATTCTTCACTGTTAAGATCAACAGTAAGAAGAAAATAATCAAGAGAGTCAAGGTTGAGGAACAACATGTTATTCTTGGCTGTGATAAAATTAAAAATACATGTCTACCTATTCATTTTGAGGCAAATATAAATGATGCTATACCAGATAATAACAAACCAGACTGCAGTAAAGCAATGGCAAATTCAAGCTTTATTCCTTTTGAGGAGCTGTTTCATGTCTAGACACATGACAATTCAGGTGTCGGTGTTACTTTGTAGCTTTGCTTCTTTTATTTCTATTTAACCAATGTGGAAACTACAGTAATGTGTAGTACAGTAATATTGCTTTCTATGCTTTTGCTTCATTATTTCTATCATTTCAATAAAAATTGAAATGCATAATAAACACACGTGTCCTTCGTGTTTTAAAACTTATCTTTCTCAAATAATATTATACTTATAAATTATATTTTACCTCATTTAAATTCTTATATGGGTTACAGTCTGTTTTAAAATTTCACTACATGAATACAAAGTAAGCTACAGTAAGTAAAGTGATACAATGTAACATGCATTTTAAAATTGTATTCATTTACTTTGTGAATACGTCTTCGATTACTTTTCTGACCCGTATCTGTCATATCTCTCTCATACATTTTGCACAACATAATTTATTCATACATCAACAAAATTCTCTGAATGCTGTGGACAAAGATGAGAATGAGAGCTCTTCCTGCATTAACTATCATATCAATGACAGACACCTTTCTAAACAGAAAATAGCGTTTGCTATGTTTGACAGCAGTTTCAATACGAAATGTCCACCAGGTGGCGCAGAAAGCCTTTGATGGATTTTGGAACCTTGCCTGTTAAATATAGGAGAATATAACAGAACTTTTACTTTTTATGTTATGTTATGTTTTATATCGTTTGGAACTATAAATCTTCTAACTTAAATCTCAACCATTCAAAAAAACAATTCCAAATCAGAAGATGTGTCCAAATCAACCTGCTAGTTTGAGAGATGTCGTCTGTGATTTCAGAATTCCTTCACGATATCCTGATCAGCTCAGCCAGGTCCGGACTACTTAGGGCTCGACAGAAGTCTTCTTCAGGTTCAGAAAATAAGTTATTAATAATTCACTCTGAGTCTTGTTTTAACAGAGGTTTAAACGCATCACCATTGAAATGGTTTCGCTTTATTGAAGCAATAAATAAAAAATAACAGCGAGAAAGTCTTCACCCGGGGTGCGGCATTAATGTGCTCCAAACATGTATCTCCTTCTCAGACTTCCATATTTGTCAGACATTGTGAACACACACACACACACACACACATAACTCTCTATGTAAGCAGAGGCCTGGTTGCTATGGTTACCCATGTACAGGATGTGCGACTTTTAACCCAGTTACAGGAGCTCATATTAAAAGAAGTCCAAACGAAAAATTGTAGCATCTCTCAAAGAAGCAAGCGAGTCTATCTCTACTTTAATCTAAACAATTGCAACAACTTAAAGGCGTAAGCCAGGCAGATACAGTATCATATAGCAGACGATTCTTGAGATAAAAACATAACATAACAGTAGCTAGAAGTTACATTCTGCAACAGTATATGTAGCAAAATGCATCTCCTTGCAAAACCGTACAACATAGACAAGCGTACAACACAGAGAAGATACATATACGTATTTGTCTACAAGTTTAGCCACACATGTTCTTTTCATGACAGAATGTGCTCAAACTGCAGCTACTACTTCTTGGATTTTAGGGCAGAAGTCTATAGTCTTAAAGTTTTTAGATCTTTTGTTAACATTCTAATTCAAAATGAACATTACTCAAAGTAATCATTTCCTTTAGCAATCTAATAATTTTCTTATTTATATCCCCCTGTTTTCTAAGTAGTTGGATTATTCCCCTTATTTTAAAGATGATCTTCTGATGTTCCAAATCCATTCTGCTTCCGCCTGTGCTTGTCCGTCTTCTTTTGTTTTTTGACTTTGCGGTTCCATTCTTTTTAGATTCCTTGAGACAAGGAGATCATCAAAATACAGTTCTAGTTTACCTGGGTCACGTTCAGCCCGGACAAAACGGTGCAAAACGTTTATTAAACGGAAACGGTGGTGCTTTGAACACCCTGTTCCGATGACGCAAGTGTTGCAACTATGGCAGCTGAGAAGGACATTCTTTGTGTTCTTTTGGAAGAGTTTTCGAAGCCTGATGAAATGGGTATAAATACTTGTTTAATACTGCAAAATACACTCGATGTTACAGTCACTGCCCTTGCTGTCCAGAATAAAAGAGAACATCCCAATCGAGTGAATAAGCGATTTGTGGAAACTGTGGATCCTAATTATTGTGATCCAACATTTGCCTCGCATTTCAGGATGAAAAGACAAACATTTCAGATGAAGGATAATCCACTTCTTACCTCCGAGACTGTGTTATGATCTATATGACCTTATTATTTTTATTGTGAGTATTAGGCTTATCGTTATTGCTGATCACTGTTGTTGTGCTATGATATTGTAATATTTACCATTATATAATCAGAGGAGCATAGAAAAGTTTATGAAAGTGTCACTCCACAACACAATAGCAAAATATATAAATATGTATAGTATTTTTATGTTACATTAATCAGCGTCTAGCACACCTACCTAAGGAAAGGATATGGACCAGAAGACATTGCAATTACTACATGATATTTAGTCTTAAAGAAGTTCTAGATCTATACTTGTGCTCTTATTATTTCAGTTATTTTGCCTTTAATGTAAATAATGTGCAAACAATATACTTGCTCTTGTGAATTAATTTTGATGTTAATTACATTTACTTACAAATTCATCATCATCATCATCATCATCATCATGTTGATATGATATGTTACTATAAAACTCTTACAACAAACATGTCTTCTAATATCTTCAATTGTTGCTAGCTGCAGAGGACACATTTGTAAATGACTTCACTTCACTTGAGCCAGCTGTCTCTTTAATACCGTGTGGTTTATATACAGTACATGTTGCTGCTGATTGGGCTGACATTTTTGACACACCCACCAAACAAGAGAAAACGTATCTCAAACCCCGTTGCACACCGTTTCCAGGAAACATGTCGTTCAACCCGGAAACCGTAGCAAAACGTTGTGCACCGGTGTGAACTTGAATGTGGCCCTGGTTCATGGTTACTGTTCCCAATTGAGAATTGATCAGGGAATTGCGCATTTATTGGGTCATCTGACTCAACAGTAATAATATAATTTATCATGGGGCAATAATATTACATAGGAAAGAAAGATTTTAAAGCCAGGGGAAAAGTGTGTTTAATTTCAATTGCAATCTTTATTTAAAAATTTACATAATTAATGAGGCAAAAGCATATAGAAAGTATGAGTGTCCTTCATAAATATGAGCAAACATCCTCATTTTACTTATGTTTTAACAATGTTTTAATAAAAGCAAAATTATCAAAGCTAAAAAAAAGCAACATTCAGAGGTCACAGTTTTGCAGTTCATGAGTCCAGATTTGAAACAGTTCTTTAAAAGGAGTAATGATTAGGCTATTATTTCTGTCTGGTTTGTTATTATCTGATGTAGCATTGTTGTTGTTGTTGTTATCACAGACAAGAATAACATGCTCTTGCTGATAAGGCCGATGACAAGGGGAAAATCTGTCATTTAGTCATGTTTATTTACTCATTTGAGTGAAAAGGGAAAAAATATGTTGAGAAGGAAGTGACTAACTGTTTCCAGACCATATTGACCCTTATTCTCACACTTTATTAATAGGAAATCACACATTGTGACCTTTTCACATTGTGAAAGTGGACCCACACATTCATGTTAAAAATATGCAACACATATCTAACATTTACACAAATATGTATAATATATAAAGATTATTATTATTAATTATTATTATTATTGTTGTTGTTATCATTATTATTATTATTTTACCAGTTACTTAAATTCATAGGAGCTGATCTTTAATTGTAGCCCCAATTTTTTCCCCATTTGTAATTTGTTTTGGCCACACGGCAGGATTTTGGATGCAAAATAGTTTAGCCAAATGCATCTTTTCAAATCCAGACAGTTGCTGTTAGCCATTGACGACCATTATACTAATTTTTTTTATCAAGATGTATACTTGTTTTCACACTTCACCCACAGTTCTACTCATCTACTTTTTGCTGCCCCCTCTTATATTTCTCTTTCTAACTTCCTCATTTACCTCTCAAATCACTTTGCTCTAAAACACTTTTTTCTTCACCTTTGTTCAAATTGAACTCAATATATAGTTAAAACAATGTATTAGAACGCAAACCTTTCTACCCAGTTTAAATTATATTGTAATGCAGACTTTTAAACCTGTAATTTGTGATTATGTCTGACAAATAGACATTTTATATATAAAAAAATTGAAAGTGACGTGACATACGGCCAAGTATGGTGACCCATACTCGGAATTAGTGCTCTGCATTTAACCCATCTAAAGTACACACACACACACACACACACACACACACACACACGTGAACACACACACACACACACACACACATTTATGCTGCGGCGCACCGGGGAGCAGTTGGGGGTTCGGTGCCTTGCTCAAGGGCACCTCAGTCGTGGTATTGAAGGTGGAGAGAGCGCAGGACATTCACTCCCCCCACCTACAATTCCTGCCGGCCCTGAGATTCGAACTCGCAACCTTTGGATTACGAGTCCGACTCTCTAACCATTAGGCCACGACTTCTCCCCATAAAAAAGTAAGTCTGAGTTGTCTTTTGGCATAGCAGAGAGCCAATAATGAGCCTACACAGGTTTACTTAATCAACCTCATACCTTATATTAGTTTATTTACTGTGTTACTGTACTTTGTATTCATGTGGTGAGGTTTAGGAAGGAGTAAGGGAGACAGAATGTGTACAACTTATTTCAATACCATAAAATAGAATAACAACCCTGCGACCCTACAGAGGATGAGTGGTTTGGATTGTTTCTTCCATATTTTTTTGTAATCATATAATTTATCATGATAATATATTATGTAAGAAAGAGTGATTTAAAACCAGACAATTTTATTTTCAATTGCATTCATTTATTAAATGACTGAATAAATGAGGCAAAAGCATATAGAAAACAATGTGTCTATGTGTGTGTGTGTGTATACACGTGTACATGTGCGTCCTTTATGAAAATGAGCAGACAATTCCATTTTAACAGTGGTTTTATAAAAATTAAATGAGCAAAGCTAAAAAGTAACATCCAGACATCACACTTCTGCAGGTCATGTGTCTCGACATGAAACAGCTCCTCAAAAGCTTGTATCTGCCATTGCTTTACTGCAGTCTGGTTTGTTATTATCTGGTGTAGCATCTTTTATGTTTTCCTCAAAATGAATAGACATTTGTTTTCAGTTTTAGCTCAGTCAAGAACAACATGTTGATCCTGAACTCTGATTTTCTTGACTTTCTTCTTCTTTTTGTTAATCTTAACAGTAAAGAATGTGAGAGGCTTCTTGCTGATGCAGAGGTTCCCTTCATATATCGTTCCCTTGTGAGGATTACTTTGGAAAATTGGATTACTTAATGATACACTTAATGACATGGATTACTTGATGTTTTTCCTACCGTTCTAACTAACCCAGATCCAACAGGATGTTAAAGAAAGAAAGAAAGAAAGAAAGAAAGAAAGAGCTTTATTGCCAGGTATGTTCACTCATACAAGGGATTTGTCATGTTAACAGAGGCTTCCACAGCACAAACAGAATGACATTGACAAGACAAGAGACAGATAATAAAAATAGAATAAATAGGAAATAATTATATATAACAATTTTTTTAAAGAACACAATATACAAAATAAAAAATAAAAATGTGTGTAGAGGTGTTATGTACAAATGCAAGGAAATGTAAATAACAAGCATGGTGTGTTAAATAAATAATTTTTTGTCAAGATATTGTATTATCTGAGAATAAAATGAACTACTTGATTATGTATTTTGAGTATTTCAAATACAAAATACTGTCTCTCAAAGTATTTAATTACAAATTACTTTAGATTTTTTTTGTCCAGCAAAATACAAATTACAAAATATATATTAGTAATTAAATACGTATTTCAAATACATTTAATTAAAATACTGCCCATCTCTGACAGATAGATACATACATATAATTTTTTATTTGTTATACTTTTACAATGTCTTGTCACTACTTATTTTGTGTATAATGATTTGGTAATATTGTATGTAAACACAATGCCTCTGCATGAATGACAACAATCTGGGGATATTTATGCAAGATAAAATGTTCAATTTTCAGTTCGCAGATTCATTGTAAGCCAAACCATAAATTCATAGAGAAGTTCCAAAAACAACAACCAAAAACCTATTGATTCATTTTTGCAAGTTGATGAAAAATCTATTGATTCATTCTTTAAATAAAAACAATACAGAAATAAGCCATCTGGAAAAATACATTACAATGGTGAAAGGTCTTAGTTTCCAGTCAAAAATTGTAAGATCTTTGCTGGTCTGGAGCTTTTGCTAAGTTGATTTGTGAGTTGGTGTAAATTGCTTACATGCATAGACAGCTAAAGATGTTTTAAATCTACAAGGAAGTGGATAACAGTTTGTCATCATAGAATAGCCACGTGTGAAAAAAAAAAACAAATGTGGCAAAAACAATGCTTTCATTGTAGAATTGTTTTTGACACATTGACTTTTTTTTAACACGTGGCTATTATATGAACTATAAATACTATATATGATGACAAACTGTTATCCACATCCTTGTAGATTTAAAACACAAATAGCTGTCATATCATACATTCAAAATATCTTCTTGTCATAAAAGTTTGGAACAACATAAGGTTAAGTTATGACAATTTAATTTTTTAGCTTAACTAACCCTTTAAGTGTACAGCTTTTATTACTGTGTTTTTCTTTAAAGCAGTTAATTAAACCTACATTTTTTTTACACCCACACATTAAAATAAACATAATAAATGTGAAACATTTAAACAAATGTAATTATAATATCACTTTACACAGAAACAGATATAGTAGAAAAAAGTTTATTTTTTCACCAGTTATGTGAATTCATGCAGGAGACAATCTTTAACTGATGCTTCGGTTGCAATCTCTTCTTCAATTGTAAGTTGTTTTGGATAAAAGCATTTGCTAAATGAATAAATCTAATGTAAATTTAATGATTGTATTTTGGATTAAACAAGCACAGAAAACGTCTTAGCATACGTATGTAACCCCAGTTCCTCGAAGGAACGAGACGCTGCGTCCAGAGACGCTAGGGGAACGCCAACAGCGTGACCGATAAAAGCACGTGCGGTGGAACCGGCGTCAGCTTCAGGAATGAAGCAACCGTTCGCAGGGATGCCAGAAGTGTGGCCTCGCGACACAGCGTCTCGTTCCTTCGAGGAACTGGGGTTACATACGTAACCTAAGACGTTCCTCTTCAGGAACTCGAGCTGCATCCAGAGACGCTAGGGGAACGAGATACCCACGGCACCAGACTGACAAATCCCTGCCTAGTGTGAATGGAGCACAGCTAGGGCGAGAGAAAAACAGAGTGGCTAAGAGGGCGGAGCCTGCGTCCCGAAGGCCAACTTCTGAGAAGTGAGTCTTGATCCCCAGAGGGGAGAGCAGAGGACTCGAGGCTATGGAATAGCATCCTGATCCACCACATAGCATAAGCCGTCTGGCCGGAGGCCTCAGTCTCTGGAGGAAACGTGTAACTAGGGGGTGTCTACCCACAGATAGGCCACCGAGAGGGGCGCGGTAGGCCGGAAAGCCGCCACGTAGGCCTCCAGGGTGGAGTGGTTAACCCTGCGGAGGAACGGACCTGCACGAATTCCAGAACTGTAACCAACGGGCAGTCGAGCTGGCGATCTCCGCACCATGAAGTGCTACACTTCAGGGCGTACGGTTTCCTCGTCTTGAGAGGAGGCTCACCTACCATACACACAGCTGTGGAGGAAATGTGTACCCAGGGGGTGATTGCCCACTGATTGCTCACCAAGAGAGGTGTGGTAGGCCGAATTGCCGTCACGTAACCTTCAAGTTGGAGTGGGTTAACCCTGTGGAGGAACAGGCCTGCATGAACTCCAGAACTGTACCAAACGGGCAGTTGACTGGGTCGAGTTGGCAACCTCCGCACCATGAAGTGAAAGTTCCTACTTCAAGGCGTACAGTTTCCTCGCTGAGGGAGCTCTGGATTGGAGTATGGTCCCAACAACCTCGGTTGAGAGACCGGAAGCTACGAGTTGCGCCCCCTCAGGGGCCACACCCAAAACTTCCACATCTCCGGGCGGGGGTGAAGACTCACATGGAGAGCCATCGAGGAGAGAAATCAGGTCCGAGAACCGTACTCGGCCCGGCCAGAACGGTGCTACCAGAAGTAGACTGACCTCGTCCCGGCGCACTTTCGCCAGAACTCCTGGGAGCAGAGCGATCGGGGAACCACGTACAGACGACGCGTCGGCTATGTCTGTACCATGGCATCCAGTCCCAGTGGAGCCGGATGAATTAGAGAGTACCAGAGGGGACATTGCGCTTTGTACTTACCTGAGTAGCGAAGAGGTCCACCTGAGCCTGGCCATAACACTCTCCAGATCTGCTTCACCACCTCGGGGTGAAGCATCCATTCCCCGGGCCTCAGCCCCTGCCCTTTTTATTGACAGGATGTCTGCTCCCTGAGACAAGAACCAAGGCTGTCTCCACATGTCTAAGGCACGTAGGCACCGCCGCGTGACCTTGATCATGCGAAGCGGGTTTCCCCTCGGGGAAAACCCCTTGGTCTTGAGCCACCACTGTAGGGGTCTCATGTACAGCAGGCCAATAGATATCAAGTTAGACGCAGCTGCCATCAGACCCAGAAGCCTCTGAAACTGCTGACAGTGAGTGACTGGCCTTCTCTCACTCTCCTGACTGCCGCGAGGATCGACTCGATCCGAGCAGGGGACAAACGTGCCTGCATCGTGGTCGAATCCCACACTACCCCAAGATAAGTGGTTCTCTGTAATGGAGAAAGCACACTCTTCTTGGTGTTTAGCCTTAACCCCAACACTTTCATTCGATGCAATTGAGTATGCGGATGCCTTGTAGCCGCAACGGAGCTAACGCAGCATCCACACACTTTGTAAAAGTGCGGGGTGAGAGTGCTAGGCTGAAGGGAAGAACCCGATACTGGTAAGCTTCGCCCCGAAAGCAAACCTCAGGAACTCCCTGTGAGTGGGAAGGATGGAGATATGGAAGTCTACGTCTTTTAGATCGACAAACCAGTCCTCAAACTTGATCTGAGATACTTACCTGTGAGCATCTTGAACTTCAGTCTGCTGACTGAGCGGTTCAACTGATGCAGATCTAAAATGGGACGCAACCCTCCATCCTTCTTGGGAACTATGAAGTACCGGCTGTAGAACCCGGACTCGCTTTCGTGAGGAGGGACCACCTTGGTGGCCTCCTTTCTCAAGAGAGTACTCTACTTCTCGTTCCATTACCAGAGCCTGCTCGGGGCCCACCAGAGTGGGATTCACCCCGTTGAATCGAGGCGGAGGAGAACCCATCTGGATTCTGTAGCCTCTCTCTACAGTGTGCAGGACCCATGGAGACACACTTAGCAGTAGTTTCCACGCTGCCAAATAGTCTACTAAGGGAACCAGTCTCTCGAGACTGGCCTCTGGTGTAATTAGAGCGGCTAGTTTGGTATCCTGGAACGGCACACCGGCAGGAGAAAGCCGAACTAGCTGCTGCAGAGACCCCCGAAGGGGTGGCGAGCATCTCGGCTCCGCTACATTTCCAGGCGGAAGAGACTGAGATGTGTGCTCGCTGGAGACCGCTGCGCCCTGGAACACCATATGTGGCAGGGTTGGCAGACCGATCTCCTGAGGGCACTGAGGAGAGACGGGCACCATATACCGCGGTGTACGCCGCTCTTCCCCAGCGGGGCCTGCCCTCATATGTCCTGGGCAATGGGCACCAGGACTGCCTCAGCCGAAGTCTCCTATTGAAGCGACGGTCCTCAGACCCGCGTCATCTCCTAAGAAGACTAGACTGGTAAAACCAAAGCCTGCAGGCAGGACCCTATGAGACACGCTTGGCAGGGGCTCCCACACCACCAGGTGCCTACTAAGGGAACCAGTCTCTGGAGACTGGCCTCTGGTGTAATCAGAGCGGCCAGTTTGGTATCCTGGAACGGCACACCGGCAGGAGAAAGCCGAACTAGCTGCTCTAGAGACCCCCGAAGGGGTGGCGAGCATCTCAGCTCCACTACGTTTCCGGGCGGAAGACTGAGATGTGTGCTCGCTGGAGATCGCTGCACCCTGGAACACCGTACGTGGCAGGGTTGGCAGACCGATCTCCTGAGGGCACTGAGGAGAGACGGACACTGTGTACCGCGTGTACGCCGCTCTTCCCCAGAGGGGCCGGCCCTCATTAAAATAAGGAGCCGGAACACGGTTGGGGCTGCTCCGCCCAGCAGCCCCTGCTTGACCACCTCAATCTCCTTGGAAGGAGAGAGGTCACAAATCGTGCTCCTACTTCTTATATATAAATATATATATCAACCTTCCCAAGTTAGATGAAATACGGCATTCAATTCCTCAAAATTAAATGCAGCCAAACAACCAGACCAGTAACATGGTCTGATATGAAAGATTCATCTATAAACCCGAGAACGTTTCAATGCATGCGTTGCCTCGGCAGCGTGTGCTACAGCAGCTGGCTCTTACTCAAAAAAGGGGAGGGCCGCAGCGCGGGCTTCCCCGAGAGAGAGCGCTAGATCTGAGGAATGCAGGTGGAGATAGGGCGAGCCCGTCTCCAACCTGTCCACCAGATCCATGTGCGATCCAAATCGCCGCCGTGTCTAGCAGCAGCGGGACCGTGACCGCGACCGCGAGATCACACACTAAAGTTTCATATAATGAACCGAAAATGACCGTAATGCGCGCGCCGCCTCGGCAACGCGCGCTGCAACAGCGCGCTCTCACCCACGGGGGGAATACCCTTTTTTTCCGTGGGCTTCCAGCCCCGAGTGAGAGCGTTAGATCTGAGCAATGCAGGTGGAGATAGGGCGAGCCCGTCTCCAACCCATTTGCCAGATCTATGTGCAACGACCCGCGATCTCAGTCGTCACCGTGCCTCAGCAACAGCGGGACCGGAACCGCGAGATCATACGGCGGGGAGGTGCACAATCAGCCCATTAATTCCCTATGGGCTGACAGCGCGAACTCCGTTCTCTCGTTCATAACATCTTATGAAACAATGCTTGCTGATTACAAAGCTCATCGACGTCCTCCACGTCCACCTCCTCGGAGGAAGGCAGGCGGAGCGTCGAGCCCTCTCTCCGGGGGGAAGGAACCACAGGGTTGGCTTCCGAACCCCGAGAGCAGGCGTTGGATCTGATGGGAAAAGAAAGAAACAGGGACTCACCCGTCTTCGTTCCTTCCACCTGATCCATCTGCGATTCCCAC
The DNA here is from genome assembly GCA_027422415.1 of Schizothorax lantsangensis. Classification (NCBI taxonomy): domain Eukaryota; kingdom Metazoa; phylum Chordata; class Actinopteri; order Cypriniformes; family Cyprinidae; genus Schizothorax; species Schizothorax lantsangensis. The sequence continues at coordinate 16,202,998 of CM049850.1, read as the reverse complement.
GAGCGCAGCCAGCGCTCCGCCTTGTTTTCCGTGAAACGGGCCGGCACCGCGAGGAACGTAGGTGAAGGCTCTTTACTCAAAGAACGCCTCCGAGAGCGAGCACGCAGTGTCTTTTTTTTTTTTTTTTTTTTACACGGGCAGTCAGCTCCCTTGAGAGCTGACTCCGCTTGCTCTGCTCTCAAGCAGACAACACACAGACTGTGTGTATCCCCAGCAGAGAAAGCTTTTTGTTTGCAGGGAGGAACACACAGCCTGTAATGCGATCAGCTCTCGCCAAGTGCTAGTATTACTTTGCACTTATAGCTATCGTGGAGCTTATCCTGAGTGTCTGTGAGACACAGAGAAATAAGCTCCAACAGAGATCGACAGACACACACAGAGTAGCGGTTGCTGAATGACAAAAGCTGACGCCGGTTCCACCGCACGTGCTTTTATACTGCCTGGCCGATTACGTCACCCGCCTGTGACGTCTCGCCCATCTGTTGGACAGATTACACGTGTTCAGAGCGCGGTCACGCTGTTGGCATTCCCCTAGTGTCTCTGGACGCAGCTCGAGTTCCTGAAGAGGAACTGATTGACACTGACATTTCAAAAGAGATAAAATGACCAATGACAAACACAATGAATTTTGGTGTATATGCAGGATATATAGATGTTATATTTTCAGAGAGAATCAAACCAAAAAAGTGTTATGTGCCATAAAGCATTAAGATTTTTATAGGTTGTCTGTATACATTAAAACATTTTTTTATTTTTTTGGGATGTTTATTGTATTTTTTATTGCCTTGCAGTACAGAAAAGGCATTACAATGAAGTCGATGTTCATAATTGGGGCTGCAAGCTGAAGGAAGATCATTTTCTGATCAGTCACAGCTGTTCCATCACTTTGGTCACTCTTCTTCACAACACAGGTAATAGTGTAACCAAGTTCAACTCAATTGTTCCAATCACAAGACAGTTTGGCGAATTCTGTTTGATCGATCACTGAGGAGGAATTGACAAATGAAACCTAGTAGAATGTCAATGGTGGTTTGGTGGAAATTCTAAAATGGAAAGTTTTTATTTTTTAATGTCTAGAAGAGTTCCTTAGAGAAGTCTCTCAGAACACCATAACAGCAGATTATATTTGCCTATATCAGAAAATAAAATTTGCATTTACTGATTGGTTAAAACCTATGGTTGTCCTTTACAACAAAGTTTTATTCTTGTTTTCACACTTCAAAGTTCATCTAATTTACACTGCCCTTAAGTTCTATCTTAAACTTCCACTTTTACCTCTCAACTCGCTTTGCTCTAAAACACTCTTCTCTTCACATTTGTTCTCAATTTTCTTCCACTGTACTTAAATTAAACCAACACTTAAAGGGGTCATGGCATGAGATATTTAGAAAGCGTGCAAATAATATAAAAATATTGTCACTTTCAGTTTGCAAAAATTTCTCCCCACTTTACAGTTAAACTGTAATGCAGATTTGAATAAAAATGACATTTTCCACACTAAGCTACAGTATAACAATATTGAATTTTTTTTATTTTCAACTGAACAACATATAAGCTAGCAACCAGTGGCTTTACAGTGATTTGTTTTTAATGTTAAGTTGCAACAGGTCTTCTTGAATTGTAGACCTTAATACCATTTTGCAAAGATGAACGTGCATGTTTGGTCAGGAGAGCTCCAGTGGTCTGCTTCTCTCCACAGAGATCTCTGTTGATCAAACAACAATCTTTTTTTTTTTTTCAAAACTTAACATATGGTTTATGTCAGCAAAACAAAAATGCATATTCAAAGAGTTCCAATGTCAATATACTTACTGTATGTAGGGTTCAATGTCATCCTGTGTCCATTTTTCTCTCAGGCAGAAGAGGTTGTTGAATCGCTCCAGTGTATCCTCAGGCAGATCTTCTACCCGCAGCAGTGAGATGGTCTCTGGTTTAGAGCTTCGATCCAACAGAGCTAAACCCTGAATAACACAAAACATGAATATAAATTGGTGCTACACATCTTTAAAGTCAAATTTAAGGCTTTTTAAGACCTGAAGAAATAAAAATAAATACTGCATAGTAAGAGTGTAAAATTGAGATTTTGTTGAATTGAATGATATTTTGCTGAGTATGTTTTTGTGCAGGTACCTTGGCTAGTTAAAGCCTGTCAGCTGAAGCTCTTAAAGGGTTAGTTCACCCAAAAATGAAAATTAGCCTGTGTTTTACTCACCCTCGAGGCATCCTAGGTGTATATGACTTTCTTCTTTCAGATTAACATTAACATTAACATTTAATCATTTAGCAGACGCTTTTATCCAAAGCGACGTACAAATGAGGAGAACAATAGAAGCAATCAAACCATCGAGAGAGCAACAGTATACAAGTGCCATGACAAGTCTCAGTTAATCTAGTACAGTACACGTAGCTAGGAATGTTTTTTTTTTTTTTTTTTTTTTTTTTAAATAGAATAGGTAAGTGTTAGTATTAGTTAGTCAGGTGCTGGCGAAAAAGATGTGTCTTTAGATGTTTTTTGAAAATGGCTAAAGACTCAGCTGTTCGAATTGAGATCGGGAGGTCATTCCACCAGCTGGGCACAGTCCAGGAAAAGGTCCGTGAGAGTGATTTGGTACCTCTTTGGGATGGCACCACAAGACGTCGTTCACTTGCAGAACGCAAGCTTCTGGAGGGCGCATAAGTATGAACTAGCGAGTTTAGGTATATTGGTGCAGTGCCAGTTGTGGTCTTGTAGGCAAACATCAGTACCTTGAATTTGATGCGAGCGGCTATTGGTAGCCAGTGTAACCTGATGAAGAGAGGGGTAACGTGAGCTTTTTTCGGCTCATTAAAGACCACTCTGGCTGCTGCATTCTGGATCAGTTGCAGAGGCTTGATAGTACATGCGGGAAGGCCCGCCAAGAGAGCATTACAATAGTCCAGTCTGGAGAGAACAAGAGCTTGGACAAGGAGTTGTGCAGCTTGCTCTGACAGGAAGGGCCTAATCTTCCTAATGTTGTATAAGGCAAATCTGCAGGACCGGGCCGTTGTAGCAATATGGTCTGTGAAGCTTAACTGATCATCGATCACAACTCCAAGGTTCCTGGCAGTCCTGGAAGGAGTTATGGTTGACGAACCCAGCTGTATAGAGAAGTTGTGGTGAAGTGATGGGTTGGTGGAGAACACGAGCAGTTCTGTCTTAGCAAGATTGAGCTGAAGGTGATGGTCCATCATCCAGCTAGAAATGTCACTCAGACAGGCTGCAATGCGATCAGTTACCGTCGGATCATCTGGTTGGAATGAGAAGTAGAGTTGAGTGTCATCAGCATAGCAGTGGTAGGAAAAGCCATGCTTCTGAATAACCGATCCTAATGACGACATGTAGATGGAGAAGAGAAGTGGTCCAAGCACTGAGCCTTGAGGAACTCCTGTAGCAAGAAGTTGTGACTTTGAAACCTCACCCCTCCAAGACACCCTGAAGGACCTATCTGAGAGGTAAGACTCGAACCACAGGAGGGCGGTTCCTGAGATGCCCATCTTTCTGAGGATGGACATGAGGATCTGGTGGTTAACTGTGTCAAAGGCAGCAGACAGATCCAGCAAGATGAGTACAGAGGATTTGGAAGCTGCCCTTGCCAGTCTCAGGGCCTCTGTAACCGAGAGTAGGGCAGTCTTAGTTGAGTGGCCACTTCTGAAGCCAGATTGGTTGTTGTCCAGAATGTTGTTCTGTGCAAGAAACAGAGAGAGTTGGTTGAACACAACTCGCTCAAGTGACTTTGCAATGAATGGAAGAAGGGATACCGGTCTGTAGTTTTCTAAAAGTGCTGTATTTAGAGCAGGTTTTTTAAGCAGTGGGCTTACCCGAGCCTGCTTAAATGCTGTGGGAAATGTCCCAGTGTGAAGCGAGGTGTTGATAATGTGAGTAAGCGCAGGTATGACCGAAGAAGAAATGGCTTGAAGGAGGTGAGTGGGGATAGGATCTAGCGGACAAGTAGTGGGATGATTGGAAAGGATGAGTTTGGAAACCTCCGTCTCCGAGAGAGGAGAAAAGGAGGTGAGAGATTGTGTATTTGTCGTTATGAAGTTATTATTAGTTTGTGGTGTGAGGAATTGGTCACTGATGGTTTTTGTTTTATTTGTGAAGAAAGTTGCAAAGTCATCAGCTGTAAGAGTTGATGAAGGAGGAGGGGGAGGAGGACAGAGAAGAGAAGAGAACGTTTTGAAGAGTGCGCGAGAGTCGGAACAGTTGTTAATTTTGTTGTGGTAGTATGTCATTTTAGCAGTGGAGACATTTGCAGAGAAGGAAGAGAGGTGTGACTGATACACACTAAGATCGGTAGAGTTTTTGGATTTGTGCCATTTCCTCTCTGCAGCCCTTAGTTTAGCACGATGTTCACGGAGAACATCGGACAACCAGGGGCAGAGGGGGTAGCGCGTGCTGGTCTGGATGAAAGGGGGCAAAAGTTGTCTAAGCAAGATGTTAGAGTGAAGCAAAGAGTGTCAGTAGCACTGTTTGTGTCGAGTGCTGAAAACTGAGAGGGTGAAGGTAGTGCGGATGAAACCATTGAGGATAGGCGAGAGGGAGAGAGCGAGCGTAGGTTACGTCGAAAGGTGACCTGCGAAGGAGCGTGTGCTATGTCAGGAGATAGTGTGAGGTTAGAAGTGATGAGGAAGTGGTCTGAGGTGTGCAGTGGAGTTACTAATGTGTTGTTAGTGGAGCAGTAGCGTGTGTAGATGAGGTCCAGTCGGTTACCTGATTTGTGAGTAGCCGTAGTAGACACTCGTTTGAGGTCAAATGAAGTGAGAAGAGTGTTGAAGTCAGTAGCCTGGGGTTTTTCTAGGTGGATGTTGAAGTCACCGAGCAGTACCAGAGGAGTACCATCTTCAGGAAAGTTTGACAGTAACACATCCAACTCCTCCAGGAAGTCACCCAGTTGACCTGGGGGACGATACACAACTACAACGTGGATTTTAGCAGGGTGGGTAATAGTAATTGCATGAGATTCAAATGAACTGTTGCCTGTAGGAGATGGTAGAAGATCAAATTTCCATTCATTTGAAATAAGGAGACCAGTGCCTCCACCCCTCCCAATCGTGCGAGGGGTGTGGGAAAAAGTGAAATTAGTGGAGAGAGCTGCAGGAGTGGCAGTGTCCTCAGGTTTGATCCAAGTCTCAGTTAGGGCCATGAGGTTGAGACCGGAATAGAAGGAATGAAATCTGCTTTGTTTACAGCAGACTGGCAGTTCCAAAGACCAATTGGAACCGAGAGTAAAGTAGTAGAGGACAGAGGGACCATTCGTAGATTATTAGGATTGGCCTGCCTCCAACGTACAGTGCGTGCTCTCCGAGTGTTAGTAGTAATAGTACAGATTTTTAAGCACATAGTGAATACAATTGACTAAACAGTTAGATGAGTACAAGTTAGACAAAAAGTAAAGAAAGGGGAGAAAGCAATACTCAAGTGCCTTGTCGGTGTCCTTGCTCGGTGGAGTCGTGCAAGGTAGAGTCGATCGTCTTTACACTCGTCGGTCTTCACACGAGGAGGGCTTCACACGAGAGCTGCCGCGACCGCTGCCGCGGTGTACAAACCAGTTTTATACTTGCCTAATTACTAGTCCCTGAAGTCAGCTGACCACGCCTTTCTACTTAGCAAACCGAAACTGGGAACTCCCGCGATAAGCACGAGAACAAACGCGACTTGCGAACGCGTTTACCAGGTAAAACACAGGATGCAAAAACAATGTTTCCTAGCAACGACAACTGAGCTTTAATCTAATGAGAAAACAAGACCAAACACTTACAAACTGCTGTTCTCTTCTGCTGTTCGAATGCTTCTTCATTCGGATGAATTCTTCTTCTTCTTTCAGATGAATCCAATCTGAGTTTTATTAAAAATTGTCCTGGCTATTCCAAGCGTTATCATTGCAGTGGGTGGGTGTTTCTGTTCAACAGTCCAAAACACATCAAATAAAGCATGCACATCCATAATAAAACGTGCCTCACACGGCTTCGGGGCATGAATAAAGGCCTCCTTTAGCAAATCCATGTGTTTTTGTAAGAAAAATATCCATATTTCAAACGTTATAAACACTTCTCTCTCGCTTCATCTAACTGTCATAAGCGGAAGGAAGCCGTCCAGGCGGATGACGTAGGACATCAGCGTTGCGTGATTAGTGACGAACGCGGAGAGAGAACAAAACAAAACGCCGGTCACGAATTAGAAGCACAAAACGAGAATTTGTAAAGAAAAATGTCAGAGGATTACGATATAAGCCAAGATGAGACTTGTTTTCCTTTGCTAAAGTATAAGGAAACTTTGCTTCCTTTGCTCCTGTAAACAAACTCGCGAGACTAGCATATCTCTAGACTAGCGCGCGCGCTGCGCATACGTCCTACATCATCCGCCGGAACGGCTTCCGTGTACGACAGATAGCAGAAGTGAGAGAAAAGTGTTTATTACGTTTGAAATATGGATATTTTTCTTACAAAAACACATGGATTCACTACAGGAGGCCTTTATTCATGCCCCGGAGCCGTGTGAGGCACGTTTTATTATGGATGCGCATGCTTTATTTGATGTGTTTTGGACTGTTCAACAGAAACACCCACCCAGCTAATTTTCATTTTTGGGTGAACTAACCCTTTAATATTCTGTGTGGTGATTAGTTCACAGCAGTAATGGAAAAGGGCCATATTTGCCAACTTGAACTTATTACCAGGGGCATTATGATTTATATAAGGCCAAGGTGACACAGAAGCGGCATCTGAAGTGGCATTGATACATTTACAATTAAAATTTTAAATGTGAAATGACATTTTTTCCTTTCTTAATGAGTTAGTTGAGTGAGCGAGTCATTCATTCAACCAACTCCTTCAAATGGCTGATCCATTCAGGAATGAAGCATGTGACGGTCTTTACTGTAAGGGTTAATCATTAATTAAACTGACTGGTTCAAAATACAGATTCATTCAGTATGAATTGCCACGGTGTTGCTCGGAGATGAACAACAGTTCTGCTGTGGTTTAATTAGGAAATTTTTGATGGTGAAATGGAACAAAAACAGACAATACTGTGTCTAAAATAGAACTCAGCTGTTTGTTTACTGAACTTATTGATTATATCACATTTGCAATTGTGCAGATATCTTAAACTTCCAAGCACTCTTGCTTGTGTGATATAACTAGATCATATAAAATAAACATAAAACAAAAACTCATTAGGACAAAAATGCCTGCGTTTATCTTGAATATGATAAACTGGGTCACTAAACTAAACTCACCCGGAGCTGATCCAGTCTAGCGCTCATTCCCTCAGGAACGCTCTGCTGCCAAACCTCCTGGAACTCTGACAGGTTGAACTTCACAGCGTTTTGCAGAAGCAGCTGAGCTGTGGCTCTACATACTTTGTCCTCATCCAGTGCATACATCACCTGGCCATCTAAAAGGAATGGATAAATACAAACAAGTGAATGGAAAAAACGAAGGGTCCTTTATCCATCAAATTCATAATGCACAGCCAGTATAAACAAACAAACAATCAAACAAACAAATGAAAAAGAAACACTAACCTCCATTACTGTAGCGTCTTCCATAACAGTTCAGGCAGTGTTCTATCATGGCTCTGATTAGAGAAAATGTAGAATGTAAAAAAAAAAAACAACAACAACAAAAAGCTTTTTTTGGGTGATCTGCTGTTTTTCTCTATTCATAATTCTCTAATCTTTCATCATAACTCACTTTGGCTCAAGGGATCCCAGCTCTTCCAGACAGACACTGAGAGGAACTTTGCTGAAAGACCAAGACTCTGAGTCCACCAGCTGGGTCACATGACCGAGGAGCTTCATCTCATAATCAAAATCCAGGATCCGCCAAAATCCTACAAACACAGGTATGAGTTGAACAACTCACTACATCTATAGAGAAGACATTATCCTTATAATAGAGGAAGATGCCCTCCTTTTGAATATTGTGCATTTTCTGATCATTTGAAATATGTTTAGAGAATTTTGCATGAACAAGATCTTCCAATATATTCTCAGGTTAAATAAACTGAAACATCTGCTAATTTAGTTGTTATACCACAAAATTGAAAATGATAAAACTACCTGCTACTAATTCTTCAGTAAAAAACTGTCGGACTTCAACAGAATCTGTTGTACAGAAGTACTGTACATCTGAAATAATCTCAGTAATTTTTTGTTTTATTAACTTTTATTATTTTTATTAATGTAAAATTGTCAAAATCAATATATTTATAATACAACAATAGTTTAAGATGCACAGTGAAGAAGTTTAAGATGTAAGTGCATTATTAAACAGTAACTGTTTTCATTATTAAATATTAACTTTAGAATTAGACAATTAAACAATAATAATATTAATCACAGTAACATCCAGCAACAACATATCTCTAGGACCCATCTGCCCCAATTCTAAGGGTTCCCCTACAAATCTAAATGAATTACTGTATTCAAAAGTTTTCACATCCAAAATATATCTTAGAATACATAAGAGAATAATATATTGTTTTAGGGGTCGCTCTTTCAAATATTTTACTTATACGTTAAAAAAATAACAGATCTCATTAGCTCACCTTCAATTTCACAAGCATGGACAATTTGAAGATGTGCCTCGATTTCTTCTCTGCTTGCTTGTATTCTTTCAAGAAGGTCATCCATAGTGTACTAACAAATGAAAAATAAAAACAAAAACATTTGATGTGACTTTTGGACAAGATGAATAAGTACAAGCACTGTTAACGTATTGGTAATTAAATGTTAAGTAAATGTAGACCCAAACACACCTAAATCACATTTTTTTTTGAGTACATGCTACTAACTACTAACTCTTTCTAAACAGCAGTGGTGTACCTTCGGTCCTGGGGCCTGCTCCTGCATGCCCACCGCTGGACCATCATACGGATTCTCCATGAGAACTTTCTTCAGCTTCTTTAACCTTGGCCTCTGCCTTCTCAGCTCCCAGTAACAATTTGAAAAACCCCAAATCTGGAAAATAAAATATTATTTGACAATGCACATAATCAGCATTAAACTATCCATCAACAAAGGATAAACTCCCATCTCCAGTGACCTGTGCATGCATGAGTTGTTGAGGAGATGCTGAGATGTCAGGCAGCTGGTCTGGAGTTTTACATCCTGGTACAAACAGCAGCAGATTTGACGTGTCTGCAATTTTCAAGTCGTACGTCTTGTCTTCGCTGCACAGAACTGCATGCTCGTCTTTATCACCTCTGATTATTAGACTAATGAGAAAAACAGACATCACGACAGATGAATGATTCCAAAAGATCATGCACTACTACATTGTATTTAAACAATTGCAATTCATTTCTGGCTAAATTAATACTGAGATGGTAAGTTGCTCTTTCAGCTTAAAACAAAGTAATAATAGCTACCTCTTGCCTGCTTCAATGTGTTTGCAAAGTGTATCATCCAGCTCCATGAGACAGTAATCACCCGACGATACACTGTCTCCGAAAGAAAGACAGTAAGAGACGGGCTGCAGGTCTTCTTCCTTTACTTTAGCGATTTGTAGTGTGGCTTGAGCCTCTTCTAATGTCCTCATGCTGTCAAAATTAGTTTTATCCAAGTCGACTCAACATAAAGGCTTGTGCTGTTGTCAGCGCTCAACTTTCCCGCAATATTTTGGCCGGAAGATAAAGTTGATTGACAGTAGAATGAGCCAATGAACGTTACACTATTGTAATAGTGTGTAAACGTTACTTGTCCACTAGATGGCGCTTCATGACACGATTTCATTTACTGGCCTGTTCTTTTCTGTTGTTGTTTTGATGCTCACAAAAATGTGCAGTGCCATTGAACACTAGCTCTACACAGTATCGTGTCCCCAAGAGGCGTTTTCTGTTTTACATAATGTCCAATTTTTTATCTCAAGAATGTTGTTCTTGGTAAACGTGCACTTACTTTAGAAAAGCTTTAATGGGGCAAAATTGTTTGTTGTGGTGGACATGACACCACAGCTGTGGACTGTTTAGTAATTTTTAATAAAAAAATAAAAAAATAAGTAAGTAAGTAAGTAAATAAAATCCCACACAAATAATCACACAATAAGCATGCAGTATATTAAAATGGTTTATGCTTATCTCACTCTTTTCATATTTTTTAAAAATGCAATAATTTATATTCTTATTTTTATATAAATAATTGTAGATTTTTAGATTTCAGAATTGAAAAAAGGTCTGCGACGATAAAATGTTTACTAATACACAATAAAAATGTATCTTTTTATTTGTTTTACATTTTAAATAAATAAAAATAAAATCATTTATTTTATTAATTGTATTTCTTTTGCGTCTGTTGACTGTTTTATGATTATTTTAAAATATAAAACAATCCTTATTTAAAATCTTAAATTATGTAAAGCATTTTGAATTACCACTGTGTATGAAATGTGCTATATAAAATTAATTAAATATATATTATATTTATATTTATTAATGTATATATATTTTAATTTTAATGTCTTTCATGTAACACAACGTAAAAAGTTTAAACCCATGTTTTGAAGAAACATCAGCATATCTTGTTGCATTTTAATCTTAGATTAAACCGGGTTTTTTGCTGGGTGTTTAAAGCGAGTATTTGGGAGTACAGTGATGGGCTCCAAGCTCCGCCCCTCATGGTGAACTCAAGCTGACTCGCCCTGCAACATGGGCAGAAGCGTGCTTTCAGTGGAGAATAGTAAACAATTCACAATAGCGTGAAGAAAACGAATCGTCCCGAGTCTGTCTTCGGGAATAATCTTTTGTTTGAAGCTTCGGTGTGATTAATTGCGAGGCTTTGCGGTTCATGCATTTAAACACATGATTGGATGTAACGTTACTGAAGACTGAGGGCACTTGATGGCACACAAAAGACAAGTTATTTCGAGTTGTTTTGATCTGTGATCAGCTGAACAGTGATGCTCTGTAAGTGACATCGCTGTTATTCCTCTGCAAACATCATTTCGGATCAGTCGTTTCTGCATCGAAACTAATAAGGTAAACAATGTTTTCTCATTATCATTGCGTGTTTATTTTGATGTTCTTACATTATGGAGACTGATTTGAATCTTTCGGATGACAAATTGCATATGTAAAAACATTTAACACGCCGTTGTGTTGATTTCACTCATTCATTCAACTGGGCAGTTCCTCTACCTCAAATATTAATCATAACAGTCATCACGCCTATCCCCGATCTGCCTTATGAGAGGTGTGTTCAATACACCCAACACAAACTCGAGCACGCTGTGCGTGTCAGTTCCTTTCACAAACAGCGTTTTCTCCTCCGAACGCTGATTTGTTACATTTGTGTGTATAATTTCATGTTCAGTTGGGCTGTCAGAGATGGACGGCATCGGGAACACCATGCAGAAGAAGGCTGCTGAGCTGGAGCGCATGGCCGAAGTCCTCGTTACAGGAGAACAGTTACGGTAGGTGTGGCTTCTTGACACCCCAATTTCAGCGACGCGACGCGTCAAAACCAGAACACTCCTATTTAAATGAATGGAACTGCAAGCGCGACGTCGCTAGTTTGTCGCATCGCTATTAGTAGATCTCTTCAAATGTGCCACTGCGGCTATTTAAACAATGAATCCAGATTAGAGTGTCATGTGTACACTTTACTCCTTTATTACAAATTTGGGATTGAAATATAGTAGGTTTAGTACATAAAGACATGCGGTTGGCACACTCATTTGTGACCTTGGACCACAAAACCAAACCGGTTATAAGGGTCAATTTTTTGAAATTGAGATTAATACATAATCTGAAAGCTGAATGAATAAGATTTCCATTGATGTATGGTTTGTTAGGATCTATAGGGCAATATTTGGCTGAGATACAACTATCTGGAATCTGAGGGTGCAAAAAAAATCAAAATATTGAGAAAATCGCCTTTAAAGTTGTCCTAATTAAGTTCTTAGCAATGCATATTACTAATCAAAAATTAGGTTTTGATATATTTATGATAGAAAAATTACAAAATATCTTCATGGAACATGATTTTAAGGCCTACTTAATATCCTAATGATTTTTTTTTTTAAAGAAAAATTGATAATTTTGACCCACACAATGTATTGTTGGCTATTTCTACAAATATACCCATGCTACTTATGACTGGTTTTGTGGTCCAGGGTCACATTTATTTGTCATTACACAATTTTTCCATTTGATTTATTTTTATCTTTAAGTCATGAAATTAAAATTCACCCAGTTTATTTTGTAAATTCATGATGTAGATATAGATTGTCAATTATTCATATACTGTATGTAAAAATTTGATTAAGGATTCTGACATTCATTTTTAAAAATACTAATGTGCACGGATAAATAATTTATAATAAACACTGCACTTCATCCCGGTGGCATGTGGCGGACTTCTTCAGTCATTTAGATGGTTCAACCAAAACTGAAAATTCAAGAAGATATTTTGAAGAATGTTGGTAACCAAACAGTTGCCAGTAGCCATTGACTTCTAGTATGAAAAAAAATATGGAAGTCAGTGGCTACCAACAACTGTTAAATTAACTGCATTCTTCAATATATACAGTATATATTTATATATATATATATATATATATATATATATATATATATATATATATATATACATATATATATATATATATACATATATATATACATATATATATACACATATATATATATAACATATAATATATATATATATATAAATATATATATATATATACATATACATATACATATACAGATAATAATATATATATATATATATATAATATATACATATACATATACATATACATATATATATATATATATATATATATATATATATAAGCAGAAAGGTGTTTAGTCGATACATCTGATTAATAATTGCTGAATCCCAGTACAGGACGCAGTAGTTTTTTTTCAGTATTTCACATTAACACTTATTATGTAAACCTTATTTATGAGCTGTTTTATTGTGTCTTGCACAGGATTTAACATTCAGTGTCCTGAATGTGCTTTAGTTTCAGGTGCGTATAATAATAATAATGTTAAGTGATCTCTAACAGACCCCCTGGAGGTAAAGACATCATTTGGTTGGTGAGAGAAAGATTTTATTTCCTAGTTGTGTTGGAATATCAGTATCACAGGACTGGTTCTGTTGTTGTAGGTCACAGTGAACCAGTTTTATCTTCCACCTTGCTATGTAAAGCTGACTCAGGTTTGTATAATCAGTAATCAGGCGGTGACAGCAGGCCCACATTTTACCCGGTCCCAGCGCAGGTGTACCTGATTCAGCTGTCGGGCCGTCAGGTTAGCTCTACTCTATCTAGGTTTGTTGTTCGTAGTCAAAACAGAATTGAGTTCAGTTTGCGGACAGGTTTAAATGAGAATACTCTAGAGGGTTTTATCTGGAGAGGCAGTGACATAATAATCAGAAGTATTAAAAAAACAAAAACAGAAATATATTGAGCTATAAGATAAAATAGCGAATAAAACACTTGTTTATTGTGGAGTAACATTGTTCAACAGCATATAAAGTTGATCACTCCCTTTGGTCACATCTATACAGAGTTATTATTGTAGTTTTATATTTTTAAGTTAGTTTTATTTTAATTTTATTTTCAGTTTAGTTTAGTTTTCATTGGTTTTCACTGTATCACTGTTTGGTTTAGTTTAATTATGTTTTAGTATTTTAGGGCTACCAAAATACTAATATAAAATTGCTAATTGCAAATTTATTCTTAATTAATTTAAAATAAATGTAATGGTATCATTTAAAATTTCACAACAGTCCAGTGTTTTTATGGCATTTTCATTATTAATGCAGGTGAGGTGTAAAGGCAGCTGCACATTAAGAATGATAAATATGAAGATAACTATAACTATAACAATAACTATATCAGTATCCACGCCAACACACAATATTGTTCTGTTTACTATAAGTGCATGCTGCAGTTTTGTCGCCTCCCACTTTAAATGCTCAAGCTCTTTAAAGCAGGATAGATTCTGATTGGCTGCCAATGTTTTTATAATGATATTGTTCCTCTGTATCATTATGGTTAGTCGTGGTGTGGACTTTGCTATGCTTTTTCATTTAGAACAATTTTGAAAACTATATATTTATTTTTATAGTTATTGTCCTTGGTGTGAACAGGCCTTAAATTGATCAAGTTTTATAGTATATCATGCGTCAAAAACTAAAATAAATTTGGGACCATATTTGTTTTATTTTAGTTAGCATTGCAATCATGAAAATCTATTTTAGTTTAGATTCCAAGTTATGTTAGTCTTTATTTTTATTTCAGTTTTTATGTTTTATTTTCATTCATGATAATAACGCTGCATCCCAATCAAATTAAATGGATATGACTTCATATAAAACATGAAATGATAATTAATTTGAACCAATTAGTCCATTAGTTCCACATGACTGCAAACCACATAAACATTAATTTGCTTCCTCATTTTAGTCGTCCCCCCATATGCCACTGGAATACACCAGGCGTAGCTGACATTTCACTCAGGCTATTATATGGTAATGTTGTACCACATGTCTCCCATTGCTCTATTGTTCGGTGTCAGAAAGTGCCAAAGTGCACTTTAATGGTATGAACTACTGGCTGCACACTGCTACGGTCATGAGAGTCTTTGTTCAGTCACTTGTCAGCCCCGTGCCGTTGCGTCAACTGCTGCATGACTGCTTGTTGCTGATAATATAATTCAGAATATGTAGCTATCAGTGTTAGGACAAGATATGATGGACACAGTTATGGGGTGCGTAAGCTTTGCCTGCACACTTTGAGCACTTTTTATGGTTTATTGTAGTTTCTGTTCTTGTGGTTGTGAACAAATTGTTTCTACAACTCTTAAAGAGACAGTTCATCACAATCGAAAGTTCTGTCATTATCTACTCATCCTCATGTTGTTCCAAAGCTGTATGACTTTCTTTCTTGTTCAGAACACAAAAGAAGATAATTTGAACTGTTTATGTCTATGCAATGAAAGTCAGTGAGGTTGAAAACATTTCGGACCCCTTTGACTATCATTGTATGGACAAAAACAGTTCTTCTGTATGTGATTCACCGAAGAAAGTAAGTCTTTGTTTGAAATGACATGAGGTTGAAAAAATGATGATAAAAATAATTTTTGATCGAAAAAAACAAAACAAAAAAAACTCTTTGAGGTTTTAAGTGGAGGTGTGCTGTTCTATGAAGAGAAGAAATGAAAGTGACCAAGGTTTGGCCTGGTTGTCATAAATTCCTTAATCTAACACAGAGGATTAAGAGAAAGGTGCAGTAAAACTATTGCATAAGATCAGATGACATAATAAAGATGAATACAATTAGACAAATTCAATCCGATTATGATAATAACCAAAGACATAATAGACAAAAGCCACATGTTGGATCTTGAATTTTGACAAACTCAAGGTTAGTCTAAACACATTACACATTTGAGGTGAGGTGAACTGAAATATGATTTTCCATTTTATAATTGTCTCATTCTATGTCAGTTGTAGGTTTTCCTATCTGGAACTTTTCTACTTTTTAAGACAAATCAGAAAGTTATTTTAGGCTGGATCTTCATGGATTGACCCAGGAAAGATAAAGCTCTGTAAATGTAGGTATGGAGGTCAGTTTTAAAAAGTGTGTCGGGAAGTTACAGGTTTTGTATTGCTGGTTATTTAATGCTGGTTGCTGATTGGATAATTCACACCAAAATATGGGAAGATGGTGGTTGATCTGATTTATTTCCTGTTTTCCAGGCTACGGCTCCGTGAGGCTAAGGTGATTAAAGACAGGAGGCATCATCTTCGCACCTATCCAAACTGCTTTGTGGCCAAGGAGATCGTTGATTGGCTAATTGAGCACAAAGAAGCATCTGACAGAGATACTTCCATCAAGATCATGCAGAAACTTCTTGACCAGAGCATCATTCACCATGGTGGGTTTGTCCACCACATACTGTACTTGAATTCCTAGATTTGTATTCCACTATATTAAAGGGATTCTTCACCTGAAAATGAACGTTATGCCATTATTTATTTATGTTATTCCATACCTGTATAAAGATTATCCTGGCTGCTGTTTTCCATATAATGATAGTGAATGGGGACTGAGGCTATTGAGCTCCAAAAAATTAAAAAATCTCTGTAAAAGTATCATAAAAGTGGTCATCAGGATTGATTCTTTGATTAGAATTGATTCTTCACATCATTTGGCTACAATGTACCATTTTTGTCAATTTTTGAGCTTCGGCAAAGGGGGAAGGTCAATGAATAACAGCTTAAATTTCCATCAGTATTAGAGTTTCAAAGTCATATTGACCGCTTTTAGGATATTTTTAGGGTATTTGTTGTTCTCATTTTGGAGCCCATACAGGCCAAGTCCCCATCCACCTTCATTATATGGAAAAGAGCAGCAAGGATAAATAATAACAGAATTTTCATTTTTGGGTTAATTTTATGTGCAAAAGTATGCCAAAACATAATCTCTGTTACACTGTAGATGAAACCAGTTTGATCTTTAAACCATTGCTTGTAGCAGTGTGTATTGTTAACTTTTCAGCTGCACTTAACTTACAACAAACCTGTTTTGAATCCGTTTGTCCTCACAGTTTGTGATGAGCACAAGGAGTTCAAAGATATGAAGCTGTTCTACCGTTTCAGGAAGGACGACGGAACATTTCCGCTGGACAGCGAAGCCAAAGTTTTTATGAGAGGCCAACGGATATATGAGAAGTAAGCGCTTTCATACATGATTAAAATTCTGAGAGGTTATTGAATTATTAATAGTTTACTATTTGTTCTGATGTCCATTTGTTAAACCTTAACATTATCATGTTTTTCCTCTTCTTCTTATTCATTATTGAGGTAGAGGTTGTTAAAGACCAAGCAATGTAGTTTCCTTTCTACTCTTCCTCTCTAGGATGTGATTGTGCTGTTGTTCATGTGTGACACAAGTCTGTACATATTGATTTTGAGCATTTGGAGTCTGTCCGGTAAATGAACAGTGTCCATAGAAACACAGGTTTCAAGCCGATCGAGCATGCTGTGTTCCAGCTGGTTACATTTAGAAGTAGCTGCTTAACCTGCAAGTTGTCTCTTTGCTGATGTAGCTCAACACAAAACCACTCTCTCTATGTTTACTGTAAAGAGAGAAAATACTTCCTTTTGGTTCCCTTAAGTTGATTTAATATTCATTTTATTTTATTAGTTTTCCAGTCTTGTTTTTGTCTTGAACTTGTCTTGTCTTGACCTCTGTATTTCTTTTTAAAATATATTTTAATAATTTTTAGCGTGTTGTGTACACTGAAAAAATTGGTGGTAAAACAGTTTTTATTCAGAAATTGCTTTAAATTTTACAAATAGTTTCCAAAAAATGGCAAATAACACATTGAATTAAACATGACATTTTGAGGTGGAAAAAATGAAATAGTATTTTCTTTAGTTTTAACACATACTCCAATAATCTTTGTTATATTTACAACCTCAATTTTTTTACGCTGTACTGTTATCCACTGCTGTACATGACTCAACAGTTAAAACACTTATTTTTTTTAATTATAATTATATTATAGAATGTAGCAAATAGACAACAGGTGATCTACTCATCTCTAAATTAAACTAATTTCTAGTAATTTAGTCATTAGTAACCTATAAGTAATAAGTAATTCCTCAAGGATAAGGAACTTAGTCATATTTATTTTGCAAATATAGAAGCTGCATTTTATATATATATTTTTTTTTTGGTCGGATATTAAAAAACTTGTTGAGGATCTCAGTCCTGGTTCTGCGTTGTCATGATTGGATTGTGAAATGTTACCTAGATTTTAATAAAACTGATCAAGGGGGTCCTGACATTTAAAAAAAAAGTCTTTATGTTTTAAAATGACATTTTTTAGGCATGTACAATAACTTCTGTTTAACCACTATTGAAGGTTTCTTTGAAAGATGGTTATAATATCAGTTCATTTCAGGTCTTAATTTAGCTTTACAAAACATAAGGCAAGTGCTTTTTGGTTGCATCTTGTAGTGAAATATTAAAGTAGTGAACTGTTGAAGCAAGGTTAATCTGAGCCATGAATGGTTTACCCATCTTGCAATAGCAGCTTGTGTTTGCTCTGCGATTATGACCAGGATGAGGTCGAGGTAGCAGCATGTAGTCTCTCTGTCCTGCTGCACTGTAGACGTTCCTCTGCGGGCCGTCCAGCTCTTACATAACAGGAAGATGAAGTCCAGCGGGAGACATCTGTCACACAACCACCAGTGTGCTTTTATGTAATCACCATGGACACATTTGTGCTTGCGGTCAGTGTTTGCAGACTTTGCTCTTAGGGAAGCTTGTTTGGTTCGCTTCTCATTATTGCTGAAGAGCTCAGTCTGCTGATGGAGCATAAATATAAAATGATTTTCAGAGTATATGAAGTACTCTGTATGATTATAGGTCTAGAACTACATAGGAAAATGGCCAGGAATGTTTTGCGATCTGTTTCTAAGCAACCGTGATTAGCCTTTGTCAACTACCTTGGTATTGTTTTATGCCTTCCTGGTGTTTTAAAAGGATTGTTTGCTAGTGTTCTCAGTATACTTATACTGTGGGCTTGGGTTACTAAAGCCAAATGTAAAAAGAGGCGTATGACCCCTTAAATAGCTTCAAGAACTTCCTGCTTCTATGTTTATTCAGATTGTTCCCTTTTGTCCTAATGTAGGTCTTATGTTGTAATAGATGTTGAAAACATCTTTTAGCATCTGGATCCCTTTACTCCTAGACGTCCATCTAGAATTCCAGTACTGTAGAAATGCATGCTGGAAGAATAAAAAACAAAGAATGTCTGTATTTACTCTTCTTATAGGGTTAATAGTGCTCGAGGGAACTCCTGAATAGCACATTCACTGTTAAACTATAAGGATTTTTTCACTTCCACTTCCACTTTAACCATCAGTTCAGATTAGAACTTGCCCTGCCAATATTTTACCTGCATGGCTCTACCATGTTGTCTTTCAGCAACTTACTTTGATGAAAAAATGAAATAATAATGCATATATATTTATATAATTTCTTTTAATTTTTATTATATATTATAAAATAATTATGTTATTAATACATTAAAATGTATTATGTTTGAACATTATATATTTCATAAAACATTTTCAGGTAAATGTAATATATGATGAAGATTATTTAGTGTGTTATAAAAAAATTACAAATATTTTACAGTTTTTTACGAAAATCTCAGCAACATCTGAATAAATATTGTTGCATATTTACAGTAGTATTCAAACATTTGGGGTCAACAAGATATGTTTTAAAAACAGTAAAGTATTACTGTTTTTAAAGTATTAAATGTAATTTATTCATGTGATGGAAAAGCTGAATTTACAGCTGAATTACTCCAGTCTTCAGTGTCACATGATCCTTCAGAAATTAATTTAATATACTGATTCGATACTCAAGGAACATTTCTATTATCACTGCTGAAAATAGTTGGGAGTGGATTTTTATGGATACTTTTTTGAATTGAAACTTAAAAAAATAGCATTTCTTTGAAATATAAATTACTTACGAATGTCTTTACTGTCAATTTGTATCAACTTAAGGCATTCTTGCTGAATAAAAGCATTAATTTCTTTAAAAGAAAACAACAACAAAAAAATCTGATCCCACTTTATATTAAGTGGCCTTAATTACTATGTACTTACATTTATATTAATAATTTGGTACAATGCACTTACTGTGTACATACATGTTTTTTTTACATTGTACTTATATTTTAAAAATACCTGCATGTAATTACATCTGTGATTAATTTCTGTAATTACATTTATATTTATACTGTTAACCCATCCCTTACACCTTAACCCACCCTTAAACCTACTCATACCACCAAACCTGTCTCTAACCCTACCCGTATCCCACCTCAATAGCAGAAAAAGTGTTTTGCAATACAATATGAAAACAATAAGTACATTGTACGTATTTTTTGATTACTGTAAGTAAATAGTAGTTAAGGCCACTTAATATAAAGTGCAACCTAAAATCTTACAGCCCCCAAACTTTTGAATGATAGTGTACATCAGCTGTGTTCAACAGAATTTGCAATAGCAACAATGTTCATAACATTATATTGCTTAATGAGGCAAATGACAGTTCCATCTGCTAACCCACAACTCTCTTACCCTGGGACCGGGCCATCAGGCTACCCTTATTTTTGAGCTCTGACATTAGTTTCTCATGACTTGACAAGACTGCAGCACTAAGCGATATTTAGAGAGAGTAGCGTTGCATCACATGTGTACTATGCAACCAGATCTGTGGGTTTCAGTGTTAGTGGAGCATTCAGGATATGGTTAAAATGGTGACCTGCTAACAGAAAAGCTAGATATAAAAGAATGATGATCAAAAACGTTGAGGGGCTTGAAACTAGGTCAATGTCACATTTCTTTTCTTGCAAAAGTCAGTCATTAATACGTGTGGTGCTCGACTGCAAGCAGTTTGAAATCGCAGTTTGCCTTAGAAGGCACAAGAATAGACTCTGTATGTACATGGCAAACATTTAATACGGAGGCTCATATTGCTGGCACAGCATGTTGACTGATAGTGAGCCATTTGTGCCCTTGTTTGGCCCATTGGGATGTTTGCTCAGCTGTTTCACACTCTTTTTCTTGAAGATATTGACCCATGGCCTGCAATTCTAATATTTACTATGCATATATGCTTCTATTATAAATGATCAATTCTGAAATGGTGGAAGAGCCAGCGAAAGTTTTCTTTTCCTCATTTTTCTTCACGTTTTCTCTAAAGACTTGTATCTCTCAAGGCAATCTTTATTTAGTTATGGTTGTGTGCTGAGTGCTGACAGCTAAACAGCGTGTCTTTGTGAAAGCGTTTGGTTTTGACCCGTCAGCACCTGCCTTTGAATGGCGGAGAATGTTGCATTTCTTGAAAGTTCCGTTGCTCTTCTTTTGTTGTCGCAATTCAGCAGCATTATGAACTTTGACCTTGTTTTGATGAAATGTGAAAATCTCTTCAGGAATCGTGCTGTTTTGTGATGAATGATCTCTTAATGATATACGCAATGAGTTTGACATGTTAATAAGTACGCCGTCTCTCTCCGCAGGTTGATGAACACTGAAAACACCCTGCTGCAGACGCGTGAGGAGGAGGGAGTGACGTATGAGCGGACGCTGGTGGCCTCAGAGTTTATAGACTGGATCCTGCAGGAAGGTGAAATGCCCAGCAGAGAGGAGGCCGAGCAGTTGGGACGCAGACTGCTGGAGCATAGCATCATTCAGCATGGTGAGCAAAGCACATGGGTAGAATACATTCCTGCAGCATACACCTTATTCTTTGAAAAACCCACAACATTAGAGTCATGTGGTCTGACCCCTGCAGACCCTCATGATTGTGTGTCAAGTTCGATAGGACTTGTAAAAAAAATAAAATAAAAAAAAATCAGTTACATGATACATTTTTGTATCATCATTTTTTTTTCTCATTTTGGCTTTTTTTCTGGCATGCAACAAGAAGATAAGTGAATAAGCATTATATATATATTTTGTTTTGTTTTTGTTTTTTTAAAGAAACTTAAAAAAAATATATATATTATATATATATATATAATATATATATTAGTGCTGTCAAACGATTAATCGCGATTAATCACATCCAAAATAAAAGTTTTTGTTTGCATAATATATGTGTGTGTACTGTGTATGTTTATTATGTATATATAAAGACACACACATACAGTATATATTTTTAAAATATTTACATGTTTTTACATGTATATATTATTTATATTCATATAATTTATATTATATATAAATATATTTAATATATAAACATAGCATATTTTTCTGAAATATATACATGCATGTGGGTATTTATATATAAATAATAAATATACACAGTACACACACATATAATATGTAAACAAAAACTTTTAATTTGGATGCGATTAATCGTTTGACAGCACTAATATATATATATATATACACCAAAAACTGACATAAAACAATGCATTTTATCTTTTCTTTGAATAAAGATTAAGATGCACTCGTTGTGCATTAAAGGTGTAATGGAAATATGTTATTGCTTTTTACTTGATAGTTACACTATTTGACATTTTTATATTACATTAAATGTAAACCTTTCTTGAATTTTTTTTTGGATAACTAGAATGTACTAAATCAAACTTTAATTTGGTCATTTAAATTAAACATAACTTTAAAGGTATGGCCCTACTGAACCAAAGTCATAGATTGACATTGTCCTCGCTGGCATTTTTCCTTAATTTAAATTCATGGTTTGCTGCATGAATTTAAATAGATAGTCCACCCAAAAATTTAAATTCTGTTATCATTTATGACAGATTATTAATAATGTTAATAACCAAACAGTTTCTACTCCCCATGACCAACAACTGTGTGGATATCCACATTCTTCAAAATATCTTCTTCTGTGTTCATCAGAAGAAAAAAATCATACAGGTTTAGAATGACATGAGGGTGAGTAAATGATGACAGAATTTTCACTTTTGGTAAACTATCCCTTTAATACTGTTTATTTGATCATTGATTTGTAGTCTAATTTGCTCACCGTGACATGCATCATCCCTTAAAATATACATGCATTCAAGAACATGTGCAGTATTACGTCATTTGTGTTATTAAATATCACAAGGGGTGATTTGTGGAGTCATGACTCAACAAGAGGAAATACTCTTTGATGGTCAGCAACAGATGGACATACCTCTGACCAGGCAGCCAAACACAGCGTGACACACTAGAACACATCTACACAAAAGGATTCACATGCATAATACACCACCGTATACACACACCCAATACAGACCTGCGCACACACACACACACACACACAAACAAATAGTGGCTACCACAGAACAGAGCTATACCCTTCAGTTCAGTTCACACACCCAACAGTCACATGCACAGCAGCACAATCAGAGCCCTGTTGAGTCTGATACAGTGTCTTTGTTTGACAGCACCTTTCCTGTCTGATTTCTGCTGACTTTGAGAAATCTGCCAAAGGCATCACAGGCCGCCTCCTCTATACTCTCCCACTGCACAGAAAAAAACACAAATGTTACATTAAATTAAAATGAGACAAACTTTCAACACAATTAAATTAAGCCTTCAAAAAAAAAACTACATCTATAGTTATGCCTACTAGATACAATGGATTTTTTTTCAAGTAATTAAATGTTTTTAATTTATACATAATGCATATAATGTATAATAGCAGTACCCCCTTTTTATTTATTCATTTTTTTTTTTTTTTTTTGGCAACTGATACATATTTTCAGGTGTGCAACAAGAAATAAATGCACCATTTTTAATTTTTAATTTAAAATTAAAATTAAACTTTTTAAATAAGTCACTGTTCATTAATTTATTTCCTTAGTTTAAGTGAGAAAAGCACAGAACAAAACCTGCCAAATTAGGAATCAGTCCTTATTAACTCCTCAACAACATGCTTATTTCTCAGCTTAAATAAACGCACACTTGCCAAGATTCAGTAGTTCTATATTCATGTTTCATTACTACATCATAACTGAACCAGTGTCTCTCTCTCTATTATATTCATAGGCATGCAGACATTACAAAAACCACACCATAACTGAACAAAGGTTTGTGCCCTGACTTGAATTTAGCTGACACATTTAGATGCAGTCAACATAAAGCAGATCATGACAGGGCATCCTGGGAAATCTGCTGTTTTAAACCAACAAATCAGTGAAAAAAAAAAATGGAGATGATTTTTTTTTTTTTTTGCCCAGGGCGCTAGGGCAAAGGATACGGTAGAGATGAAAGGAGGAAAGAAAAGCAGGCTTTCAGCCGTTCTTGCTATTTTGCCACTTCTGGCCCCTCTCAGCCTCTAGCTGTCAGCGGAGACATGAAGTTGCGTAACTGCCTGGATGTGTTGAGCTTGATTGTGAATTGCACTGCACTGTGTCGAGAAGCGTGTGTAAATCTGTTGTCAGTGTTTCACAGCCAGTGAAAGTTGCACTGCACAGTTGTACGATGAATAAGCATGAAAAATTACACAAATGAACTCATTCCCCCTCTGTTAGGGTGGAGACGGCAGAGATCTCCACAACCAGAAAGCATGTTCTCTGCTTTTCCTGCTGTTGCTTGTGGGTTGAATGTGGATGTATGCGCTCAGCTGTATGTGTGGGAGTTTTGTTCAGGAGGACACAGTGAGTGGAGAGTTTAGTTGAGTAAAAATGCAATTTTTAGCATGATTTGGGCTAAAGAAGCTACTTCTATTATACTATTTTAATCAGATTTTAATGCTGAGTTATGTCCATTAAATAATCAATGTTTATTTAATTTTCATAGAAATTCTGAATGAAAAGACGGATCAATAATTTTTACCCATTTCATCAGTGTTACAACAGTGCTTGTTCTGTTTCAGATTAACCCAATGTTGAAGGTTTTTTTATTTGTCACATACATATTACATATGATGAAGTGCAGTGAAATGGTTTTCCCTAGTTTGCACAGTGCAGCAACAACAACAACAACAACAATAATAGACTATCAGAAATATGACATGAACCCACCCCTGAATGTTACAAAAGATTTCAATTAAAAGATTTCTATTTTGAATAAAAGCTGTCATTATTTAAACTTTTTATACATCTAAGAGGTTAAAAAAAAACCGGCACCAGTGGTGTAGGTGGTAAAGTGCGTGCTGTGGTCCTTTTGGCGCAGTCGACCCGAGTTCAAATCCACATTTTGCCGAACTCCCCCCCCCCCCCCCCTTTCAAATATCATGTCAACTTCGGAAAGGCATTTATTTTCAATAAAAATGAAGTAAATAATTGAAAAGTTGAAAATAACGTATGGGGTAGGGTTAGGGTAGGTGTAGGGAGGGATTTATTGTCCCAATAAGGTGGCATCCATTTAATAATTTGAATTAAAATGTATATTTACCCTCAATACTTATTGCATACTGTTAATGTACTACAATACGGAGATGCAGTTAATTGCCACTATTTGCAATAAGCAATATAAATCATTATAAGTCATTTTAACAAAGTTTAAATAGAATCTATAGCCATTTGCACTTAGTGAAAATTGCATCTGTCGATAAGAAACTATGCTATTTTCACTTAGTGTAAATAGCATATACAGTGCCCTCCACTAATATTGGCACCCTTGATAAATATGAGCAAAGGCGGCTGTGAAAATAAATCTGCGTTGTTTATCCTTTTGATCTTTCACTCAATAAATTCACAAAATTCTAACCTATCATTGAAGTAAAACAATTGAAAGTGGGGAGAAAATCTCATGATGAAATAAATGTTTTTCTCCAATGAATGTTGGCCACAATTATTGGCACCCTTAGAAATTCTTATGAGTAAAATATCTCTGAAGTATATTCCCATTCATATTTACATTTTTTAGCACACCAGGGTGACTAGGAGCATGAAATTGTCCAGCCATGACTTTCTGTTCCACAGGATTATAAATATGAGGAACACAAAGGCCAAATTCCCTTAATCATCCATCACAATGAGAAAAACCAAAAAATATATTTCTGATGTGAAGAACAAGATTGTTGAGCTTCACAAAATAGAAAGTGGTTGTAAGAAAAGATTGTTTTCAATGTTAAAACATTGAAAATCCCCATTCCCACATCAGGGTAATAATTAAGAGGTTCCAATCAACTAAAGATGTTAAAAATCTGCCTGAAAGAGGACGTGTGTCTATATCGTATAAACGTAAGGATAAACAATGCAGATTTATTTTCACAGCCGCCTTTGGTCATATTTACCAAGGGTGCCAATATTAGTGGAGGACACTGTATTGCTATTTGCATTTAGTGTCAATAGTCACAATCGCTATTTATAAGGCTGCTGCCTTATATTTTAAAATATATTAATTGTAATAATATTTCACAATATTACTGTTTTTACTGTATTTTTAATCAAATAAATGTAGCCTTGATGAGCATAGACTTAAAAAATCCTTAAAAATCTTTGAAAAGCTAATCCTAAACTCTTGAACGGTATAGTGTATGTCAATATTATTTTGCCTTTTGATGTTTATTTGTCAATTTATATGTAATGTCATTTTTTATTTTAGATTTTTCTGTACTTTTATATCTTTTATATCTCTGTATGTGCCATAAAATAGGAAACTGTGGCCATGTTACATGAGTAAGCAGGAAAATGGACCAGGCTTTTTGCATACAGGCGAAACACTTGTTCTGCTAGACTAGCCATGTAGTGATAGTCAGACAATGAGTTAGTGTTTAGCTCATTTAGCTCAGCTCTCTCCCACACACATTTATCTGCATTCCTCTGCACCACAAATCATATGAATCCACTATGCCCCATTGATTTTCCTTGTTTCAAAGGAATAGTTCACCCAAAAATGACAATTTTGTCATCATTTACTCACCCTCATGTCGTTCCAAACCTGTATAAGTCTCTTTCTTATGCTGAACACAAAAGAAAATATTTTGAAGAATTTTGAAGAACCAAACAGTTGTTGGTCCCCATTGACTTCCATAGTAGGGGAATAAATACTATGGAAGTCAACGGGGACCATCAGCTGTTTGATTACCAGCATTCTTCAAAATATCTTCTTGTATGTTTAACATAAGAACGACACTCATACAGGTTTGGAAGGACATGAGGGTGAACGTAAATGATGACAAAATTTTCATTCTTTGGCAAGTATCCCTTTAAATCAGTGGTCTCAAACTCAATTCCTGGAGGGCCACAGCTCTGCACAGTTTAGCTCCAACCCTAATCAAACACACCTGATCCAGCTAATCAAGGTCTTCAGAATCACTAGAAACTTCCAAGCAGGTGTGAGTTGGAGCTGGTTGGAGCTAAACTCCGTAGAGCTGTGGCCCTCCAGGAATTGAGTTTGAGACCATTGCTTTAAATCCTTTTTTCAGTTTTTTTTTTAGAAATCTCAATATTTTATTAAGTATTGATAGCGTAGTTACTCTGTATTTTATATTGGTGAAAGGCAGAATGTCTTATTGAATTTTTCCCACAGTATGTCTTTGAGATATTGACTAAACATGATAATAAAAATGGAAAGTTAAAGCTGTCATGTAAAACTAAATACTGTGTTTGAAACATGATGACTCATGGGATATTATGCAGTTAGGGAGTTTAGTATTGCTCTATTACTCCTGCTGCATAGGATTATGAGATGAGATTCTAAGACGGCATGTGTGCCTCTTACATAAACACACTCAATCTCACATACTTAGACTTGGTTAAACTGGTTTTCCTGCTTCTAGAAAAAAAAAATCTGCTATTTTGTCACTTTTACCAAATTAATGAAATTAATAATAATAATAATAAAAAAAAGCCTTGGTGGATGTAAAATCCAAAATATTAATATTTTGTTGAGTTTTGTATTTTTTGTCTTTCACTTCTAGATTTTAGACCATTGTGGCTTGACATGTCACGTCTTTAATCCCAGTAAACTGACATATGACCTCCTCTCTTTGTGCATTTCTCATTTTCCCCCTAGTTTCTAATAAGCACCATTTTGTGGATGGCGGACTGCTTTACCAATTCAGGATGAATTTCCGGAGACGGCGGCGGCTGATGGAGCTTTTGAACGAGAGTTGTCGCAGCATACCGGAGAACCACGACAGTCCTTTCTGTCTGCGCAAACAGGGCTCTGAAGGGGGAAACACCAGCTTCCTTTCAGGTTAGTCCACGATCATAAAGGAAATCTGCAGAATGCATGCACAACTGTGTTCATTACACACAGTAGTTTGCGATATTGATTTTTAGATTTAGCAGACACAGCTGTGGTCATGTACAGTGGCAGGTAGACAATGAACTTCTGGATATGGTCTCATGCATTTTAATTTGCTGCTGAAGCAGTGCATGGGTAGATAATGAAGATAGAATAACCAAAATCAATTTCAGCGCAGTAAGGAAGTTGCTGAAGGGACAAATCTTGAGCACACGTTGTGAAAAATAAAAAAAAACTCGCATTTAGTTTGAAGTGTCATATTTGTGTACAAACATCTAATAAGCTAAAATGAGATTTACTTTTGTCAGCTGATTTAAATAATGAATATTAAATAAATTGTAAATAATGTAAATTTTGTATTTATTTATAATATTTAACTGATTTATTGTATGATATGTAAGCATATAAGAAAATAAATCACAGTGAATTGCATATATCAGTATTTCCTGACAAAAGCCCCTAAATGAAGATTATTCATAGACATTATATTACTGTGACAGGCAGTTACAGCAATGAATAGACATTACTAAATGCTTTACTGGCCAGCATTTTGATTGACAGTTTGGATGTTTAGATGTTCTCGCAGCCTGTGTATGCTTGTTGGAGCTTTCAGGTGAGAGTTCACAGAGTTGTGTACTGAAAGTACTAAATGTGTTCTAATAGGGAAGGTTGTGTTTTCTGATTGCCACTGATTTTTCTAGATCGCGTTGGGAGAGTTAGTGCACTGGATCTGACATATCTTTATGATAAGTACTGTATGTGAAAGGTAAACATGTAAAGACAACAAGCAAGCGTAACATGCCCCTTTTGCCCAATTTTCCTCTGTTTGAACTGGTTATTTTACATTTGAGTTATTTTGTCAGTAAAACTCAACATTAACATTCAACTCAGCATTAGTCATTATTATATGTGAAGAGTTCATTTGCAAAAACAGATAACTCAAAAATCATGTTTTTTCCTTGTGCATTCCAAATAATCTCAATCAAACTGCAGTTGGGTTATTTTGATTAGGTTAAAAATAACACAAAAATACAGCTAACTAACACAATAAAACAAGATAACAATAAAAAACATGATTTTTGAAAATTTTTGAGTTATCTGTTTTTGCTAATAAACTCTTCATATGTAACCTCAGTTTTTCAAACTGCTTCTGTTCTCTTAACTTTTGTTTAGATTTTCAAAATTTAGATTCATGCTAGTATTACACTAGACAAAGCTAGAATGTAGCCCTTAATCATGTGGAATAATGAATTACAGAAATGTGAAGTGTGAAGTGATTTTTTTACAGTGTTGGCTTGTAGATTCAGTATCACGCCGTCATGACTCAGTAGAGGAAGTTAGCTCAGTGTGTCTTGGGACTGGGCCTCTCTGGTTCCTCTTCTCAGAGCTAAAATATGAACTCTAATTTTTCATGTGCCTGTGGTGTGTGTACTATATGCGTGGTGTGCCTTTGTTTAAACATACGCAAGTTTGTAAATTCAAGTTTTATAACTGACAATCAGGTTGATTAGCACACAACACTTTTTATTTTTTATTGCATGTTTTGATGGCAATATAATCAGTTTTTTTTCCTGACAACAGTGCAATTTGTTTATTAATTATTTGCTATTATTTATAATTTCACAATGATATTACTCAAAATAAAAAAAATAATGACAACAATGATGAATAATAAAAAATATGATGGAATTATTTATTAATTAATTTTCTTATTTATATTTATTTTATTATTTAGTTATATACTGAAATAAAGATGTATAATTATATGATAGAATTTTAAATAAAGCATTTTCAGTTGACCAATGATTAGCTATTTGTTTAATTGATATTTAAAAGGACATACATTTCTAAGAATAAATAAACATGAAATACTTATCAGTTTGAAAAGTTGATTTATATACATTTTTATATATATTTTATAGACATTATATACATTTCATTTTATTCATATATTATTATTTGTATTAACATTGATTGATTTTTTTTTCATCACATTCTTGTTTTAAGTAGCATTACAAGTTAACCAAATATTTTTTTTTTATTAAAAAAATGTGAAGAGTGGTAATGTTAGCGTTTATCTGTAATTAGCTCTATACAATCAAAATCTGTCACTGGGGCAGTACCTCCTCAAAATATGTACCTTTAAAACACCAATATGGACCCTTTAGATACCAAAATGTACCTTTTGAATAGGTACCATCTCAGTGACAGCTTTGAACCTTTTTCTCTGAGCGTGTATAAAGCTAGAAGTCTAATGGATGTCTATTTTGATAGCTAGCTAAACATGTATTGTGTTTGTACGTGATGCTGTTTGCCATACAATACATTTATGTTAAAAGGAGAACACTAACAGATGTTAGGCCTCCGAACTGTTATTTCAGTTAGTAAATGCACACAAAACGGATGTTGACATACCATAACACTATCACCACTGCACAAGCACTATTGGAATGATGTTTAGAGCTGGCAGAAGTGTTATTCTCTCTCACTTCCTCTTATCCAGTCTCTATCTAACCTTATTTCTGTCTTTCTCAATCTCCTTCCCCTCAGTAAGCCCCACTAAAGAGATAAAGGTTGTGTCGGCAGTACGGCGGAGCAGTATGAGCAGTAGTAGTG
This sequence comes from Schizothorax lantsangensis, assembly GCA_027422415.1. Classification (NCBI taxonomy): domain Eukaryota; kingdom Metazoa; phylum Chordata; class Actinopteri; order Cypriniformes; family Cyprinidae; genus Schizothorax; species Schizothorax lantsangensis. Next base: position 16,172,648 of record CM049850.1, on the reverse strand, counting down.
GCAGCATCGGTTATTATAGCAGCAGCCCCACACTCAGCAGCAGCCCCCCTGTGCTCTGCAACCCAAAGTCTGGTAAGAAAAGCCCCCTTCTGTTCTCAAACATCCCACATACATACAACTAATTTGGGCATTTCAGCATAAAAATGATGCACATCATCTTTAAGTAAGCAAATCAGGTCAGTTTTGATGTCTTGTTGTCTTCTTAACCTTCACGTTTACATTAGCAAACCATTTAGCATTAGATTTAGCACTTATCTTTACACCATCTCGGCTCTCTTTTTATGGTTAAATAAAATGGCCCGACTTTTTATAGCACCAAAACACTATGCATTTCTCAAGCCGCAGACGACTTGGCTTTCTCTAAGATTAGCTTGTGGTGTGTTACTGTTCCTTTAACAGAACATGCTGTGTAGAGCGTGTCATGTATCTGCAGCAGATACGGTAGATGTCTACTATGTTTCTAAAGAGCTCTGTGGGTGGATCAGAAGGTCGTGTGTTTGTGTGCTTTCGGGCCATAAAGTCACATCAGCCAGTTCTCCCTCTGTTCCGTTTGGCCTTCCTCCACTGTAATTGTGCTTGTTGACAGTAATTCCAAGAGGCGTCGGCCGTGTAGTTCCCATGAACTTTTTCTCCCCTCTGACAGAGATTCTCCGTGTTAACTTGTACCAGCAGAATGAGTTAACAAGATCATATTTAAAGTGGTAGTTCACACGGTAGATCAATAGTTCAGAATTTACTTGGTATTATAATAGTGTGGTCACATTTACCATTACTCTGTGAAATTTTGTGGGCGAAATCCAGTCATTTCAATAGAAATCTGCAGGAGTTTAATGTGAGGGCAAAAACGTTCCCTACACAGATTTTGCTTGTTGGTCATGCACATTCAACACTTTGACCAACAGAAAGCTGCTTTGTTTTAAAAAGTGACTACTGTGTGAGTGCTTCAACACTATTGCTAATCAACAATGGACCTTTTTTCCTGCAAAATATTACAGAAATTTCTCTAATATGGCTAAACCTTAAAGGGATAGTTCACCCAAAAATGAAAATTCTGTCATCATTTACTCACCCTCAAGTAGTTCCAAACCTGTATGAATGTCTTTGTTCTGCTGAACACAAAGGAAGATATTCCGAAGAATGTGGGAAACAGAGCAGTTCTGGGGCACCATTGACTTCCATAGTATTTTTTTTCCTACTATGGAAGTCAATGGTGCCCCAAAACAGCCTGGTTACAAACTTTCTTAAAAATATCTTCCTTTGTGCTCGGCAGAACAAAGAAATTCATACAGGTTTGGAACTACTTGAGGGTGAGTAAATGATGACAGAATTTTCATTTTTGGGTGAACTATCCCTTTAACAGTTGAGAGATTTGTTCAACATTTACACATTAAAGCCCAAAGTATACTTCAGTTTTGACTTTGTTTATACGTACAGTCAGGCACATAGCCTTTCAAAATATATTCCATTTGATAGATTGCACAAACAGAAGAGGTTGGACAATCTAAAATCTAAATCATTATTCTTTGTTATACTATGGAGCTGTTGAAAACGTGAATCTGACTGGTTGACGAACAATCTAAGGTGTGCAATTATTTTCAGGGAAATGGACGGCTAAAGTAGTTCCAGGCAGGTCTTGACCGCATTACATGTCCATATCACTTCGCCAAATGATTTCAGTTATTTCAAAGGTCTACAAGAATCTACATCAGCAAAAGAACCCAAACCCACAACGATACTGACCAAGCAAATAAATATAGAGAATAAAAATGACAAATTATTTCCACAAAATTACATTTTGTTATGTACAAAAAGCACATCTGTTTCTCCCGCTCTGTCTCCTATACAAACATACACACGTACAGAACAGACACACAATCAAACAAAAACATGTTGTGAGTGCTGATCTGACGATTTCATCAGTAAAATAGATATGAACTTAAAAGCTACAAAACATTTCTCTCTAGCGAGAAAATACAACGCTGTTATGAAACAGATTCCTATTAGAGATGCTGCTGCCAAACATTGTTGAGATGCATAGAATCACAGAGGCAATTCACACACACTTGATCTCTCTCTCTCTCATAACTTCATTAATAACTGCATTAGTCTGCTATCAATGACTGAAGCCTCCATTACTAGGTCTAAAATGACGTTTTGGAAGTAATCCTACACGCAAGAGCATTTTAAGGACAAACACCTGATGAATGTCTTGAAATACAACATCTGAACAATGTGTTTAGATGTGGTAACTGTAGTATAAGCAGAATAATTGACTCTGTTCCATTGAATTATTAGTCTTGGCCGCATTACCACATCGGGTGTGCCTTATTTTCTATTAATTCAACATCCTATCATCACTTATTCCTTACATAATGTTTCCCTCCACCAAAGCTCCAAAATGTACTATCAAAGTGGAATGGGGTTCAATTATTGTACGGCAATGCCGTTTGACACAAAACACGAATGTCGAATGTATGGCTTCAGTAGGCTTCTACATCTAGACTTATTAATGAGTATATGATGACAGACTTTATAGTTTTGGATGAGTAATCCTTTGTCTCACATTATATTCAAGCTCTTCTCAGGGTGAGTGTGTTTTAATCTTGATTACTTGATGATGCTGTCTATCACCACCCAGTGACTAATAACAAATAAATCAGAACAGATTGCAACATGCATTTTCTCTTTACCCTTATATTACTATATCTCAATCTGTTTTATCCAGCTCCCTTCTGAGTGAGTGTTTGTGAGTAATAAAATCTCTGACCCATAAAAACTCTCAGGATGAGAACTTTAAACAGTAGTAGTACACGAGTAGTGTGTGTGTGTGTGTGTGTGTGTGTGTGTGTGAGAGAGAGAGAGAGAGTCTGGCAAGAACACATCGTCCCCTTCAGGAAAGGCAAGGAGCACAGCCAGCAGGCAGAGAGACAGAAGAACATTTTATACATACACAAACCCAAGCGTCCTCCTCCTCCTCCACCACCAAATTAGAACATTGGCCTCCATGGGATCCAAGGCGAGCCTGAGGCATGCCTGCAATGAAGCATTCCACACCTACCACATGACTCAGCTTTCACTTTACCACAGCACAGCTCCCGCTCCGTTACAGTGAGGCCCACCGTTAAAACCAGACCTGTTTTTTTTTGTCTAACAACAATGCAGATCCAAAATGCAATCTGTCATCAGAGCATTTACTTTATAACATGTTGTACATTTTGAATTTGTGAGGAAAATATTCTGCTTTTCCAGATGTTGTGTTTAATGCTTGTGTGTTTTACACGAAACACCGGTGTGTAAGGAGACAAGCATGTTCTGGGTTTGGCAGGGCTGTTGCATGCCCTGATTGGTCAATTTGCTCATCCAATCCTGGGATGACTGAGCTCTCCTCCCAAAATTGGATGAGAACAAAATGAAAAAATGAATAAGAGAGAACGAGCGAAACAGTGAGGTTAATCTCGCATCTACTTATACACTTTTTGTTGGCATGTCTCTCCCTCTCTCTCTCTCTCTCTCGCACACACACACACACATGACATAATCCTTTTTCCTTGCATTAAAAAGGATGTGGCACGGTGTTAAAGGTTACAGGCATGTACAGAATGATTTTGAATGGGAAATGGAAAGTTTGTAGTTAAGAAAATATATTGCCTTATGTTCCCTATATGCACACATACAATGCATATTATGAAACAATTAGGGATGGTTCACTCTAAAACAAACACCTGTCCTTGTTTACTCACCTTAATATCATTCTTAGTTTGCATGCTTTTAATTTTTTTCAGTGTTTAATTTTTTTCATTGTAAACACAAGAATACAAACATTAACTTAGGTATTTTTAAACAATGGCCGTTCATAGTGATTTTTCTGTCAAGACCCACAATTGACAAAACACACCAAATAAGTAGTATGTATCAAAGTTAACTTTAAATATTTTAAACATATTTTTCTTTATTTTTTTACACTGTTACAGTTTCATTATTAATTCTGCTTTCTAAATGTATATGATTAATAATGCTAATAAAAAAAGTATATTTTTTCTTTTATAAAACTTAAAATTGTCCATGTATATTTGATCAGTGATCAACATGCAAGTGTCTCCTTGCCATTGATACTAGATTGTTCACTGAGGATTGCAAGGCAGTATTTTAGAAATAAGGCAATAAATACAAAATTATTTGATCACATATACAGTAATATTGTAAAATATTATTACAATTGAAAATAACTTTTTCTCTTTTAATAGAGTTTAAAATGTAATTTATTTCTTTTCAGTTTTATACATATAGCAGTAATTATTTAATAGATGCTAAAAATGAATGAACGCAAAGTAAATATTTTCCAGATAATATTCGTATGGCAAGATCTGCATAAAGATTCTTCAAAAACAGGAGAAAATATTTGAGAAAATAACAGCATACAAGTTTGGAATAATAAGGGTTTTAGAGAACTATTCGTTATAGACACCTTTTTTGTTATTTGCAATGTCCTTGTTACTACTCTTCAAATTGGGCTCTGATCAGCCAATCAGGATCCAGTCAATAGCTGTGCAGTTAGATCCTGGATTGTGACCAAGTGGTTCAGGTTTTGGCTCACTCATTACATTACTGATGAAGAGATCAGGCTGATTAGAACCTCTTGTGTCAAATTAGACTATCATTATCAACCTCATTATTTCATTAAACACAAACCTTCAGTGCTCCATTACAGCTTAATTATTCTCTCTCTCTGTGTGTCTCTGAAGAAGCACATGTTTTGTTTCAGGATGTCTTTGTGTCGACTTTTTAAATGAGGGATCATGGACTGCAGTATTACTGTACATAATGTGAGGAGTAAAGTAATGAACCAGTAGTGAATCAGACTCAGTGTTGTTGCAGTGAATAGATAAACATGATTCTTTTATACGATGTGTTAAATAGTCACATGTTTTACTCTTTAGAGTTCATGACTGAGGAACATTGTGTGTATATTATTTACAGTCCTGAAGAGACAAGTGAGCCCAGAGGAACTTCAGACTCCTGGTGGACTTTACATAAAGAAGACATTCACAGTAAGTCACACCACACACACACACACACACACACACACACACACACACACACACACACACACACACACACACACACACACACACACACACACACACACACACACACACACACACACTCCTGCCAAATGTGCTCAGTCTCTAAGCTCTAATTGCATAATTTACTATGTTTGGTTCTGAGAATCCATTTGCAGGGAGGGAAAAAGTTCACAACTAAAAATAGCGAGAGGAAGTTTTTCCTCAGATGCATGTTGAAGATGATTCTGATCCTTAACTGGATCAACAGGAAAATCCAAGAGCAATTTAGGAGCCTTTGAAACTTGATACTCTGTCATCGGCTGCCATGTACCTTACTGTGTCTTATGTACTACATGTTTCTTGTCATGCATTTTGAATAAACTGCATCCACTAATAATGACGTTTATAATCCATGCTGAATGCAATTGCACAACACACATTTGAACCATATTGCTCCACGACTGCAATACCACCATCTGAATAGAAGTTTTAAAATGACCAAATATATATACAAATATATGGCACAGTAAAAAGATAAAATTCAGCTAAAATAAATCAATATATTTGACAGTATGCAAGTATATGTAATGCATTACATTCATGTAAAGTAATGTAAAATAAAATGGCTTTCTCAGTGTATGACCTTGAACTTAATAAGTTAATGTGTTTGGATGTGTGTTTACAGATCGTGGGAGATGCAGTTGGCTGGGGATTCGTGGTGAGAGGAAGTAAACCCTGCCACATCCAGGCAGTAGACCCCGGCGGACCCGCTGCAGCAGCGGGAATGAAGGTACAGTAGTCATACTGCAAAAGGAAATTTGTTATAGTGAGAAAACAGTATGTCTCATTCTACAGGGATGTGCTAATATTGAAATTTTGACCAAACCAATAAGCCAATAATTATTTTCAACTTCTGGCCAATAACCGATAAATGGACACAACCCACTATAATCGGGACACGGGACACTATAATCGGCTCTTAAAGGGATAGTTCATGCAAAAATGAAAATTTACTCACCCTAAACACACTGCACGATTTTCAGCTGTCCCAGACGAAAGATTGGCATTGTGAAACGATCGTGGCGATTTCTGTGATCATGGCTCCTAATCGGTGGTCCTGTGTCGTACAGTGAGAGAGGTTCAAAGACGGTCGTTGTCAGGATCTTGCGACCAAAGATAGCCTACGAACCGGCTCCACTGGTCGAAGGTTAGGTTATCTAAATTCCAACCTGAGCTAGACCCTATTTGTAACAGATGTAGGCAGGCTCCTGCAAGCCTCTTACATATGTTCTGGACATGCCCAAGTTTGTATAACTTCTGGAAATTGATTTTTGATGCATTTTCAGAAATAATGGGTTTGTCAATAGACCCATCTCCTTTCATTGCTATATTTGGTGTTACAGCACAAAGCATGCGCTTAAGTAGCTATAATTGTAAAATGTTAGCCTTTTGCACACTACTTGCCAGAAGGTTAATATTGCTTAAATGGAAAGACCTCTTTCCCCCTACTTTCCTCCACTGGATTAAAGAGATCATGCAGTATCTTAAACTGGAAAAAATAAGATACTCTCTTCAAAGGTCTTTCCAGAAATTATATGCAATCTGGCAACCACCAAATCATTTGTTGAAAAATACAAGTAGGGAATACAGTCCCAAAATATGTATAATTTTTTTTTTTTTTTTTGTCTTCTTTGTACAATGTAATTGATACTTTATGTCTGATGGGTAAAGTGTTGGGTTGGGGTATGTTGGCGTAATTTTGTTATTTCTTGCATATTATAAATCTTAAATAATAAGACCTTGTTCAAAGATACAGCATGATCGATACAGCATGATCATCGCACAGTGTGTTTGCTGGTACGATTCACGTTTACTGACCAACCAATAAAAATGCGACATAAAAAGAACCCGACATGGCGCTAAAACATATAACAGCTTACCTCAAGCTCTTATCCTTACCTCTTTCGCCGCTTCCACTTTTTTTCAGCACACATAAAAAATACAACTGTTAAAGTTTGATTTATCATGCTCTTTTTGTTTACTACTAGCGCATGCTGATGACGTTTTATTCTTCTATAGGAATGTGCATCGTAGCGTACAAGTCTTTAGGCCATTCAAGATGTAGGTGACTTTCTTCAGTAAAACACAAATTATGATTTTTTTGCTAAACCTATGTTCCTTGTTGATTGATAATATGCAAGCCAATGGGTGCCGTCACTTTGAGAGTCGAGAAAGCAGGTTTAGGTATAACACAAATGAACACCTGTGGCTTCTGACAATACATTGAGGTACATATGACAATATATATGCTTGAGGCTGTTTATTACAGATTATAATGTTTTTGGCAATTTTTCACAAGTGAAATCAAGTCATTCAATAGCAATCCATGTGATTTTGCAACAAGTTCAAGTATAGGTCATGCAAATTTGTCATGTTGGCCACCAGAAAGCTCCTTGGTTTTGAAGTTGACGTCTGTGTGAGCTTTGTTTCATAGTTTTCTACACTATTGACAATAAACAATGGACTTTTTTCACCAAAATTTCACTAATGTGACCACACCTTCAGAGGGAAAGTGCTCTTTACAAATATAATGCTCGTAAATCGTTAAGTTTTGCTATATTACATTGCTATCCTTTTAAGTTAATGCTAGATTATGATCTAAGAGACACAGACATAGAGATGATAGAGATTACAAAATACTCAACTACACTAACCCACCCACAGTCTTTTAGGTTTGACCTTAAGCACAGTACACTGAGTGGAGCAATCATAATGTACTTTGGTTGCCGATCTGAGTGCATTCTCCTCAAGTGAACTCAAAATATAGTCTGTATTCCAGATGTTTCTTTAAGCACATCCTGTTTAAAACACCTAATGTGTGTGTGTCTAATTTACAGTATTGACAAATGGAATAATACCTTCCCTTCCTCCTTTTTAAACAGTGACCCTAATTTACAGCAATAATGAACCATTACAGTTATGCAACTTAAAAAACAAACACAACTCCCTCAGCGTCACTTCTAAATGCTCATTACATAAGGTCATGTTTGCATACTGAGTAAATACACTTAGTCTGTTTTTAAGGTAAAGGCGTTGTGCTATTTAAAGACAACCTTTTGAGCAGAGGCTGTCTGCTGCACCTGCCCTGCTTCCAGTGACATCTTTTTGTTGTAATGAACATTGTTGCGAACATAATGTATGTATGTGTATATGTATATATATATATATATATACTGTATATATGTGTGTGTATGTGTGTGTGCGCTTAAATTTATTAGACCACCACCACCACCCAATGTAAGGTTTGTGCCACAGCTGTCCTAAACTAACAGTATTGGTGATTACCAAAATCATTTTTATGTTTCTGTATTGATTAATCCACCAGTATGTGTAAGCTCTTTAGTCACAGTAGTGTTTCTAATGCTAAAATATAATTGTTGTTATCCATGAATTTTCAAATTACAAGAGAATCTTTGAACATTTAAATTGTTAAACAGACCTGAAGAGCAATAAAAATCAATATAAAAAAAAACTATATATATATATATATACTATATGTATACACACACACACACATGCACACAAGGATTAGAAAAATTCAGGAATGTCACTACTATCATTATATTTTTGTATTAATCAAGTTATTATATTACATTATACATTGTGAGATTCTAATTTATTGATTTAATTAAACCTTTTCAAACATTATTTTGTTGTGTTAGTGATTACTTTTTTAAAATTAAGTTGTAGTAACCTCTTGATAAGTTCTCAGCATGTTTAGCACAGAACTGGATAAGTAGAATTCAAGTTTTTTTTCTGATTTTAGAAAAGGGAAACTGTTAGTATTTATTTCTGTTATGTCTGAAATTTAAAATAGTTTTTCTTATATTTTGTGAAGTTTTTGGGGTTACCATTGTGATGAAAAGTACAGCTTGTGGTTAGGTTAGATTAAGGTATAGACTGTTGTATGTTGCTTTGAGCAATCATTTAATACCATTGAAAATAAATTGACATGCAAAATTAGCTACATTTAGCATGTGCCATACTAGCTGTTATTTTGAAGTGATATAAATAAGATTGGTTGGTTCCAGGCCACCACTCCATTTACGAGTGAGTTATATAGAAACTACTAGGGACAATTTAATTTTTAAGATGAATCGGCTTTAAAACCTGTTAACATGCACCAGGACGCCGGCGCACTGAAAGCTCTTTGTTTGCACATGTCATTGTTTTCAAACAGATAAAGTAAAACAGGACAAAATGAATCTTGACAAACTATATATCATTTTGAAGGTCTAAGCCTCAAGCATCGACGACAGATCGCTGTTTTTCGATAGAAAGCTTATAAAGGAATGTATTTGCTAAATGTGTGTAAGCAGTACACATCAAAACATGTATAAAAAAACCGCAGTACATACCATATTCATCCAGATAACGACTCTCAAACGTATCCACTGCTGTAAATCCCGGTTTCATTTGAGAGATAAGGGTCCACTGAACAACATTCCATCGAGCACTTTTAGTCCAAAGAAACAATAACGTTGTAATTTGGATCGTTATTCATTTGTTTACGTCTCATCTCTTGAGGGAGAGTTATTGTTTGTGTCCGTTATGGAACAAATTACGCTCAAAAACAGCGTCTTGGTGGTAAAAAAACAGCATGATTTTGTAGCAGGCAATGTCCCAAACAGAATGAAATCATCCAAAAAAAAAAAAGTCAAAGATACACGGATTGTTTATTTGAATTCTGGCGCTCCTCGCGACGGCGCGTGACGCACGCTGTGACGCACCTGTCATTTCGTAACTTAGCATCTTTTTTGCACAAATAAACAGCAGTTTTCATATATGTTTGGTGTTTTGTGGGAATGGGGGATCTGTAGATTAAATCTGTATGGCTGCAGGAATTACTCTGTTCATTTTGAATGCATCTATATAAAAGGCCATATCTTCTTGTATGATTAGCAGTATTTGTCAGCAATATAAACTCATGAGAAATCATGTGTTACTTTCAACCCATGTAAGATTCTTTTGTTTTATAATTGAAAAACTGGATTGCTAAATCAGGAATCTGATTTCAGATGTATTTTTATTTGAAATGAAATTTTCAAAAAAAATTCAATGTGGTACAATTTTTATCAAGGCACTTCAGTGTCTATAACTTTTTATATTTTTGAGCATTATCAACTCTGGATGATGGATAGTAAAGCCCAAAGGGTCTTCTTTCCAAAGACACCAAAATTGTGTGTGTGGCACACTGAAGTCAGGAGCTGTTACCATCTTTAAGTTAGTTAGTCATTTTCAGCTGTGATTCCCAATATGGGGGGTGCTGGTTAACAGGTAAAAATAAAATTTATGCTATAAATTAAATAAATTATAAAGTTTCTGTTAGTTGAACATAATTTTATTAGAAGTTGTCATAACTCAGAAAGACTGATGTAAACTGATGAGCCAAATATTTGTACCAGATTACAACTGCTGGAGTTGTACATAGGCACCTAGTGTACAAATGATGCCAAAACAGATGTTTTGAACACATGCTGACAATTAAGCAAAATGTCAAGCTTTCACGTGTTGTTTTTTTATCATTTGATGCTGATAACGGTAATGGTATGACTCATTTCTGATGGTAGTGCCATTATGGGTCTATCAGGAAGGACATAAAGGCTATTACGTTATTCATTTGCAGAACCTCTCCAAGAATTAATATAGCTGATTTTAAAAAGCACTCCTTTACTGTTCTCCTGAAAGGTGTAATTGTGCCATGTTGCTGTACTGAGAAAAATTACGATCCTTTTATTGTGTCATATATGTGGTTTATATGCTCTATAATCATTATGTTGTGTTTCCACACTTTTATGTCTTTATCAAAGTACAAAAAGGGTGTACCGAGTGTAACCAAACATAAAACTGTTGTTGTTTTGCCTCTTTCTCATCTCTACAGGTGTGTCAGTTTGTGGTGGCAGTTAATGGAATGAATGTGCTCAATCTGGACTACAGGACTGTCAGCAACCTCATCCTCACTGGCCCCAGATCAGTGGTCTTCGAGGTTATGGAGGAAGCAGATTACTGAAGACAGCCGCTCTTTAGTGTTTCTGTTCTTCTCTCTCGTTCTCTTTTATCTTAGCTGGACTTTCTTCAGTGAGTCAACGTTCTGTTTAATGGAATGTTCAGAGAAGTGAACTCTTGATTCCATTCATCATTTTGATTCAAACCATTAGCATGACACTAATCCATGCTTTGAAATCCGTGCCTCCCATTGGCTCCTCATAGACTGTTACTGGTCCATGTCAGCTAAGGCTGAAACTGGACAGATTATATGGGAAAAGCAGCTGCCAAATATCCTTTTTAGCAGAACCGTAGCATTTAAAACACTCTTGGTAGGTTTGTAGAACCGATGCCAAACTTAATATATGTGTGCCATTCAGGTGAGAGCATAATTCAGTGCTCTTTTTCGACTGTTTCATCATTTAGAGTTTAGGAGATTAAAGGAATACAACATTGTATCAGGTATTTTATGACCTTAGTGTGGTTAGTTTAAAATAACTATTTTATAATTCCTGTCATGCTTGCCGGGAATTAATAAAATAATACATATTGATATATCCATCCGAATGAAGGGGACAACCAACAACAGCACTTACAGACTTTATGTGAAACTTGAGAGTGAATGTTTAAAACGTTACGCACATCTGAAAGATGCTGTCGTACTGTAACTCATGTCTTGTTTTAAAAGTATCTTGTGAAAGTAAAGTTTCTGTCTTTCATCTAAATGCCATCAAAAAGGCAAGTAGTTACCTGTACAATGCTAATATTATATGACAATATTTCACTTTATAAAAGAGTTACGGCAGAAATGTACTTTACACAAGTTTGTAAACGCAGACGATTGAATAATAACATGCATTATTATTCCGGATGTGTTTTTATTCAGGAAAGTCGCTTGCTAGCTTAGAGATTATCTTCAAACCTTTAAACTGTTGGTCCATTTTGACAGAGGTTGATATGAAAGAGAAAAGTGATCATAAAAAAACGCTAATTATAAATTGTAGTCACGGTCAGAGACATTTCGGAACACAGAGTTTGTGTGTCTATACGAGTCTGCTTTCACATACTTGCGTAGAGTATTTTTCAGAACTTACTGTTTTAACTTTACAACTTACTGCCATGAAAAATGTAGTATAATCATGTAGTGTGTTTATTACTAGAGTAAACCAGTCAATAAGACAAGCCTATTAATTCACTCACCAAATTATCTAACTAGTTTAAGAAATACATTTGTAATTCTATCTAAGGATTTATTAGACAAATTGGAAATATACAGTAGTGCTGTATATGCAAACTCCTATATGTATGTATATTGTACAAAGCAGTCATCTGTGTAAGAATGAAGACATGTCATGACACAACATGATATCTATAATGTGCTCATCTTCCACATATTCCTCTCTGTGAATACTTTTTTGCAGGTTGCTTATTGTGCAATTGTACTCATTTGTATTGATAAGAATGACAAATTACAGTAACATGATGATCTTTTGTTCTTAATGGAAGTAAGCTTGAATCTTCTGCCTTAATGACCTGTATTGTGCTGCTAATTCTCACGGCTGGTCACGTAACATCTGTAATGATAAAGTCCTCTTTTAAAGACTGTATAGGTGAAGATTTTGGGGGTGATCATGACAATCAACATCAGGGTAGTCTGCTAAATACTGGGCCAGATATGTGCCACATCTTCCTCACTGCCGGAAGTCTAAGCTAATCTAATAATCTTATAGTTCTTCTGTTCTGAAATAGAATGAAAGTGAAAGTTTCATTTTAAGGCCAATTCACACCGCACAGACAAATGCCAACAAACTCCAACAAACTAGTCTGTTGGAGTTTGTTGGATCAGTGTGTTACCCCTGTTGGCGTTGGTTGGAGTTGTTTGGAGTTTGTTTTCACCCGACTGAACATGCTTATAGATATAGAGTTGGTCGGTGTCTGTTGGTGCAGTGTGAACATGACAGTTATTTTTCATAAGATTCTAAATCCAACGGCCAACTTGTTTGTTGGCGTTTGTCTGTGCGGTGTGAATTGGCCTTAAAACTCGAGTTCAGTGCAGCTGAGTTCAATGCACGTGTGTCTGTTTAATGGGATAGTTGACCCAAAAATAAAAATGATGCCCTCATTTACTCACCCTCAAACTGTTCCAAACCTGTATGGGTTTCTTTCTTCTGTTGCACACAAAATAAGACATTTTGAAGAATGCTGGTAACAAAACAGTTGATGGTAGCCGTTGACTTTGTAATTCAATGGCTGTTCATGCTATTTATACAGGTTTGGAACAACTTAAGGGTGAGTAAATGATGACAGACTTTTTATTTTGGGGCAAACTATCCCACGGAGTAAGCTCATGGTACCATAGTATTTCTTTGTGAAGCTCTAAATCATGATTAAATGTGTTTTGATTAATGTTTTATTAAACTTGATTTCATTTAAAAAACTGTCTTCTGTGTCTTAAAACCACATAATTGGCATCCTCAACCCCCCCCCCCCCCTCTCTATTAAATTTGATTACAAATTACATTTATATTAATATAAGATTCTCAATCTGTAACATTTTCAAGTGGACATATGGACTCCACAGGTTAGTGATAAAACTTAAATTATTCTGTATATTTCTCATTTAAAATTAAAATTTGAATGCCAGATTTCCAGTGTGGCCTCTATATTAATGTATCAAAGGGTAGGCTATTCATAACCCGTTCTGAAACAATAACTGAGACACTGTACAGCTATGACGTAATGCTGTTGACATCCTGAAATATTTAGGTTTACTAGTGCCACCTGTTGGTTAACGAGACTTTGCATATTTTATTGCTTTTCGAGCTTCAAACGTTGAGGTTTATATACCTTTTACTGTTACTGTTAGATTTTCGTGTCTTTTTTCTTTTATTGTCCTCTTTTGGTTCACAGTCGTTTTATCTCAAGGTTATTCTTTCTGAGGAACAGTAGAGTCATACTTGATTGTTTTATCGCTAGAGGGCAGTGTTACTCTTTGCTTCGTCTGATACGACATTCACTTCACTTTAGTTCTGTTGCATTAAAACTGAAAGTTAAAATATTGACCGTCAGCAGCCAGAACAATGTCAAGATGACATTATTTTAAACAACTGATCTTTTGTGTAATCGTCTTTGTTAACGCCGTGATATAAATATTCCACGTTTTTCATTTCCTGTCTATATGGTTCCTACTGAGGCAGTGTGTCTTTTCAATTTATATTATAGTGCTCTTCTGTTTTAGTATATTAATCTTACCTGTTGTCTGAATGAAACAATGTAATCACATTAATTTTCCCTCCCTTTTCCTCCAAGCACTGCTTCAATGTGCTCTGGCTGTAGGAGTAGACGAGGTGAGTTGTGAGTGTTGATAGCTCTACTAAAATGAGGTAAGAGCAGACAAACTGATATTTAACCTGTCTTAAATCAACCAACCCCCACTGAGGCTGTTACCTGGGTTTAATAAGTAATACTGAGTTATTTATTTTTCTCTGCTCATTGTCAAGGATCAAAATTTCTTCAACCATTTTAATTGAATCTGACAAGATAAGAGCTGAAAGATTTACTAGATGTGATAAGAACAGATTAAATAAACCAAGATTATTGCAAATTAATTTAAGGGGTGACTAGAAAGTATGTGACAGATCAGAAGTGCTTCGTTAAACTGCAGAAATGTAACTGAAGTGAATCAAGTGCTTCAGAACGGCCACATTTGTCTATGTAAGTGACCATGCAGAGGTTTATGTCCTAAAGCTATGCTCTGCTGCTGATTCCCAGAAGTGGGAGGGGAACGGAGTCTAGATGCTTTTTAGTTCAATAGGCCACACAGTTCAGTGACAACTGATGGATGAACCTTATCAGATGCCAACCGCTCCTTCCTTTGATAATCCCACTGTCCCACTCCAAAGCTCTGCCCAACATGTTTCCTATATATAAAGATAAAAAAGATTTTGAAAATACATGGAAATTGAACCAATGACCTTGGAGTTGCTCTACAGTTTGAGCTACAAGAAAGCATGTATATATATTTTTATGTATATATTTCTAATTTTTTTACATGCATACATTTCCGTTATACAGACACACTTATACAGGCCACATACCCCTTGCACTTTTATGAGCATAGGACATTGCCTAGCCCATTTATGCAAGATATCACTGTTCAACAAAGCAGTTATGTGCACTGATTACCTTCACAGACGGCCTGTGGAAAATATTAACCTTTTGTGTTAATGATGAATCTTTTCTGAAACCTCCTCACGGGCGAATCACATTGAGATGAGAGGGTACATCTTAAAAATAAGTTTAACAAGGGCAAGGCTCATCAGCCCCTTCATACTATTCAAAACAGTTTGGAAATCTGCCAGATTTATATGAATATGCAAACTTGAGCCGTATTCCATGTCCTTCCCACTTTGCTAAGGGATGCCATATTAAATAAACACTGAGACAGGCATATTCACTTTATGGATCCAAACAGCTACTGAAATTTCAAAGATCGATATGCACTGGAATAGTCCATGTCACGGCCGTGACCCCATGTGAATGTTTTCTGAGAATGTTTGCACTCTTTATTCCTAAAGACCTTTGATCATCTTTGAGAGGTGTGTCCATTTTGTTACCATGTGCATCACAATGCAATCCATCCGAACACTCTGTGTGTGTGTTCGTGTGAAAACTGCCTTTATGTGCAAGCGTGCATCTGCTTGTCTGCGTGAACTGCTCTTTCCTGTATCCCCAGGGTCTTGCAGACTCCTCCACACCATCATCTTTTGCCATATCCCACGGTTAATTAGAAGTTGCTGAGTAATACAAGGTTCCTTTGGAGCCTGCTGAATGAACCCGCTGATTAGCCCACAATGCCTCATTACGCTCGGCCTTGTCATTTGGGAATAAGCCATTCAGAGTTAAAGAGCTTACAGCCACTGCATCTCGGCATCCAGGTGTCACCGTTCCAGTCCCGCGCTGACTGTACATTGAAGTTGATAAATGCTGTATATGCTGCAAGCTGGGCTGCTTTCAATGAGCCATTTATTCTGTGAAGAAGTTTTTGAAAGTCTATAAGATTCTTTTCGAAATCAAAATGTCCTCTTTCTTTTGAAGGATGAGTTTGCGATAAAGTGCTGTACACTTTCCTGCACTTTAATGCTCGGCAGTAAGCGAGAGTACAAGACTTGTCCTCAGGAGAGATTCAGAGTAGTTTAAAACACTTCATGCACTTTTCAACCATATTTACATATTGTTACTGGTTGTAAATCGATATTTGGCAGTCATATTTGTTTGCACTGAAATCAACAATGTGAACATAAACATTTGCATACTCTTATAACCTTCAAAAACATGGTGAATGATCATATGGTGGGGTGTTATGAACCCTTGATCATCTCTGTAATATATTTACTCATCAGATGAGTCATGCAAATCTGCGGTCTCATGGGAAGTGCTGCCAGTGTGATGGCCCATGGCAATCAAATAATGAATAACAACAGTCAAATATTCTTTCATCCCCATAGCAGAATGTGGATTACAAGAATGTGGTTACACACATTTTAGGTTTTTATAACTCTGGCAAACCTTGGGCAAGATAACACCTGTTTAGTAGGCTACTCCTTGGTGATAAGTGTGAATTTGGTAGATTTCTACAAGTGTTGGGTCATGCAGAGAACTTCCAAAATAACATTGCACTCTGGATTCTGTCCAATCAGCAACCTGCACACAGTAAGGAACATCTCACGCACAATCTCACATATCTTTCACATCTCCTCTAAACACGTCTTGTGTACTTTCAGATAGCTTTGTTCCCTGCTCAACTTGAACTGATATAAGAAGGTGCAGGTGTTACTGAAAGGATACAAACTTATTCTCAGTGTTCTATCAGAGAACAGAACACAAAGAAATACAATACGATGATCAATCTAAAATACAAGTACTTCCAAAGAGAATGGAAGTGCATTGAGATATTGAGGCTTTTTACATTGAAACTGCGAGGTTAGCTGAACCCAATGTGCAATTATAAAGTAGACTATGGAGGGTTCTGACTCTCCAAATTAAGATTTGAAAACCCTAACAAAAAGTTTTAAAAGAGTATGTATTATTTTTGCACTTAAAATACATATATAAGCTATGATTCAACAGTTTCCGAAAATTTTCTGAAATTACACAAGTTTTGTTTAAAAAGTTCTTAAGATAATTCACGTTTAACTGTGTCAGATAATACTGACAAAAATTATTTTCAAATTTCAATAGTAACTGAATAATTGCGCACACTGACTGATTCAATTAATTTCACTTAGTAAAATATAATTAGGCAGTGCCATAACAGTCAATTTAATCATCCATCACCCTGGTGTAGGCGTTATGATTGTTCATTACAGTTGCATTCCCTTGAAATGCAATGATAATAGCTTTTCTTCCCCGCGCTGAACAGCCTACATGTAGGCAGGATCAAGTATTTGAGAAGGGCTCTTGATTGTCGTGAGATCATTCGTCGTCTGTCCAGTGGCTGCAATTGGTCGCATGAACGTTTTTTTCCCCCGGACTCGAGACTAAAGGATGAAATGAGGTGCAGAGCTGAAGAGCTGAGGGAATGTGCGAATAAAGACAGACGAAACACGCACACGGAGAGCGCTGTGAGACATCCGACTAACACTGCGAGAAGATACGAGTGAAGCCTGACCATCACGAGACGCGGGGATTTGATCACATTTAGATCAAGCGGATTTCATTGAAGCGAATGGTGTGAAAGGTAAGAAAGCTGTCGGATTTCATCTGTTAGGCTATATTCTCTACTCATTATCTGATATAACGTTTGTTAAAGCAACACTGTGAGAATTATTCAAGATGAAGACTAGAAAATATATGCGATATATTTTTGGCTGTTTTGCCACTTTTCTTTGTATTATTATGCATTTTCTTGAGTTTATTTCAGGTAAATTAATGTATAATTTTGGAAAACCTTTTTTGTTCAATTTATTTCTTACACAAAACTTAAAAGTGTGTTTAATTACATATAATAACACGCATTTTTATATATAGCCTATATATTTTTTTACTCGTATAATATTTCCCCAACTGACGTAAAAGCGCATACAACTTTCAAATGTTCTTAGAAACAATTTTATATTAAGATATCGTTTATATAAATAAGTAGGCTTTCTATTATTATTATTATTATTATTATTATTATTATTATTGCTAGTATAATATTATCTCTAACAGAGAGAGAGAGAGAATCATAGGGATGTCCCATACACCACCAATGCTCAAAGAATTGATTTGATGTATCCTACATCTATTTTTAAATTTAGCGCATTTCATCTTTACTGTGCTGTTGAGAATAGAAATGAAGCCAAGGTGAGCGCTTGATGTTTATTTCAGGATTCATCATTCAGTAGCAGGTGAAACAGAGAGAGAGAGAGAGACTAAGACAGACAAGCAAGTGAATTTAACCATGCATTGTGGGCTTGTTAAAAAAGGCTTCTTTTCTATATTTGAGTGAAACGAAATGCTCGTAGCTTTGATAGCATGCTTTTTATCCCATTTTACAGAATAAAAAGCATGCTTTGAGATAAATTAATAGTGAAATGCTGATGGACAACCATGTGCCATCCAAACAAGCTTTAATTTAAACGATTTTCCATTTAAAAAGGCATATCATGACAAACAACAACAATATAGAGAGAGGGAGAGAAGAAGCCATGTGTCACAACAGCTAAGGAATACTGACTTATTGAACTACATACCATAGTCTGCAGCTAACCAGCATAATCTCTTGACCCTAATTTAGACCACTGTTTAAGTCAAGTGGGGGTGCCCTCTTGAACAAGCCCGGGCGGCTTCCTCTCTAAACACAAGTCAGCCTTCTTATCCAACATGAATGACAGGAGCCGTAGTGGCCTGCTTGTTCTCAGGAACAACAATGGTCCTCAGGAAGCACTTCTCACTGGCTGTCCATCAAAACTCAACAAAGTCTTTACTGTTCTTGACCCGCAGAGACTTTCCCTCCTCCCTCTCTGTGTTTCTGAAATCCCCCTGAGGCTACACAGCTTCAGTGAATTCCTCCACTCACTCGCTGCTTCTCTCCCTCCGTAGGTGCAGGGCAAGCATCACTCACACGGCTATAAGGATGCGGGTGTCGGGATCGAGGATTAAGCTGTGGTGTCCGCTTATCTCGCTGGCACTGATTCAGTTTTTCACCCCTGTTTCGGCTCAAGGTAATTGCTGTCTTCATGGTTCTGAATTGGTATTTGCTCTGGTTTATTGGCTTTTGTGTGGCTGTCTAAAATATGAAATGTTGTCCTAATCATTTAATGTATAATTTAGTCACAATGGCCGGGTTAGATTTGAAATTGACACTTAATGCACCTTCACATCTCCTAAGAGGACTCATTTTAGTATAAAGTCTCTCAGTAAGAAAGTAAAAAGAGCTAAAGTGAGTCTTGAGGATTTTAGATGGGATAGAGATGTGGAAAAGCATTTAGTCTAACATCACAGGGGACCACAATGATAATATCCCTCAAGGCAACTTAAAGGCTTAATTGGTTGCTCTGCTTGGAAGGAGTTTCACATTCCTCTCAGGCCCTGGAGTGAAAGGTGGAGCCTGGATCATCATCTGGAGTGGGAGGTTCTGTTCGGAAGATAAAGTCTGGATTACTCTTTGAATTTTTTGCCTTCACTCTTCTTCCCAGACCAGCACTTGTGTGATGGGCATGTGTAGTCTTTAAATTTATGCCGCCTAGACAAGTTCTTTTCACCCCTCAAATCACTGAAAGCCGTTGGTGTAATTTTAAACTTCTCAGTGGTGCAGCTGAATGGGAATAAACAAACCAAATACTTTTAGCTAAAGGAATATTCTGGGTTTAATACAAGTTAAGATGAATCAACAGCACTTGCGGCATTATGTTGATTACCATGAAAATTAATTTCGTCTTGTTGCTGCTTTTAAACAAGCAAGAATCTGGGTTGTAATGAGGCACTTACAATGGAAGTGAATGGGGCCAATACATAAACGTTAAAATACATGGTAACCTTTTAGTATAGGGACCAATTCTCACTATTAACTAGTTGCTTATTAGCATTCCTATTATTAGCATATTGTCTGTTTATTAGGACTTATAAAATATATTCTGCATGACCATAAATCTACATCCCTAATCTAACCCAATACCTAAACTTAACAATTACTAGCTATTCATAAGCAGCAAATTAGGAGTTTATTTAGGCAAAAGTCATAGTTAATGGTTTGTTAATCATTCTGTCTGAGTAGGCTGGAGTAGTTTTTTTGAAGTAGGTTTAAGCATGATTTGTAAACTGATACATTTTGATGTTTGAATCTCATAACTAGCTTCATACGTATGGCTTTTTGGCTATAGTAAGCTTGCTCTGTAGCTCACCCGGTACAGCATTGAACTTGCAAAGTGCAGTGCTTAAAAAAGACTTAATAAAGAGCTGAAAGACTTGTAGAAGCAAGCTAAAATGGCATGGTTGCTTCAGCAAATTTGTTTCATCTCGTGTTTGATATCGGTTGGGTTTAGTGTAGGGTTTCATGTAGGTGGTATGTTATTTTCAAAAGTGATAGAGCATTAACCTTTTAGTGCCACTCACCTGATATTTAATTTCCGAACTTCTGTGATACATAAAATGACCACTTTAATGTTCATCTGTTCTGGAGAAAACTGGATGTGGCTTTTAGTGCACATTTAGGACATTTCAATTTGAAAATGCGCAAAGCATGCAAAAAATTATAAGCTTCAAATTTCTGCTTTTATATCCTCCAAAAATTGGCCCCAAGTGCCTTGCTATTACATCAGTTTTTGTATTTTTTAAAGGAAAAGGATGAGTTGAAATTACTATTTGTTTTAATTAACACTATGCCACAAATGCTATCAGTTGAGCTTAACTTAGCTTTCGAACCTACCGTATTCCTATAGAAAATATGTAGAAAACATTGCACTATGTTTGTGGGTACTTGATGCGTTGGAGCAAAAATGATTGCAAATGCTGACAATGCCCTGCTGAGAATGAATGGGTGGAAGCAGTCAGTGATACAAAGCAGTATGATGAGACATTATGAAAGCATTTTGGAAGGGGCTGTATTGTGTGCGTGATGAAGTTGTGGAAAAATTAAACAAAAGAACTGAAGGTCAACTTTAAACAGTCTGTCTGAAATCTTGTTAAAACTCTCAAACAGTCAAACGCACAAAATAATTCACATTCACAGTTTTAACGTAATTGTTGTTTGGATTTACACAGGCAGTGCATCTCATTACAAAACCTTTAACTAAGCAATTATTCTAGAAAATGTGTTTTTACACATTGGTGAGATGAGAAATGTAGCCCTCCGGATTTTCATTTGGTCCTGCATAATTCCTGATTCTCAGATCTGTGTAAATTCACATCACATCCAACAGACTTAGATGATCGTAAAGTGCAGAATGTTTCTGACTGCTCCCGCTAAGTAGGCATTAATATTTTAATTCCCTCAACAGCGATTTTTGAGTTTGTTGAAAATAAACGTTCAAAACAAGTGCGGAGCCCTCTGACAGGTGAGTAATTGGAAGCACGATGATAAAAGGACGCAGTGGATTTTGGAGTAAGAACTCTGTGAGTGTCTCCAAAAGGATGAAAGATAACCACATCAAAGGTCTGCGGATTTGTGGGTACGCGTTTCTAACATACAGACAGATACGGGACCTCCTGCTCGTATTTCTCTCGTTTCAAGTTACAAGTCAGCACTTGTCACCCATAAACCACCGTGGCCGTTGTTCCTTACCTCCCCCTCAATCTCTACAGGAGTCTATTTGGCACAAAACCTTTAATCACCAAGAGCCAGGAGACGTGGATACCTGGGTGTGCTAGGACAGTTTTCCAAGATGAAACTGTCATGGTACTGCTTCCAGAAATCTGTTGTTTTTTCACACCGATGAATGTATTATGTTCTTCTTCATTATTCATGGCTCGTGAGCAGAGTTTTAGCATTTCAACATTGTTGGAATTACTTTCTGAGTTGTGTTTCGCATACATTTTTCATTTCCGTCATGGTGTGCAGTACTGAACTGGCACAACAACACGCTTTTCCCCTCTAAATTCGTACTACCAGGGTGGTTACTTTATACACAGATGATCTGTTGTGAAAAATGTTCCAAATTCTCTGGATGGCTGGATCTATATCAGTACTCATTTCATCCCACTCACATGAATGACTAAGAATTTTCACTGACACTTTCTATGAATAGATTACAGTTTGGTGTTCCATAACTTTTTTCAAAGCTATAGAGGCACATATACTGTATATTTTTGCGAACTATTATATATATTAATTATTAGATATGTTAGGTTTCTTAAGTGTTATTTTATATAGACAAGTTAACTTTGACTTTGTTTAGTTTATTCTCTTTACTTTATTCAATAGCCTAATTAAAATCATACAAAAAATGTCATTTTAGACATAACTAATATGCAGTTCATTGTAGAAAGAAACAATTTTAATAAAATAAAAAGTATTTGTAATAAGTGATTCATATACTACCATTCAAAAAGTTGGGGTCGGTAAGTTTTTTTTAATGTTTTTTTATTTATTTTTTATAAAGAAGTCTCAAGGCTGCATTTATTTGATTGAAAATAAAAACATTAATATTGCGAAAATTATATAAAAAAAAAAATAACTCGTTTCTGTTTTATTAATTTTTAAGTTTAATTTACTCCTGTGATCACAAAAAATAATTTTCATTTGGCATTACTGTCACATAATTCTTCAGAAATCATTCTAGTATGCTGATTTGATGCTCAAGAAATATTTTGCAGTATCATCAATGTTGAAAACGGTGCTAATAAACATTTCTATGTAATTTTTGATTTTGATGCTTTTTTTTCAAAATTATTTTATAAATGTAAAGTTCAAAAGAACAGAATTTGTTTATTTTAATGCATCCTTGCTGAATAAATTTTAAAAAAATTACTCCAACCTTTTGAATGGTAATGCACATACATTTAATAATTAATATTAGTGTTGAGTCATTTTAGCTGCTGTGCAAAACAAACAAACAAACAAACAAATAAATAAATAAATGTTGGACCATTTCTATAGCATGATGTAAAAGCAAGTACAGTAAATAATATAATTTATTTGCAAAAACATTTATGTAATTTCTGTATGTACTCAGCTATATATATGGAAAATATAAGTTGATCAATAACCACTATTAAATTGAGAACAGCTTCATTTAGGCTAATCGTTCAGCCCTTTCACTTGCTACCTTGTTACCTGCTGGGTAGAATCCACTTTTGAAGCACAGCAATGTGTTTCTATATACATTGATTGTTGGAACTGAATCGTAGTTCTCCAAAGACACATATTGGACAGAGTGTGGTGTGAGTGTCCATGAGAAGCGAGATGTTCACCCCACAGGAAACCCAGCAGTGTTCCGTTCCTCAGGTTGGTGCACCTAGATCAGTATTATATCTTATCTCTGTCTCCTAAACGCCCTGTTGCCAATAGTATTGACCTCTATAGGTTTTATTTTTACATATTTTCCTTTTCTGTTTGTGCCAACATGGTTTCTTCTTATATACTTTACAGTATGTAGTACCTCGGTTTCTTTCTCTGAGCAGAACTGCGGCATGTGAACAACATAACAACAGAGAAGCATTGATTAATCAATGTTTCATTACCTTACATGTGGGATGTGTGATGTTTGGGTGTGGTGATTTCTCATAGGTCTAACACACAACAACTGATTATGGGTCAGAGGGGTTTATTTACTTCAGTAGAAAAACGTTTAGGATTGAATGATGAAAGACGACCTCTAATCAGTTGTTTATGGCTGTAGACACTCATAAACTGAAGTAATATGCTTTGTTGAACTTTTTAAGACTTGTCTTTCTCTTCAACCTCACTGGTATTTAGGATGCTTTAGAAAATAGCAGAAAGCTACTTTTCTGACCTTTAAAAGTCACATTCTCTTCTCAATTACCGTCTTGTCATTTTTAATGAGACTGTAACTCTCTGTTCATGATTTTATGTGCATTATGTCGGAATCACCTTACATTTCCTAATATTAAACACCTTACAGATTATTATAACCTTAAATTGGACACAGAGTGAGAATATGACTTAAAACATACCTTTCCTTAGATTTTTATCCAAGTACAATTTAAACTCTCATCTGAAAAATATTTTAAAGATTTATTTTGTCATCATTTGCACATTTTCAGTTTATAATTCCTTTCTTTCCTTGCAGTTCCAGCTCCAAGAAGACTTCGATTTAAAGTTCTGAGTGCAGGCAAGCTACTTGTCTCATGGAAGGAACCAAAAGGAGAATATGATGGCTACAAATTTATATATAATAGTGAACCAGGTAAGAAGCAATGACAGTAAAACAGCGTTTTTATTTATTTTGGATCTTATGTGGTCAGTCAATATTAATAAATGTAGTGATACTATATTGTATGCATACAGGTTTGCTTTCTGTTAAATCTGTTATTAATGAAATACAGTCTCTGTTTTAGTCCTTTTCAGCTTTACTTTTGTCTTTAAATGCATTCAGATTTTCTTCACTTCCCTCTGTGAGCTTCGACAGATGTATTTGTTAACCTTGCCAGATCTGAAGGACTCTTTGTTTCTTTACATATTTGACAATAGTCCTTGTCTGAGGCTTTGATACGGCTCCTGATAAGACATAAACAGCCAAGGTCACTCTCTGGTTTTATGTAAACCAGGTGCACTAGCCATCAGTTCTGTAAACTCCCCCCTTTGTTAAACACTCACAACCCCTTTTTCTGGGGCAACAATAAGCCATGTCCAAACTCTTTGTCTTAGAGCACATTCCCGAGCTCTGTGTATTTTAGGTCTGGGTCCATAGAATAGATATTCATCAGCCAGTTGAGACGTTCCCAACAGATGGGAAAAGCACTCGTTTCAATTATAGCAGCTCATTTGCTGTGTTCCTATGTGCAAAGTGGCATTAATGGGCATGATAATTCTCTCTATTGGCCAGAATTGAGGTATTAAAGTGATGGAACAGGGTTGTATGAGGACAGGTGATAGTTTGCATCAGAGCGGGTCAATGCGACTCTTTTGTGATTGAGGTGAGGAATGTCTGGCTGCGGTACCTGGTCAGAATCAAGGAGGTCAGATGGAGGTTACTGTCTGATCCAGCTGCTTGTATTTATGGTATCTGATGTCAGCTTTGTAAACGTCCAATCTCACAACAACATTGGCATCCTAAGAAAGGGCTGCAAACCGAAAATGGCAAAGCTCCTAAAATGAAACGTATGACAACAAATGACTGTTTTAGTTGAAAAATTCCAAAAAAATGTATTCAAAATTAACATGATGCTGACAAAGTTTATGCACTGATTTGCAGTGCAAATGCATTAATGTCAAATTTAAATATCTTAAAATATTTTTCTTTTATATGGTAACTATGGTAACTATGCTAACTCAGGTAACTTTTAATTACTGCACCATTGTTTGAAGAGGCTGACAGCATAAAATCCTACCTGGTCACCTCTCATTATAAAGTGGAAGATAAGAAAGAATATTCAAATGACACAACATGGTTTGCTTCCATCCAAAATGGAACCAAAAACTGCTATGCATAACTAATAACTGTCAGAGCTTCAACCTAATTAGCTTTCGGTATCATCTCACTGCATCTTCAAACCTATTATTAAGGATAACGGGTAAAGAGAAACAAATCAAATTGAACATAATTATTGATTAAATTAATAAAGAATCTCAATATAAGTGAGGCAGGCCATATATAGATGTACTAGAATGAAGGAATGGAGTTTCTTATGGAATTAATTATGTAGATGGAATTTTGCATGCATGTGTAAATGTTTATAATGATCATAGTCTGTATTTGTTCCGTTGATTTACTATTTTGGCAATTGTTGTGTTATTGATTGGAAAGATTATATTGTGTCATTAATTACTGTGCCTTTAAACCTGCTGCAGCCTTTTATAGGTTTGATCAATATTAATTTACATATCGTCCTCTCTGAAAAATTCCCTCATGGACAGTGACTGAATATAAGTTATATGAACTTGGGTGGGTGATTTAGCTGGTAATTTGTTCCAACTTGATGCTGTAATTGCTTCATATAAATATCACTTTGTTGTTTTTTTATTAATATATTTTTGCTTGTTTGAAGAAAATGCTGTGTTAATTATGCTTCCCAAACAAAACTGATGAATGTTAAACTAACCAATAATTGCTTAATTTATTTTTGTTTAATTCTTTGTATTAATTTATACAACAAAACTCTGAGAAAATGCATTTGTATTTACATATTGCCATTAACAACCAGTCTGAAAATAGAATAATTTTACAAACTAAAAGTGTGTGTGTATATATCATATATAGCGGTTCCCGGTTCATTTTCAAATAGATAACAGCACAATGAAAATGCCAAAAAAAAAGAAAAGAGTAACGTCTTTAAGTGATTCGCTTACTGAGTGAGTCTGTTTCAAAGAGCTAACTAATGAGGCCGTTTCGTGAATATTTTTGATTGACTCATCAAAAGAACCATTCATAAGAGTAATTTTTCATCAATCGGACATCTCAGCTTGTGCTGTTCTTGTGCAGGAAAGACTGATGTGCACCCTAGTGAGATGATATCACACAAAACCACCTTCAGACTCACACAAAGTGCCCTTAGCCACAAGAAAATGAGAGAGAGAGAGAGATGTGAGAAGTTGAAGGGTAGGAGAGAGACATTTTTCAAGGTGCTTAATCACTCTTGAAAAGCTATATTCTGGCTCATGGCATCTACGGTACTTTCCTTGCTTTAGAAGTTACATGTTTTCCCCTTGAGCACAAACAAAATAAGTGTAAGTTTTTCCGTTTTAAGTATATGTTAATAGATGTGGTCAAATATGAAAACAGAGTAAGTAACAGAGTAAGCACAAATTGATTTCACATCTATTTTTAGATGTAACTATAGACTATTTTTCCCTCAAAAGCCCTTTGCTCCATTTAAAAATCAAAGAGGGAAGGGAGATATTTGTATGCGACAAAGCAATTCTGTCTTTTGGTCTCGTTTAAACAAATGAGAATTGGAGCGCTTTGATGTTGTCGTGAGAACCGGTGACAGTTTGCTGTCTGCAGCAATCTTCTTCTACTTTTCTATGAAGCGTGATGTGCAAAGTCATCAGCAAACTGTGGTTCTCCAGTTCTGACTCCCCCTGCTCTGAGTCTAACCCCAATCATGCTCCCACTGCTGCTGAATAAGCAACTTCCACTCCCCTTCAATTGATCTCTCGGCAAGCCACGAGGATTTTAATCAGGATCATTGGTCAGGGATCTGAATTGCAGGGGCAGGCTTCTTCATCACATTGAGGGACTGTGATATGAGTATGCCGCTGTTCAGGCATGACTGATTCAAACGCAATAAATTTTGGCTGCACTTTTTAGTTCATCACTATGCTTTTTTGGTCTATTTTATTTTATTTTTAAAGGCCAGATCTTTAAAGGGATACTCCATGCAAAAATGAAGGTTTACTCACTCTTATGCTGTTCCAGATATATATGACTTTCTTCTGTGGCACACAGATGGAATGTGGAACCCTCAAAGCTGATGCTTCAAAAACCACACAAAACAAACACAACGGTAATCTATACAAACACCAGTTTGATGAATCAATGTCTTCTGAAGCGAAACAATTGATTCACTCTTTTTTAACAGACATTGGTTCACTTTTTAACTATAAACCATCATAAGTTCATGCTTGATGTACAGTAAATGTCAGAGTTTCACAACACTCTTATGATACGCTTCACAACATCTTGATGTTTATGTTATATCAAGTGTGAACACAATAATGTGCATGTGACAGTTGGCTGGAAGCAATGGCTTATTGTTTAAAAAGTCAAAAATATTAGTTATTTTCTCTCTCACACCTATCATTTTGCTTCAGAAAATATTGATTCATCAACTGGGGTCCTATGGATTACAGTCGTGTTAGTTTTGTGTGGTTTTTGAAGCATCAACTTTGAGATTTTCACTCAATCGCAGTATATGGGCTCACAGAGATTGACTATTTTCCTAAAATTCTCTGTTTGTGTTCATTTGACAAAAGAAAATCATATACATCTGAGTTAGCATGAGAGTGAGCAAATGAAGAGAGAATTTGCATTTTTGGGTGGAGTATCCCTTTAAGTTAGTGAAAGTTGTCATTCCTTCTCAGTTCACAAAATTACCAAAAGCAAACATTTTTTTGAAGTCATAATCCCAGACTTTGTCACCAGACAGGGATGTCATGAAGCAAGAGAGATGAGTTTGTGGCCAAGACCTTTTTAGAACAGACTATTTGTCACTGTCAATACTGCAAACAAACTTCATGAAGTTGTTTGCTGTTCAATGGCCATAAAGCATCCACCCACAGATTGTATTTGGATGATAACTTGGCATCACAACTTGTCAGTCCAGTGCTATTCCTCCTCTGGCTCATAGCAAAGCTACTTTGGACAGATTGTTTATTAGACTGTTTTGGACATTATGTGTTTGCTTTTGCATTAGAGAACTTGGATCAGTTTGGAAGTCTTTTCTTTTAGATGTCTGAGGGACAGATTTTGGGATGCCCATTTTTATGTCTGTTAGTCTGTGTCTGTCTATTCTGTAATCATGAATATGCTTATTATAATTAATTCATCAAGAAGTGTCAGTGTTTTTTTAATCATTAATGGAAAGTCTATCTATCGTCAACTTTGTCAACCAGACAAGACTTTTCACCAAGCAAATTCTCAGAACAGATTATGTTAAAGGAAGTTCACAGAGAGAACTGTCTCTGTCTTTCCTTTGCAGAATTAATGCTGAAACATCAACTTTGTATGAATAATTGAAATTGTGGTGTAGGTTGAAGATTTGGGCTAGTAACTCAGGACTATGACTGCAACTTAAAAAGAATGTAATATCAATATTTTAATTAAAAAATAAAACATTATTTTTTTTTTTCAAATTGCGAAATAAATAGTTATTAGTTATTAAAATAGTAAAATTAGCTATACACTACCAGTCAAAAGTTTTTGAAAAGTAAGATTTTTAATATTTTTTTTTAAGAAGTCTCTTCTTCTCACCAAGTCTGCATTTATTTGATCCAAAGTACAGCAAAAACAATAACATTTTGAAATATTTTTTACTATTTAAAATAACTGTTTTCTATTTAAATATATTTTAAAATGTAATTTATTCCTGTGATTTCAAAGCAGAATTTTTTGCATCATTACTCCAATCATATGATTCTTCAGAAATCATTCAAATATTTTGATTTGCTGCTCAAAAAACATTTATTATTATTATTATGTTGAAAAGAGCTGAGTAGAATTTTTTCAGGTTTCTTTGATGAACAGAAAGTTGAGAAAAGCAGCCTTTATCTGAAATAGAAATCTTTTGGAAATTTTAAATGTCTTTATCATCACTTTTGATCAATTTAAAGCATCCTTGCTAAATAAAAGTATTAATTTCTATAACCCCCCCCCCCCCCCCCCCCCCAAAAAAAAATACTGACTCCAAGCTTTTGAATGGTATAGTGTATAATGTTACAAAAGCTTTTTATTTCAGATAAATGCTGATCTTTGGATCTTTCCATTCATCAAAGAACCCTGAAAAAATGTACTCAACTGTTTTAAATATTGATGATAATAATAATAATGTTTCTTGAACAGCAGATCAGCATATTAGGATGATTTCTGAAGGATCAAATTTATTAAAATGTAGCTTTGATCACAGAAATAAATTACATTTTAAAATATACTCAAATAGAAAGTTATTTTAAATATTATTTTCACAATTTTACTGCTTTTGCTGTATTTTGGATCAAATAAATGCAGGCATGGTGAGCAGAAGAGTATTCTTTAAAAAACAATAAAAACCTTACTGTTCAAAAACTTTTGACTGTGTATATTTATGAAGTGATTTATTTATTCATTATTTTATTCAGCAATAGCATTATCACTAAGAGCATTATTCCCTTCTGACATTGCATCTAAAGAAATGCTTGGCATTGACAGTCAGACAATAAAGAACAGGCTTTGATGGGTTTCTGAGTAGAAACAGGCATACTAACCATCCTCTCTGTGATTTCTCTGATTTGTGTCTGATGACAGGTGGGGAAACAACCGAGTTGCAAATTGCAAGGGGAGAGAATAAAGCAATAATAAAGGATTTTAATCCCAGGAAGGAGTATTCAGTGAAGGTTATAGCTGTGAGTGGAAACCTGCACAGCCGAGCACTTCAGGGAAAATATACTGGTACGAAATACCTTGTTTCTTTGAAGCAATCCCGCTGAAACGGATTGCAACTGAAAATAATGTGTAGTCTCCTGTGAGTTTCAAGAAAACAATAAAAAAAATTAGTGCCTTGAAAATAACAGCATCAGTTTTATAACACTGTGTATACAAATATACAGGGCTTACATGTTTAAGAAAAAGTTATTCATATACTGATATTAAAAATATTAAATATTTAGTTAAAGTTATACACAGTATTTTGGACTTGTTTAATTCCTCATGTCTCTTCAGCAGAAGACCAGAGCAGTGATGGAGACACGACTCAACCTCAAAGACTGAAAGAACCTGGACCTGTGGATGAGGGCAATGAGATCTCAGGAGGTAAAGCCAAAGTTTAACCTCCCCAGATGTTTTTATTGATCAGACGTTGCTCTTTTACAGCTTAGGAGCTTTAAAATGATAGTTCACCCCAAAGTAAAAATTACCCCATGATTTACTCACCCTCAAGCCATCCTAGGTGTATATGACTTTCTTCTTTCAGATGAATACAGTCGGAGTTATATTTAAAAATGTCCTGGCTCTTCCAAACTTCATAATGGCAGTGAATGGGGGGATAAGATTGTGAAGCCCCAAAAAGTGCATCCATCTATTATAAAAGTACTCCAGGCAGCTCCGGGGGGTTAATAAAGGCCTTCAGAAATGAATCAATGCTTTTGTATAAGACAAATATCCATATTTAAAACTTCATACGTCAAACGCTGAAAGCCACTCTCTCATGAACACGTGTATGACAGTTAGTGGAAGCTAGAGATTACGGTTTTAATTATGTTTTAATAAGTTTTTACACAAGTTCTTACACAAATGCATCACTTTGCTTTAGAAGGCCTTTATTAACCCCCCAGAGCCGTGTGGAGTATCTAAGGATAGATGCACTTTTTTGGGCTTCAAAATCTCGACCCCCATTCACTGCCATTATAAAGTTTTTCATTTTTGGGTGAACTGTCCCTTTAATGGATTTCTCAGGATTTTTCTTTTTAAGTATCAACCTTGTTTCAGATGTTAAAAGTCTAGGAGAAATGAACATGAAGCAATTATGTCAAACAATTATCAACAATCTGTTTGCATTAGAAAATATAACTGTTTTATGAATTGGTCATTTTGTTTGAATTCGTAGGATTTGAATGAAAACATATTATTTATAGAAAAAACTAAGCATTAAGATCCACCCCTGAATCTAACTGTCAGTGGGACATAAGCAGATTGAATGAGATC
Organism: Schizothorax lantsangensis; assembly: GCA_027422415.1. Taxonomy (NCBI): domain Eukaryota; kingdom Metazoa; phylum Chordata; class Actinopteri; order Cypriniformes; family Cyprinidae; genus Schizothorax; species Schizothorax lantsangensis. Next base: position 16,141,042 of record CM049850.1, on the reverse strand, counting down.
GTACAAATTCTGTGAAATTTGCCTCTAAATTGCTAAAAAGTAAAATGGCTATGAATTGCGCCGAATAGTAAAAGTTCTGAAATTTATAGCTCAGATTAATTTCTTCCTGGCCTTGAGAGAATTTGTTGGGAAATATTTAAATTCATATTAAAATCTCAAATTTTGGCAAACTTTGGTATCTTGGGACACACTTTGTGAATGTGACGTTGAAGCTCTTGAGAAAACATGAGACTCTTTTTCTCAGGAGAAACCTTATGCAATACATGAAAATCTCCATTCACTCATTTCAGAGACAACTGAGATATTAAAGACAAATCTCTTGTGGTTTTGCATTTCTATCGGCTCTTCTCTTGTGGGTCTTCCTTTTCAAAGTCACTTTTCCTTTTGTCTTTCACTTTATAACATTATAGGCTATATGAATTTCTCCATACGTTCTTCTGAGACTTATTATTGCTGTTTTTCCAGTGAGAGCTGCCCTCCTGTCAAGATATTTCAGCCGCACCACTGTCAATGATGTATAAGAACTGAAACTGGCTGAAGTTGCAGGTGGCATCTCTCTGTAGATCCCATCATTGCCGGTTTTTATGTCCCTGGCATACTTGACAAAATGAGCATGTTCAGGAAGTCAAAGTCAAAGATGATGTTCCAGTCTGAAAGTTTCTGCTGATGTCTCTCAGGGCCAGACCTTAGTATCTCAGCCCGGTCCAATATCACAGCAATTTGCTACAATTCTGAGGGCATTAGTGTACACAAAGGAATATATGCTGGAGTTTTGACCAGAGAGCTATGTTACAAATTACAGATGAAACCGAGGAGGTTGAATGAGAGGGTAAGGTTTCTGAGCTGGTTGACTGTGCAAGAGACGAGTCTCCAGCCCTTCTCGGTAGGCTCTTTGCTCAGCTCAAAAGAGAGATTTGGCTTTGATTAGCTGTGAACATTGATGTTTAGTGGGTGTAAAAACAGCCCAGGCTGCTTGGAGGCTGAAATGTGCTCTCGAGTGAAGCATTTAACTCGGGTCCCTCTGTAGGACGGCTTTTGTGCTACGTGGTCTCTCATCTGTTGTTCGGAGTCTTTAATTTAGGACACCTCTGTGTGCCTGCCAAGTGGCAGAGGTTTGAAATTGGTATGGCTCACACAGACCTTAGCTGTCCTGTTTTCCTCTTCAGACTGCCGTCAGAGTTGGCAGGATTTGGCACAAGGACTCCAAGTGGGTGGTGGAGCTCTGATTCTGTTCAGTTCTGTTAAGAATGACTGCACGCTTTGATTATGAATGAGCACTAATTTGATTCTCTGCTTAAGATCTCATTAGAGCAGAATAACAATGAGATAATATTTCAAAGCGAGAACTTGATGATGGGAATTGCCACAAGAGGGTTATAGCTGGCACAGGGCATATTCAGACAGATAGATGATGTCCTGCTGTGTGTGTGTGTGTGCTGGTGGGATGGAATGGTGGGCTATCACAGAATCAGACTCTTCTTTGATGTGCCGTCCCTGGGAATGTGTCCAAGCAGGCAGAGTGAAAGTAAATGGTTATCTGAGGATCTGTGCCATCAGTGTGGGCTGTGAAATGGCACTTTGAGCTCAACAAAAAGGTCAGATTTTTATATCTCTTCCCAGTCCTCTTATTCACAAATGAGCGTTTCCAGAAGCAAATTGAAAGGTGGCATAAACACAAAGCTGTTGCTTTTTATCTTCTCACCAAACAGGTCTTTATGGGATGTCTGTAATTGTGATTCATGCTCAACATCTGTGGGTATATGAGACGAAGAAAAAAATTGTAGCTGGCTGTGCAAATTACAATTTTGCAGTCAAATGAACAAACAAACACTTAAATGGCAAGCAGTAATTCTGATATATAGCTACTGCACATTTCCTGACTTTTCAGAAAATCAGTTGCTGCTAATTTATATTCATGAGCCTTGAATAATTCTTTTTTTGTCAGAACAACCCAACTTTTTAACTTTTTTTTTTTAAAGAGAAATTAATACAGCAGGGATGCAGTAATCAGATCAAATTAATAAAAAGGAATTAATTTCCACAAAAATAATAAGCACTAAACATTAACAACAAGAAATGTTTCTTGAGCACCAAATCAGGATATTAGAATATTTTTTAAGGATCATGCGACACTGAAGACTAAAGTAATGGCTGCTGAAATTCTGCTTCCCACCACATGAATAAATAAAATATGTATTTTAAATATATTGAAATACAAAACAGATATTAAATTATAATATTTCACAATATTATAGTTTTTACTGTATTTTTGTTTAAATAAATGCAGCTTTGGTAAGCATAAGAAACACAAGATTTATGTTTGGCCTTTATTTCGGTGGGACAGTTGTAGAGAGAACAGGAAGTGAAGTGGGAGAGAGACGGAGGTGGGATCAGGAAGGATCTTGAGCCAGGACTCAAACTCGTGATGCCTGAAGCGCAACCGCGCCACATGTCAGAGCGCTGCCAACGAGGGCATCAGTTCCAACAAACAAATGAGACTGTTTACAAAAAACATTAAACATTCAAGTTTTTTTTATTATTCATCCAAGTGAATCAAATCTTTAGAATCCATTCACCAGAAAGATTTGTTCACACATTTGTTCAATGACTGTTTCTTCAGGTTTTATTGTTACACAAGACGGTGGCAACAATTGAGCATCTTTTTTACGACTTTTTTGCCGTTATTTCGATAGTACAGTTGGAGAGAAGACAGGAAGTGAAGTAGGAGAGCGAGGGGGTGGGATCAGGAAAGGACTGTGAGCCGAGACTCAAACTCGGGTCGCCTGAAGCGCAGCTGCGCCATGTGTCGGGAGTGCTGCCCACGAGGCCATCGACTCCGGCACAAATGAGCATCTTGTGTGTTATGAGTCATTATTTGTTGACGACAAAACAACCTGACTCTTTTGAGTCATTGTTTTTCTCCACAAATGACTAAAAATCTGTTAGTTTTACCTGCATATTCCAAATTGTGTGCATGATTTTACCAAGCTAGTCAAAATGAATTAGAGTTTCAATAACATCTTCATGTCCTTTAAATTAGTGATCACCAGTCACTTTTATCACTCAGAGTCTCATTCACACATAAAGTCAGTCAGTCTTTGAATGCAGAAACATGGTTTAAGTAAAAAAAAAAAGTTGAGAATGATTTGTTCATTTTAAAGATTCAGTCAAAGACATTGATCGAACATGATTGTTTAATGAGAAAGATATTCAGAATGCAACTTCCTGTCTGGGCATGATAGTCTTTGTCTGGGCTCGCTGGAAAAGGCGGTGGGGGTCAACGGTCACGTCTGTTTCACACAAACCCCCTTCTCCCATCCTCCCTGATAATAGTGTGGGAAGAAAGGCCTGATAATGGTCTTTTCTGACCTTTTTTGTCACAGGGCAGGGCACTGGAGTAAGGTGAGAAGGCTGTTATTTAGGAATTCAGTACCTGGAACCACTGTAATCTACAGAGAGATGAAATCACTCCCTGAGAGAACCCAAGGTGACTGCATGGGCGATGCTTTGCTTTACCTCAAATGACCCTTTTCCTAATCAAAATCGGCCTCACCTGATGGTATTTTTAATGTGAGATTTTTTCGCAGAGGGAGGCGCTTTTAATAAGTGATCACTGGTGTAGAACATTATTCTTGGAGGTGCTGTATAAGGTGCAGAGATGGCTGTCCTGTAAAGCGCTCCGCTGCCCTGCATTAGGGTGTGCGACGCACTGGGAATGCTAATAATGTCTATTTTGGCTCTGGTCTCAGGTGGCAGGTTGCTGAGGTAGGCTGTGATAAGGACAACGCTCTGGATCTTCCTCACAAGGAGGAAGGAGCTCCAGGACTTTCTCTGAAGGAGACTTTCGGAGTGTGACGTCTTATCAGGCCCCGCGGCCCGCTGGTGGAGGGAGCCGATAGGCAGAGCGTTTGGCTGCGATGAAGCAGCATGTCAAATCGCAGATAGGCCACTTTTTCAGTGTGTCAGCTAAACTACGTCTTAAAATTTGAATGCTGTACACATCTGCCTGGAAATGTGTTTAGGAATACTTCTATATGACTAGAATGCATTAAAATTACATGTCATACCAATTGATTTAATATTTAATCACTGATTTGTGCATTCATCGGTAAGGTTGTCAAACACGCACAGCTTAATTTACACAAGAAGGATGTTTCTGGATCTAATATCTGTTGTTGTTCCTGGAACAACATTGCTATGAATAGCCTACCCTATCTGTACTACTTAAACACAGGCAGTGATTGGTTGTTAATCAGGCAATCGAAGAATATTGATCAAGGACGCGGTCAAACATAGTCACAGTGATTTCTACAGTAGTAGTAAATAAGGGGCTGTGTTTAAACACATATTAGTTAAGATACTATATTTATAAGTCATTATTGTATTTAACAAATAATTTAATTATGTTTAAATAATTGTATTTAATAATAATAATAATAATAACTATTATTATTTTTATAATTATTATTATTGGGAATCATGAAATATTACTTATTCAATTTTGTAATTTTATGATATCGGTTCTAATTTTTATATAAAATAAAAAAATATTTACCATAATTTGGATAATAAATACACTTTTGATTTAATCAAGACTAAAAACAAACAAACAAACAAACAAAAACTAATCTTTCATTCATTCATTTTTATAATATACTACTGACAAAACAGCCAAAATATATATGTTTAACTATGTTGTCATATGAAGAATCAATTAGTATCTACACTGGTTTAATCCTCAAGTTAATTATGTAAAGCTCTTAATGTCTTAAATTCACTACAAATAAGATTAATTTGTTCAGAAGTCATTTAAAAAACCCTAATCATGCTGTCTGGTTTGGATTCATTAAAAAGAACCTGCTCACAAGAGTTGTTTGTTTAAGAATCTGTACAATTTTGATTATCTAAAAAAACAGATTCAAATAAGTCCTTTGTCTGGCAATCTGGCTGCACTAGTCACATTGAATGGTTCTGATTCACTAAAAAGAACCTACTCAAAAGAGTCATTAGTTAGAGAGTCTGACTAGATTGATGTATGTTTAAGAATCTGTATGCTTTTGATTCACTAAACCAGGTTTGATTCACTAAACCGTTGATCCTGGAGGGCCACTCTCCTGCAGAGTTTAGCTCCAACCCTGAAAAACCATGGAAAAAATATACCTAATTGCATCCTGAAGAGCTTGATTAGCTGGTTCAGGTGTGTTTGATTAGGGTTGGAGCTAAACTCTGCAGGGACACCGGCCCTCCAGGATCAACGTTCCCCACCCCTGCACTAAACGAACAGATTCAAATAAATAATTTGTTTGGGAATCTGACTGCACTGGTCACACAATATGGATTTGATTCTCTAAAAATAACTTACACCAAAGAGTCATTCATTTAAGAATCTGCATGGTATTGATTCACTAAAATACAGATTCACGTGATTCATTTGTTTGTGAACCTGACTTCAGTGGTTGCGCTGTATGTTTTTGTTTCACTAAAAATAAATCACTTAAAGAGTCATTTGTTGATAAATCAAACTAGTCTGATGTATATTTCACGCGGTAGATTCAGTAGCTGTGTTGCATTGCCACTAAATAATAATGCAGGAAACATTCCTTTTGCATCAACCATTTTATTATTATTATTTTTAATTTTTTTATTTCTAGTAAAATAATGTGCCTTAAACACCATCACCTAGTACACTAGGACTATTTCTCTGTTTAAAATTCCAGCCTTATCGCTCGTTCAGCGCTGCAGCCGTGCCCTCTTAATCTTCTGCTGATTAAGTGAGTAAATGTGGAATCTGTTTTGTGATTAATTTGTAGTAGCACTGGTGTAATCACGTCAGCCATATTGCAAGAGAGACCGCTGATCTTTGCTGTGCCAGATGTGAAACCAAAGGCCATTACAGCCGCTTAGTGCCACACAGCTGCCCGCCTGGCCTTTCGCCCATACTACGCAAACAAACTCTAGATGGGCCAGCTGTTTATTAAGGCCTGATTGAATTTTTCATTACAACTACAGTACTAGATCAGGCAGTCCACAAAATACCTGTTATAGCCATTAGGCAGAATCAGTGTGAGTGAGGGATAAACTGCTGTTGACTTCATTTCAATAGTGCTGTTTGGGTTATGGCCGTCTGGGGACCGAGGGTTTGGATTAAACAGAAGCTGTTAAGAGGTTTCTTCCCCATCTAATCTGGTCCCTTGTCTGCATTAGAAATATTTTTCTTTGAGCTCTGAACATTAAAGACAGGTCAACGTCCAATCCCACAGCAAATTTTGGTTTCTATGACCCCTGTTTGTTTATTACTCTCCGTTACTATAAGCTTTTGTGTTACTGTAGGTGTTCCAGCAGGAAGTAAAGGTAAATTACATCCTCCATGCATGAGACTACTGCAGAGGGACGTCCTGGTTCATGCCTGATTTAATATCCCTTCCTGTAATTAAGAGAGAGGGCAGCTCAGGGCCAGTGAGGCACTGATGTAATCATCAAGAGTTGGTATGATGCCTGCTGGAGAGCAGTATATTTAATCTGTGTGTGTGTGTGCAAATCTGCATTTGCTGCATGGGGTCTCAGCTGCAAACTTTCATTGAGCAATTCTGGGATGAAGAGTTGCCGTTTATATTGGACGTTTCACATTGTCCTTGTTTCTCTTCAAACACGGAGTGAGAAGACGTAGAGCAGATCCGACAGCTGTAACATTGTCAGCGGTACATGATTGTGTCATTCTGATGATGAGGTTACTGATGTGAGAATTTATTGCTTAGGACAGATCTTTTTTTGTAGTACGTGCCAATTGGAAATGCCTGTGGTAATGCATGTAAAAATATATACACTTTAGAATCAGTGTTTTGTCTTATTTTCCAGTAAAAATATAGATAAACATACTTAATAATTTTTCATAATATATTCAGAATTGTTTTTATATAATATTTCTTGAAACAAGTTTATTTTTTCTTACCCCATTAGCTTATAATTTTTTTTCATTTAAGCTGCAATAAACTGTAAACATAATTTGTGTTAAATAATAATAATAATATAATAATAATATTTTATTTTTATTACAGTACCATTTAAAAGGGGTAATAAGATTAAGTAACAAAATTAGATATGGGGTCAGTTGAATATGTATATATAATTTTATACAATATAATAATAATATAATTTATTCATTAATTCATTTATTTTATACTTATTATATATTCAGTAAGGATGCAATAAATTGATGCATTAAATTGAAGGCAATAATATTACAAAAAAAT